>BLBF01000002.1:81158147-81245006 GCA_015471245.1 Laticauda colubrina
AAGCGTATCTGTTATTTTTACTGTATGTTAATAAACATACAAGCTTAGCTCACTCATTTATCTGTGTGCCTATCTGACTAACGCTGCACATTCTGTTCAGCTTGTCTACCTAACCCTGGTTGGGGAACCCAGGCTTAACAATAATTTTAAAAAGCAGCACTAAATGCTGCTTTTAGCATATTAGCAACACTAATATGGATAATTAGAAAAATTTCCTTGGTAACTTTAAATCAGCCGTTTTTTTTCAAAAATACTCTGGTTGTTACAGCATCAAAAGATATATGAAAAAATCCTTCCTTCCTTCCTTCCTTCCTTCCTTCCTTCCTTCCTTCCTTCCTTCCTTCCTTCCTTCCTTCCTTCCTTCCTTCCCTCCCTCCTTTGGTATTCTAAAACAGGAATGTCCAGATTAAGGCTTTTTAATAGGAAGAAACTCCCATCCCATTAAAATTGTGAGATATATTATAAGCCTACCCTATTTGTTTCTTGCTACTGTTGTGAGGTGTGATTCAGTTACAAGAAAACACTTTCTCAGTGAGTTGAATAGACAGATGTCTTGTGGACCTGAAAAAGCATTATGGACTTTAGGCATTATTTTAAAAATATTTTTGGGTTTCTAGCATTTGATGAAATTATAAATAAAGGTTAAAAATGGTTATTGGGGGAAATGGATTTGTGTAACAATTACTGCATTCACTTAATGATCATTGTAAAGTTTAATGGTTTTCAGGATGGCTGCGCACATGGATGCTGCGGCTAACCGCTCCTTCTTTCTTAAATACTTTCTTAAATGATGATTGCTTACCTCAACTTACGACTGCAACCATTTATTACCATAATTCCAGTCTCAATTCCTGTTGTTAAATCAGGATTTACCTATCATGTAAATAATATCTAATACCTTTTACAGATAAAAAGAACACCTTTGAGGTGTCTCCAGCTTTCAGTGCATATCTGGGGACACTTCTTTCTACTTTTCATTGAAAACAAATTGTAAAAAGTGAAATCACAAGAAAAGGAAATGCAGACATTACGGGTAGTGATAATTACCTTATTTACAATAGTTATTAGTTAAATTGTTGGGAGATCACACAAGCCTTGTTGCATTCACGAGGTGGTTAACACTCTAATGTGATTTTAAAAACAGTTTAACTGAGGTGAAAAGTTCAGTTGTGGAGTTTAGCTAAGGCTGGATATTTTCTCCATATGTTCTACTTCTAAGATGCTAACTAAAGTGAAATGTTAATTTAAAAAGAAAAAAGATGCAATGTGGCAAAATTTATTCTGCTTCCATGTGCAGGGCTGGATGTAATGATGGTCACTGGTTTTGAAATGGTGGGCATGGGTGGGTGATTTAGTCCCACCCCTTTTTTACATGTGTACAATGCATGCAGTGCACTTTTAAAAGAGACAAAGTTTTGATTACTTCATCGTCCATGGCAATTTGAAGCCAGTGATTGGCACTGCAGATAGACCTGTGTTTGGAAGAGGTATTTGCATCCAGAATGTTAATTAAGTTTGACCTAGTGGTTAGGGCACCAGCAGGAGTGGGATTCCACTGGTATAACAACCGGTTCCTGTGTTTGTGTGCTTTGCACATGCACACTTAGCATGCACGCACGCCAAACACACACTCTGTGTTTAAAAAAGTCTAATACCTTCTACAATAGTCCCTGTGAATAAAACAGCTGAGGCACAGGAAACCTCTGTTTTGTGAATCAGCTGTGCTCTAAAAAAAAAAAAAAGAAAATAAAGCACAGGAAAGAGCAGGGACAGGTGGGCAGGCCCACATGCTCATCGCAGCGAACTGGTTCACTGCCAGCTGATCTTTGGAGCAAGAGGTAATTGAAACAAGTCTCAACCTGTAGAATCCCACCCCTAGGTATCAAGCTACAAAGCAAGAGACTATGAGTTCAAGTCCTGTCCTAGCCATGATAGCCAGCAGACTGACCTTGAGCCCATCACTCTCTCAACTTGCTTCACAACATTGTTTATGTGGGGGAAATAGGAGGAAGATATGTTGAATGTGTTCACCACCTTGAGTTATCTGTAAAAGTAATAAAAGTTGTGTATGTGTGTAAAAATATAATTAAGTGGTTTTCTAAAACCAACACAACAGCTAGTATTAATATCTATCTCTTTATTTTTTTCAGAATGGCAGAGGTGGCTTTGATAGAAAGATTGGAAAAAGCTGTAATTAGGCTTGAATCATTGTTATCAGAATCACAGAGAATTTCTGGAACTATCAATGGAGTCAATGGAGGTATTATTTTGTTGTTTCAGAAATGTATTTGGTAGTTTCTAAAGGGAACAACTAAATGTCATGTGGTGGTAACATTTGTTCTAAAAGAAAGCTAAAAGACAATCAACCACTTTCATCATATTTTAAAATTACCTGTGAGGAAAATTAATACTTCATTTTAATTATAATTTTATGTTCTGCAGAAAAGATGTGTAATTCATCTATATTCACATTGCTGATGTTTTGAATTTCTTTCCGTCTTTCAACATTACTGTTTCATTGCTACAAATAATTTACTATCTTGTAAAACAAAAAATAGCAGAAAAGATCTGTATTGCAAAAATAAAAATACCTATTTTCTATAAAATTGTTGTTTCAGTTTACTAAATTTTGACATTGGATTAAAAACGTGCTTGGGTCACTAAAATAGTTTAAAGGTTATTTTTATTTTGTTTTGTTGTTTTGTATACTGTTTTCCATTGGATTTTTTCCCATTGTACTTCTTTAGCCTATTTCAAGAAGCACATCATACTGGTAGCTCTATGATAACTTGGGGGGGAGGGGATAAACACAGCTAACAAACTACTGATCCAGTGATCCTGCAAGTGATAGGTTATAGTGCAATGCAATCAGCTCTTTTAGCTTTAAATTACTGCAATGCTTCCCAACAATTATCCATGCTTTGGTGCCTCAATTTGTGGATCGCAGAAATTTAAAATGAAGCTTTTCATAGTGTCAGCAGTAAGGTAATTTCCTCCCATCTCTGAGTTAGGAGAAAAGTACATCAGTGGAGAAAGTGCTGTATCAGCTGATTACCTCTGCTTTGCCTTAGCCTCAGGGGGAATTACTATTGTTGCTCACACAAAGTTCTTGGTGGCATTGTTTCAGGGTAACAGTTGCTAGTTGACATCCCTTCTCCTCCAATCTAGTGGTCCTCTATAGGCATGAAAACCAACTGTCAATCATATGCTGGGGCATTAATGAGTGTCCAAATGTTGCTTTTGTTACTTATGTTTTATTAGACTTTCAATGTGAATACTTTCTTGGACTTAATTTTTGCTGCAAATAGAAGCTTCTGCTTTAGGGCCTTATAGCTTCTATACCCAAGGCCAATTTGTCACATCTTTTTCTGCTAAGGCTAAGGAAGGTAAAAGCAGGACTGTATGGAAAATTTCCTCCACCCACTGCAACTGCAACTGCAACTGCATCATTTGTTCATTTCTCATTCCAAAGAGAGAAGGACTTCTAGAACCATTTACTTGGATTCCATTTCTAGGCATGGTGATTATTAGAACATGGACACTTCTCCCAAAACATTTTATACATTTACTTTATCAAATGCCAATGTATCAGTACAGAGATTTATAGAAATATGTTACATTATAATACCAGAGAGTAGATCTCAAAGAACTCTTCTGTTTTACATAAGAAGAAAAGTTGGTTTTAAATGCAAACTATTTCTATTCCTTTTCAGTCAGATTTATAGCTAGATATTTATGGAGGAATCTTTGGAACTAGATGTATGTTGGTTAACTAATCCTAACATGTTTTATTACTTTGTTTTAATTACTTTATTATTTAAAAAGTAGATAGGGTTTAAATACATGGGTTCCAGAAAAGGAACCTTGTTTTAGAATTGAAAAATTGGAAGCAACTCATCTTAAATCTTTTTCACAAGTAAAGTTAATGTTTATATTTTACAAAATTTCAGAATCAAAATTTTCCATACTATGTAGCAAATATTATTACCCTGTGTAGAAAAAGATTCCACAGGCCATGGCCAAAAATCCACGTAAGAATAATTTAAATCTATATTCTATAGAATAATTTAAATCTATATTCTATAGATTTACTATGTTTGCTTCTGCAGCAATTGTGTTTACAAACTGCTTTGCAGTTGCATGAGCTTTTCATTTTAGAATGTGAAATAAAGACCATAAATGTAAAAGTTTGGCCAGTTCTTTCAGTTCAGCATTTTTCTTGCAGAGCTAGCACCATATGTTGAAGCTTTTGACAGACTCATGAATGAGAGTGTAGCTGAGTTTATAAATAATAGCAAGATCCTTGATGGTGATATAAAGATTCATGTAAGTATTTATTTCTGTTATAATTTTTAATTATGAAGGTTTAATTTTCACAAAAAAGGGTCTTCCACTGACTCCCTCTAGATTCCAGTACTTGCTAAAATTTCAAGGGGTGAAGTAATAGCTATCTAACCAAGTTCAAAAAGGAGTTCAACTTAGAACTTCCATATTTTAGCCAAAACCGAGTGAACTATATAGAAAGTTAAATCCACCTTTCCAAACAGACAATTTATTCAATGTAAATATCTAACAAAAGGTTGCCAGAGAAAGTGATTCAATTATAAATATTTTTGAAGGAATGTAAATGAAAACACCATTTACAATGTAATAAATTCTCAGACTTAAATTCAGTTTAACTAAACTTATATTTATTCCCAATATTCAGTTCTAGATCACTTGAGAAACTTTTAGGGAGTATTTCAACAAACTCAGGAATTAGAGTGTAGCTGAATCAACACCAGCCTCAATCATATCAAAATTATTACTGAGACCAAGTCTTATTTTGTAACATAACTAAACATGGTATCATATAGTAGTAGTGCAGTGACATTAGGAATCATCCTGCATAGTGTATTTATATCATTATTTTTCTTTAGCTCCGCAACACGTTTTCTGAAAGTTTACTGACTTAAGCTGCACTGTAAAATATGGCTCTCAATTAACTTGATCCAGCAATCTGTGCTTTACCTTAGCAATTCAAAGAAGGAATGCTTTTCTTCTACATATCTTATAGGCCACATGCCCCGTGCATTATATGTACAGCTGCTGCTTCTTTCATATCAGAAGTTGAAAAGAAAATTGTATTCGGTTTCAGAAAACACCTGTTATTCAGAAAACTGTCAGATACCTCACTAACTGGGATATTGAGATGTGATCACAGGAAACATATTATGTCATTGAATATGTTTAACATATCTTAAAACATAATCTTACGCATAATTACTGGGGGAGAAACCCAGTGAATTGAATGGAACTTTTAAAGTTAAACATATGTAAGGTCACACTAACATGGACATAAGTCTCTATGTCCAACCTTGTGAATTTAATTTATCCAATGTAATCTATTTAATTATACTGGGTTCTCAGTTGAATTAGGAATTTAATTGATGTCTGTATTTAATAGGTACAGTATATTTTGGTAGTTTACCTGTAGTTTTTAAAATTCTGTCTAGAAATAGTAAATGTTAAGAGTTAACTTGAAAACTTCAAGCATAGGAGAACAAAACATGAAATGTTTTAATTGAAATAACGTTAATTTACTGGATCCTATAGTGAAAGGAAAACCAACTTTTTTGGATCAAAAATCATACTAGTTCACATGGAACTTTTATGGAGCTAAAAGAAAACAGGGCTCTTGATGACCAATACAAATATATACTTAAAGACACACATTTTAAAGTGCATGCTCACTTTTCACATGTATATAAACTACACATTAGTTTGGGGGAAGATTATTTTAATTGTTAAATGGTTCCTTCTACCTTGAATAATAGTTTTTTTATTATTTAGAATGCAGAATCTATTGCAGCTGTTGGGATTACCAAAAGTTTGTTTCTTTACTTCCTTGTCAAAAACCATTAGGATGTAATACTTCTTTTATCCAATATCCTGTTTCTATCTGACCTCAAAGCTGTAATAAATAAATTTGAATTTTGATCTTTTCCTGCCTTATTCAGCCTTCTTAAAGGTTTTATGGACCATGCAAAAAGCAAGGTCTGCATAAGTTTGTACCTCACTTTATATACAGTATTTGACACCCACTCAAAAATGGGTGGCTATTTTTAATTATATTTGCTGATAGCAAAAAATATTCTCAATTATTCTAATTCAGTTGATGAATTAAGATTTATAATAAGCGCTACAAAGCTTAAAGCATAACTCATTATAGCTAGCTTATGTGAATAACCTGCAGCTCAATTTATAGCTTCCAAAAGGTCAGAGCTTCATTCTGAACTACTTCTTGATCTGATGGATGTGTGTGTAATAAGCATCGATATCAAGCTTGGCTAAAAGAGGAATGATAGCCACAGTTGTGAAGGGAATGTTTGCAATAATAAGCGCAAGTGGAACAAGTGACAATTTCTCTGCCGGATGTGCTCATGTATAAAAACAAATAAAAAGATTCACTATTGTAGTACAGATAGTCCTCGACTTAACAATTCATTTAGTGACCATTCAAAGTTACAACAGCATGGAAAAAGTGACTTATGACCATTTTCCATACTTATGACTGTTGCAGCATCCCCATGGTCACATGATTTACATTTGGATGCTTGACAACTGATTCATATTTATGATGGTGGCAGTGTCGTGGGGTCATGTGATCCTCTTTCGCAAACTTCGGACAAGCAAAGTCAAAGGAGAAGGCAGATTCACTTAACAACTGTGTTACTAACTTAACAAATTAGTTGTCTATGGAGATTTTCAGTCATCCATGTCATGCTTGTCCCAAAGGTGCTTTTTTTTTTTCAAGAGGCAACTGGACCTGTTTTTTCTTTGAAGACGTTTCGCTTCTCCAGACTTCCCAAGTCTGAAGAAGCTTCTTGGATGAGAAGCAAAATGTCTTCAAATAAAAACCAAAAAATCCAGTTGCCTCTTGAAAAAAACACCTTTGTTTTAACAAATTAGTTCACTTAACAAATCTCTCACTGAGCAACATACATTTGGGGCTCAGTGGTGACTGGAGGTTGAGGGTTACCTGGATAACAGATCTGACCTTGGTACTAGAGACAATGAAAGGCCACTCCAGGCAGCAAATTCTGAAAAAAAGAGAGACGCAGGGCTCTGCTGACACAGTACTCACACTTCAGTTATCATGGGTTGTTTAGTGGGGGTTAGATAGAATAGGCAGAGCCCAAACCAACAAACTGGGTTAGGATTTAGCATGATGTATGAAGCTAGCCATGTCTCATAACCCCAAGTCATGAAGTTGCAATAGAGAAGGCTGTTCTGTCACTGTTAAGTCATGAAAAACTCAGCCATGAAGTCATGAAAAGTTCAGCTCAGAGAACCAGGAGGCTGAGCAGGTATACACACGTGTCGGCATCAGGTTGCCTTTTCTCTCAGGCAGCAACATATCTTGGGTGATGTTTTTTGTTTTTTTTTGCTTTATCTCTCTGATGCTTTTTAGTCTAGATTTGGATGAATGGGCATGCTCAATCTGCTATTGTTCTAATCAAGAACAATTCTGTCTTGTCTGGGTTTAGTTTCAGTTGATTACTCTTCATTCAGGGAATCAGGATATATGCTGGTTCAGTCTCCTTTAACATAGATTTGCCCAGTGTTTTTCTAAAGCCACCGCAGAGCCATTTATACAGAGGTTTATTGAAATGATTTATACTTTGAGCTTTTTTTTTTTCCACAATGCCATTGTGATACAATTGTTCATGATTATTTTGGAATGAAGAGTTTCTATGGCTCCTTTTAAATGTGCTTGTTAACAGTTTGAATTGATATTGAATGATATGAAGGTTGAAGTGATGATGGCATGCAAAAAGATAATAGAGGAAAACAAATTACAAATAAATTACATAGGATGTGGACATAGGGTTTCCTTTGGATGCCCTGTATATAATTTATTGGAAGAATCCAAGATCTAATATTGTGAGACGGAAAATACATTTCTCTATTCTCGATATACAATTTATAATTTTTGAAATTATAATAGTTTTCCCTTTTCTTCTTCTTTGCTCTTAAATTAAAAATTCACATTTTAAACTTAAATTTTATTGACTCTCTTAAATGAAATTGAAAACAGAAACATCTGTTGGTTTACCTAATGTCTCTTTTTTCTGTAAGTCATATATGTGTGTGTGTGTGTGTATGTATGTATATACGTACATGTATTTACATCATTACAAATAAAACATTAAAAATTGTGCTCATATATACAGGTAGTTTTTGACTTCCAACAATTTGTTTAGTGGCTGTTTAAAGTTACAATAGCACTAAAAAAATGTGACTTATGCCCGTTTTTCATATTTACGACCATTGCAGCATCCCCTAGTTCACATGAATAAAATTCAGATGATTGGCAACTAGTTCTTATTTGTGACCATTGCAGTGTCCCAAAGTCATTTTGTGTCAATGGGGAAGCCAGAATCATTTAACAACCGGGTTATTAACTTATCAACTGCAATGAATCACTTAACAATTGTGACAAGAAATGGAGCAAAACTCACTTAACAAATGTCTCACTTAACAACATGAATGTTGGGCTGAATTGTGGTCAAATGTCAAGGACTACCTGTGTTAAAACTCACCCACAAATTGCAGCACAAGAAAACAGACCACAGGTGAAAAAAAATGGTTTCTGTAAGGAATGTGTTGAAAATGGATGAACTTCATAAATGGATGAAAGGTAAAACGTTACCTTTATTTCTACATATATTACAATATAATACAATTATTATATTATAATATAATGTAGCTTGGTTAGAGTACATGGGTTTAGATAAATAGGATTTGCAGATCAAAGAGATTTGGGTAGCTTTATTTAAGGGATCATAACAGTATCAGGCAGAGAAAGTCCTCTTAAAAGTGTTTGCTTTTAATACTTTCAATTCATAGCTTATTCCCTTGCTTACCCCTTTTCCATAGGCAGAAATGGTTCAAGCCGCTTTCCAAGCTCAAAGGGCATTTCTTTGGTTGACCTCACATTATCAAGAACCCCAGGAGGTAAGAAATCTTGTGGTCACCTGAAACGTTCAAAGTTTTGTTGGTTTTTAAAAACAGGAATGTTGGTGTGTTGTAGAGCAAAACAAAATCAGACTTCAGGCTTCATTTTATTTATTTTTAAAAAGCCACTCAGAGCTATACTTATTTAAAAAATAAAAATGATTGGCTCCTAGAACCCAGTGGTTTTCGTTGAATATATGCCCAGAACAAAAGACCATACCCTGGAGAATGGCAGATGAATTTCTGCAGGAGGATGTAAGAGTCCTATAAATAAAGTTACTGTTAAGACTTTCCCAATCTTGGTTAAATATCTGTAAATATCTCAGAATTTCTTTTAATTCTTTAGGTAATAGTTCTGATAAAGTTGTGAAGTAAGAAACCTTCATTAAATGACAATTGCATATAAACCCCCCCCCCATTCATACTTGGTAAAAGAACCACTATGTGATTTGTTTTGGGTTGCATATTGTGCAAACTTTATTGAGATTTGCAAACCCTAATTATCATGGTTTGGTTTGGTTTGGTTTTTAGTTTGATCTAGCAGTTAAGGAAGCAGCCTAGAAACTAGGAGACTGAGTTCTAGTTCTACCTTAGGCATGAAAGCCATCTAGGTGATTTTGGCTAGTCACTCTCACAACAAACTACCTCATAGGGTTGTTGTGGAGAAAATAGATTCAAATTATCTATCTATTAAGATTTTACACCAGCTTGATGGCATATTATCAAACAATTTGGTATCCTCAAGAATTTTGGACTTCCCACAATTCCTTGTGGGGCCCCATGGTAGCTATTACTAATTTAAAACCTCTAGCAACATTGATTCATAACTAGTGAGTCCTCCTAAGCAAAAGAAAAACATTTTTTTGCTGTCATGGTAAGCTGAAATATATCATAGTGTAAAATTAAAACAGCTGTATGTATGCATGTAAAACACAGTTGTCATGCAAAATAAATATTCTGTAACAAGCATTCATCTGTTTCAGTAGCATTTTTTACTGCAAGTGATATAATAGTTTCATTTTGTCGAAAGCATGAAATATGTGTTGTAGGTTTCCAAATAATGCATTTCAGCATAAAGAAAACTTGATATAAACACAATAGAAAATACTTTGTTAATGTGACATCATCTGTTTCTGTTTGTATTTTAAGCTAAAGTCACAAGCTTAGCAAAACCCAGACAGGTAGAATTCTCAATCATCAGAATTCCCAGGGCAGAGAAAAGCATATTAAGATGACAGCAACTCTTGGAAAAACAAGCAGTTATGTCATTGAGCTTTCCAGACAGTTTGTGAAGCGGTGGATGAATAAGCTGTTGGTGATCATGTCCTCACAGCTTTGCAAATACTCAGCAGCAATGTTACAGGGAGGGGTGGGATTCGCATAATGTATTCCAAAGCAATAACAGAAAACAAAACCATTAGCATTCTGAAGCATCTAGGATTCTTTAGTTCAAATGTAGCATCCATGCCCAGCAAATCACAAAGAAATGTTTGTTCATTGTGATTTTTCTGAGATATTTTTCTGTTAGCAGTGCTTACATTTTATTACATCTTGAAGCCCGTCATTTCCCTGCACATGCAAAAATAGAAAGAGCCAAGAAGATAATTCCAGCTGGCATGTCAATCCTGTAGCAACTACAATAAATTACTTAGCAGAGTGAATGCTTTGTTCCTTTTTATGGTCATGTTCTATATTTGTCTGTGAAGGGGAAATGGTCACATGAGAAAACCATCATCTGATACTACAGTTTACGTATACCAGCTGGCTAGTAGCTACTGCCTGCAAAATTACTCTTCGGAAAGCTGCAATTTAAACTCTACTTATTTGGAATTTATTGCAAATGCTTTAACTTAAGCAATATGTTAAAAACAACCATAAATTATCATTTAAATAAACAAGAAGTGGGAAGTTATTTTAAAAACAGTTTGGAACTGGAATAAACTAAAATTAAAGTAATTATGTATAAAGATTTCACACTAAAATACAAATTTCCCTCACTTTTTGTGATTTTTGTTTATGTGATTTTCTATTATGCAATTGATCATTTCCATTCAAGAAATCACTTCATGCAGGGAAAATAGTACTATTATGTGATTTATGCCAGTAAATCATTTGTTCTTAAGAGCCAATGTGATGGACTGTTTAAGGCAGGGGTGTCAAACTAGCCTGTGGTGTGCTTAGATCTGGCCCAGAGGGCTGCCCTGGAAACAGCGAAGGACTGGCCCGTAGTGCCTCTGCCAGCGAAAACGGAGCTCAGGAGGCTGCAACGGCCTCCTGCAATACTCTGTCAGTGAAAATGGATCTTGAGAGCCGTGGCCCTCCCAAGCTCTATTTTTGCTGGTAGAGGTTGCAGGAGGCCGTCGCAGCCTCTTGAGCTCCATTTTCATTGGCAGAGAGCTTGGGCAATCACAAAATTAGTCATGTCCACCCCACAACACTAGTCATGTCGAGCTGGCCACACCCACCTGGCCCCCAAGGTCAAACACAACTCTGATGTGGCCCTCAATGAAATTGAGTTTGACACCCCTGGTTTAAGGCATCAGGCTAGAAATCAGGAGACAATGAGTTTTACTCCCATCTTAGGCACAAAGCCAGCTGGGTAATCTGGAGCCAGTCACTGTCTCTCAACCTCGGGAAAGAGGCAGTGGCAAACTACTTCTGAAATCTTGCCAAAAAACAACTGCAGGGACAAAAATCCAGGCAGTCAAAACTGACTCAAAGGCACAAAATAAAAAAGGTTCATTTGCACCAGTGTTCTCTAGAAATATACTCAGACTTCTATCCGCCAAAACTGCTTGTGTTTTCCTAGCCAAAGCCCTTTCTTTCCTTCCTTATGCATTTATCATTGGGTTGTGCTGTTGTTCTCGTGGTGCATGTTTAGTTCCATAGCAACAATAGCACTTAGACTTATATACCACTTCACACTGCTGTACAGCTCTCTCTTAGCAGTTTACAGAGTTAGCATATTGCCCCTAAAAATCTGGGTCCTCATTTTACTGACAACGGAAGGATGGAAAGCTGAGTTAGCCTTGATCCAGTAAGAAGAACTGCTGGCAGTCGGCAGAATTAGCCTGCAATACTGCATTTTAACCACTGCGCCACCATGCAGAATAGGAAGGCTCCCAGATATATAATGATTAAACACAATTTACCTCACGAGATAATTCATCACGTAAGAACGTTAAAAAGCCCAGGAAGTTGATTTTTTAGTTCAGAGTCTGTCTACATTTCATCATTTGATAATACCCCCAAATATTTCAAAACACACCATCATGTCATCATCACATTAGACAAATGACTTTTCTGATAGTGGAAGTGTTCTTAGAGCTGGGTACCTTTAACACACTGAACAAATTTTGAGAAGATCTCAGTTTCAATAATGAAAAGAAAATTGGTTTGTATATGCGTGTATGCATCTAACGACACATGCTAGATATGCATCTAACGACACATGCTTGCATATACACATACAAAAAAACCCATTTCTGTTCTGCTAGTGATTTCTTCATTTTGTTTATACTGCAGAATGAAGTTGCCATTCTTCTAAAACCAATATCAGAAAAGATTCAGGAAATCCAGATGTTCAGAGAGAGAAATCGTGGAAGCAATATGTTTAATCATCTGTCTGCTGTCAGCGAAAGTATTCCAGCTCTTGGATGGATAACAATTGTAAGTTCTGAATTTTAGAAGTGGACATTTTCCAAACAAAACCAGTTTTTTCACCCTTATCTATCATGCAACCTTGGATTGGTTTGACTCTGGTTCAGGCCTCATTGCTTGCAGATGGTACTATCATATCACCACCTCACTTTTAAAGATTTCCTCTTTAAATAGCCCACTTCTCTGAATGGGACTTCATCCAGCAATAGTGGGATTGGTGGGCAGAAACATTTAGTTGACTGACCAATGGAAGAGCTGTTGGATCTGTTTAGTACATAGCTAGTAGATCCCTACCAGGCCTGTAGTCTAAACTGTGAAGTCATGGAAGCATTCCTGAATAAGGAGGTGGCAAATATTCCATACTGTTTCCATAATTCTGCCAAGGAAATTGAAAGCATAGTCCTAAATAGTCATCTGGTATCATGAAGCGACCTTACTTTTCTTGGAGAACAAGGTCAGTAAAACAGGCTTCTGCAAGCCCTGATATATCTATGTTTTTTTGAAATAGCTGTTAGTTATAATAGGAAGGAGGGTTCCCCCCCCTCCATGATAACATTTACCTTTTGTTTCTCTCTTAAAAATCAATTCCTGTGGTTTTACACAATGCTCCTGTGTTCTCTTTTAGTCTGCTAAGCCAGGGCCTTATGTAAAGGAGATGAACGATGCTGCTACATTTTATACTAATAGGGTGTTAAAAGACTACAAGCATAGGTAAGTTAATACTCCCCACCACCACTTGCATCAACCAATTTAACTACTTTGCTTGGCTGGTGTGTCAAAATTCTGGGAATTGAAGTCTACAAGTCCTAAAAGTTAACACACATAGCATTACACACCCACAGTAACCAACACAGCACCTCATTCACCGACTCATGCACTCTCCCCAACCTTGCGTTGCAGCCTCAGACACCCCATGCTGTACATGTCATGTACCTTCACACTTGTTTACCCCCTCATTCGCTCCAGGTAACAGCTACTTACCTGCTTGCAGGCCTAAGAGTTCAAACTTCCTGCTGGGTTCTCTACTGCATGGGTGTCAAACTTGCCGCGTCACGTTGCTGTCACAAGATTTTCCCTTCGCGGAGCTGGGGTGGGCGTGGCCTGCATGTGATGCATCCAGCCAGTTTGACACCCCTGCTTTACTGACTTTGGTTGTGGGAAACCAGCAAAAAATGTCTCATCTAACGACTATGGATTCAGTTAATGACAACTGGGATGCAGGGATTGCCATCATTAAGCAGTAGAGTCTCACTTTATAACCAAGCACATAGGTGACATAATTTTCTGACCTAATTGCTGCCATAAGTCAAGGACTACTGGTATTGAATTTCAGTAGGTAGCTATGATTACAAATTACCATCAGTGGCAATTATTTCCTTAGCTTGAAGGTCAGAAGGGATAGTAAAGAACATGTACAAACAGCTTTTATTATGTTACAGTGATTTGCGTCACATTGATTGGGTGAAATCATTCCTTAATATTTGGACAAAGCTTCAAGCATACATAAAAGAATATCACACTACTGGGCTCATCTGGAGTAAAACTGTAAGTGCTCTATTTCTTACCTTACTGTGTAAAAAGAGAATTAATACATTATTGTATAGTAGTGTTGCCAACTTAGTGTTGGAAGGGGATTCATTTATTCTTGACCTAAGAGAAAAATATCATTTTGGCTCCCATCAACAGTATATTTCCAGGACAAAGAACTTTATGAAATAAATAATTTAGAATAAAGTTTTAAATGTTCCATCTCTTAGCATCTTTGATTCCATAATTGACTATTTCCAAGAAAATTAGGAAAATTATGTACAGGTAGTCTTCAGGTTGTGATGGCAGTGGGACCTTAGAAACTCTGATGCTAAGTCACAGTTGTAAAATGGAACTTCATGTGACATCACTTAGTGAAGGCAATAACATCAGTTAAACAAAGACCATGCACATTGTCAAGAGAGGATCTCAGGGACCTTGGAGTCCTAGTGGACAATCAATTAAATATGAGCCAGCAGTATGCAGCAGCAGCCAAAAAAGCCAATGCATTATTGGCTTTAAAGCCAGTGCCTTATTGGCTGTTAAATTGCATTAACAGAGGGATTGAATCAAGATCACATGAGGTACTAGTACCACTCTATAAAGCCTTTAGTAAGGCTACACTTAGAATATTGCATCCAGTTTTGGTCACCACACTATTAAAAAAAAAGATGCAGAAAGAGTACAGAGAAGAGCAGCAAAGATTATTAGGAGCATGGAGGCTAAAACGTATGAAAAATGGTTGCAAGAACTAGCATAGCTAGTTTCGTGAAGAGAAGGACCAGGGGTGACCTGATAGCTGTGTTCCAATATTGAGGGGCTGTCACAGAGAAGAGGGGATGAACTTATTTTTCAAAGCACCCAAAAGCCAGACAAGGAACAATGGATGGAGAGAGAGATTCAATCCAGAAATAAGGACAGTGGGAACAATCAACTAATCAACCAATGAGACAGCTTTCCTTCACAAGTTGTGGGTACTTCATTATTGAAGGCTTTCAAGAAGAGACTGGACAGTCATGTCAGAAATGTTATAGGGTTTCCTGCTTGAGCAGTGGGTTGGACTAGATGACCTACAAGGTCCCTTCCAGCTCTGTTATTCAGATTTCTGGTCACATCTCCTGACTTCCTGCTGGCTTCCCTATTGACTTTGCTCTACAGCAGGGATCATTAGAAACTGCAGTCATGTGACTGTGAGTCACTGTGATATCATAATTGTAAGCTGGGTGTCAAGTGCCCTGATCTCAGTCATATGACTGTGGGGTTGCTGCAGTGACCAGAACTCCAAGGAATCATGGTAAGTCCCCTTGTTGAGCATTGTTGTAACTTTGAAACCGTTACTGAATGAATGGTTGTAACTCAAGGACTATCTGGATCTACATTTTAAACATTTAATCATCATAAAGAACATGTCCCAGCCAAGCCAATAACATTGATTGACACTTTTTTTTATTTTGTTCATGCCTTCTTTTGCAGTTTTACCGTGGTTTTTACAATTACTTAAATCATCTTTTCTGTGTATTTTAATGCACAGAGTTCAGCTTATGGCTTCTGTAAAATCATAATTCCCTAGGCATGTTACAGGTTTTCAAGAGTTGACCTTGCCTTCATGCAGCAGGTGTTTGCTATTACTAGCAATTCATTAGATTAAATCTGAGCAGATGTTTTAACAATAAATCTTTATAAACAGCTTATAAAAACTATTTAGCACAAATGTTTACAATGTCTGTCTCCTAGATTTATGTCAGCTGCCTCTTTGGGGGACAGCTGTTCTCCTTTGTTATTGTCCATTATTTCAAATGGTTGGCAATATATGACAATAAATTGTGCCAACTAATATATGATAATACTTGTGCCAAATTATTTATTGGAGGTTGCTACATATCACTTTCACATTAATTTTCAGGGAAACGGTTATATCAAATGGATGAATATCAGGTTTTTAATGGATGAGTGTTGGCCTTCTTAATTTTGTTTCTCCCGCTAAAGATCACCTTTAAAAACTGAGGGTAGAAGTACAAGTTGCAAAGATATTGATTAATAACCCTCACACAGTGATTGAGTGGCTATGCTATTAAGCCATAATGAGGCATGTTTGGTTTTGGCTGAGCCATTGCATTTTTAATTACAGCTTCCAGCTTTAGCATGTTTCACGGATGGTTGTTTATATGTAAAGGTAACAATTTTTTCAAGCAGAAATTGTGAGCAACGAGGTATTTGTCAATTTTCAAACATAGCCCATAGCATGATAGCCAATTTTATTGAATCATTAATACTGAACTGGCAAAAGTGCTATAATGCTTAACATATATTCAAGACAAGATGGGAAGGACACAGATCAAACAAACAAACAATCATAAAAGTCACTAGGTAATTTGTTATGCCTTTTGCACTAAGGCATGACTTCCTTTGATTGTGGTTTTTGAACAAGACAGAGTGGTTTGATAAACATATAACACAAAGGCATAAACTATGCTTAATAAATATCATGGCTGAGTTCATGTTTTGTTTTTAGTCAAAACTTACCAGTGTTATTGCTTAGCATAGCCCTTAAGGAGCGTGGTGGCACATGTGGTTAGAATACTGGGTTGACAAACAGCAGGCCCGCGTATGACATCCAAGTGCTACTGTGGGACGGGATGCGCCGCTCCTGTCATTTGCTCCAGCTCCTTCCTACCTTGCAGTACAAAAGGATGCAAATGTGAGTAGATAAATAGGTACCGCTTCAATGGGCACATTAATAGAGACATGAAAGGAGCCCCCCAACCAGGTGTCCCTAAGGCAACAGTGATGTCACCAGATAATCCTTTCAACCCAGAAGCACCTTGGTGAATGTGAAGAATAGAACGTTTAGTTCTCCTAGAGCTTCTTCTTCTCGAGAGATGGGAATTGACAACAGTTTCCTCCCTTTTGAGGTAAAAGGTAAGGTTCCCCTTGCACATATGTGCTACTCATTTCTGACTCTAGGGGGCGGTGTTCATCTCCTTTTCTAAGCCAAAGAGCCAGCACTATCTAATGAGGATTCTGTGGTCATGTGGCGGGCATGACTAAATGCTGAAGGTGCATGGAACACTGTTACCTTCCCATCGATGTGATTCCTATTTTTCTACTTGCATTTTTTTACATGCTTTCAAACTGCTAGGTCGGTAGAAGCTGGGGCAAGTAATGGGAGCTCACTCTATTACACGGTGCTAGGGATTCAAACCGCCAAACTGCCAACCTTTCTGATCAACAAACTCAGCGTCTTAGTCACTGAACCATCATACCCCACCCCTTTTGAGATAGGAAACATGAAGATGACAGATAAAATAGGCAATCAGAGTCCAAAATTTTTAAAAAAATCTATCAAAGGTTTGAGACTTTATGAACTATGTGTATCTTGCCTATCTCTCAGTATTTTTATAAATCCTAACTCTTTTTTGGACAGATGTATTTCTTAAGGATATTAATTGTGTCTGCCTTAAACCAGATTAATTTGTAGGTGTTTATTCTAAGTTTGTCTTTAATGGACTTATTCAGGAATATATATCTTCTCTTTGTATCAAACATTTTTATTTAGTTTTAAATACCTTCACAACATCTGAAAAATGTTTATGGTTTAACTGAACATTCAACACTCAACATCAACTACTAGTTACTAAAATCCTGAAAGAATAAAATTGCATTCTGTCGGTAAAAACAGACAGAACAAAATATACAAAGTTTTGTATGCTTCATATAAGTACATAGTCCTGTTCTGTTGATACGTATACCCAGACATAAAAAAGAGACTGAAGCTCAGAAGATTATATAACAACCTATCAGAACAGGTGGACTTTGGCTCAGAGACAGATCTTTTGTTAAGGTGTTTCTTCTGTAAATGTATACTCGGGTTGTCTTTATAAAGCACAAATTTTACACCACCTGTTTTCAAGCATCCTTGCCGCAATGAAAGTCTAGTTACCAGGTGAAATAGTTGATGGGCAAAGGCAGTCTCAACTTTCAACCACAAGTGAGCCCAACATTTCTGTTTTAAGTGAGACATTTGTCAAGTGAAATTTGCCCCATTTTATGACCTTTCTTGCCACAACTGTTCAGTGAATCACTGTACTTGTTAAGTTAGTGACCCAGCTGTGAAGTGAATCTGGCTTCCCCATTGACTTTGCTGATCAGACGGTCACAAAAGAGGATCCCATGACAATGCAGCCATCATAAATATGAGTCAACTGCCGAGCATTTGATCCTAGGATCATGAGGATGCTGCAATGGTTGGAAGTGTGAAAATGGTCATATAACTCACTTTTTTCAGTGATGTTGTAACTTTGAACAGTCACTAAATGAACTGTGTATATCAGGGACTACCTGTATGTCATTTATAGAGAAATATCTCCTCTTTTTTGTCTATTAGCTGAATTGTTCATTTGGTTGTTTTACAACATTGGAGTAAAATTGCACTTTACAGAAACTCCCATCTGTTTACTTTTAAAAAATACAATTAGGGTCCAGTAGCGTCAGCAGCATCGAATTTCCCTGCTGTAGTGAACAAACAAGGCCTCCCTCCACTGCCACCTCCACCACCTCCGCCACCAGGACCTCCTCCTGACATCGATAGAGAAAATGCAAAAGATGAGGCAACTGCATCCCGTTCAGCCTTATTTGAGCAATTAAACCAGGGAGAAACAATTACTAAAGGTAGGAGGCCTGCCATAACTTAGCACTTTTTCAAACCATTACTCTCTGTTTTCTCACAAAAGTTAAAAGCACTTGCTTTCATGAACACAAACATCTTTATGCTAAAAATGCTTAACTTGGAAATCTGACACTGCAGACACTTCTGGTGAAGAAATGGTGAGCTGAACATCCCTGAAGCAATGGGGACAGCAGCCAGATACTGGATCATGGCTAGAGAAACCTTCTGGACAAAGTTGAGATTATGAGATTGCCCATATGTACTCCAGACAGCTCCTTCTTGTGAGTAAACCACAGGAACCCAAGTTTTAGCAGTTGGCTTATGCGAGTGGCTGGGAGTCAAGGGATTCCATCTAAGCTCACAATGTAATGTACCCTGTGTGGAAACAAAGCACAACTGAATCTCATTTCTTAGTCACTTTTTGGGTTGCTGTTGTTTTTCTGCTTACCAGTTATTAAGAACATTTGGAACAGCAAGTTTTTATTGCAACCATGGAGTGAGTCTCCTTCTCCTTATTAAAAGAAGTTTGAAGTATGAATTTAAGAAACATATTTTCTGGAATAAACAGCAAAAGGGTGTTTAGAGTATTGATTTTCGAAAGTTACAAACGGACTAAAGGTCCAGATGGATTTGAAATGGACTTTGAAATTAATTCTAAAAATCCTTTCCATAGGAAAATAATTTTGTTTTGAATTCTTTTTACAAAAAAAATGATAGGGTGGGATTTAAAGGTTGGACACCAGTAGGAATAGAAGGAACTAAAGATTATAGATAAAAGAGAAGAACAATTACGTTTGACTTATTAATACAGAATGGAATAATTTATTTTTTTTTGCATTTGACACATTTCTGAACAATGGACCCAGAAGTTAATTTTAACGGTATCTGCCATTATAGGTAGTCGTCAACTTATGGCGACAATTAAGCCTGGAATGATGGTTGTACATTGCTGTGCTCATTAAGCACAACATGTGATTGCCTCATTTAACAACCACAATTCCTGCTCTCCGTATAATGGTCATTAAGCAAATGTGTCAGTTGTTTTGTAGAGCAGAGATTGTTAATGGAGAATGGAGTGCCAAAATCAAACATTCACCCTTTCTCTGTTTATGTCCAAAGAAAAATTAAACAAAATCCAAATTTGTAAACTTTTTTCACTAAGGGTTGGAAGGAATTCACTTGGTGTTTTCAAACTTGTTGAATCAAATATACCAAATAGCTGAAAAGCAGTTAACAAGCAATTTCTGAAAGTGATTAGAAAAGGATGTGAACCCAGTACCCTTAAAGGCACCGCCACTCCCTTGTCTCCCAGAGTGTAAGCTTGTTGTCGACTGCTGTTGACTGCTGTCATGAGGAGCAGTGTTTGGAGCACTTGTGGGCAATCGCAAGTCCTTTCCTTGTCCAGAGAAGAATTACGATTAGCTGATCTACTCACTGGTTCTTTATTTTGCTGGAACTTTATTCTCCACTTTTAGTTGAGTCTTCTTCAGTTGACCATTTTTTCCTTAGTCCACATTCATGTTTTATTTTTGGGCCATAGTGCAAGCCCATTTTTGAATCTGTTGTCCTATTTTAATTACTACAACCACATTTCTGGTTGTATGAAGAATGAGCCCAGCTATACATCACCTACCTATACTAGGGATTTACTGAAATATAAATATCCACATTTGTGTTGCAGAACAGTCAGATCAATAAGGGCATTAACTGGATGCTGCCCAGAGTTGATTAAAATATGGGCAGCTACATAATTTAAACAAACAAACAAACGAATGAATATGGCAATGATCTGGAGGACACTCAGGTCAATAAGAGCACAAAAAATAAATAGCTTAGGTTATGACAAAGAAGCTATGGTCCTCCCATTGTTAGTGTTAGCAACTTCCAACAGCTTTTGGCAATAACTTGAAAGGTGATAGGAGATGCCAACATCTGGAGAGCTTGTCTCATGATTCTGGTTTAGATAACATTTATCTAGTAGACTTAAGGTTACTCCTTTCTTTCTGAGAAATCTTAAGCTATACCATATTTTTAAATTTGACAATTAAATCAAATGAATATTCTATAAATAGATGTATTCAAATATATGTCAATTTACCAAATACAGTACATGAGTAATACTAATATGAGTATCATATATTAACAAAGCAAAGCTTATAAGTAAAAAAAAAACTTTTAAAATTCATACTACTACTTATGATTTTTATAGGACTTCGACATGTCTCTGATGACCAGAAGACCCATAAAAATCCCAGTCTGCGTGCTCAAGGAGTATCAATGCAATCTCCTACCAAAACCTATACTTCTGAGTCTCCCAAAATACCTCCTCAAAAGAGTTACTGTCCTGTGTTAGAACTTGAAGGCAAGAAATGGAGAGTGGTAAGTTCAACTCACTTGTATGTAACCTGGAAATTATCTTTATGATTGATTGTAAGTGAGTTTTCCATTGAATTGTTACCTAAGAATTGTGTGCTTGATTTTTTGTAATAGGATTAATAGTTTTACTTCCTAAGAATTTTAAATTAGCAACTGAAACATATATTGGACCCAGCAGTAGAAACATCTAGCTAGCCCAGGGGTCTTCAACTTTAAACACTCAAAGAACCATTTGGACCTGTTTCCCACAGAAAAGAAAACTCTGGGAATCTCAAAACCAGGGTGGGCATGGCCATCTCAACATCACTCTCACCCAGTCACATGACACCCAACACCACCATGCCTACCCAGGTTTTGTGGCTCCCGGTGTTTTCTGTGGGAAATGGGTCTCTCTGTCTCTCTCTCTCTCATTTCTGTTTTTTCTGTTTTATCTTCTCAGGCCAGGTTAAGTGTGACCAAGAGGGGAGGGGGAGGGTCGTGGCTAGCCAGTGGTGGGATCACCCAACAGGGAGCCACAGCAGAGGGCCAAAAGAGCCACGTGAGCTCCAGAGCCATGGGTTGCTGAGACCCGAGCTAGCCTTTTTGGGCTGAGAAGCTAAGCAGGGCTGGGACTGGTTAATATTGGATGAGCAATCACCAAGAAGTAGCAGGGTTGTAATTTAGATTGGAAACCATATAGTAACTCTACTTTACATGTATCGTGAGACTTTGATTAAATTGTTACCAGGTAAGAAATAAGATATTTCCATATTTACAGAATTGCATTCTGGCTGAATGATGAAAATGATTCCTTGTGCATTTGCTAATAAAGGAAAAACAATGAATAGTTACAACTCATTCTATTCTTCCTTATCAATCTTATAATAATAACATTATAGTCACACCTAGAGATCCTAGTCTTCTCCCTGATGAAGGCTGAGACTTTCATCAGCTTCCCTCAGGATAAGCCTACAGAATCTCATCTGTGGGAGAAACAGCCCTGTAAATACTGGTACTCAGTCTTCTTGGTTTTTATGGGTTACTAAAACACTGGTATGATGCCGTATTTCTCAACTACCGAAATTTCCACATTCTTTTGATAAGCAGGAGCCTATTTCTTATTGTAAGAAATTGATAGAAAGGAGAAGAAAAGACTGATGCTGGATTTACAAAATTCAGCCCCAAATTCAATAATTGTTTATATCATAAGGGGAAATGATAGCATTAATTTATTGTTGACTAAATTTCATTTCCAATATAAATTGTTTCTTTTCCTAAGGCCAAATGTTCAAGATAGAATGCTGTCTCTAAAAAAAAGACAAATTGTTTTGTGGCTAGACAGTATAATTTAGTTATTTTGCTGTCAAGGACCACTAAGGTTTAGGATTGGTCCTGGTCCAATTGGTCCATACTATTGGCCCTGTATTTGAAAGTGTTGGCAACCATAGGATGGAAACATGTCACTGAAATTTTGTTGCCAAAATTGGAAGTATTCTGGGATATGTAATACGTACTGTATGTTGCAGGGGGTGTATGCAGCAAATAAATAAATGGTTCATTCTTCTGTGCTTTATTTTACATACAAATATTTAACGTACTGTATTGATTTCCATTTTGAACCATATTTCTTCTTTAATACATGTTATGTATTGCTGCTATATTTTTTTCAATCCACCTCTTTTATACATACAGTAACTCAAGGCAGTAAACATTCCTAATATTCCTGCCTCCCTTTTCTCCACAACAATCCTGTGAGGTGGATTGGGCTAAGAGAAAACACTTCAAAGTCACCCAGACTACTTTCATGCCTATGGTGGAACTAGAACTCACAGTCTCCTGGTTTCTGGACCAACACCTTAACAACTATATCAAAGTATCTCAAACATAAACTGCTAAATTGGGAAACAGACATAAAACAATTGTAGAATGTAATAGCAACGTATGTTTTCCCTTGCCTTTAGTCTCTCTTTAAGCAGTTAGAGATTGAGAAGAAAGTGCAAATGCTACTTTCTCATCTGTGGTACCAGCTACTATAAGATCAATTAAACCTTTTTTTTCAAACAATGCAGGAGTACCAGGAGGACAAGAATGACCTATTAATTTCAGACACTGAACTCAAACAAGTAGCTTACATCTTCAAGTGCAATAAATCTACATTACAGATAAAAGGAAAAGTTAATTCCATTATTGTTGGTAAGTTCACTTCTAGGACAACACTAAAGCTGAAATGCATATTTCTCTTGAGCAAGTCTTATGGTGCACAGCAGACTTTAATTTCAGATAAACATGTTTAGGAATGCACTGTCTATGACAAGTCTTCTGATCAAGCATTCGTTTATTCTTCCAAATAAACAGGCATAGTATAACACTACTCAATTCTGCAAGGGGTTAATAGCTGAATATAAGGTTTTTAAGATAGTTTTGTTGACATCTGCAGGGATATCTACATAACTAAAGTTATTCATAGGTATTTTCAAGAAGTGGCAAATAAATGCCTTCTCATATGAAAAACAATATAACTACATTGTCTATACAATCCTTTTCCTTTTTTTCCCCAGACAACTGTAAAAAGTTTGGCCTTGTATTTCACAATGTTGTTGGTATTGTTGAAGTAATAAATTCCAAGGACATTCAGATACAGGTAAACCCATCTTCATACAACACTGCTCTGGAAAAACAAATTCAAAATAGAAAAAAGTACTATTCAGTTGTAAGATGATCCATCTCCCCATCTTTATGAAATTGGTATTTTGAGTAGCAGAACTTAAATTAAGAAAACTGGACAGAGGGAGAGTCCCCCACATTAGCTGAGCTTGGATTGACACAATTAATCATTGCCTTTATTAAAAACATTACTTTTACTAATTATTTATATCCCTTAGCTCAAATAATTTTTTTCATGTTATAGAATGTCCTGTTTTATTCTTCTGAGGCAGGTTAAGATAATTTCACATAGGCCAGTGTGAGCCTTAGAGTTAGGGGATAGCCTCTTCGGGAGATAAAGATTTATATAATTTGGATTTCTGATTTTGTTGTCTTAGGTGCTTGGGAAAGTGCCAACCATTTCAGTGAACAAAACTGAAGGCTGCCATATATACCTCAGTGAGGAATCATTAGATTGCGAGATTGTGAGTGCTAAGTCATCTGAAATGAACATTCTGATACCACTGAATGGCGACTATGTAAGTACTACATTTTGGTCTGATACAAAACACAGAAGCATAGACTACATCCTTTAGTGTATCAGTGATATTTTGTCTTGAAAAAGCTTTTGGGGACAGCAAGTGTAGTCCTCAAAAATTTGGTTTGTGTGACCACAGTAGTATTGTTTGTAGCAAATAGAGCAGCTTGTGTCACATAGGAATCTGGCCAGTTTTACCTTCAAAAAAGTTATTGTGTTATTTAGATTCTTTTTATCCAGTTTTATTATTTTTATGAACAACTAAGTGGCAAACATATACCTAATATTTACTATTCCGCTTATTTCCCCACAACAACTTTATGTGATGAGTTGGGCTGAGAGAGTGACTGACCTATAGTCATCCAGCTTTCATGCCTAAGACAGAACTGAGTCCTTCTGGTTTCTAAGTTGGTGATCATACCTTTTACTAGACAAAATTTGCTTGCTAGTTTACTGTGTATGATTTAATGTTTATATTTTTGATGGATATGTTATTATTTTACACCGCTATATATACCATGGGCATTTTCAGTTCTGTAAGCAGTCATGAGTCAAAATGAAATTGGCAACGTATATTTGATAAATCAATAAAATGAAGTATTTCCCTAAAAGTCTTTAAGATGGGATTTAATTTTTCTAATCCTGTTAAGTTTGCATGATAGAGTGATAAAAATGATTTATACAATGTGCTTAACAGTTAACATACACATATGAGAAAGCAATTAACATATACAAACTTGTCTAAGTGGTTAGGTCGAGTGTAGAAAAATTATTTAGCTCCACAGGATCTTGGATTTGTTGTGGGACAAAATAACTGATCCAGACAGTGCTGCTTAAGGCTAGGTCCCACTGGCCGACGGATGCAAAACGTATGCAAAAAGGACATAGCGGACGGGGGTGGCTCCATCCATTGTCATCCGCTCTCAAAAGTGGCGAAAATTTGCATAAACAGAACGGAAAAGAACGGAAAGGAACGGACGGGGGTAGTACGTAGTGAGGATGTTAAGCGGATGTTCGTAGGAAGCCTAGCGGATGGAAACGGATGACACATCCGAAGGGCTTCCGGGGTAGAATTGCGAAGTGGACGCATAGCGGAAGGGGCAGATGCGTAGCGGATGATGCGGATTCATCACGGACACCTAGAGGAAGCAAAGTGGATGCATAGCGGATGTATATCGGATGCAAAGCATTCACTGCGCATGCGGGAAGGATGAATTGCATCAGCTCCGTGGATATAAAAGGATGCAGCTCACACGCAGTCAGCATTCAGAGGAAAGATGTGCTGCCACAGACATCTAGCAGGAACACCATGGTTCGTCAGTCAGGGAAGAAGAGGAAGCCTGTGCCTACTCCTGCCAGCCCTGGCAAGAAGGACAGAACCACCATCCCACCCCCTGGCACTAACTCTGAAGCTGCTGGTGCTTCTGCTGGTGCTGCTGGTGTTGCTGATGCTGCTGGTGTTGCTGCTGCTGCTGGTGCTTCTCCTGCTGCTGGTGCTGCTGCTACTGCTGGTGCTGCTGCTACTGCTACTGCTGCTGCTGTGGTGGACTAGCCCCAAGGCCCTCAAAGCCCTGCTGCTCAAGCCCCTGAAGGCCCTGCTGCTGAAGCCCCTGCCAGAGGGAGGAAGAGAGGAAGAGGCAAGGGAAGGAGAAGGGAGAGAGGAAACAGTATACCCTTTCCGAGGAGCATGAGGAGGAGGTGCTGGAATGGCTGAGGGAGAACGAGTACCTCTGGTGAAAAGGCCACAGACTGTATCGCAACACCAAGAGGAAGCAGGCAGCTTGGAGAGACAAGGCAGAGAGCCTGGGCTACACTGCAGATGTACTCCTGGGATGGTGGAAGCACATGCACACCTGATATGGCAAGCTACACCTGAAGAAATCTGGCCAGGCCGCTGTCAAGCTCACTGACTAGGAGATGTACGTCATGGCCAAGTGCAGCTTCCTGGAGGGTGAGGTCCGCCACCGAGAAGCAGCCCCTCTGACAACCCTCTCCCTCAGACAGCCCACAGATAGCCAGTCCTCTTCCAGCCAGGAGACGGCTACCGTGTCCAGGCAGGTGTCTTCGGAGGGCCCCATGGCAGAGACCCCCCCGACAGCTGCACTTCCCATGCCAGAGGACGTGGAGGATCCTCTGTCACAAATGGAGGAAGAAGCGGCAGCCACCAGAGACCAACCCACACCCACACCCAGCTCCACCTCCACAGAAAGCAGGCAGAGAGGCAGACTGGAGGGCCAGAGCCACACTGTCCTGTTGGAGATCAGGGACACAATCAAAACCAGCACAGATCTTCTCTCTCAGCTGGTCCACAGCGACATACCATCCTCAAACCGCAAGCCCTTCATCACCCACGTGAGCCAGACCCTCATGGACCTGCCCGAGGCCAGTACCAGGTGATGAAGCAGAAAATAACAGCACTTCTGCACAACCCTCCAGGCCCAGCTGAACCTGCTCCGACCCCGTCCAGGTCTGCTTCTCCACCCCAGGCGATGTCACAGCCCTTCCACGGCTTTCAACAGCCCCTCACCTACCAAGGCAACGAGTACCAGGACTTCCCACAGCAGAGGCAGACCTTCCCAGTCCAGGCTCAGGTTCATTGCATGCCACAGATGCCTCACCTCTCCCAGCTGCAAACCAGACAGCCCCACCACACTCCTCCTTCCTCCATCCCACAGCCAAGCCCGTCAATGGACAATCTGTCATCAGTCTTGGGCCTGACATCCCAGGTCCTTGATGAAGGGCCTCTCAACCTCACGGGATTGAGTCAGCTCTCTGAGAGCTTCCTGAACACACCATCCCCTGTTGTACTCTCAGGGCCAAGCACCCCAAAGGCGCCTCAGACCAGCACTCCAGCCACAGCTACCTCCATAGTCCCTGGCCGCTTGACAGCTGAGACCATGGACATGCCTCAGAGTGACTGAGAATAGTGCCAGAGACTGAGTTGTTCCCTGTTCACTTTATCTTTGCTTAAGACACTTTACTTGGTTCATTTTGCTTTTTTAATAAAGTCATACAGTTTACTTAAGACAATTATTAATAAAGGTTATCTTTGCTTCACACACTTGGTTCATTTTATTTACTTAATAAAGTGTTGGTGAAAACTTTGAAAAAATGGTTAAGCCTTTGCATGCTTGTGGGATGGGTAAGAATAGTTGTGGGATGGGAAAGGATAGTTGTGGGATAGGTAAGGATAGCTGTGGGATAGATAAACCTCCAGTGCAAGCATAGTGGGACTGTATGGTCCACCCTCCCAGCTGCCACACATATGGCCCTTTTTTATCAATAACAATTTATTCATTGATCAACACATTTCAAAATAAACAAAGCTCTTTATTAATGCCCTATTCATTGTAGGACCACTCAACATACATGGCACAATCTCATCAGTGTTATGAGACAGGCTCAAGGAAGCATCCATTAACCATCTATCATCCTGTCTTGCCACTCCACTGCTCCAGTTGGGGAGTTGCACCAGTGTTTCAGGAGGTTGCGCTGCTTCTTCCCTTCACGTGAAGCTCTGTTGGGGCCTTGTACATCCACAGTGTCTATCAGGTTTCGTCCTTGCCTCCATTCACCAGGCTCCATGTCCCCATTCCCTTGTTGACGGTCCACAAGCCTGTTCTACAACACTGGGTAGCGGGTGCGCATGAGATTGTGCAGGATGCAGCAAGCTTCCACGATACTCCTCACAGTCCCTGGGTGATGCTGCATGGTGGTGAGAAGTACCTGGAACCTGTTGGCCAGGATGCCAAAGGCATTCTCCACCACCTGTCTTGCCCTGGACAGCCTGTAGTTGAAGATCCTCTCTTCACGGGTGAGGTATCTTGAAGTGTAGGGCTGAGGGAGAAGGCGTCATCACCCACGGTGAAGTAGGGCACATCTTGTGTGTCAAGATGGGTAGGGGGGTAGGGGGTCTGGATCTGGAAAACCCATGATGAGGTTGTGTTCCAGCCCATCCTTGAGGTCACTGGCGTTGTATACCTGGCTATCTGAAGCTGACTCGTTGCCTGAAGCATCGATGTACATGAACTTGTAGTCAGCATCAACCATGGCAAAGAGGATGATACTGAAGAAGCCCTTGTAGTTGTAATAAGAGGACCCTGAGTTGGCTGGAGCTTTGCAGGCCACGTGCTTGCCATCTATGCCTCCAACGGTGTGGGGAAAGTTCTACCTCTGATACCACTCTTTTGCAACTTTCTTCCAGCCTTCTTCAGTGGTGGAACACTGGAGGAGCTCTTCCACGTATTCTTCGATGATGGCCTGCACCACTTCTCTGACCACTTTGCTGATGCTGTTGTGTGGCACCCTCCAGGCATACTGCATGTTTCTGTATGTGGTTCCAGAGGCCAGGTGCCGCAGAGTCAGTGCCACCTTCAGTCCAGGGTCCAGGTTGGGACGGAAGTTGGTGCTTGGCTTGGTCAACCTGGGTCTCAGACGCTCTACAATTTTGTCAAACATGGCTGGTGGCATCCTCATGAAGTGCTGGAATGCACGAGGGTCTTCATTCCTCAGCTCCACCATCAGCTTGTCATACAGTCCAAACTCCACTCTTCTCCCGATCCATCGTCGGACCCACACAGCTCTTGAACGTCTCCTTCTCCTTACGTAGAAAAGGTGAAACAGTCTGAAGAGGGCTTGGTTCTGGTGTTGAATGATGGCAGCTACCATAAGGACTGTGTTATGATCCATGGTGGAGATCAATGGATGATGCGGAAGAGCAAGACCAAGGGTGAAGAGGTCTGTATACCACGGCTGCTGGACTCATACTGAGATCCAGGTGATTTCCTCCCCCTTTTTATAGAAAATATCGGTTTTCCGCTCGGTGTCCTTTCACATACTCTAGGCATATTGCAGACATCCTAAATATCCGAGATTCATCCCATATACAAACGTTTTGTCCGTTTTAATGCTTTATATATGAGATGCATCCGCTTACATCCTTTCTATTTCCGTGCTACTAACGCTGTGTGGACGTTCCGTGTACCTTTCGCTTCCTCCCTCTTTCCGTTTTCAGCTGCAGCGGATGTGAGTTGCGAGGATGTCCAGAGGATGCCGAGAGGATACAGCGGACGTTTAACGGATGACAATGGACATAGAACGTTTGTTGCCCATATGTGTCGCGGATGTAGATCATACATGGCGGAAAGTTCATCCGTTCAAAAAGTTTTGTGCAGCTCAAAACTTCTTGCGCAGATGAAATCTCAGTGGACAGATGCTCGACACATCGAGCGTATGAAACACGGATGCAGTGAGTACACAACGGATGCATCGCGTTTTCCAACGGATGGCAAACTTTTTTGTCCGTTTTACATCCTCTTTGCATCCGTTGGTGCAGTGGGACATGAGCTTTACTAAACAACTATTGGATGGTGATGGCTAATTCATTCTTCAGCCTTGTGTGACAGAAACTAATGTCCAGAAGTCCAATACCTCTTTACTGTAGTTATTTTGGTTTTCATTCTTATATTCACAAGGGAGAGGTGGGAAAGAGACATAAATTAAGTTGTGTGGGCATTATGCTATGGTAGAATTATTATTTTTTGTTATTTTTTCACTCTTCTAAAAGGAGGAAGAAGCAAAACTGCTTAGCTTCCCTGATTGTTTTGCAACTTCTGGAAATCCTAACAGAACTGAATAGGAGATGTACAATTATATCTTGATGGTTATTTAGCTTTTCCAAAATCATTTTGCATTAGTTGCTAGGATGCAATGTTAGAGGAGGGTTGTTGCCCACTAGTGAATGTCTTTAATCCATCAGGTTTGGTGCTGTATGGTATAGTTTTTTTCCCCCCTTACATTCTTCATGTGAAATTAGATGACTTAAACTTAGAATAACTTTATTGTCACTTTGAATGTACGCTAATCGGCATACATTAAAACGAAATTTTGTGGCATACAACTCTCAAAGGGGCACCACCTCCAATGCACATTACATAAACATGACAAAATAAATAAATAACTATAAAATTATTGCATATGCCCACATATATTATATGATACAGAGAAACAACAGAGTCTAGTTTGGATGTATACATGTACAGGGCGAGAAAAACAAGATAAAAGCTTTACCTGCACATGCTGGGTATATGAGTGACCAAATTCTTTTTTTCCCCAACTGCTGAGTTGAGCAATATGCATGGAACTTAGCCTAGCAACCTTTAAAAAAAAAAAATCAATATACCCTGTTTTATGAATTTGCACATTCAAACAACTGATGATATTTATGGTTGCATTGTGCAGAAATGTATTCCACAGCAACATATACCTGCATTTCCCAAATTAGCCTTCACATCTCATGAATGCAGATAGCTTTAGGGGATGAAAACATCTGCAGAAATGTTAAAACATTGCATAATGTAGATGACAAAAGACAAGGAAATAATAAACTGAGCAGTTCTGGGCCATGGTGGTCAACCTCGTTCATATGCAGTAGCATAAGGAAATGAAATTTTTACAAAATCAAGAGCTAACAATTAGAAACACAAAAAAATATAAAGAACTTATACATTTTTTGAGTCAGTGTCTCTGGAGAATATATTTTAACAATATATTCTGTTTGGTATACCTTACAATAGAACATAGCATAGTGAAGTAATCACCTCCATTTTAAATGCTTGTGGGGGCAGCTCTCTGTTGGAAATCCCATTTTGTGGAATAGCTTTATTTCTGGATATGAGACAGCTCTCCATCACTTCATATGCTAGAAATTAGTAAACAACAACAGGTTATTCTGAAGAGCTATTTTAGGGTGGACATTAAAATGTTGAGGTTTAATTTGTATTGTTGCCATTGTTAACATAATGTTGGGACAGCAATCTTATATTATGGGACTTGTAAGATGCTTTCATTTGCTAGTAGCATAGAACTAGCAGTATAATAACTTTCCATGTTGAAGAGCTGTGTATGTCATACAGTTTTATCTAGGCCACTTAAACTAGTTTGCAGCCACAGATATGGTAAAGGAAGTATTCCATCCTCAATACTGATATATAGTAAACCTAATCAAATAATGCAACTAGAGGAAATGGTACCATTTTTTTGTCAGGCAATAACGTGTCTTGGGGAACATATATTATTTTTATTAAAAAATTGAATGTGCTTGTACGGTCGTATTGCAGTACAAAATTATGATAACTTTAAAGGCACATAAAACAAGAATTGTTCCATATGGTACTTCCTTGTTTTTGAATGTAAGCTGTTGTCAAATGATATTTTCAATTTTAAATTTAAAAGAGTGCCACAAAATTATTATAATTATGTAATTATTATATTCAGTCAATAAAAACTACAGAAATGCCACCCCTGTAAGTAGTCCTCAGCTTATAACTACTTGTTTAGTGAACTGTTTGAAGTTGCAACAGCACTTACAACCATTTCTCACAATTGTGATCATTGTAGCATTCTCATGGTCATGTGATCAGAATTTGGATGCTTGGCAAATGCCATGTATTTATGATGGTTGCAGTATCCTGGGATCATATGATCGCCTTTTGCGATCTTCTGACAAGCAAAGTCAATAGGAAAGCCAAATTCACATAACAACCAGGTTACTAACAACTGCAATGATTCACTTAACAACTTTAGCAAGGAAGGTTGTAAAATGAGGCAAAACTCCCTTAACTATATTGCTTAGCAACAGAGATTTTGGGCTCAATTGTGGTCGTAAGTCTAGGACTACCTATATTCTGTCTATGGTATTGTACAATATCTGTAATGAAATGGTTGCTTGATAATACAGAAATTTCTGAGCTCTAAAAGCTAATCAAGTGGTATTGTTTTCATAACCAACACTTTAGCCAACTGATATTGTCTATCTTGCCTCCTTACAGAAAGAATTTCCTGTCCCTGAACAGTTTAAGACATCATGGGATGGATCAAAATTGGTTACTGATCCTACTGAAATTATGGGTTAGTTTCCACAGAACATACAGAAACTGCTGACCATGATCTCCAAAGAAATTCTGCCAGAAGAAAGTAGCAGCACAAAGAACAAAAAAGCAGCACTAAATTGCACTACAGGTGTCTCCACAGGGGGGCATCTGGGACAAATGATGATTCATGCATGATGATATCATGCAAATACTACAAATTATCTGCTTGTGTCCAAAGGTAGGATGTAAGTATATTATTGAAGCATTTGCATGATGTCACTATGCATGTGATTTCTTGACATTACTGCATTTTGGTGTTGCTGCCAATAGTTTATGTTGCAGTTAGTAGATTTTAAAGAAGTTATAAAATCAATTGCTTTACATACAGTATTTTTTCCGCGCTGAGATAATCATTGGAAGAAAGCATATATATATATGCAGTATAATGAAATGCATATTTCAAGAAAACATGGCATTCTGCCATGATTACACATGCATGGAAATCATTCTGTTCAATCTCTTTACACTTTTTGTAAGTAACCTGACATTTTCTAAAATATCTACAATTTGCCTTTATTTGCAGATAATGTACTCACGGTATCATATGAACGCATAAAGACATTAAAGAGTTAAGCCAGTGGCTACTTCATACAATAAGCCTGATATAATTTGTAATATTTCAGTGTATTCCTTTTTTTAATGATTGGTGGTCAAAGATATCAGTACCAATAAATAATATGTTATTTTACTTCATGGAATTGATGTCATGTAGTATAGCTGGACCTCAATAAATCTGTATATTTGCTAATGGAAAAGAAAACCAGATGTTTTAATTATATTTCAGTTATATGCGTCCACCTTCTATTTTTAGCACTCAGGAGGCTAACAAATAGAGCATTTGTAAGGGCTCTATCACCTCCAGTACTATGGAGTAGTTCACACTGATCAGTGCTTTTAAAAAAATGCCCACTCTAGTGACACCAAATGTTCCCAGTTCTCTGTTCTTGGCTGTTTATTATTATGGCTGGTCACACAGTCAGTCAATTGTTTAGATTAGGTTTGACATTTTTATACACTTCAAAGTCCTTCCCAAGTACCCAGGATAAGCAGATATTATATAATGTTAGAGATATAATCATAGGAGCTAAGTTGTTCCAAGTAAAGCTGCCTTTTTACAATCAACTGATGATGATTTCTGTCAATGCTGATGGTGTTCAAGTGGTGATCCAGATGTTTTGGGATTGCACCCAAGGCACCTATTACTACTGGTACTATTTTTGGTTTCTTTTGCCAGAAGTTTTACTTATTATTTGTAATCACTGCTTAAAAAGCTATTGACCTGTTTGCTGAATGTTTAACTTTCATCGCTTATATGGAGTCCCTTTTCCAGATACTGTTAACAATTTTAAGATTGTTATTCCAAAATGTAATGCTAATCTATGTTGTATTTTGTGTGACTATCTCCTGCCATTAGGCTTTTCAATGAATAGTAGCAAATTTATACTACAACCTAACTGTGAAAGTGAGGGATTCTGCAATAAATAAATATAAATTCAAATTCAGCAGCTTCTAGTTTTAAAAAAACTATTCGAGATTTAATTTTGTTCAAAGTAGATGGAGTTGTAGTTCTGTTTTTATTTCTATTTGTTAAATTTGCATGCAAATATTTAAAAGGTCTTTTTCTCCATTACCTCTGAACTCAAATTGTATTTTTAGGGATATAAGCTTGATTTTTAAATCCACATTGTTAAATTTTTAGCACTGATGTGACATGTAGTACCTGTATGATTTCTGTGCACAGTACTCAACTATGCTGTGTATCATTGGTTACTGAATAGCAAATTTTTGCAAAAATAGCAAAACAGTAATAGGCTTACAAAACTACAGCAGGACCTATATTGTAACAATTGCAACTAACACTTTTTAATTGCAATATCTAGTGTTACAGTAAATAAAATTTTGGTATTTGTCGAATCAATATGTATAATGTTGTGAGTTTAGTACATGCCACTTTCAGTTCCAATCATCTGGCACGATGAATAAAGATAAAATTGCAGTTTCTTTACAGTGCAAAACATAAGCTATATTATTATATTATGTTAAGCCACATATAGGTAAACACTGTCACCCCTACATTAATTTGTAAGAAAGACAGCAGCATACAGCATTCAATTGAGAATGTACATATTTAATTTCTCCCCACTCCCATATTTAGTTCTGTTATGCTTTCATGTTTTGTAAAAATATTTCTATAATATGGATATCAAAATATTATATGAAAAAAATCATGGTGCACTGAACAACACGGGTCACGGAAAAGCTATCAAAAGTGGCAAATAGTTTGATATGCTAGTCTAAAAACATTTAAAAGATTTAAAAGATTTTAGTTTTATGTATGTCCAGCTTTCCCTTTTGAGGTCCTACTATATTGCCTCATCATGGTATTTCTGGAGGGTACGAGTGAAGAACACAAGCACTGTATGCCAACTATATATAATCCTAGCAAGAGCATAAAAGTCATCCGAGCTGCCCAGCTAAATCAAGCAAATACCTGTATTGGGCAGCAGTAATAAAAGAAGATTCTAGAGGTGGATGATGACTTTAATGACAATGGCAAAAGCATTTCGTACTGCGTGAGAGAAAGTATGGTAAATCAAGGTAGGAAGCTGGAAGGGAAGCTCATAAGTTGCTGGCTAAGTCTCTCTCCCCTCACATGAACAGCTTCCCAGCCACTCTGTGCTCATGCCATGCTGGCAAGTTACATACCCTGCACATCCATGGTGTGGATCACACCACACCATTATTGAATCTCTGACCCATATCACACCATTGTTGATTCATTGTGCCTGTCTCTTGTGCTCCCAACCTGCACTTCTGTACCACACTCATTTACCCACCCGTCCATATATATGAATATCATCAGATGAAACATACAGAAGTGAACTGAACAACAAAATGGAAAGATGTTGAAACAGCAAATAGTTCTTGGATAATACACATCCAGGACAATTTAAATTTTTACATAAAATTTCTGTAAGGGTTTTCCAATTGCTCTTGAAATCAGAAAGTATAAATTCATCCACATCTTTGAAAGGGACATAAAAAAAGCAAATACAGCTGCTTTTTATTCCTCGGTCAATACTGATTTATGAGCCTGTATAACTAGACTTGGAATAAAGTGTGAACAAAGCCACTAGCATTAGGTAGCCAGCAGATGGCAGAATGATACTGAAATGAAAATAATTTCTAAATTTGTGGTTAAGACAGGATGTGTCAAATTTATATTTACAGACAAAGAAATAAAGGTTGGTAACTATGAATTCAATAGTAGTTTGTCACGAAGCAACTGCCTGTGAAGGCTCCTGGACTGGGCCTGAAAGATGAAAGCGGAAGCAGTATGCTACCTCCCATATTTGGGTAGACCAGGTTGCCCTGATACTGGTCTCATGGGAAAAAAACACTTAAGACAGGAATATTATCCAGAAAGCTGTACTAGTCCTGCATTTAAAAATATGCGAAATTATTAAAAGGTTACTTGCTAGATCATGACGTTTATCCCCTGAAAATTCATTTGAACTTCAAATTTCAAATATAGCTAAGAAACAAGCTAATTCCTTAATTGCTCTGTACACCTCTCAAAGTCACCTATGTGAGATGAACAGCTATATAATTTTTTTATCAAGAAACCAACCCACACCTGGTCAAATTGGAGCAGAATGAGCAAGAGAGAACTCTCTGTGCATATGCACATGTGCGCATGCATTTTAAAAAGGATTTTAAATAATGTGCTTTTTCGCTGTCCCACAACCAATTTTTCTAGTGTTCTCCGAGATGTAAAACCTATGGCAGTTTGAAACCTCATCAACTAATTAGGTAATCCAGCACTGTTTCAATTGGACACAATTCCCAAGGCTGGCATAATAGCTGCCCCACAGCTCCTTCAGGAATTCCTGGCAGAGGCTATGTGTGTGCCTGGAATCCTGTTTGGCTCTCAGTTCCCACCTCTCTGCCGGCCTTTGTAGCTGACATGCTTATTTTACAACAAAGGTCTCTGAGTTACAGATAGTCCTCCACTTAAGTCCACAATTGAGCTCAAATTTTCTGTGATTAAGTCTCTCCAGTGAAGTGAATCATCACAGTTGATAAGTTAGTAACCCAGTAAATCTGGCTTCTCCATTGAATTTGCTTGTCAGAAGGTCACAAAAGAGAATCACATGTTTTGGGGACACAGCCATGGTCATAAATATGAACCAGTTGCCAAGCATCTGATTGTGCATCACATAATCATTGGATGCTGCAAAGGTCCTCACTAAAAAATGGTCATAAGTCACATTTTTCAAGACTGTTGTAACTTTGAATGTTGCTGAACTTTGAATGTTAACCATTCTGTTGAATTATTTAAAATAAATAAAAATTATTTTAATTTTTGCCATTCACATTTCATTTGGTCCTCCCTTCTGCCTCCTTTCTTTAATGATTCTATTCCACCATTTCTTTGATATTAGTGTAACTTTTGTCCCGCAACAAGTTGTCCTATGGTGAGATGGCCATGGCAAGTTGTCCTGCAATGAGTCAGCTGTGGCATGTTAGCATGTTGAGTTGGCCATGTTGAATTGTCATAAGTGAGCCGTTGTATGTCGAGGACTAATCTGTAGTCAATTTTAAGAGTTGTAGACTTCAACTTCCTGGCTTTGGTTTTGGAGACCCCTGTTTTTGAAGAACAGCTGCTAGCAATGATGCCAATTCTAGTCCAGTTTACGCGCAGGTACCGAAGGAACGCTAAATTAGGGTTCTCCATCCTTGGCAACTTTAAGACGTGTGGACTTCAACTCCCAGAGTTCCTCAGGCAGCTTTGCTGGGAGTTGAAGTCCACAGGTCTTAAAAGTTGACAAGGATTAGAGGCCCCTGCGCTAAACTGTTGAAAAACCGACCGAACGCACCTTACGTAAAAGGCCTGCCCAAGAACTGTGCGCGGTCATCTGAGCGAGGATTTCCTCACGGCGACGGCCAAGAGAGGAACACAACACCCGCCTCCCTCCCCCCCAAACACAAACCACGCCCGAAGTCTGGACCAATTTGCACAGCCTTGTTTACAGCCGATTGAGAATCTTGAGGAAATAAACCGCACCCTCTCACGCACACACCGCCCTTTCTCTTTCAGAGAGCGGCTGAGGGAAGGAGAGCGTGAGGGAGGGAGGGGGGGGGGGAAATTATCTGTTAGTGCCGCCGGCCGAGATGGTTCAGGGCTCCCGCCTGCCTCCGCAGCCGTTGAGGTTTGCGTTGTGGGGAGAAGGCCGTTCCGGGCGGCGGTCTCACCTCCGCCTTCGAGCGAGGGCAAAAACACTTTGCTGACGGGCTTGCGCCTGCGCAGTGCAGAAGGCAAGGCCTCCACACAAGCACGGCGGGAGGAGGCTTTCGGGCCGGGCCATGGCAGAAGCCAGGGAGGCCCCGAGGGAGGATGGCCATGGCGGCGGTGGGAGCGTCCCCGCGGCCCAAGAAGGAGAAGAGGCGATCAGCGCGGGGGAATACTCCAGGCGCGTACACCAATGGCTCTGGGACTCCTACTGCGGCAACCTCAGCTGGCAGACCGGCCTGGCCGCGCTCATGGCCGGAGCCGCGAACGCGGCGGTTTCGGCCCCGCCCCCCTGCGCCTATTACCACAGTGGCGGCGGCGGCGGCAGCTGCTACTACCTCCTCGCCACCTCCGTTGCCCCCGAGGGCGGTTCGGCTCCGGCCCGCGCGGCCCCGGCTTGGCCCCCGCCAGCAGTCGGGGCCCAGCGCCCCGCTCCTGCCACCGTCGCTGCCCCCGCTGGCAGTTCCCAACGGGAGCCTGGCCGGCCAGCAGGTGAGTCGTTCTTTTCAGATGAAGAAGGAGGGAAGGGTGGGATGGGGACTCGGCCGAAGACCCTGAACGTTTTGACGAGGGTAGAGAGGACGGTGAGCAGTGGGACGCCTGAGGTAGGTTTGGAGCTAATTTCCTTTTTAATCCCGGCTAGTACTGGTAGCTCTCGGCTTACAACAATTCATTCAGTGACGTCGTCACAACGAGGCTAAAAAAAGGGACTTACGACTGTTTTTCACGCTTAACAACCGTCGTAGCGCACCGCCCTCCAGTGGTCACGAGATCAGATGCTTGGCGCCCGACTTGCATAATGGGATGACTTTCGTGAAAAATGTTTGTGCTTTCTTAATAGACTCATTTACTTTTGGTATAACAAAAGCTTTTGCAGATGAGGATCCACCTTACCAGATAACTGTGTACAGTACTTAAGATGTCCTCATTTTGGAGTGCATAAACCCAGTGAGTTTGGGTGGAAAGAATACGGGTCGTCTTCAACTTAAACAATTCATTTAGTGACCATTCAAAGTTACAATGGCACCGAAAATAGTGATTTATGACCATTTCTCACACTTATGACCGTTGCAGCATCCCTACGGTCAGGGAACTGCTTGGCAACTGGCTCATATTTACGACAATTGCAGTGGTCTCGAGTCATTTTGTGACCTTCTGACAAGCAGCCAATGGAGACCCCAGATTCACTTTACAACCTTGTTACTAATTTAACAACTGTGGTGATTAACAAATGTGGCAAGAAAGGTTGTAAAATGGGACAACTTCTCTGAACAGATTTCTCACTTAACAACATGAATTGTAATAAGTTGAGGGCTACCTGTAATTAATTACTGTATGAGGACGACAAATGCCACAAATCCCATTATCATAATGCAGCACTATTACTGTTACCATGTAACAGATTTATGCATGAACCCTCAATGAAAGACCAGGTTAAACAGGAAGCAGTCATCCTATCTTAGCCTCTTGCTGAAATGAAATGGCTCTTTTTGTTAGTTTTCTATGGATGTCATGGAAAGGAAGATTTTTTTAAAAAAAAAAATAGGATTGCTCTTAAACTTCTGTCTCTTTCGAAAGTTGGAAGAGCAGGTTAGTCCCAATTCATTCTCTTTGACCTTTGATTAACAAAAAGAACACACCTAAATAATTTCATTCAACCTTAGGCAGGTTAAAATTACCGTAGTAGGGCTACTCTAGAAATATCTGGTAAAAGTGCTTGTGGAAGAATGATATAGATAAATCAATGAATTATATTGTATATTGCAGAATGAAATGAGTGCATCCTAAAGAAAGAAAATAAAATACAATACTGCATACGTGCCTACAACTGCACTGATACACTTGCTCCTGCCCTCAGAGCAGCCCTACTTTCCATCTTTTGCTGAATTTTCTCAGAAACTTTTGGCCATATCCTCTTTCATAAAATAGGGAGGATGCTTGTCACAATGCACTGTTTTTCAGGTTGTTGCTCTGTCTTTGTAGACTATTCTTTCTTTCAGGTTGAGACTTTTTCCATTTCTTCCAATCTTCCAGAAACAGATAAAGATAGGACTTTTTCAAAGATCATTTGGTTGAAACGTTTATTATTGCCAACTTTAATGTATGTCTTTATGATTATTTACAGTGGTTTATTTGCTTTTTTTGTTTGTTTGTTTGGATGTGACTTGTTTCATTTTTCATTATTTATCCTTGTACTTTTTTGTTACTTTTCCATATTTGTGTTTATTGTGGATGCCTGAAATATTGCATATTTTGTACACATATATTGTATATTGCGGACAGTCTGTATTGATTCTGTGGTATATAAATAGAATAAATAAATGAAATAAAATTACTACTTAAAGAGACAAAGGAACTAACACGATAAGAAAGTTACAGTGAGAATAACACCATCTCTGAAAATTGAGTTGTGGAATCTTTTGGGCTGGTGCCTGAGGCTACATCTGATGAGTTTCGAAGGATTTCTATGCTAGTGCTTCAGCCTTTTATCCAGCAGTCTTATTTATTCATGAGTTGTTTTTCCCACCTAATATCATTTTCGATTATCTTGAAAGATTGCAGTGGGAATACGTAGTGAAGAAGTCTCCTTCTTATCAGTCCAGTTATACAAAACTGGATTCATTCCTCAATTTTGAATTTTTAAAAAATAACAGCAGAGAAATAAGCAGAGGGTATTTTTCCTATAGCTATCTCTATCTTGATCTATTACTGTAATGAAGAATTAGACATGCTAACTCATTGGCCTTAGCAATTGGACAGTGGAGAATAATTCCTGGTTTGCTGCTGAAAATGGGAGCCAGGAACTGGTACTTACTGAAATACTTTAATAGGAATATTAGAGTGGCTTTGATTATGGCTCGACATGCCTGGTAACTATTCGTATTGCTTAACAATATTAGGTGACAATACTATTGAGCCTTGAATTTTTCATTTCTGTACCTCTGGAATGATATCAGTTTCAATATCGGCTTCTCTTATCAGTCCCTGGTACAATGGCCTCTTAGAGTAAGGTGCCCTGCTACTCTTTTTAAAGAGCATGGCTATGGAGCAGATCGTCAATTAACATCAAGAGTCTTCTAATTCTCTATTTACAGTGATCAAATCCTGGCATAAACCCAACCCATTACACAGGGCTGTTGTTATGGGGAAAATAAGAGGAGGAACATGTTAGATAAGTTCACTGCTTTGAGTTATTTGTTAAAATAATAAAGGCAGGGCACAAATTAAATAAAGGAGCAAGATTGGCCCTATAGTTGGTAGAGAAAGGTTTGTGGTGTCTTACGAGAAAGTGCTTGGTATCTCAGTTCAGGCATTAAGTCTCAATTGTCTAACCACAGCAAGGCAGAGCAGAATATGACTAGTGTTTAATCCTTTGTGAAGTCTGTACATTGCAGCTACCTTTGGAAGGGCAGAATCATATCAAAAGATCTCATAATGATCTGTAGTAAAATGTAAATTAGGGTGTAAAATGAAGTTTTTAATTAAATATTTGACCTTAATTATATTACAGAGTTTGTTCTGTGATATTTAATGCAAAATAAATTATTTGTTTTTGTTCAGGTCGTGAATACATAATCCCGTCTTTGGCTCATCGATTTATAGCAGAGATGGTGGATTTCTTTATTCTTTTCTTTATCAAGGCATCAATAGTTTTGAGTATTATGCACTTAAGTGGAATAAAGTAAGTTGCACAGTACATAATCTAGTTAATCACTTTCATTATATCTGTTGCTTGCTATGTTATATATTTAGTTCTAAATATAGTAAACTATTCCATTTCAAATTGCAGGCATGGATCATACAAAATGAGTATATATTTCCTTCTTGAAAAGAATTTTAAAAGTAAAGGATGTTTTCCTGGCAACTTTAGCTATTTGTCTCCTGTGTTCAAACAGGATGGAATAAAAGTTTTAAAGTTTTAAAAAATTGTTGTATCCATGTTCTGTTTTGGAAGTGATGCTGTCTAGATGTTTTGTTGGGGGTGACAATTGCCAGGATAAGTTTCCACGCTTCTGTACTTTCTCAAAAAAAAAATACTAAAGAAAATATGGAGTTTCTCCTATTTAACCTGCAGAGGGAAATTAGCAGAAGTCTTGTTAATTTCATCCAATCTGAAAAAGAAACAGAAAGACCTAGCAATGTACTAGTGCATCTTGAAAAGAGAGTAGGGTCTTTCCTCGTGCCATCAGTAAACCTACTAAAAGAAAAAAGGTTCAGCTAGCATTTCACCAGTTCACCTCAGAGAGGGGAGAGAGCCCATCGATTCATTTTTCCACTGTGGAAAGGCCCCTTCAGAAGGGAGCAGGCAGCCCAGCAGGCCCTGAAGAAGAGGAACCGGTGACCAAAGGAGAAGACATTTCTGCCACAGCACATACCTTAGACATTGGAGCAAAAACATTTGTCAGCAGCCAAATGAAACAAAGCAGCCATGCTACGCCACCATTTCTGCCATCTAAAATCACACTATCTTTAATGCAGGTCAAGAAAATATGGGCAAAAGTTACCCATGTGTGCTGAGGATGGGTTGAGGATGATGTCATGTGTTTCTATCTCAAGAAACAATTTGTGAGTCATGATCATGCTAGAGCAAACAAAATGTATAAAAGAGCATTTTCTTTGACAATATGTTTTATTAGTAGTACTTTCAAATTTAAAGTACATATCTTTTGTACCCTGAATATTCTTCTGAAACAAAAAGTCCACTAAATATAAATGTTTCCATTTACAGTTTATGTTACCTCTAAGCTATACAAAGAATAGTATTTGCTTATTCATAGTATTACTGTATTATACTTTTGATGCAGGGATATCTCAAAGTTTGCTATGCACTACATTATAGAAGAAATAGATGATGAAACTTCCATGGAAGACTTGCAAAAGATGATGGTAGTGGCCCTTATCTATAGATTGCTGGTCTGCATCTATGAGGTATGCAACTTTTACTTGTACAAACAATAAAATATCTATTTTCATTGTTGACCCATATGTTTTATGAACTTAATTTAATTTTTAGTTAGATTAATGAGATTATATTAACCTAATAAATATTCAGAATATTTATAAAAGCCATTGACATTCAATATTGCCAATGGTAAATAACTAAAATTTCCATTTGACCAAGAATCAGAAATGGCACAAAGCCATATAGATAAGAGCAAGTTTTATTCACGATGACAGAAAATAAGTTATCCCTCCCATTATACAGGTAGTCCTTAACCCTCATTTGTTCAGCAACCTTTCAAAGCGATGATGGCATTGAATGAAGGGACTTACAACTGGTACTCAAAGTTCGGTCCATTGTAGTGCCCTCACAATCACATGAACAAAATTCAGATGCCTTATACTTGCATCCCACAGTCTTATGACCACCACTTGCAACCTTTCCTGCCATCTTCCTACAAGCAAAGTCAATGAGGAAGTATGCAGGGAAGGTCACAAATCTCCCACCTTTCTATGCATGCATGATCATGCACACCTTCCCCTTTCATTCACAAACACTCATATCCTCTTTTTCTGCCTCCCTGCACTAACATAGGTGCACATGCTCCATTCCCTGTTTCCCTGTTGTCGTTGCAATCGCATGCCCTCTTTCCATGGCCTATGTGTGGTTGCACAAATTCATGCACTCCATGGCCTCTTCCCGTGGGCTTTCTGCTATTACAGACACCCCACACCTTCTTTGCTTGCATGTACCTTAATCCATTTCTTTGACTTCCCTGTGAACACATGTACCCTGCACCCTCTTTCCTTGGCTGCCCTGTGCTTGCTCACATACATGCACCCCAGCCTCCCTGCGGTTGCTTTTGCCCTGCACCTCACTCCTTGTGGTTTTTCTGAGTTCATATTGCATCAAGTACCACCTCCCCAAATTTCTGCTTGTCCTGGCTAGGCCTCTCAGTGCCCTCACATACCCCTGCAGCAACTCTGCTCTTTACCAAAGTCTCCCTTTGCTTCCCATTTGATGACTCACACATCTCGAATTACAATGACAACAGGGACTGCCTGACCTGCTGTTATAAAGCGAGGTGATTATGTACTTTACAGTCATGTGGTAATCTCAGTCCTAGTCGTAATTTGAAGGCAACCTGTAGTCTCATTATTTCAAATGTGTATTACATTAGGTTTATCTTGTCTCAAGACAGTTTCATTACTGATATATTATGCATGGTGTAAAACATGTAATTTTAGTTATGAGAATTTTTTCTTTCAGATTATTTGTATTTGGGGAGCTGGTGGTGCAACTCCTGGGAAATTTCTGCTAGGCCTTCGAGTTGTGACATGTGATACATCAGTACTTATTTCACCAAGTCGTGTGTTGGTGATACCATCGTCTAATGTGAGCATAACAACGTAAGTTTTATTTTTGTCACTGCAGTATTATACCTATATGAATCATTAAGATGTTTTCAGTGATGTATAATCTACATCAGGGGTTTCAAACTTGATTTAATTGAGGGCAGCATCAGGGTTGTGTTTGACCTCGCGGGGGGGATACGGCCGGGGTGGTGGTGGCCAGCTTGACGTCATTCATGTTGGGGCAGCTGAGGTGGCCCGAGTGCTCTGCCAGCGAAAAGCTCCGTTTTCAGCTGCGATGGCCTCCTACAACCCTGAGCCAGTGAAAACGGAGCTCAGGAGGCATGCAACTCTCCCAAGCTCTGTTTTTGCTGGCAAAGGCACCACGAGCTAGTCTTTTGCTGTTTCCAGGGTGCCATGCGCCAAATCTGAGCACCCTGAGGACAGGTTCGCCCCCCCCCCCCGGGCCTTGAGTTTGACACCTCTGATCTACGTAATGTAAATATTATTAGATTTATATAATTTTTATTCCCTACTTCAGCTTTATGTTTAAGGATATCTTACAGCCTGACTAAACTCAATGCAGACTGGGAGTGGTTTTGTTTTTGTTTTTTTAAGTGAACCAAACTAACAAGTACATTGCTGGCAATAAAATGTATGTAATAAATCTATCTTCAGCCATTTTTGAATGATAAAAATAGCTGAATAAATTGGGGAACTTATTTATCGCTCTTCATACATATTAATCTGAATTATTTGCCCACTGTTGGGAGACATTGTATAATGAAGAATAAGTCACGGTTATCTCCCTCAAAACATTTTTATATTTTTTCATTATATTGTGTTTCAGCTTCAGCTGTGCTAAATTGATTCTTAATCATAAGATTAATATTTTTAGTAATTCAATTCTACTCTGAGGTTTGCCTAAACAATAAGACTGTGTGTGATTAAGTAATTCAACAGCATTAATAATAATAACAGTATTTGTTAAAGAGCCTCTGTGGCGTAGTGGTTAGAGTACAGTAATGCAAGCTACTTCTGCAGCCCGCAATTTGGCAGTTCAAATCTCAGCCTTCCATCCTTCTGAGGTGGGTAAAATGAGGACCCAAATTGTTGAGGGCAATATGCTGACTCTGTAAATCGCTTTGAAAGGGCTATAAAGCCCTATAAAGCGGTATATAAATCTAAGTGCTATTGCTATTGCTATTAACATGATTATGTAGGACTCTAACTCATCTGGAATGCTATATCACAGCTTAAGCTATATCACTAACAATCAGTGCAAAAACATTGCTTGACATCCTTTCTTTGGGATTTGTAAGGTAATGTTTCCTTCCAGAAAATTAATTAAATCTACAGATACATCATTTTAAGAAGTGATAATCTTTTTTCATAATGGCAGGAGAATGATATTCATTACATAAATGCTAGAAATTAATGTGTGTGTGAAAAAAGTAAAAATATGATTGTAGAAATGTTGGCTTATTCAAAATAGAAAAGACTCATTAAAAGAGGAGGAATAGAAAAAAACATGTTTATTGATGTTGACAATATTTTGAGCAATTTTATTTTTAACATGTAGCACTCTTATCTATAGTTCAGTTCAGACAACAAATTCTAGAGATATGTCTGCTTTTTCCTTACAGGTCTACAATACGAGCTTTGATCAAGAATTTTTCTATTGCTTCCTTCTTTCCAGCATTCATTACTCTGTTATTTTTTCAACATAACAGAACAGCTTACGATATTGTAGCAGGGACTATCGTAGTAAAAAGACATGGTCTCAGATGATACTCAAGGGTACCTTTATTCCACTGTTCAAATATACTGGAGCCACTTTGCTGGATTTCTGAATCTCACTCAAGAACAGTGCCAATTCCAACACTGAGTTACAATGTGAGTGCAATAAGTCTTGGGGACTGGTGCTGAATGAATTTGAATGGCAACTCAAGAGCAGATATTTGAATAGAGCCAGAACACTCAAAATCTTCAAAAGTCATTGGCAGTTTCAAAGGAATAGTATTTCTCTTATGAGAGGAATATTAATTCTGTATCAAAAGATAATTTATTTTTTATGAAAACAAAACCATTGTCATTATTGGAGGAACCAAAGGAATTACAGTGTTTTTGAGAGAAATTTACTACCGAGAATTGTATGCTTTTGTTTTGGTGGATTTGTAAGTGTTTGCTACTCATATAGAAGCCTTATCATTAATTGCTCACACAACCATTGTATTTTAAATACTGAAGATATTTCTGTACGTGTATTAAATGTCTTGCATGATGTATTTGAACAAAATACAAATTCAACATATCAGATATTATGAAGACAAGTAAGACTAGTATTAATTAATAGGTAAAATACTAGGAGCTTTGGCAATTCTGCTGTAGACAGCCAAGACAAATTTAATTTAACCCCTGCTTGAGTGGTTTATAAATTGTTTTTCCATCTTTTCCATAAACCTACTTTTGAATTTTCTATAAAAGCATAGAAAATTTAAATCTGTATTTTATTGTGTAAAACACTTATTTCAGATATATTTAACAACAGCCAAACTAATTTTTGAATAAAACCAGAGAAAATTTATGCATAACCTTTTGCACCATTTTATAAGAAAATGAGGTTTCTTATTTTAAAATAAATTACACTATTGCTAAAGCAATACAAAGAGTGTAAAAATGTAAATTAGTACTCTTGTTTTATCTGCCTGTGTGCCTGGACCACTTAAATTATACTTACTAAATAAAGCCTATTTATTTTGCATGATTTTATTTTTATATATTTGTGTGAAATATCCATGTTCTCAGTTTTTTTACATCTGACACATTGATTTAATAGGGATATTCTTTGTTAGTTTTCTGTTCATTTAGGATTGAGTAAAGTTACGGGGGAGAAAAGACTACTAAGTAGTCCTTGACTTAGAACCATTTATGATGGTTGCAGTGTCCTGGGGTCACATGAGTACCTTTTATGACATTCTGATAAGCAAAATCAATGGGGAAGCCGGATTCATTTAACAGGGAAGTATGTGACTGAATTTTCACTCCTATCCCTTTGGTGTCCCTATTTCAGTTCCTGGGATTAGTGGAAATGTGATTTAAAATGGCCCTGTGTAGCTTCATCTAAAGCAGGGGTATCCAACCTTTTAGCTTGCCTGGGCTGTATTGAGTGAAAAAGGATTGTCTTGGGACACACATAAAATGCATTATAAGTGACATGTTAAAATTTTAGTATCTTGTGGGGCTGCATTACTCGTTGTTCAAGGCTACATGCAACCCATGCAGATCATGGGTTGAACACGACCGATCTAAGCAGCTAGAACAGTTGAGATGGCACCATGATTAGAGTAAATCAGCTTAAAACAAATTGGATGCAACTATATATAAGGAACTACATTACTCCCTATGAATCATAATTTAAGGCATGGAATGGTCTAAGCTCCCTATTACACTAAGAGGGTTAGACTATGATGCAGTTGCATCATATCTTAACATGTTACTCAGACTATATCCCAGAGAAATAAACAGGTGAAAATAAATATTAAATCCCTGTCCTAGTGAATGAAAAAAAGCATCAGGTTAGGATTTAGCTTGCCTTTTTTGTTTCCTCTGTCTCTGCCATCTGTTGTTATTTAAAAGGCGTAGTTTGTACCTTGCTACCCAGTGCCACATTTCTACAAATTTAGACCATTTTAGTAGGTGTTTTATACATTACTTACTATGTCATTCCAAGCATAATCACTGTCGAGAAAAGATTAACAAGTACTTTGATTACTCAGCTTTTTGATAATGATTAACACTAGTGATTTTGTCACTAGCATGAAGGTCAACTAAGACAGCAATTAAAGTCCAAGTTTGATGGACTGCATTTCCAGGAAGGAGGGGCTTCTTTCCAGGGGGCAAAGAGGCAGTGGAGGTTGGAAAATTTGCTGGCAGGAAAAGGATTAAAATGACTCTTTTAGCAGTTCCCACAGTGTATCTATGGTTATGCAAATATTTGCTTTAGCCTGGCAAGATTCTGTTTGTAGGTTAAAAAAAAACAGTAAATGAAACTATTCAGAAGTAAATCCACAATGTAGTTCTTGGGGCCTTGCAACATTACAGTATTACTTATTGCCCTCATCTTTGGCATACTGGTTGTCAAACTCCCAGCCCATATTACGCGCTGGCCACTCCCATGTCCGGTTTAGTGAAGGGGACAAAGTCCCGATACGTCATGTGACGCCACTGTGACGATGTGAGTTTGACACCCCTAACCTAGTACGAATACATTCATAAATCTGAATCAAATAGTTGGGAGAGCCAAGACAATTTCATTTGAATGTATTGAACTAAACCCATTAAAGAGTGTTCTACAATTACAGCTTTGTGAAAAATACATTTCCTTCATAAGTGTACAACTGCACGTGTTCTTTTTAAAGAAAAGCATCTATATTCAAACACCTTGTAAATTTGCTCATTTAATACATCAACTGGTTATTTCTATTTTCCATTTTTTGAATTTTTGAAGTTGGCTTTTAATGATAGAAATTTGGAAGATTTTGGAAGACTTTACTATAAAATCTCTTCTAAAGGATTTCTCTCTTGTATTAAGTTGGCTTGAATAAAGGTTCACTTTTGGATTTATGTGTCTTGTTATATTTCTTATATACCTCTCTTGAAAAATAACTAAATTTGTGTTGTAAAGCTAGTTAGGTGTAGTAACTAAGGCATCAGGCTAGAACCTGGGAGACCGTGAATTCTAATCCTGCCTTAAATACAAGGCCAGGGAGGGCAGGAGTGGCCTTAGGCCAGTCATTCTTTCTCTCAACCTTAGGAAACAGACAATGGTTAGCCATCTCTGAACAATCTTGCCAAGAAAACAGCAGGGACTTATCTAGGCAGTTGCCAGGAAACAAGACTGGCACAAAAGTACCATAAAAAGACAAGCAGAAACTCTGCTTTTCAGAATGCCCATCTGGCAGCAGTACCAATTTATCAGGCATCTCAGAAAGCAATACGTCCCAAGTAGTATACTTATTTAAATCACTATAGCAACGCCCACAAAACAGCAGCACTATAAAGAGCAAATGGACAAAATGGAATTAAGCTAAAATGTCAGATATGAATTGCCCATTAAGATCACAATCCTCTGGAGCCTTGAAGAGAGGTGAAATGTTTCAACAGCAAAAAAAAAAAAAAGGAACAACATGGAAGGTTATTGATTTCCCACTGCCCTAGGATATGAACGAAGAAAGTGATTGAGGTGGGGATTGTTGGCATGAGAGAAATGAGTAGAGTGATTGGAATGGATGTGAGCAGGAATGGTAGCTTCCAGTCTCTTCCTCCATAGGATTGGAATTCTATTGAGAGGGCTAATTGCTCTAAAGGCCCGGTCCCACTGCACTTAGGGATGCAAAGAGGATGTAAAACATTAAAAAAAGCTTGCCATCCGTTGGAAAACGCTATGCATCCGTTGTGTACTCATTGCATACGTGTTTCATACGCTCTATCCATCGAGCATCACTGCGATTTCATCCGCGCCAGAAGTTTTGAGCTGCACAAAACTTTGTGAACGGATGAACTTTCCGCTGTGTACGATGTAAACACGTGACATACGAGCAACAAACGTTCTATGTCTGTTTATCATCCGTAAAACGTCTGCTGTATCCTCTCTGCATCCTCTGGGCATCCTCGCAACTCACATCCGCTGCAGCTGAAAACGGAAAAGGGGAGGAAAGAAAAGGTACATGGAATGTCTATACATCATTAGTAGCACGGAAAAAGAAAGGATGCGCAGTGAACGGTTTGCATCCGATATACATCCGCGCGGCATCCCCTTTCTTTAGGCGTATGTGATGCATCCGCTTCATCCGCTATGCGTCCGCTTCGCAAGTATCCCCCGTAACCCCTTCAGAGGTATCATCCCCTTCCATCCGCTTTCATCCACTAGGCTTCCGATGAACATCCATTTAACATCCCCGCTACATACTACCCATGTCCGTTCTTTTCCATTTTGTTTATGGAAATTTTCACCACTTTTTGGAGCGGATGACAACGGATGGAGCCACCCCCGAAATTTTGCTTGTCCGCTGTGTCCTTTATGCATATGTTTTGCGTCCGTCAGCCAGTGGGACTGGGCCTTAAGTGGAATCTAAAAGGTGAGTCAGGGAGCCTTGAGATCGAATCAGTGGTGGGATTCAAAAAAATTTACTACCGGTTCTGCGGGCGTGGCTTGGTGGGAGTAGTGTGGCATGGTGAGTGTGGCTTGGTGGGCGGGAAGGGGAAGGTTACTGCAAAATCTCCATTCCCTCCCCACCCCACTAACCTGCTTTCCAGCTCCGTTCTCCTGTGCAGGGCAACCAAAGAAGACCCAGTTGTTCAGCTGGGACTCGGGAGGCAGAGAATAGATGGGGGTGGGACCAGTCAGAGATAATATTGGCCAATTCTCCAAACTACTCAAAATTTCCACTACCAGTTCTCCAGAACTGGTCAAAACCTGCCGAATACCACCTCTGGATCAAATGTGTAGTGAGATTATATTTCCATGTTAAAGAACCATGGGAGGAGATGCTATGAGAGGAGATTAGTTGGTCATTCCAGAGAAGAGGACTTGTAATTAGGTGCGGGTTCCCACTGGTGATTTTCTTAATGACAGGATGGGAAGTTAAGTAAGCTTGTCGTGATCCTGTGCTTTTCCACCTAGCAACCACAGAACTTAATGATGGAGTTGGCTTTTCCAATTAGCTTGATAAATGAGGACAACTTATAGCAGCAAAGTATGCTCACATTTCTGTGTTTAATGCATCCGCATGCTTATCCAGGGGTTGTGTTAAAGATTACCTGTTCCCCTTAGCAAAGGAAAAAAATTACGGGGATTCTCCTGCAGGCCACTGTGACAACTTGGCAAAATTCTTCACAGAAAAAATGGTCAACTTGTTCAGAGTTGGATACCATATGGGGCGGGGCTTCGTGAGATGAGTTGGGCAACAGGTTACAGACAGAGCTGACTCTGGCATATTTTGTCACCTGTGAGCTGGATTCAAGCTTTATCAGCCCTATTTCTATGCTTGAGGAAACACCTCTGAAGGATGGGAGTGATACCAAAACTGTTACAAGATACTGGCTTGTAATAGGCAATGGTGAACCTCTTTCCTACGTGCATTGTCTATCTTAGATAAATGCCGCCCAATTGCCCAAAAAACTCTTAGGTTTTGGAAAAGGTGGCAGGGATTTAGTTATAGAAGAAATGGGACTTTTAAAATTGAGTTTTAATTCAGGGCATGGACAATTTTTGTTTTGTTGATTAATATTTATATGCTGCCTGACTCTGGGCAGTTCACAAATAAACATTCAAGATGAAAAATATATAAAAATTAAGAACAAAAGATTGGAATACAGGAATGAAAGAATCCACCCAATCCAAAGGGAGCATTCACCTTCACCAAAGGCCTCAGCAAAAAACTAGGTCTTCAGCCGTCTAGATCTTCGGAGGGAATCTCATTCCAGAGAGAAGGCAAGGGAAAGGAAGAGATATAGATAGATAACTTTGTTTCATTTAACCAACCCCATGAGATTAACTCAGCTGGAAAGATACGAGAGACAGACAGTTCCTCAAATAACCAGGCCCGATGCCATCCTGGGCTTTAACAACCAGCATCTTCAATCTCACTCAAGGAACAAATTGGCAACCAGGGCAGCTTGCAAAGCAGATGGGTTACGTGGGCATATTGCTGCTTTCTGTAGCAGTTGGGTGGTCTTCAAAGGCCACCCTATGTAGAGTGCATTGAAGTAGTCAAGGCATGAGGTGCTCAAATGTTGAGGAACTGAATGAGGAGCTGCTTGATTGAGGCTTTTTTTCCCTGATAGAAAAAGCTGCAACCGGTGCATTATTTTGTTGAGACCTTAAAGGTCATATCAGATCTTGAATGATCATGGTATTCTCTTGGATCCTCTTCAAGGGTTGGGGATTAGAGGCAGCTTTGTGGTGGTTGTTCCTGTGAAGACGGTTCCACTTGGTGTGCAGGCAGAGGAAACAGTTGAGCTAGTCTAACCCTCTTATTTAATTTCCACATAAAACTGCTGGGAGAAATGATCCATTGTTTGGAGAGGGGACGAGTGAGTTTCCAACATGCTGATTATATTAACTGATACATTATTATTCAAGCCTGGACAGGAGATGATGTAGAAATGCTGATGATGTACTTGGAGGCTGTGTCAACCCAGATTTGTTAAACAAGCTCAGATTACATCCCTGTAAAACAGAATTGCTGTTTGCTGGCAACAGATCAGGCTCTATTCCAGCTCCAATTTTAGGTGTGGATAATGTCCCATCGCCCCTAAAGGATCAAATTCATTATTTTGGAGTTGTTGTTTTGTGTGCCAGCACTGCTGGCTGCCAGCCAATAAGATAGCAATCTGCCAGTCCAATGACATGCAAGCTCAGGGAGAACTTTTAGAAGAAAATATCTACAGATGGCAACCACTCAACTTAGTAAAAGGTGTGGCACACGTCAAAACCAGCAATCCATGAAATGTGACAAATCCAAACGATGCAAGGGAGATGGAATCCAGTGTTCAAAGCACAATACACAGTAGAGCTGGGGTTTGTTGTTGTTTTCTTTCTCAGGGGAAGGCCAATGAATAAGCCAATCTGAGCCACCATCCCATAGCCCATCAGAATTACTCATTACTCATCAGAATCCACTTTCCTGTTGGCTGCTTTTTGGCCAGTCTTTCTACTGTTGCATCTTTGAAGCATGTCTCTGCTTGGGACCGAGTGGCTGGACTTGAATGTCCGAGAAGGCTGCCAATAGATGCAGGAAGGAGGGGTTGCTGGAGCTACCTCAGCCAAAGTCAATAGTGCTGGAATCACTCCCTCTGGGACTATTATCCCTAGATGCCCCTGGCTCTACTTCCTCCTCAGATACATTCAGTAAGGTCATAGCAGTTTGGTGTCCTTCTCAATTCAGTTCCCGCTAGAACAGCAGAGGGTGGTTCTGACCACCTTGGAGAGTGGTGGTGTACTTGCCCCCATTTGGGCAGCTGTGCCAACCATTGGGATGTTCTGGCAACAGTAGCATGTTCCCACCATTTCCCCTCTCAGCTATTCTTTTTGAAGAGAACCTGTTTCAATTGGCTCCTAGGGCAGTAACCAATTGTTAACCCGTGATAGCAGTTAGCCATTGAACACCAATGCTAGTCACTACACTGGTGGCCAATTTGTTTCTGGGCTCCATTTGAAGTCCAGGGTATTCTCTTTTGAGGCCCATATTACTTAGTTTCTGGCTCCTGACAGACTTGTCTCTCCTGATTACATTTGGTTGGCCCAAATTCTTGGAAAGAAGTCAGGACAATTAGCCAAGATTTCTCAACCCGAGGAGGTGAAGGGGGTAGGGTTCAACGGATGCATCTCTTTGGCTTCCCCACACTTTCCAACACTTGCCCACTGAGATATAGGGCACCATGAACCTCCTGATCTTCAGAAAGGTCTGGATATTCCAGAGGGCAACTGGCAACCATCTATGCTTAGGTCACCCTTTAGTTGGCTAACTAGTTTGGAGTTGCTCCTTTTGTGTTTTGTAAATACATGTATTTTGCTATTTGTAAGCTGCCTTTATTCTACAGGAGTACAATAATCCGTTGAATAATGAATGAATAAATAACTCTGAGAAGAAAATATCCACTTCTTACGACTTTCAGAATCTTCCATAGCTGACTGTACAGATGAAAACTTTTGTGTAGAAATAAAAAAAAATATTACAATCCTTTTATTAACTAATCATCCACATCTTTTAAAATTTTACTGACTTCTTGGCATCAACAATTTTACTATTGTATGCCACCCAGAATCACTTTTTGTGAGATGGGCAGCGATATAAATTTGATTAATAAACAATAAATAAAACTTAAATATTTCTATTGTTATTTGTGAGCCTTTAAATGATATTTAGCCATTGGATTAGTAACTAATTATATTCAACTCTCTGGCTCAGAAAATTTGGTATGCCTTATTTACAAGTATACCAGCAGTAAAAACAAACGTACATTGCTTTGTATTTGTTAAACCGATTATCAGGAATTTGTAATCATCACTGGTTGCAACTGCCTGTCAAAGAATATATCCTGAAAGTGGGTACAGCCACAACTCAATATGGTACAACTTTTTTATTTTTTCAGTATCATGGTAACCACTAGTTTTTTTAAAGGTGCAACTTTGCTTTGCTTTTCACAATGAGCAAACAACCTCCCTCCCCCACCAAAAAAAATCAAGTTGCATGTTTTGACATGTTGAACAGATGGCTAGGCTGAGGAAATTGTGGGCAATGTGTGAGGGGACAATGCAAGAACAGACAGGGAAATATCTTAGTGTACAGTGCTGACAGAGGGAAATAATGGGGGGACGTCAAGCACTAGATAGAGTCATGTGGCTGGATGGCTGTGGAATGGGACAATTTGCCACAGCCAACACACTGTGGGACAACTTACCAAAGGACAATTCAACAAATGCCAAAGTTAAATTAGTTTCAACAGAGCTGTGGCCAACAATAAAGGAAGTCAATCCAGAAATACAAGAGTTACAATAATTTTTACCCAAACATGGTCATCAATAATAAAAGTAACTGAATGAAATGATGAATACAGTGTTGAATTGTCCCATGGGTGACTTGACCATGGCAAGTTGTCTTGCGGCGAGTTGATCATGCCGAGTGGTCCTAGAAGTGGGAAGTGCTTAGTGGGAAATGGAGATTGGCAAAGAGGGGAGCTAGCATGGGCTCCATGGGGGGGATGCCAGAAACAACATTTTTACACCGCAGACATAAATCTATCTACTGAGGACATATAAACCATTACTGATTGACTTAGACAAAATGTACGTCTGTATTAAAATTCGGACTAGTGTATTTCTTAATTTTTATTGATGGCATTTATCCCATGGTTTTAACATGTTAATTATACTGTAATAAACATGGCTTTAATATTAAACTTTTCCTTATTATCCAAAGTCACCAGAGTCCATTTCTGTAAATATAAAAATATATACTTAACACTTTGTACAATACTGGTTTTTGGTCCAAACAAAAATGGATCAGAAAAGCCAATAAATTTACTTTAAGAATTCCCAATTTTAAATGTTTTTAATGGATTTAGGCAACTTTGAATAATGAGATTTACATAATAAAATCTGAGACATTACTAAACAAAAATTTGCAGTAACACACAAAATTAAAATTTCAAGTTCACAGATTTGTTATGTCAAAGTACATAGAGAAACAGAATAGTATTTACACATTTGTTTCATAATAAAATAATGAAAAGGCGAGACAGGTGATAAGTAAGAATGAAAATAGAAAGAGCATATAATTATTGAATGAAATACTACTGATCTAACTAGTCCTTAGCATGGACTATTCTTTAACCATTCTTCCTCTATCAGAATTAGTGCACTATACACACAACTCGCTCACTCCACACATACATCAGCACAAACTCGGCAAAGAAAATTCATTATCCACATTCTCTATTCTATACAGACTCCCCTTTCTAATATAATTACAATTTTGAACTGTCCATAAATGCAGAAGAGCGCACAAAGTGGGTGCAAACAGGAATTATATGAAGCCATTCGCTGTGCAGGCTATATTTATATCTATAGCCAGACCATGCCAAGTCAGGGAAGAAAAACTGCTGGATTCTAAAGTAGTTTTGCTCAAGATCCTCCCTACCACCAATTCTAATTATTATTATTGTTATTGTTGTTGTTTTTAAAAATAATCCTAAATGGAGTGAAAAAAAGCGAGCAGAGTTTAGGCAGACCTGGCTTCAGCTAAACCCAATATGAGGTACAATTCAGGAATTGAACAATGCAGGGCAACCAACTGTGGCAAGTGAGTTGCTGTCTGTAACAATCATTAATATTTTTATTTTCTACGTCTAACAGCTGCCTTTATCTTCCGACCAGGCACTGAAGATCCCATGGAGAATGTACTTTTCCCGTTATTCCTGCTTTGGGGGATGAAAAAAATAAAGAGTAAGGAACTTAGAATAATATATCTGAAAGCTTTTAGCATTGCTAAAGAAAAATAAATAAGTATATTGTAAAATAAAATAGATAAAAGCATTTGTTTTACCAAAGAAATACTTTTCCAAACATTAAATGGATTGTATACTCTCCAGATAATAACTCTGATTCTCAACTTTTCCATTTCAAAAATTGCATGTATCTTTTGGGCTCTATCATTTAAAATACTAATATTCTGAGCACAACATCAACCATGTATTTTTAATATCAATAAATAACATCTAATGTTGAATTTCATTCATTTCATACAAATTGCATATTCTTTTCTCAAGCCATTGCTCACTACCTTCCCATGGTATAAAAGAATTTCATAGAAAATAATTTCCATGCCAGCAAATACAATAAATAAAACAATGGTATGCAAATCTATTTTGACCCTTTTCTTACCCCAAATTAAATGATGAAGCCTGAGTAAATGCAAATCCCGAAGAACCTGTTGGCTGTGCTGGTGCAGTTGAACTTGCACCAAAGGTAAATATTCCTGGGTTGTTGCTTGAAAAGTTGAAATTAGCAGTACTACTTCCAAACTGGAATACTTGACCTAAAAAAGTAAACACGAGTAAATTTAATAATATATCCAAAAAGACTTTTCCTTGAAACAATTAGCTCTTTTGACAGAAAGTGTTTTTAGTATCTTCCAGAACATTACTTCCATCACAAATAACTTTTTTCAATCTTTCTTGCAAAACTTTGTGTTAGAAGTCAATAGAAACTTAGCTGTAAATCACATTTCTGATTTTAATGTTTGAAATGAACATTCAAAGGGAATTAATGTTCAACTTAAAGAATGTTGCCAGAGTCCTGACATTATACGCCTCAGTATTCTTTTGCTCATAGAAATATTTTCCAAACTAATAATCTGAAATTTGGTATTCATAATCTGTATATTGTTACAGTTTGAAGTGATGTAATAATAATCGCCATATATGGATGAAGCAACCTTGCAGAAGATAAGGGGAAAGGGGATGAGGCATCAGCCATGCATGGATGAAGAAAGCAGCTGGAAATAATGAGAGGAATAAAAAGGATTTATGTATCCAAAAATACTCAAACGTAAGGGAAACATGCCAAATGGAACATGTCTGACTCAAATCTTACAAAGGTAGCATCTGGAAGTTAAAACAAATGTACTAACTCTGATCATCACCTATTGGGAGTTTTGGGTATGAAACCTGAAAGCCAAACATAGGTTTTTCAAAAAAGATAAGTAGTTACAGAATGAAAATTGTACTTTGAACTTACCACTACTGGGAGCTGTAGCTGAACCAAAACCAGGTTGTTGGTTAGCTTGTTGTCCAAAGACAGAAGGCTGGGCACTACCTGAAACAGTCCCAAAAGCTGGAGGAGCAGGCAGAGAGCTAGCAGGAAATAATGAAGATGAGGAAAGTGATCCAAAGTTTGGAGTACTGGTCTGATTGGAGGCTTGGCTTTGACCAAATGTTGGTGTCTGACTAGCACCAAAAACTGGACCGGCTGTAGAAGCTGAAGATCCAGAGCCAAACACAAAGGAAGAAGAGGAACCTAGAAAAAAAATGAGCAGAATAAACATGGGAACTGAACATTAAACCTATCAACCATTCCCTTTCAGAATCTAGAGCTATGCAAAGCACAAGGTGCAAACCATTAAGACAAACAAACTGAAAGCAGAATATAATAATCGCTCTGACAATATGGTCTGACATAATCCAGCCATGATTTTGTTTTTCCTCACCCTTCTTCTTGACCCATCCATTTTGCTTTCATACTTTCCTTCCTTCCGTTTTGCAATTTCAACTACCTCAATTACGTGCATGAAGTCACCTTTGAATTTAGTCCATATTCATTCAGCATCCATTCAATCTTAACCCTATTTCTTCTGACATCTTTGGCTCTCATTTCTATATAACTAGTGCACTCTTACACCCAAGCCAGCTTTTCTATTTTTGACATTAATTCTTCACGACTACTTTTTTTCCATCAGCATTTGTACATCTAACAAATGTTTTACCAAAACATTTGCATTAAACAGTACCCCTTGCTCAATGTTCAACCATTTGCTAAATATTCTCAATGTTGAATACAATATTACATACAATACAGTGTTGAATCAGTTGCTAAATACAAGCTCAAATTGTCCAAGGATCTGCTAATACAGTTCTACAGAGGAATTGTTGAGTTTGCCATTTGTACCATACTTCTCTAACTGTCTGGTTTGGCACAGCAAGCAGAACAGGTACAGATTTCAGCAAATAGTTAAGACTGCAGAAAAAACAACAACTGGAATCAGCTTGCCTTCCATTGAGGGCCTGTGAATTGCACGAGCCAGAAAGAAGGCTAAGAAAATATCTACAGATCCCTCACATCCTGGAGGACAGGAAACTGTTTCAACTTCTTTTCTCAGGACACTGATATACAGCATTGGATGCCAAAACAACCAGACACAAAGACACCCCCCTCCCCCGCTGTCATCACTCTGCTAAATACCTAAATCTTACAGCACGATCTTATGCCTAAAAATACTTACCCATGTACCGTAATAGGGCTATATTGCTATTATCCTTCTCATCTTTCTCATCTACTCTTGTCATCTTTCCTACTGCTTTCTCCTATTGGTATCTTATGATTTATCACTTGCTGTTTGTATTTTAGAATTTTTGATTGTATCTTATTATTTATGAAATATGGCTTAGTACTTTGTGGTTTGTATGTACATTGAGAGCTTATGCACTGGAGACAAATTCCTTATGTATCCAATCACACTTGGCCAATAAAGAATATTCCTACTTCCTACTTTGCTTCCATAATACACAACTAGTCTTTCCTTTAGCAACAAATTTTCAGCTCCATATTCATTTAAAACATACCATAATTCAAGCTTATCCATTTTATCACAGTTTTTATAAGTCAACAAAGATGTAACATTTCAGTCTCACTGAACATTTAACATTTAACTCCCTGATCTGCGAATATCTCATCCAAGCATTATTCCACCCATTATTGAAAAATGTATAAATATGTTAATTATTGTAATACTGTAGTTTATTTCTATGACAAGATCCAACAGAGCGATAGTAACTGCAACAGAGCAATTGAAAAAATAAACATGCTGATAAAGAACATATAGCTACTTGGAAACAGGCATAAATGTAAGATAGAAAAAAAGGAAGCAGAAAAAACCCCAGTTGAGTAAATAGAATAATTTCAAAAGCCTGATGTAACTGATTAATGTAGAAGCTACTGCAATAGCTCATGCTATTGCAGTAGCTTTTACATAGATTCTCATGTCATCAATAGGATTTAACAAGCTGATATTTCACTAAAGTTAATGATTACTTATAATATTTTCACTAACAATTGTTTTAAATTGTTAACCAAAAAGCATCCGTCATCCCAGAGGCAGTCTGTAAATTCAGCCTTTGCATATTTTAATACAGTCTCAGAACTCTTCATGCAATTCTTATTTGGAAATCTAGTTTTCTCTATAGTCACTTTTCTAATTTTCAAGCATACCTGTAGGAGGTGTGGTTGTGGTAGGTGCTGAGAAACTGAAGCCAGTGTTAGGTGTGATGTTAGTGGGGGCGACTGAACCAAACAGGAATGGAACAGGAGTGCTTGTACTGGAAGTGGTTGTTGACAGCTTGCTGTCTTGAGAGAACCCAAAAGACTGTGTGGTATTTGAATCAGAAGGATTGCCAAAAGCTGAACTGCTCACAGTGTTGTTGGCCTGTCCAAATAAAAAGGCCGGCGGGGGAGCAGAGGAAGAAGTGGTGCTGCTAAATATTGTGCCGCCGCCGCTACTGCTATTGCTGCCACCAAGAGAAACATTTGGCATAGGAGTGTTAGAAGAAGTGGAGCTCAGGAAGGTGAATGCCTCCTTTGCTGGTGCTGGATCTAAAAAGTAAAACAAATTATGAGTTATAAACAAACAATGAAGATTGCTACTGTGATGCTGTGAAGAGATAAAGGGTTCTAAGGGATGAAAGGATACCAGGGATTACACACCTTTTTGTCAACTCATTTAGTGAAGAGTTCCAAACATGTTTTATACAAGTACTTTGCAATTGTGTAACTTAATGGTATGATTTAATTTTAAAAATCTCTTATCTGAACCATGGATTACCATACTGAAAACTTGCATGCTGTACTTGCATGCTTGTTCCTCTTGTCTCTTAGTGTCAGGTTTAAGAAAACATGTACTCTTTTGTTTGAACCATGGCTTTTCAGTCAGGTAGGACCAGAAATTTGGTGTTAATAGAACACAAGCATTTTTCATGAAAACACAACAGGGGGTTCATTCATCTAGGAGGGCAATGTTGAGGTGAGTGACTACAATGGCCTAGGTAGCTGCTATCCACTTTTCAGCAAAACCTATTACATTTATTTTGGATGTGTGGTATCCACACAACAAGACATAATCAAAACTCCAAAGTCTGAATCATTAAATTGGTCTCCCACTATGCACAGCAATATTTCACACATTTTAATGCATTCCACTCCCACATATATCCAACGAGATGCAAAGGTTTATAGATTCCCAAATTACTTTTACCCTAGCAACTTCATAGCATTATTAGATGCTTTTTAAATGCTTCTATGTGGTCAGATGCTCCCTAACAGCAAATTTAATCAAAGCCACATGCAATAATTCCCTTCTCTTCAGTTTTTCGTATTTTATTCTTGATCTGTGATAGCATTTTTCATCTTGCAGTTTTCAGTTTGCTCAGGGTTTTTTTCTCCCAGTTTCCTTCCCTACCTTCAAATCCAGTATCTAAATTTAAGCAGGAATTCATATTATGGATTACACCATGGTCAGAAAGACAGCAAAACATTGTCCTTATTGTGTCTGCCCAGAAGGGTGAGATGACCCAGGATGAGCAGCAGGACCATGAACAGGGCTAGTTTTGTAACTGGCAGGTGCTTGATTCCAACAAGACAGGACCACCTGAGGAGTCCAAGGCAAGATCTTTTAGGGTTAACTGGAATTTTATGTTGAGATTGGAGAGGATACTCTTATCTGTTAGGTTGGGCCCCTACCTGCTAGATACAGACCCCTATTGGATGGTGAGCTGCCTAGGAAGTAACCTTGAATGAGGAAGTGATCCCTCATCATTGAAGAATGTTGTGAAGTACCTTCTCCTTCTCAAGAAACCACTGCTGGACACAGTAGTGTGTCCCTTATTAGCAAAAAAGCTTATTCCCTTATTAGCAAAAAAGCTCTTGATCATCTGATTAGAGAAGGTGGCAGAGAAAGTGCTTGGGCTTCAGCTCCAGAAAACCCTGTAAGAAGTGGATGACCTGAACTGTTTTGGTTGGGTTTCAGGCCAGGGCTTAGTACAGGGTCATGTTGATCATGCTTATTAATGACCTGTGATGAAGCTGGGATAAGGGCGGTGCATCCATTCTTACTGCTTCTTGAACTCTCCGCACTTTGTACGTGTCAACCACAGTAACTTTTTCAAACTGCATATGGAGCAGTGGGCACTGTTCGGTGGTAATTCTCTTCCTTTCTTGTGGCTGGTCTGAATTGATGTTGACAGGTGGGAGAAATCATGGCTACAGCCCTTTAATTCCTATCTTAACCCTGCAGGGTTTGACATCCTCCCTCTTTCTGGTTAAATCTACATAAAACCGCCTGGGTGAAAGCGATTTGTTAGTTTTGGGATCAGGTATTATGCTGATGATTACTTGGTTGGCCAAGTGTCTATAAAAGTCCTAATTCAATGCTGGAGGCTGTGTGGATATAGATGGGGTAGAACAGATTCTCAAAGCTCAATTCTGAAAAGATGGGCTATTTCTTTTGAGTCTCCTAGCTTCAGGGATTATTAATCTTCGAAGGAGCTGCATTTTTTTATTTGAGGTTGATGCATAATCGGTGGGTCCTCTTGGCCTCCCAGCTTCTGTTCAAAGAACAGATCGCAGCTGTGGTCAGCCTGGACTCTGCACAGGTACATCTAGAATGCCAGTTATACCTTTTTCTGGATCAAAATGTCTTTGATAAGTCATTCACACCCTAGTTACCACACAATTGGATTACTGCAATGTGCTCTACATGGGGCTGTCCTTGAAGACCATCTAGAAGTTACAGCTAATCCAAAATATAGTAGCATACGCAATGGGAGGGTAAGCCACTCAGAATAACATACTTCAGATTGGTGAGTATATAAATCCATAAAATATATAAATAGATGTGCTTATGAACCAACTGTATTGCAAGCTATAATACTTACTAGTTGGCTTCCAAGTCCAATTCAAAGTATTGGTTATCACATTTTTAAAAAAATTGTTAAATATCTTCTAATATCCTTTAGAGCAGTTGTAATATGTTCAAATTTTAGCTTCTTTCTCTAAGGTTATATCATAACTCCCTTTTTCCATGATCTAGCTTCTAATCATTAAACTCATCAATCACAAGGGCATTTTGTTCCAATTTCAGCAAATGTCCAGAGTGGACTTTTACTCCCTAACGACTGTAATTATTGTCTTTTCTCTAACTAAATAGTCCATTTTTGCATCTGTGCAAATTCTGTCAACTTCATCAACCTTCATTGTTCCTCTATTTTAGTATTTCAGGTATTTTAATAATCTCACTGTGAGATTATTGCACAAAATCATTATCTGTAAATCTGTAAGTCTTTTCCAGTTGTTCGTTCATTATTCCCAGCAAGTAAAGCTTTGGTTTTAGTTGAATAATAGTCTTTGAAATGTTTTATGTTAATGTTTGTATTTGAACCCACAGCACTGGTTGTTACTTTAAGAACACCTCATAGCATAGGGCCTGGATATTTTGAGGATTATCTCCAATTGTTTCTGCCTGTCTCTACGATACAGTAAAGTGGATCAAATCCAGGTCTCATCAATCAAACAGTGTTGTCTTGTCACCACAGGAATCATGCCTTTTCTGTTGTATTCCTTGTGACATTTGGGAATCCATTAAAATTTTTTTGTTATTCTCTCAAGCCTTAGGATAATGAGGTTGGGAAAGCCATTTGTTATGTATAAATAAAAGGCTTGGTGTATTGTTTTCCCACAGTTATGGCCACAGTTCTTTTTTATCTCCTGTGTGTTTCTATTTGAAGCTGCCTTGACACATGAAGAAGCTGGGGCAGCCTCTAAATTAGGATAAATAAACAAATGCTCAAGATACACAACTTATATTTATGTATCTCTTCTTTGTACCCTCCTGCCCATCTAGAAGTTTGAAAGCATGTAAATGAAAGTAGATAAATAGGTACCACTTCAGTGGGAAAGTAACAGCGTTCTGTGATGTCACGCTAGCCACATGACCACAGAAATGTCTTCAGACAGTGTTGACTCAATGGCCTTGAAACAGAGATGGGCACTGCCTTCTGCAATCGGCAACAACTAGAGTAAAATTTTACCTTTACCTCTTAGTACTGACACAATAGGAAACTTTTTCATTCACTAATCTGCAATCAGCACAATGTTGCACATGTTTTCCTGCTCCTTTAAAAATCTTTGTTCTCAATTACACTATATGTTCTGCACATACTTGATCATGTTTTCCCCTTGTTGTTTCTACATTGAGTTCCTCTTCCATCTTTTATCTATTTTAAGTTGGGACTGAATTTTGTGTCTTCATTCTCTTGCTCCTTGCTATCTCTTTTCCCTTGTAATAAATAATAATAATAATGATGCTATAATTGCAAGACCTCAGCTTAGCGAGTCATTTCCACTATAATTCCTTCAATAAATTCAGCTCAAAAGAGATAATACATTTATTATTACCCAAGCATGAATAACTACACATTCTCATTCAACTTCAACACTCTTATTGCTTCTTTTGACTAACAGTAATAGAAGGACAAATGGAACATTTTCACTATAAAGATGAAAGAATATCCATTTTTATATTGTACAATGGTAAAAAGAACTCACTTTGTTAAAATAAAGTGATTTAAATATTAATGATTTAATTGTACATTCATACACACACATTTTGTTAATAAAGAGGGAGGGAGGTCTCTCCCCACTTCTTTAAAAAAAGGAAATTCAAACATTATGTTTTTCAATTATTCTCCTTGCTCCAATTTTATAAGCATCTGAGTCCAGTATTCTTAAAAGGTTTGGGATGAGGAATGAATATTTTATTATTAAAATATTTGGCTGTTTTTCTGATGAAACATCAATTACTTAAATAATTACTTTACTAATGAAAAGTAAAGCCTCAATTGTAAGATTTCATTATGCACCTGTAAGGATGGGTCAATGAAGTTCAAAAGCTCATAATTGTACTTAATTATTTTGAATTCTGGACTTTCCATAGAATTACAATCCAATTAATCTATTACTCTGGGAAAATATTCAATGTTCATGGAAGCTGTAAGAAACTAAACGCAGTTACAGCTGCATGAATGTTTAAATAGAACAATCAACAATAGCTTAAAATTGTTATTTTATCCCTTTTGACATTCAGCTATTAAATTCTTTTACCAAGTTGTTTTTTATTCTTAACATTAAAATATTCCCCATTCTCTTATTTGGATTTCCCTTTCCACTATATACATTGTAAAGCACAGCACTCCTTTTTTGTTTATATATTTCTCTTTTCACTTCTTCCTATCCTTGCTACTGCTGTTTTTACCCTACAGTGCATATCATAATCTTTACTTCCTCTGCTTTTTAACTGCCAACATCCCAACATTCCTTGTATTTCAAATTGTGTTTATCAACTGCCCCTCCCCTACTAATGTGTCATGCTACCTTTCTTGATTCTGGGTTATCAACTTTTCTGATTGTTGGTCTCAAACAGACTTTTATTATGCTGTGAATGCTGATTGGTATTCAATTTCTATAATTTTCTTTTTAAAGAAAACAAAAGTTAACGTGTTCATTCTAACTTGCAATGGTGACAATTTTACCTCTTTGTAATCATTCATTCTTACGCAATTGATAGGAATGATAATATTATAATTATTGGTCTGTAGGAAAAATGAGGATATACAAGTCTAAAATAAAATGTTCACACTTTAAAAAAACAGTAGGAGACTGGGAGAAGTTTCAATTCACTTTTTGAATTTTTATATTGGATGAACAAAAAGAAAAATCCATCCCTCTTCTGTAGAATTCCAGATGATTATGCGATTAGATTAGAACTTGAGGTTTGTCATCTCAAATCGTGTTTAAGACTTCAGTTAGAAAATCAAAGCATCAGATTCCTATAATACCAAATAAAATGCTTCAGACGTTGAATTGCTACTATTACACACAAGTGAAGGAAGGCTTCATTTTTGTAATTGTTGTGTTACAAGTGTGCAACCTACCTTGGCATATTTATGAGGTACTGGTGCTTTCCAAAATAACATTTTCTTCTTGGGTTTCGATCTCTATTTTACTAAAGGTTTATGATTATGCTTTTTCAAATAAGTCCTATCTTTAATTTTAATGAGATATTAGTTTTTTTTCAAGCCAGAGAAGGAAAAACTATGTGTTCTAATTATGTAATTATTTCCTTTACCAATGTAGATGCTAACATTTTAACAATACCTTTGACCTCTAGATTGCAGCTTCTTGTTCTGCCTATTGGATATCTAGCTCAAGCTGAATTTATTGAAAGTCATCAAGTTCAGATGTACTATAGAAACTTGGAAAACTTACCAATTTAAGAATTGGATTTTTACTGCTCCAAACCATATGGTTCTGGGAAGTTTGAAAGTAAAACTTATGAAACTAAGAGTTCAGATTGTTTCAGACAAAAGTTCTCCAGAATGTTCCAACCTCATGTGAGTTTTGTATATTGTTACAGTATTCAGATACTATCAAGCATTAATGTACTTGTTTTAATTCAAAATAAAATCCAACCTCTAAATGTTGAGAAAGCTTCCAATATGCTTTCTGGAAATTTTGGGGTACTATGATATATTCAACCTCTAAACAATAAATAATAAAGATATGCCTTCTCCTTAAATTTATATCATAGTATATCAAAACTACCCCATTGATTTATTTTTTAAAATTTGGCTTTAGATTCCCGAGCCTACATTATTAAGAATATTGAAAATAGTACAATGTTTACAGCGAAAAACATGTTCCATTATATGGGAACAGTCTTGCCAAGTGTGGATATCCATGCCTACATATGGATCACTTTCAATTTTTAGTTTAATATTGCAGTTTGAATGGGAAACAGTGGGTAAATCTATTTAATTTTAATTCTTCCCATTAGATAATTCATTTATTGGATAAATCCGTTTTCTGATTCAATTAGGCTTTTTATAATAAGCACTGTACATTGGTTCAACTCTGTTCTGCTGAAATTCATCACTCTTTTAATGATGAATTTGCAAATGTGAATCAATATTTTCAAGGTCTTTCAGAGGAAAATCTTCTAAATAATCAGCCAATTTAATATTACCATTAATCAAAGAAATAAAAAGCATGAAATAAAAATGTGAGAATTCAATGGATTTTTGCACCAACCTGCAGAGCTTGCTTGTGCCCCAAATGCAAATGTTGGTTTCATTTGTTGTTCAGCTGGTTTCTCAGCAGGTTTTGCCAAGCCGAAATTAAATGCAGGTTTTACTGTGCCATCATCTTTGGTTTGTTCTGTTTTCCCAAATGAAAACATGGGTTGCGCCTTTGACTCTTCGCGCTCTGCTTTCTTTCCAAATACTAATGGAGTAGAAGAGGCACCCACCTCCTGCTTTTCATCTGTCCTTCCCATAGTAAGCAGTGGGGCATTCACAGGGTCTATTTTACCAAAAGTAAAGCCACCTTTTGCTGAAGGTGCTTCCTTCTTCTCTGATTTCTTAGAGGAAAAGGGACTTTCTGCAATTTCCTTCTCCCCTACATTTCCAAATTTGAAAGTACTTATTCCAGTTTTTTTCTCAGGTGCAGTTGTGGCTCCTATAGAACTTGTGCCAAAAGTGAAACCTCCTACAACTGACTTGTTAAGTCCTTCATTTTTCTCTTGTGCAAGGTTAGCTATTCCAAACTGAAACGGTGTAGTAGATGAACTGCTACCTCCAGCAGAAAGTCCAAAACTGAAAGTGCTGTTGTTCTTTCCTTCTTTCACATTTTCCTCAGATTTAGACTCTGAAGAAAGGCTTCCTGGATTGGAGCCTTCATTTTTAGAAAATTTAAAGCCTCCTGAAGAACCCAAATCTGATGTACTACTAAATTTGAATCCTGCTTGTTCTCCAAATTTGAAGATTTTTCCTGCAGTCTGGGATAATTCTGATGACAATGATGATGACTGAATACCAAATTTAAATGAAGAAACAGATGGCTCTGAAGTAGCGGTACTAAAATCTGCAATTAAATGGAATGTTAATTTAATATATTTCAAATTTTAATATAGTCTTGAACAATCTGGCATATTTTAAGGGGGCACAGGCAATCCTTGCTTACCAACCACTCATTCAATGACCATTTGAAGTTATGATGGCGCTGGAAAAAAAGTGTTTCATGACCAGTCCACAAATTTCTAGGCTTTACAAAAGTGGTCCTCAACCTTTGCAGCTTGGAGACCTGGCTTGCTGGGTGGGTGGGACGCACGAGTGGCTGCCTTGTTCTGAATAGCCATGGCCTGGAAGTGAGCCGTGGCTCAGGGGTCGGGGGCCTCTGCTTTACAGTGTCCCCAGTCACATGATCACAATTCAGTCACTTGGCAACCAGCACACATTTACATTCACGTAATCACCATTTGTGATCTTCACAGCTGGCTTTCAACAAAGATTGCAAGGACTTGTCTATGTAGTTGCCAAGGGTCTGAGGTTCAATATAATGAGTTAGATTCTGAATAAAAGAGAAATACATTTTCACAGAAAAAAAGGAGTGAGAAATCATTGTCAAAAAAATATTGCGAAGAAGATTGCTGCAAGGACTTGTCTATGTAGTTGCCAAGGGTCTGAGGTTCAATATACCTCACTTACCACAGTTGAAACTGGCAAATCCATTACTAAGTGACATGGTTACAGTTAGTTCTACTTGCAGATAAGTTTATTTTAAACTGCATCCTTGACTCTCCAATCCCATTTTACTCTTTTGCAGTTCAAAGATTTTCAGAGAAGGCAGTCCTTTGGTTTTGAACGAAGAGTTCCTCATTCATTTAAAGGGTTGAGGAGCAAAACACACAGATATTTGCTTACAATGGAAATCATACTGAAATGTTGATTTGAAAAGACTGTTTTTCTATAAGGAAATGCAGGTTGAAATCCAACACTGCATTCTATTGGAAATAATACAGTAAGGGCACCCAATATTTGAACTTGTCTGACTTAAGCTTATTATTTCTAATGCAATGAATAACATAAATAAAAAAGTTTACTTTATTTACATAAAAAAGTTTACTTTATTTACATACCTTTGAATTCAGTTTTGTGGCCTGGTTTTGAACTCTCACAAGCTATACATTTGGTTGCATCTGGTTTGTTTTGTACTAAGCAGGTTTCACAGTCCCAGCTTCCTACAGGTTTCTTGAATTTGTCTAAATTCAAAAATCCTCCAGAAAGAGTAGGTAAAGTTGAAGTACTGCCACCGACCAAAGGTACTGAACTCCCTAAATAATAAAAACAAAATGATATAAAGCAACTATTAGCAAAAGCACGTTCCAGAAAACTGCTAATTTAAAATAAACAAGTTTAATAGCTGCTTCATAGGGCTACTGAACATAGAATCAATATTTATAATTTTAAATGCAAACTAGTTGTCCAGATTTGTTACAATAAAATGCATGAGAGTGGAGGGGAAAAGTCAGAAAGTTTACTTATTCGAACTTAAACTGCTGCACAATAGGTGGTGCCATGCTATCAAATAAATAATAGATGTTTTGCTTTACTGTAAAAATAAAAATCCAGAGTGAATCTAGAATTCTTAAGAAACTGGCTAATATATTAATTAAGGAATTCTTAGAGGAGGAACAATGTCCAAATGGTCAATGATATCTAAAAATGAATTCAGGATAAAAATCTATAAAAGAAACATTGAATCACTTAATAACAGGTTCTTTTCAGTTATCTCATCGATGCCACCTGGCATTATCGCATGATTATCACCTTTATCGCAAAACTGAAAAAACAGGCATACATATTATCTCCATTTGTACACCACTGTCTATTTTTTTGGTATTTGGCAGTGTAATAAAATCTTGTATTATAATTAAACATAGGCATGTATAAACATGGTCATTATAAGGGCAAAAAATAAAATAATAGTACTAAAAGAAGGCTACACATATTTTAACAAAATATTTCAGTATATATTTCAGTATATTTTCCTAGGCTTTATTTTTAAAATAATTACTTTATAGCGTAATCTTGTTTTCAAAAGAAAGTTCCAGGTAACTCAGTGTTGTTTTACTTTCCAGTAACTGTGTTTAGGATTCTAGCTTGAGGTATATTCTTTTTTTCTGTTACAATTTTCAAATGCTGCAAACTCACCTGCTTTGTCTGATTGACAGGCCACACACTGGTTGTTCTCTTCCAGATTTGACACTAAGCACACAGAACATTCCCAAGCACCTTTCGGCTTTCTGAATTTGTCTCCAAATCCTAAAGTGTTTGTAACATTAGTAGAACTAGAAGAGGAAGACACTGTTGTGGTTGCATTGTCTGTGACAAGAGGCAACACCAGAGCTTGTTTTACTCCTGTTCCAGGTTTTGGTGTTTCACAGGCCACACATTTTGCAGTTTCTGATTTGTTCTGGACCAAACAGGTATCACAGTCCCAAGTGCCAGCTCCTGCCTTAAATTTATCTCCAAACCCCTGTGCTTCTGTTGAAGAAACTACTGATTTGATGGTGATGTTCTGAGTCAAAGTCTCAGTCTGTTTAGTACCACTGGATGTTGGCACTTTTGTAATTTGACAGGGTGTACATTTATTTTCTGCCAACTTGTTTTGTGGAAGACATGTATATTGTGGCCAATGCGTTGGCATTTGCTTCATAGGATCTCCAAATCCTGAAACAGCTCCAGAAAAATTACTTATTGCAGGCCTTGTATAAACTACTGTGCTTGTTTCAACATATGATGTGATTGATGATGAGGATGTTGATAGACCAGTTGGGGAAGCAAAATCTAAGGAAAAAGTACAGAAAAGAACCTTAAGTTTCCAGCAAAAATTCTTTTGAAACATACTACTTTGAAACAATCAACATTTTAGTAACAGCATGTACTTATTAAATTCCCTAAGATTTCCTTTGCTAACCACTGTACTGAAAATAAGATTAAAATAATGTCTTTAAAAATATGTGGCATGAGCTTCTTTTTAAACACTTACCTGGGAAAAGAAACAAAACATATTTTTAATGAATAAACATATAAAATACATCCTGCATTATATAGAATGTGCTTGATTTAATAATAATATGCACCAAATCAGTACACATTTACAGCTTCTTCATATGTCAAATTCTTTTTTCTTAAGAATGCTTAGAAGAAAACAAGTTATTGTTTCCATATAATTAAAATCTCATCTATTGACTCACCAGGACTTTTTAAAATATCCAGAACACTCCCTTCTTTTAGGATTTTTGCAGGCTTAAAAGGACCATCATACTCATTTTCTTTCTTATTGCTTATGTTGTTGACAGCTGTTGATGGAAAAAGTTTGGATAGCATTGTGGCCTTAAGCGAATATACATCAGATAATGGACTAATTATTACAAGAGATTTCATAAAGAAGCTTTTACAATTAACAGTTTCATACTGTCATAGAAGTTAAATAATCTTTCTTAGAAGACCATGAAAGCCTGGAATAACGTTTTTCCCAAACTGAATGTATGCTTTAGAAATTATTTAAAATTGGAAGAGATTTTCACTTTTGAAATAATAGTTAATAAACTTTAACCATTATTTTCTCCATTTCTTTTGAACTAGCAATATAACCCTAATTTCTAAGTCAAGAAAAAAATTCTATATTAAATGCATAAAATTACCTGAATTAATTTGAAGTGATAATGAAGTATTCCTGGATCCTGAAAGATCAGATGATTTTGCAACAGGAGCACTAAATTTAAATCCACCGATCTGACAGAAATAAATATTAAATGTCAAAAGAGAAGTTGATTAGACCTATTCTATTAATAGGAATAGCAAGGAGACCTCTCTTTCTGAACTTTAAACCATTTTGTTTTCTATTATTACCATCTTCCCTTGTCATAAAATCACACATACATTATTACTTACAGATACTGGAGGCAGCATTTCTGCTTCAGTAGATTTTACAATTGGAGATGAAAATTTGAATACAGGACTGCTTGCTGGCTGTACCTAATTTAAAAAAAAATCCAAATATTAAACAGCTACCTTAAAGCAGTGGTCCCCAACTTTTGTGGCTTAGTGGCCCAGTGGGGGCAGGGGGAGGGGAGAGGGGAACTGGGCTGCGCAAGCGTGATGCAGCCCTTGCACAAGTGGCGGGCCAGTGTGTGCATGCATACAGCTCAACTTATATGAGTGGCGGGCCAGCGTGCATGTGCAATAGTACTCACCAGCCCACCACTTGTGCAAATTGAACTGCGTATATATATGCGCACGTTCTAGCCAGCCACTCATGTTGCCCAATTCCAAATAGGCCATGGTCTGATAGTGAATCGAGGCCCAAGGGTTGGAGACCCCTGCTCTAAAGAATATAATTAGTAATTATTTAATTATATTAGAAATGAACACATACAAATAGGGGGTTTTGCTGCGAAACAAATGATATGTACCAAACAAAATGTATCCTTTTCTGCTGCATCAAAGTGGAGTTTCAAAAGTAGTTTGCAATATGGAACAAACTATGTTTAATGTCAAATCCTTTCCAAAAACAGACTGAAGCTGTAGATGTTACTATTTAAGGGAATGACAACAGGTAATGCTACCAGCATCTATTCTATTTCTGGCTTACCCCTTAAGCTTTTGCAACTGTCAAACAAAACATGAACTGGCAGGTTTTATAATAAAAAAGAAATGTATACATGAATTATTATCCTTTTATGCAATATAGTCCTCATATAACAAATCCAGTTTTGTTAAATTTCACAGAAATCAGTATGAATCTTCCAGTCAAGCTTACAGAATGCAACATAATCCCATATAAGGGATATATTTTCAGGTCAACAATGCAGGACTGCAATTTATATGCATTCACACCAAGGTTTCGTCTTTCAAAGAGGTTTGTATGAAGCATTTATTTTCAAATACTGTAGTTATAACAGCCATGTTTTTTCAAGGCTTGCACCATGCTGTCAGCCAGGAGTAGTTTCTGAAGCAGCTATGTAAGTCTGGAAAAAGATGCCGCTGCTTTTAGCAATCTGAAGAGCAATTCTTTGAAGGTACCCCTTCATAATTAAATCAATTTTTACACAGCTTTAATAGATACACAATGCTGAAAATATACAATGTTATCAGTTACACAGAATAACACATTTTCATGAAGAATACTTTCCTCATACCTATATAATATATATAGTCACTTTTGTTAAACTCCTTGAATTAAAACTGAAAACCTTCCACTCACATCTTGAATGTTTCATTTCAAATTCAGTGTTTTGATGTACAGAGGCCAAATGCCAACAAACTTATCACCGTGGCCAATATATACAAATATTATGAAGTCAACTATTTTTTAATTGAAATATTGACATTATAACTTTATTACTGTCATGAACTTAAAATCAAAATACGAGTAGTCCTCAACTTATTATCACAATTGAACCCAAAATTTATGTTGCTAAGTGAGAAATTTGTTAAATGAGTTTTTTCCCATTTTACGACTTTTCTTGCCACATTTGTTAAGTGAATCACTGCAATTGTTAAATTAGTAACATAGTTTGTTAAGTGAATCTGGTTTCCCCATTGACTTTGCTTGTCAGGTCACAAAAGGGATCACATGACCTCAAGGCAATGCAACTGCCATAAATGTGAGTCAGTTGTCATGCATATGAATGTAAACCACGTGACCATGGGGATCTGCAAAGGTTATAAATGTGAAAAATGGTAATAAGTCCTTTTTTTCAGTGATGTTACTGTGAACAGCCACAAATCGAATTGTTGTAAATCGAGGAGTATCTGTAGATCACAGACACCTAATCTATTTACTCTAGAACTAGGAATTCTGCTGCTTTCCTTTTGTTTGGGAATATAAAAGCCTTCAGCACGTAAGGCCAATGTTTATAAATTATGGATTGCTGACATTTTTGTAGTGAACCAGTTACTTGTATTAGTCTATACAGCTTATTGTAGAAATATAAATCAGCTAGTCAAAGAAAATGTGAAATGACAAAACTCCAAAGCTTGATGAAGGTACAAAATCAGATTAAGGTAGAAAGGATAGGCAGAAAATAACTACTTTATACACTATTTACCTTGTTAGTCACTGGTTGGGCACCACTGGGAGTTAAGGATGAACCAGAAGAACTAGCCAGAGGGCCAAAGCTGAATTTTGGCAGTAATGATGTACTAATGGGCAGAGAAATTTCTGGTAGTGCTGGTATGTCCATCTCCTAAAATTGAAAACTCAAGTTGTTATTTTTTAAATTCAATAGAAATCTATATTTTAAGTTCACGTTTGCTTATTTCTAAAGAAAAATTAAAGCAATTTAGCCAATAAATGAAAAATGTTAATTTAAATGATGAAATTATTCAACTATTTCAAAAATATCTAATAAGAATATATAAGTGATGACAGAAAATAAAACTTGCAAGATGTGACATTTTTATACTTCAAACATCTCTCTTCTCCATCATGAGACAAGTTGAGATTTCTCCTGCAGTACTTGCTACAATATTCCATATGATATATACCTGCCTCTGAAAACCCAATTAACAGGCTTGTTCATAGCCATTAAAAGACCAATGCCCCGTCCCACATCACTGCCTTATGCACAATCTTTCCCAGGTTCTAACTGCCTTTTCTGTTGCAGTACAGAGGAAATAGGAATCCAACTGGGCTAAAAACGCAGCACATAGGCTTTGGTACTTGTAGTTTAAAACATACTAAACAGTTTTGTCTGTTATGTTATTCAAACAAATTAAGAATAAAAGATCTTAAGTGGGCTCGTGATCTATGGACAGTTTAATATTTCACATAGCTTCTCCACTAAAAAAGTATATTGAAAAATAATGAATATTTTACCTCATTTTCTGTGGATTTTGGAACATAGTGTATACCTCTTCCCTTTCTCATTTTGCCTCCACCACTTCCTACTGCAGGTGGTAGTCCATTGGCTGTAGAAGCCGTGAATGTAGGGCCTGTGACACTGTTGAGACAGAATCAATAGATGTTAAAAAAAAATCATGCATATTGCAACAGTTGATATATGCCCAATAAATAACAAATATAACCATGTTTCTATTCCAGTCAGAAGTTAATAAAAAGTGTAAAATCCTCATGGTTTTATTTTCCACTGCCATCTTTTTTCTCAAGGACTACCACTAAAAGACAGGGACATCCTGTTTTGGAGGGCAAACCTTACAGAATTTCTAATTTTTAGAAAATTTTAAAACATTATCTATAAAATTCCCTGTAATGTTTTTGACTACAGAGCACAAAACATTAGTTTCTTTACGGAAAACAAGCAAGCTGGCAATAAATAGTGAGTCCTACATCCTAGTGAAACATACAGCCTCACTATTTCCTCTCTTCTACCTATAGATTCAGATGAGCTTTGTAAAGAGATTGGGACATTTCCTTCCAATTTCAAGATAGTTCTGTTACCTTCAAGTATTTTACAGGCCTATCTTATGCATTTCCAATTCAGTGTCTGTAATTAATAGCTTTTTCTTTTTCAATATCCAACAATGTGTGCAAAAATCAATTTCACATAATCCATTTTCTCTTGCTCTTATCCATTGTCTTCTATACATCTTTGCCCAGAAAAATTCAATGAGGGAACCTCCTGAACATTACAGATGTTTCCTGTTGGTCAGTTGTGGCAGAGAAAATCAATTAAAACTAGAAACATTGTGACAGATTTAGTCCTTACTCTCACAATATGTACTAGGTCTTCTGATTCATTGGAGAAGTTTTTCAGAAGACACATGGGCCTGAAGGAGAGGAAGGAAACTAACATTAATTACTAAAGGTAAACAATGTTTCATAATCACAGATAGCCCTAGACTTATAACTGTAATTGAACCGAACATTATGGTCATAGCACATGCTGTTTGTTAAATGGCTCATCTTGTTACTAAGCTGATTGCTGAGTGACAAAGTGTGATCATGTGATTGTGGGGCCGTTCACTGAAACTTTGAATCTGGATTGTAAGTAGCTCTGGAGAGATCTGTAGTAACTTTGAACAGTTACTAACAGACTGGTTGTAGGTTGAAGATTATCTTTATCATCTTTTAGGATGATAATATATTCAATTTCTTACTTTGAAAAATGAAAAACATAAGAAAAATCAAATTTATTCATAATAGGTCCTTCAGAACTACAGTGAACTTTACATACCTTGTTGATTGTTCACTTTGCAATTCCATTGTGAGCCTTTTCTCCTGTCCTGCCTGTAAAGAAGTATTATGATTAAATTCCTAGTTCATTTATTTTCTAATCTACTGTTCTATAAAAAGAAAAATTGCATTAATAAATGAAAACACAAAACATTTCTCAAACTCCCTTTTTTGGTTTATATGTGTTTCTTCAATAATACTTCCTTGCTGCCCCCTGCTGTCCAGAATAATTCAAATAATTCTCCATTAGGAAATAACAGTAATCCACTTCCAAAAAACCTTGCCAAGAAAAAAATTACATCAACTTTAAGGCACCAAAACAAACCAAAAACACACCTCATAATTAATTCTGTTAATACAATAGCCAACATACTTTTCAACAAGGAAACCTGAGTCCCACTATTTATACTAACAACAACAAAAATTTTTTTATCCATTTTGATCACAAATCATACCTCAAAAGCAGACTTAAATAAGCAAGGTCGCAATTTCTATTTTGTCAGTCTCCAAAAGTTCTAACTATAAATGGCAAAGTACTGGTAAAACAATATTTAATGGCTTTTTCCAAGAATGCTAATTTAAACTAAATCAGGACACAAATACTGGAGAGAAATGGAGTGTGTTTAACAGTTAAGTATATGGTTAGATGCTTTGACATATACTTACTTTATGGTTGATCTCTAGTCTCTTTCGTATCCTGCTTGATTCAGCAGTAGACACGAGAGAAGGTTTAAAAAATTGTGAATGAGTCATTGACCGTGAAACAGGCTTGGGTGTCACAAGCTTCTGAACTGGTGGATAATGAGTTTCAACCTTTAAAATAAAAAATATTCACTGAACCAAAAGTAACCAGAAGAAAGCTAATTCATCACTACACAGATAAAAGCTTTTGCTGCAATTTGTATATATTTAAAAAAAAATTGAAATTAAAAAAAATCCTTATTTCTATTATCAACCACCTCAAGACTCAGAAATAAATAGTATATAAAATGATAAAATATCTAGTTTCAAAGTCTAAAATTATATATTTAATTAATTTGCATATTTATTTCAGACATTAGAAATGTACTCAAGAAAATAGACTAGTATGCCAAACCTAAACAATCTAATACTTAAAAAACCCAATTAAACTTAAAAAGATTTACCATAAAACAATGTGCTAGATTAATATAAAATATTGATTAAATTTGAATATGATGCATACAGAAAGTTATTTAGTCATCTGAGCTAGCCATTTCAGCCAATTTTATTAATAAATTATATCAATTTATTTTTACACAAGAAATTTTGGACAGTAGACAACACATTTGCTTTGGCAACAAACAATTAACACACTTCTCCTGGTTCTGGCCAACAATTACTACTGCCAGCAATTTATTATACTATAAATAGACAATTCCTTTTTTTTCAGCTTAATGACAGGTGCCGAAAAGAAAACAGCATCAGTTAACTATCTGACATCTCTTTCAGTTGTCAGTTAGCAAGGAATTAATGTTTCAACACAAAAGTCTACAACCCAGAACTGAAAATAAAATTGTATTTGTTTATACAAGGCCAATGCAGCAAACAAATTGGAAAACTAAAAGTAGAAGATGAAATTTATTACATCAAGCATGTTAATCTAAAACTTAAATTTCAAACATGAACAGAAGTCAGTCTAATATTGTTTGAGAGATAGAGTATTTGTGGGAATGCTAGTTTTCTGAGGGGCTTTTCCCTCTCTGGACCACACTAATCCAACTGTTCCAATTTTCCAGAACAGTGACTGATTCATGGTGTTGGATTGTGGTCTGGTATCAAAAGAGCTTTATATTTTCAGAAAACTGCTCGAGTATTATTTGAATGGCTGGATCAGTATAGTCCAAAGATATACACATGGAAAACATCAGTATTTCCTGGAGTTTCTATGCCAAATCAGAACATTCTTCTCTTTCCTAATTTTTACTGGAACCCTACAAGCCCTCTGCCAGATTCCATATTACGGTTCCATATCAATCAAAGAATTAAATAAATTAAATAAATCACTGCTTAAAAATAATGGTAAGATTTTGTACATTAACTCACTCTTTTCCTTGATGAGTGGAAATTGGTAACATTCAGCATACTGTTTTCCAGAGGCTGAAATATAAAACACAAAAATTAAGTCTTGGGTTTTGAAACTAAGCTTGTCAGGAAATTTCAAAAGTTTGAAAATTAACTTACAGATGACAATGAAGTAGGAACTGAAGAGGGAATTCTTTTAGCATCCTGTTGAATAAGAATGACACTGTTAAATTACAGGTGTAGGTACAATTATCAAATGCAGTGATAATACATAGATAATATTGTGTTAGGTACTGAAAATAACTTTTAAAAAAGAGTAATTTACTGCTAATGGACTTGATAACTTCTCCAGAGACTGCAAGATTCGCCTTGCAGTGGAACTTGTCACTCCATATGATTGTGCGTTCACTTGCTTGGCTTTCATTTGTCGTCTTATTGATGTCTGAAAAATTAACATAATCAACATTATAATCCCTATTTTTAATTTTCCTATTAAAGCAGACACAGAAATGGTCAAGCTGTCTCCTGAATTTCTGCAAGTTTGGGAAAAACAATCTTCATTATGTTCAGCATGGTGTAACATAAGTCAAGAGAAACTTCTGGCATCTTGGCATAGTGAAATAATATCAAGATCTATGGAGTGATTAAATGATGGGAGGGGAGGGGAGGGAGGAAGGGAAGGAGGAAGGAAGAATCTGACACTGAAAAGAGAAGCATCAAAATAGGCAGTTACAGTAGTAACCTTCTATTTCACACAATTCTTCATTTGCCGCCATATAGTAACATGATATTGGCAATCAAAGGTATTTTAGGAAGAAAAAGGCAACAACTACTGTAGCTCTTTCCTTTTAGCTGACTCACTGAGGAAGGGAGGAGACATAGGATCATATTCCATAACCTCATTGAGAATCCCAGAATAACACTTTCAGTAGGACTGTTGAGAAGTATAGAATAGTAAGTGTCAGTGTGACATGCTATTGTAACAAGCCACAATGTATAGCTTTCACTTTTGTTTTTAACTAGGTTTAAACTGAAATATTGATAGAAAAACAATGAAGTTGGAAAACTTTTAGTGACATTAAAAAAAGCTTTAAATCTTGCCCAGAAGAGAAGGAAATAAATGATGGGAATACATAAGCTTGAAGTTTATGCAATACCAAATCCTGACCAAAATAATCCCCAAATCAATATATCTCATGCTTACAATATGTCTTATATTTCCAATGTCGAATTGTCATTGGAAAAATTATATTACTTAAATACATGCTAAGACAAGAATATGCAGAATTGGTACACAAAACATGGAAATTATTTCCTAACCCTTATGACTTCCTAAAATCACCAGCATTTATTTACCTGATATGGAGTAATTCGTAATTTAGACTGCCTTGTTGCTGCAGCTGCACCACCATATGTAGTTTTACCAGGGTAAAATGGAGAATTCCCAAGCTGACTTGCCTTAAGAAATGATGCATTACCAAGTGACTGGAAATACAGAAAGATATTTAATTAGGAAGCTGAAAACACAAGTAATAGTATTAAAGCACCTATTATGCAGTACTTACAGGAGAGAGTGCTCCAAAAGCAGACAGATTAAATCCAGGTTTTTTAGAACTATTTGCTGAATGTTGAGGAAGGGAAACAGGTCTTTCACTCTCGGCAGACCATAAAGGTGGAACTGAAGCATTTTTTGAAACTGTTATGTCTAAAAATATACATATACCCACATCAATATCTTATTTATTTTATAAAATGCATTTTAAAACAAATATAGTATACAGAAAACTTTGATTCATTTTTTAAAATTTTAGATTATACTTATTCCATTAAAAAACATGAGGGTCTGGCACATTGTAAAAATAAAGCTTCGAGCACTATTTTCATTTTCAAAAATGCTTCTGGAACCAGAGATATTATTACAAAAATAAAAGCAGTGCTTGACTGAAGCTCAGTCTTTTATTTTGAAAGTAGAAAAAGGTGAGTTAGGATGACTGCTAAACATGAAAAAAGGGTTTTCCTAGGGCGTATATGCTGTTTCCACCAATTTTAATTAAGTAAAATGAAGAGCAAAAGAAAAAGCACATTTATACACACACTTATACAAGTTCCAGATACTTTTTCAGTGTTAGTTTAAAAATTACAGTGAAATTAGTTACCTTTATCAGATGCTCTTGAAGAGAAGCCACTTGTAGTTGAGATGTTATCATCTTCATGCTGTGAGGTAGAATCTTTCATTTCTTTTCCAAGTGACAGTCTAGAATTATTAACTGGAAATGCAGTTGATGTGGATGGTTGACAGAGTGGTGGTGAAGAATCCAAAATGTTGCAGTTAATGTGACTTCGATGAAGAGAGGGACGTGTTAAAATATCTGTGAAATTTAAACTAGATCTACTTGTTGATGGCTCTAAAGAGAAAGAAAGAAAATTACACAATTATCTGAAATAGCAAGTACGTGTGGAAAGAGATTAAGGACAAGTTCATATCATAAAATATGATATCTTCTGTAAAGATGATATAGAGGGGGGAAAAGGAAAACCAAATAATTTTTAAAATTATTTATAAAGGATATTAAATAATAAACATTGCCTACTTCATACTATACTTCAATTTTTCCATTCCTCTCTGACCCCAAAAATTGAGAAAAGGAAATTTATTTAGAATATCTACTATATTTGTGTCTAGAACTATACTACTATAACAAAATTATTGTTGTATATAAAGAAAGAATTAAAAAAATCTTTTTCAATACTACCCTGCAGCAGAGAAGTTAAATAATTTTAAAAGACTAATACACAATATAAGCCATTCTAAATGCCCAGTAGGTTGTTACATTTAATTAAGCTATCGAGAGATTAGATTTACTTTATATTATTTATGAGTAATTCTATACCTGCCTTTTTTTCTTATATAAGCATTTAAGGCAGCTTACAAGCATTGCAGTACAAATTATATAACATTTTTAAAAAATATTTATCATATATATATATATATATATATATATATATATATATATATATATATATATATGGCCACCCAACTCACCTGAAAGTGACTCAAGGTGTTGTACAGTATATAATTATAATAAACACACAGACAAGACAAACACATCCATACAATCAGTTATAGTTAAAAAATAACTATTAAAAAGCACACAAAACAGGAAGAGATATTAACCACAGAAAAATCTCCCAAGTCCCCTAAGGCCAAATAACATCTGGGTCTTGAGGGATTTTCAAAACATTGAGGGATACACCTAACCTCTTTGGCTGTGGGAAGCTATACTAAAGTTGCCTTATTTAATGATGTGGGGTTCAATTAACAGTGACAATCAGGACTGCAGGGATTGCCATTACTAAATGATATGGCTGCGTTTTACGAACACATCGCTTAACAACAAAAATTCTGGTTCCAGTTGCTGCTGTTAAGTTGAGGACTCCTTTTTCTCTTTCCAGGAATGCTAAGGTATATTAAAACCTCCAAAGATATAGTGGAAATAGGAAAGCCCATTATGCTTCATGTTGAAGCAAAGGACTATCATTTCAGATAACTGATTCATTTCCATGAAAAATAGTTGAAGTAGGCAAGGATAAACTCAACAATTATTGGTGCTTTTAAAATTTATATTCAAATAATTTATTTAACTGGAAGAGTAAAATAATGAGAAACAAATTTTCCAATTTAGTTTGGAACATAGATAACTTTTTGTGTAAAAGGAGGACGAGCTTATTTCTTCTGTCACCTATCATCTTAACTTCCCCAATAAACTATTTTTTAAAGATTTACTTAATAAAATGCTGGCCATAAAAAGTAGTTTATGGTAATGATTATTAAATTAAATTTGATTTGCGACTGAATTTAATCTGATCATCTTGGAAGGCACCTGTTAAAGATTATAAAGATGCTAGAAAATGTATTAAAAAGTATTCCATAATATGAGTCTGAAAATTTAGCAAAATCTTTATCATAATTCATAATCTTTGGAGAAAATTTGCAATGTTATTATTGATTAGCCTTATTAATGGATTAATAAAATAAACCCACCTCCTAAAGTAATTCTGGTTGGCTCCGGATTGATTCGACCATCTATGTCAAAAGCAGTTTCAGTGATATCATCTGCAAAGGCAGGATGGTAGTTTATATCCCCCTCTTCCAGATTTCTTTGCTCATTTGGAGATGTTTCTTCATTTTGCGTAAAATATCTTTGAAGCCAAGTTGGAACAATGTTTTTTATAGATTCCTTCACAATATTCATAATTCCCTATTGAAAATCAAGAAAATGTAGTTATAAATTGGTTACATAGTTCAGATGATTAAACTACAAAAGTTCCTTTAGTTAACAGTTATTTCTAGTACTACTAAGAAATCTGAGGCAGCAAACTCAAGATTATTTCCTAAATTTTTTTAGAAATTTTTTTACATTTTTTATCCAAACAATGTTTCAAATTCTGTTATGCCTATCAAGATTTCTCAACAGTGAACGCAGAAATACTTTTAATGTACAGAGCAATTTATCATCATAATTATTTATTAGATTTATGTTTGAGCCTTCCTTCGGGAACTTAAGTTACCATATGTAGCGTTCCTTTTTCTTATTTTACTCCCCAATTCTATGAGGTAGCATGACTGGTATAAATGTACCAGGTAACTTCCACGGTTCACTAAACGTAAATCTCCCTATTCCTAATCCAGTGTCTAATCCACTACACTGTTAGATACATGTTGTTATGTCTTCCTACTCTTTAGCAATGGTAAAAAGTATGATGTGGATGGATTTTTGCTTTTGCCTTTAATATGCTAAAAAAAACCACCTTGGAACTCTTTTGGGCTCAAGTTTGTGATAGGAGTTGAGATTCCTTTAGGTGATTCCATTTAGTCAGCAGTTTCAAAATTTATTTCCTACCACCTTCCTCAATATCTTGGAACCATGGCAATCTGCCTATATTTTAAAAAGACACAATACATGATCAAGAATAAATGTGATTTAGAACAGAAACATGTTGAAATATTTTGCTGGCCATTCATCAGATTGTGAAAAATGAATGCTGCATTTCTTAGAAAGGACTACTGAATTTATGAATTTCTTTAGTTCATCTGACCATATTTCCCATTTTTAGTTATTAATTTTAGTATGAGCTATTAATACTGAGGAACGTATTAAAATTTTATCTGAGTTAACAGTTAATATATATTTATCAGCTAATAAAAATTAAAACCAAAGTGACCTTCACAATATATTAAATATTAAGAGATAAAATTGGCTTCTACAAACAGGGAGTTACAGGTTCTCTTCTGTGTCCCCATTAATGGCATCTCAGATATTGACAGAATGAAATGGAGCGTATTTCAATTTAAGCAAATGCAGAAGATAGTCATTGAGGTATTTTATTCCTGTTTATGGCTTTACATGCATTAATTTTCAAAACTAAGCAGTCAAATGCATATGCTGCCCAAATCCATCTCTAATAATAAAATTATTAAATTGAAAAACCTTTTGAAATAAGTATTTTATTGATCAATGCAAATATAACCTAAATAAGGAAGTTCTTATGGAAGACAATGGCCAATTCACTCTCAAGAAACTATCCCTTAATCCAGAAGATTACATCAACTACTACCTAGAAACAAATCACCATTTTTGGGGTAAGATGCTTGAGATGATGTTATTTGTACAGTTGTAGTTATTTTTTTAAAATACCATCCACTATCTCAATCTTTCATAGTCTGGATTTAGGCTTGGTTGATGGCCAGAACCAGCCATGGAGCCCTCAAAGATTATTTTTTGTGGGAGAGAGACAGAAAGAATGTGACCCTGTTGATTCGTGAGGTATATTGAATACTATCATTCTTTGCAGGAAATTATCTGGAGAAATGATCTGGAGGAAAGCAGTTTATCTTCTAGGGCAGGATTTAGAACAGAGAATTTTAGTTGTGCTAGTAGATGAATTGTGGCAGAGCTAGGTTACAAATGGTGATCACATGATCTTAGGAAGCGCAACTGTCTGAAAGTAAATACATGCCAGTTACTAAGCACCCAAATTTTGATCATATGACTATGGGGATGTGATGCAATGGTTGCAAGTGTGAAAACTAATTTTAGGTCACTTTTTTCAGTGCTATTGTAACTTTGAACAGTTGCTAAACAAATGGTTTTAAATCAAGGATTACCTGTATTGCAACATACTCTACATAGGAATGCTCTTGAAAACCCAGAATGCAGCAATACAAGCAGTGATGGGTATGCCTTGGATTGCCTGTGCAATATTCCTACTACCTAAGCTGCATGCTTGCTTCCAGGTTATTTTTGATAAGTCTATGTAACATAGGGCCTGATAACTTGAGGAACCATTTATCTCCCATCTGGCCATTTGATATAACAAAGTTGATGTGCTCTGTATTCCTCTCCGAACAATGCCATCTTTCAGAATCTTGAAAGTATACTTTCTCTGTCAGTGCACTTGCCCTTGTAATGAGGTTCCCTCTGAGATTTGGATTTTAAGTAGGCCTCCATCCTGCTGGTTGGTCTTAAAGGTCTACCTCTTTGCCCAGGTTTTTGGCTAGGATGATTCAAATCCTTCTAAGTAGTGTATGAATTTTAAAAATTATTATTGCCTAGTTCCATTTACTTTATGCTCCTTTATCTTTATTAATATTTCAGTGTTTTTACTCTGTACAAATTTTAATAATAATGCTGGATAATTTGTTAGTTGGTGGCATCCTGCTACAATATACTTGACTTCTACTTCCAAGAAAGGTCTCTCAATGATATCTAAACCTTTGCATGATAGAGGCTTACTGTGGTTACCACAAGGCACTATTTTATACCAATGCTATCTAACATCTATAAAAATTAACTGGAGGGAGCTATCCAGAATTTTGGGGCTAGGTGAAATGAATCTATTGATGACACTCAGCTATCCTTGTCCAAACTAATAGCAAAAGTGATGCACCTCCTGAATTAAGTCTCTGGATGAAATCACAATAAACTGAGATTGAACCTGAGGAGATCCGATGTGCAGGTTATTCACAGATAAGAGTTTGGGGAGTTTGTTTTAAAAATGTGATTGAAATTCCTACCAAAAGGATAAATGTGTAGTTTACAGATGTTCTGGTAGTCAATGATGAGTATCACTGAATACCTGAGGGATCCTTATGATCAAGAAGGTATTTTACAAATTTCAGATAATACCGGTATGTCAACCACAAGAGATCAGGGTACCTGACACATCTCCCTTCCTATTAGAGACTTGGTCAGTCACTCATGGATTATTAGCAAGAGTCTACTGCTTATAACAAGATTGACACACTACTATCTTGTAGTTATGTGATGGCAGGTTTCCCTGAGATGGTTTTTGTATCCTGAAGTGAAATCCAAAAACATTTTTAGATGTGTAAAGAACATACTGATGGCCTCTCTTCATCTAAGCTTTCTATGTTAAATGTTGACCATTTTCACTACATTTTTAGTAAATATGTAAATATGTTACATATACTTATGGCACACTCTATATGGTATTTTTTTCCTGATATTTATATTAATAATTAACATGTAAGAAATATTTCTTACAACATGGGCATCGCCTTTGTATTTCAAAAATTTGCTATGCATTTATATTGAAAATCAGTTTATAATTCTATAAATTAATAAGAAATAATCTGAGTTTTTATTGGGACTTTTTTCCTCTGGAAAAATGCAAAAATGTACAGGTAGTCTTCAACTTATGACCATAATTGAGCCCAAATTTTTTGTTGCCAAGTGAGACATTTGCTAAGGGAGTTTTGCCCCATTTTACGATCTTTCTTGTCAGTTAAGTGAATCACTGTAGCTGATAAGTTAATAACAAGGTGTTAAGTGAATCTGGCTTCCACATTGATTTTGTTTGTCACAAGGTCGCTAAAGGTGAACACATGACCCCAGGACACCGCAACCCTCATAAATATGAGTCAGTTGTCAAGTGTTTGAATTAATCATGAGGATACTGCGATGGTTTTAAGTGTGAAAAACTGTCATAAGTCCCTTTTTTCAGGGTCACTGTAATATTGAACAGTCACTAAATTGAACTGCTGTAAGTTGTGGACTACCTGTACTCATGAATTTGTTTTCTTCCCAAAAAAGGTAACATACCAGTATAAATAACAATAATAAAGGTAACATTTGAAATTACAGTTCATAAAGTTAAAATTCATAGGAAAAAATCCTACACGCTTCAAACCAAACATTAGGCTAAAACACATCAATTAAAAAAACCTGCATAATATAATGAAACAGGCACACACTGTTAATTGTTGTATGCAGAATAAAGATTTCAGGGATTGTAATGATGACAGAACACTGAAAGCTGTCTCATATCAAATCAAGCCAACAACTGGTCAATTTAGTCCAGCACTTCTGACAAGTGGTTATTAGCTTTCCAAGGCTTTAAGTGAGTTTTTTTTCCCAGGCCTATTTAAAAACACTAGAAAACTGAACCTAGAACTTTGTATGCAAGGATGGGTCGTACTGTTGAGCTCTGGTACTCCCAATACGCTGACATACTGTTCATTACATAATCTACACAATTATAATCAACAGCATGTGTGCATTGACCCAAATAGATATTAAAAAGTAATGCAGTAGTCAGATCCTGATGATTAAATACACTAAATAATGGCAATAAAGCAAATAATTGCAATGGGGGAGATATGCTCCTCCCAGTAATTATGTAATTAGAATCCTGGAAAAAAGACTCTTACCATGGTATATAGTTTTTAATCTTTACATAATTTAATTTACTCATAGCTTATGTCACATTTAAAAAAAAAACAAAGTTGAAATAGGATAGCCCAGCCCCCTAAATTGATAAATGGATTTATTATTTTGTTAAATCAGGTTAAATGTTTCAATCAGGCCACCTCCAGACATAAACAGCTCTAGTTTACAAACCAGTATTATTCATTTGTCAAGACAATGAATACAAAACATCATGTTGTGCTTATATTTTAACAAAATAAAACACAACTCAAGAATTCTATGAACTTTACAAGATATTTATTTGAATTCAATTTGTTTTTGGATAGGCAAAGCCAATTTAAGGACTGATGCTCTCCAATCTTTCAAAAAGTGCATACAATCGGTTGGCTTTCATTAAATGGAAAATCAAAACCTACTTGCAGATTACAATGACTAGGCTTCGTTTACTTTTGATAGAACTATCTTGAATCGGATTTATTTAAAAAATAAATAAATAAATTAAAAAAGAAAACCACCTCACCTACCCATGAACTCAAAACCAAATTCCGGCGATTAATGTGTTACTAACGCACACGGTGGTGTGGTATTTTTATCTTTATTTAAAAAAAAAAAAAAACAACTATATTTTTTTTGACCCTATACCACGTGCAGGAAAGGCTTTTCGCACAAACAAAAAGAAGAAAAAAGTGACAAGGGGGAAAAAAAAGATGCCAGTCTCGACCGCCTTCGAAAAGCGAGTCAAATCCGCAGA
>BLBF01000002.1:81245106-81295987 GCA_015471245.1 Laticauda colubrina
AAAAAAAAAAGAGAGATCGCGAGGAGGCCTTATTTCCCCCCCCCCCCGGCGCTCCTTCGACCTATCCCATCACCCCTGAGGGGAATCCCTTTCCCCGCTCCCCGGCTTTTTCCGTTCCACAGCAGGACGTGGAATGATTCGCCATTCTAATTGTTTCCTTCACGATTTTTCTCCCTCTCGGCCACGCTCGCTCGCTGCGGAGCCTTTTTTTTTTTTTTTTTTTTCCCCCCCCCCCCCCCCCCTGAGGGGGGGGAGGGGGGGGGGGGGGGAGGAGGAAGAGGGGCCCTCTCCGGCTCATTTGACTCCCGGCGCTCGCAGCCCGTCCAGCCAGAAACGTGGCCTGTGGCTCCCTCTCAGGCCGCCTTCCACCACTCCTCCCACCCCACCACCCGGGGCGGGGGGAAGCGCGTGAGGGAGCTTCCCCGACAGTTCCGGGCGCCGACGGCGGCTTCCTCTTCCCCCTCCCTGCCGTCCCCAAGGATTCCATTCTCCCGCGGCGGCCTTCTCACCTGCTTGTTCCTTGGATAAGGCTTCGAGGAGGCCGCTGCCAGATGATACCGCCGCGTCCGGATCTTTCCGCCGCCCCCGCCGACTCCGCTTTCCCCCGGATCCATGTTGGTAGTTGTTCCGAGTCTCCCACCCTCCCTCCCTCCCTCCCTCCCTTTGGCGCGCGGCGCAAACACAGGCACAAGGCCCGGCCTGGCCCGGGCCGACCCTGCCCCCCCCCCCCCCCGCCCCCGCCGCCGTGCGGGCTCCCCTCTCACTCTCTCCCCCCCCTCCCCCTCCTGCTCTTCCTCTCGCCCCCAATCCCGTTCTGTGCTGTCACTGTCTCTATGGCGATGCCTCGCACCACGCAGCCGGCCTCGCGCCCTCACAGGATGCCTCCCTCTCAGGCTTTTTTTTTTGGCTGGCGCGCGCGCGTGCCGAATCCGTCCCTACCGCCCCGCTTTCTCCCCCCTTTCCCGGGCCCCCCCCCCACCCCCTCCCCGTCACCGTCTAGCTTGCTCGAGGTTTTCCCCCTCCTTCCGTCTCTCCCGACCAACCAGAGGGCACGCATCGGCCCAGATGTTCGTCACCAAACAGCGACTCATCTGGTGCATCATCCCGCGTTTGAACCGCCAAAGCCCTTGTGGGAAATGTAGTTTTTTTTTTTTTTTTTTTTTTTTTTTTTTTGAGAGAGGGGTTGCGCAGAAGCAGAGTTGTCGACCTGACTTCGGCGATTGACCGAAGGAAGCGCTCGGCGCCGGTGACGCAATCTCGCGATACGTTCTGAAGCGGAGCTTTGGATATTCTGAAACGAAAAGTCTTTTTTTTTTTTAATTTGTTTGTTTCTTTAGCGGCCTTGTAAAGGTCTCCCGTGCTTGTTACTCTCTCAGACATCGAGGCCCGAACTCTGAAGGACATAATCGGTCACCTTTGAAACTATCCTTCCAATACGCTTGGAAGATCTTTATTATCCTCGTTAGTGGTTTTTACCTACCTAGTAGATAAAAACTGAGGGAATCGTTCTATCTAAATGCTTTTTGATTGCGGTGATAGGAGTTAGCCAGGCAATTTCTAGCAATTTCCTAATGCTAGACATTCTATAAACTAGAATTAGAAATTTCCTAATTTCTCTAGTTCAGGGGTCGACAACTTTGGCCATTTTTAAGCCTGGCGGACTTCCAACTCCCAGCTGGCTGGGGAATTCTGGGAGTTGAAGTCGGCCAGGCTTAAAAGTGGCCAAAGTAGGAGACCCCTTTGTTTTGCTCGCAACCGTTTTTTCTTACGGTAAACGAAACTAAAGGTGGGCAAATGATTCCTTCCACAAAGGTGCTTTGCACAGAACGCCTGGCCTGTGCATCGATGGTTGTGTGTTTTCAAGCCGTGCCTGGAAATGAAATGGGGTGGTTTTGTTCTGGGTAGGGCTGAAAGGCATTACGGTGTTTAGAGCAGCGATTGGTGCAACAGGTAGGCTGGCACAAAAACCCGTGGAAAGCAGGAAAGGAGGGGAATGATAGAATGCACCACAGAGAGTATTTTAACTTACTGCACCTCTGTATGGTTTGCCGATTGCACAGTGGCAGATAGGAAAGCACTCCAGAGGGTGAATGTCACTTCCCAGAAGATCATGGGTTGCCCTCTCCCCTCTTTGGAAGAGCTTTAATAGCTCCCGCTGCCTTAAGAAAGTTCAAAACATTCTTAAAGATCCATCTCATCCTGGGAACCCTTTTTTTTTTTTTTTTTGGAACTATTACCATCTGGCAGACGGTACAGGATAATAATAAAAACAAGGACAAATAGGCTGCAAAACAGCTTCTATCCCAGGGCAGTAGCTCTTTTGAATTCTGCTGTATAGTGTAGTGCTGGTGTGGTGTCGGGGGTTTCCAGTTCAATGTGTGGAGGGTGAAGGATGTGTGTGTTTATCTTCATGGTCATGGTCATGATATGCACTGAAGATGGTGTTTGATTTCATTGTACAAGGTGCAATGACTATTAAGTAAGCTAAACTAAACTATTTGCCCTGCAGATACACTCTGGAATCTTTGTCTATGGACGAGAATGGAAGAAACTTCTTGGATAAGAGGTGAAACTCTGGTTTTGTTTTGTTTTGAAAAACCAGAACAAAATCAAATTACTTTTTGGAAAAAGCACCTTTGGGATTTCCAAATCTTGTTTCAGTCGAAACCTGGATGCCTGCAATGACTGCTTTGGACTGAAATTTATTTCAAATTGAAACATTTTTCATTTGTGTACATTCCAATCTTCTACTGAGAAGAATTGCTCAGCAAGTTATATGTTTAAAGTGTGAAGGAAGATAAATATCTTTAATACCTTTGAAAGTGATAAATATCCTTATCAAAGAGCACTGTTTTCTATTGATTTCTTCCAATATTATGATTACATTGAGCACATTGATTAGGGTAATTTGTATAAATACAACTGCATAGTTTGGAGGGATGATCTAATATCTAAATGTGTCCTGAAGATAATATTACATATTTAACAACAAAACCACAATTATTTAAGATTTTATGTAACTTTTAGAACTAGCCATAATTTTATAGTACTGTGATCTGTATGATCTGAGGTTCATCAAAGTTCTATAAATTAATACCAAAAATTTTGGATAAACAACATGTGCTGTATCATTGCTTTATTGAAACATTGAGTGAACTTTTTTTTTAAAGAGATAATTTCAGTCAAAGGTTTTCGTAATTTGATCAGTCAGTGGTTAATTTGGAGATATCTTGGGTCACTACCATTTATATAACTGCATCAATTTATTGATACTTTAGGACTGCCTTGCATGAATTTCTCACTTTAGTTCATACCACATAGGTTAAAATCAGGACTTTAGCAGCGCCATTCCCAGCATGCAACATTTTTTCTGCTTCACCTGTTCTATTTATACACATACTTGTAAAATCATGGTTTGTGCTTCATGACCTACATACCCTTAGACCAATGGTCGCCAACCAAAGCACCCCCAAAAGCAATTAATCCAGGCTGCACAGGAACACAGACTGCGCCGCCCACATGGTCTGCGGGAACACAAGGATTGCTTTGCTTGCATTGCGAACAACACGAGGTAGTGGGGGGAGGGGGGGATCTTTCTGCTTCTTCCTTTTGCTTTTGGCTGCACGCAAGGACAGCAGCAAGTCTTTCTTTCTTTCCCCCAAACTCCACCAGAAATGAGTCTTTGGGACCCTGCAAGCCATCCTACTCCAAGAGGCTGCGCTGGTGCGATAAGTCTCACAAGACTCATTTCTGGCAGAGTTTGGGGGAGAGAAAGACAGACTTCTGTTGTTTCTGCTATTTTCCTTGCACAAAGCCAAGTCTCTCTCCCCCACCCTGAGAACAGAACCAGAGACGGTATCCTGTGATCCCAAATAAAGAATGATCGATCAGTAGGAAAACAGGATGGGAAATTTTCCTGCAGACTTTTTTTTTTTTGGATTTTCCCAGGGTCTCTGGTCTGCGTGATTTAAATTTATGAGTTTGGGGGTTCCTGAGGTCCAAAAAGTTGGCAACCCCTGCTTTAGTCTGTCCACATCAGTTAAATGGATGGATAACATTTTCCTGTAAATTTGCCATTTTTATATTCCAACATTTCTGTACTTTTCATTTTCTTCAAACAACCCATCTCATTAAGGCCAAATTTCATTTTTGCCCCATTTATTCACATGGCTTGTTTCCAACAGTCTGCTGGATCAGTCAGACCATGGGCAGCATTGTTTTCTATAATAACGGTTTCTGCTTAGTATACTCCCAGGTACACTACTCTCGTTCAGGCTTTATGTGCACTCATGAACTTTTGGCACTGAAGAATACAAGAATAATCTAGAAATTTTTTGCTTTTAACTTTGGGTGCCATCTCCCAGAGTATTGCATTTCTTTTTTGAGGAGCAATTTTGCCACATGAGCACTCAAGGGAAGTTAGTTTTGTTTCCCAATTTCTATACTAATTCAGTGTTATTTTTTACGATTTGTAGACTTCCAGATTTATAGATTTCATCAGCATCAGACAATCTTTTTTTGACATCTGCAGATTTTGGTTTTGATGGCAATTTAGTTTTACAAATCTGCATTGCAAAGAGCAGATAACTAGCATTGTCACAGAAACGGCATGCTTCCTAATTCACATACGGCATAATTTAGGGAAAGGAAGTAGGAGCATGCTCACCCTATCTGACATGATAGGATGAATTATCCTTAGGAAAAGGCAGTTTGGTAGATAGCCTGGCCCTGTGCCACTTAGGGTTTGTTTGATTTGTATGTCTTTCTTCCAGCAGCTGAACATCGTATAGAATTCCCTCTATTTATTCTACAATTCCTTGAAGACCCCAAACTTAGTCTCTTAGCTACAAATACACAATTACAATTATTATAAATTCACGTAACATCAGGTTGTACTATGCATTATTTATAAATTAAAAATGGGTTTTAAGGAGATGCAGGTAAAATAGCAATCTTGTACTTGACGTTATCTACAGGACAATTTTGATTTCTCAGTGAAATATACTTACATTACTTGAAAAAAAATATAAAGTTTAGTTTCAAGGATTACTAACACACTGCTAAAATTTGTAATGTTGCATTCTGAAGCTGTTTATTCCACCATGGTTGTTTCTGCAACGTGAAAGTATAATCCAATAAAAATGTGTTTCTGGACACTATTACCTCTTGAAATGAATATTTTAATAAAATATACGTAAGACATCAGATACCAATAAATAAATGGACCTTTTGTTCTTATATATTGTCTTGCATGATGTCAACTTGCCGGACTAATCAAAAGTCCACCCAATTTAATTCCACCTCCACCAGAAATCAACCAGGTTAATGTGCCACTGAGGATCTAAGTTACCAAGTAGGCATATCCTTTATCGTAAAAAAAAAAATTTTACAAGAGTGTTTGCAGAAACAAAGTTTTATTATTTACATAAGCAAGTCCATATTTAACTCTTTACATTTCCAGAATATTTACATGATTTCAAGATACTGATGAACAAAATTACAAAGGCCATCAAAGCATTGCAAAAAAATAATAATCCAACACTGTGCTTTAAAATTTAGGATCTAAAGTAATGTAGAAGAAATGTAAATTTAGCACCTTGGTCAAAATAGTCATGCTATGGTGTTAACATAAGACACTTTTAGTAAGCAGTAGGGATCTCAGAAGTAACTGTGTCCAGAGGTTGCCAATGACAGCTCATAAGTGTGTCAAAAAGTTCTTCACTTCTCACCATAAATTCTCTGTTCATTCTATGAACATCTATGTTGAGTTGTGGATCTGTTCAAATAAACAAAAGTCAGTAAGCAAATCACTGGCAGAACTGCATTAAAGAAAACTTTTAAATATAAACATTCTGATGCCCGTAAGATATTATAAGCAATTGACTGACTAGTGAACACGGCCAGTTATGAGAATTGTAGTCCAAAGCAATTGCAGATTACCAAATATCTTTTGTTCTGTTTTAAGTAGCAAAAATATTGAATATATTCAACAAAGACACTTGGGGCACCCGAAACACACATTTATTATTACTTAACAATACCTTAAAGGCACTGTTAGAGTTTGTTTTATCTGACTACCTCCTCTGAAAGCAATATATTTGGAAACATTTTTGATTTTGAGTTCATGGAGAAAATCAGCAGTGGTTAGAGTGCAGTACTGCCAGCTACTTCTGCTGACTGCCGGCTGCCTGTAATTTGGCAGATTGAATCTCACCAGGCTGAAGATTGACTCAGCCTTCCATCCTTCCAAGGTAGGTAAAATGAGGACCGAGATTGTTGGGGGCAATATGCTGACTCTGTAACCGCTTAGAGAGGGCGGTAAAGCACTGTAAAGTGGTATACAAGTCTAAGTGCTATTGCTAATACAGTTTATTAAGTATAGAAAGTCTTGTAAGTAATACAAATAGTCTTTGCCTATGGATGGCAACCGGGATCAGAAAATCCATTACAAACTGACATGGTTGTAAGGTATGTCATGTGATTGTGCCAACGTATAACAATTCTACCAGCCCCAGTTGTCATCATAAAGTGAATCCAACATGGTTGCAGCATTCCATAGTCACATGCTCACCATTTGTGACTTTCTGCTGGCTTTTCCATTTGCTTGTTGGAAGCTGGCAATGAAGATCACAAATGATGATGATAGGATCATGGGACACTGCAACATTGTAATTGCGAGCTAGTAACCAAGCATCGGAACTATGATCATGTGATAGCATGGACACTATGAAGGTTGTAACTACAGTGACCTAAGCCCCCCCTCCTTCAGCTTCATTGTAACTTTAAATGGTGGCTGCATAAGAAGACATTAAGTAAAACCTACCTGTAAACACAAATTACCCAGAAAAATTAAGGTTGGCTTATTTCAGGAGAAAATTGTTTTCATACTGCATTAACTGTAGTTAAACTATCCATATTTTGCTGAAATAAATGGGCTTATACAAGATAAACATAAACAAAAGGGCTTTATATTTTTTTAGCTTATGCTAAAATTGCTGAATTCACATACAACTGTGAAGTGAAATCAAGTAACTATGTTAGAATGCCATGTAAACGTAAGCATCACATGACAACCTACAACCTCTGCTCAGCTCTCATGCTCATTTTTATGTTATCAACAAGATTCAAAAAGTAAGGCTGCAACCAGATAGATTATAATGCAGTTGATTTCAAACACAGTAAACAGCTACCCTATCAAAAAATATTTCAAAGATATTCTTCCAGATTACATTTTCGATGATCTAATTCTATATGGAAAGACCAATATCAACATTACCTTCTGTTACTAGATCATCATTTAAAATCATACCACAGGTATCCTGAAAAAAAAGAAGAATTTATTATGTCTTAATTTTTTAAAAAATTTTTGTAGTGAAGAGAAAAACAAACCCCATACATATTTTTCAACAGAGGAACAAATATACATATATATGCACATCTCTTGACTTTTATGCTTGCCTCCTATGTATTCAGAGGCATTTTCACTTTTCATTTTTATTTTCCACTAATCCTGGCTTGTCACTTTATAGAACCAGGATGTAGACAAAAAAAATTCTTATTTACTTGTAAAAAAGCTTTTGAGGCAAAGACTATGGATCCAACTTACTTTAAAAACTCCAAATCATGCTTACCAACAGAGCAAAGCAATAAGGTAACAAAATAACCATATTTGGAAGGGGGGGAGAAATATTCAAGAGATATTTAAGTTCCATTGTAGATTCTATCACATGAGAAAGTACTTCAAGTATCTTTGAAGTAGCCAAGGCATTTGGCCCATATTGGGGCCATCAAAACATGCTGAAATTGAAAACACTACAACAATGGTAAACCAGTCCAAAAGTTAACATTTTAAAAGTAGATACTAATGGACTTTGTTAATCATGGACTAAATCTCCAATAATGCCACATTAAAATGGTTAATAGTGATGGATTTGAAACTAAAAATTGGTTCATCAAAAAATGGGAAAAATGATAGTAAGAGAAATGTGTAATTTATACTCTTTGGAAAAGGCAAAATTTTCACACTAACAAGAGAATGGATATGTTCCTTTTTGACAGAGGTATCATATTTTACTACAAGACAGTAGCATTCTTAGATAATCTTTGTAGTCTTTCTGTTGATAGTATAGTACAATGGGATTTTTTAAAAAACTGTTTTATACATGTTAGAAGTTTTTTATTGTTTCTGATACTTTTTTCCATTTCTATTAGTTTTTGTTTAATTGCCTCTAGTGTTTGATATTTGCTTATTTTTGTATTGTTCATTTTTTCTAATCTTAATATAAAAACAGTGATCCTGAGAGAAATTTTCACAAATGTACCAAATCTAGAATTTTAAACAGAGTGCTTGTAGAAATTCCCCTTGACTTTTGCTAAGTTTCCTTATCTTAATCCCTCCTGATTTTTTCAAAACAATTTTTTAACTAAAAGAGGAAGTCAGGGAAGCTGACATGTTCAAAACTGAAGCACCACTTTTGAGGGGATTAGGATTAGAAAAAGTTTCAATGAATAAAGAAGCAATGGTGTATGTGTTCTTTTGTAGAAGATTCAACACCTTTTAGAAAGGCTTATGTATTAGGTGGACTGAGAATGTGGTATAGATAGTATTTTGCCTAGATGAGGGGAAATGTTGTGCAGTGTTTTCAACATTTTCAATGTCTCCATTTTAAAGTTTATTGCAGTTGAAGACACTGAAAAGCAGCCAACATTTAAAACATTAAAAAAAAACTTTATGAACCCTGTCATTTCCAGAAATATTGAACCTCAGAACTTGTAATTTTCAATTAGTAAACTAGGAATCATAAAACTCCAAAAACTCTGAAAGGCAAAGGGTTATGAAGGTAACCCGAAGAAAAATTGATTTTAATTTATGTGAATACCTGAAATAAAGCTGGATTCATTGCTTGTTGTCCCATATTTCCAGTAGGCTGCATCCTTTCATAAGATGCGTAATTATAATCACCATAGTCAGCATTATAATCTGCATATTCAGGATAATCTCCATACTCAGGATATTCATAGCGTTCACCAAAACGAGAACCAAATCGCTCAGCATAACGTTCAGAAAAACGATCACCAAAATGCTCAGAGTAACGTTCAGAAAAACGATCACTAAAACGGCTGCCTCGGTCAAAACGGTCAAAACGGTCATAGCGATCAAATCGGTCATAACGTTCATTTCTATCATAATTGTACTGGCGGTAATAATTTTGATAGTCTTGGTAATAGTCATTATAACTATAGGGCTGGTACCTTTGAAATTCTGCTTTCAGTCTAAAACGCAAAGGGAATAGATTAAATTAGAATTTAAGAGCACTCTTTACAACTGAACAGTGAAAATCCTTCAAAAAAAAAAAAAAAGCTGCCACAGGTAATGCTACTGTTACTTCAAATAGCAAAAATTCTACTTTTTCTTATTTCTTCTGTTTCCATTTACTTTAAACAAGGTAACTTTGCTTGGCACACATATAAGCAAATCTATTTATGCAAATAAAATTACATATTTAAGAGAAAACATCGTGGAAAAAACATTATAAAAAGAGGTTCCCAAACTTTCTACCTCTAAAGGTTTTCAAATTGTGCACTGCAGCATCTTGGGATGGCACAGCAAACTAACAATTCTGTTTATTAAGTACTTCATTAAAATATCCCACTTGTACCCTTTGAATTTGCTGCGATGCCCTGGAGTGCAGCAGCAGAGAGTTTTATAACTACGGTTACATGCTGTATTTTTGAAATTGAAGGTATTCATTGAATTTTGGGGACAAAAAGGGCTTTATATTTTGTTTAGATACTGTTTGTTTCCTTTATGTAAAAGGTAAATCATAGAATCAACTCTAAAACTATTGTGAACTTTAAAAGGAAATAAAGTTTCAAATCTCATATACATTAAAATATGACATTACAATTTGATTTTCATCCAATTAGAATAAAAATAAGCAAGCAAAGAAATTCAAGTATCATTAAGGAAGAAGAGAAAGGGATCCAAGTGGCAGAAGAACAACTTAAAACATCCAAACCCCTGGTAGAACAAGTTATGGACCCTGATTACTTACATGCATGCTTTGACACAATGTAATTTTGCAAAAAATGAAAGTGCATTAATTCAGTACTTTTAAAAGAAAACCAGAAGCTGACCTGCTTTATATATTGACTGTTTCATAACAATTGTATTATTAAAAAAGGAGAACAAAACATTTTGAGAAATGTTACCAAAATCTTTTTGTAATCAGATACAATGGCAATTTCATAAGAGATTTGAAACCCAAAAGATTTGTTAATTTCACATCGACTACCTTTTAGAAATTCCTAAAGTCAATCGGATTCGTTTTCCGCCTAGACCAGGTGCATTCTGACAATCTTGCAGTGCTCTCATCATATCACCTTCATCAGAAAATCTGACAAAACCATAACCTCTGTGGAGTTTTAAAAGACAAACTTTAGTAATACTGCCAAAAAAGTACATACAATATTTTATCTTCAATTGTATTTTCACTGCACTGCAAATAATTATTTAGAATATCATTTAAAACATGGGCATGTTAAAAACAACCTGGGTCTAAGAGTGCCCTCATTTTCAACCATTAGTGACATTAATTCTACTAAAGAAAATGATTTCATACCCTCTACAAACAACAAAAATTGTACCTGATCCCGATTAACATGTGCCCGTTTCTACAATATATTCAAACCATTTCAAATACGATAAACTATTCTCTTATACATTTTGCATTCAGTTATAAAATTATCTCATCTGAGTTTTATAACGAGAGCCTGTTGGGGCTGCCATGCATACTGCCATGAAAGGCTGGGGAGGAGGGAAACATGGAGGACGACAACAAATGGGAAATCAAACTGCATGTGTACTGTGATAGGAAAATTAGGAGGGGGAAAAGACTGCTTGATGAAGATCAGAGCTCGGAACCAGTTTGTGCCAGCACTGAAGGCCATATGCATCCTAAGAAAAAAAAAGCAGCGTTCTAAAAACGCCTAGGCAGACTCTTATCAGCTAATTTGGGGGAGGGCTGGGACGTGGGGAAATTTTCTGTATTGTTTTGGGCATGGAAAATTTAGTTCTAGCATGACTTTACTACAGCCAGCATCTTTTAATAAAAGAACCCATGACTTCAACCAAATGGAGTCAACGGTCTTCTTTCCTAAGAAATCAGACTGGGGCAGGTCAGACAGAGCCTCTTTCTAAAGCATTAACTGATGTAAAGAAGACATCCCAAAATATGTATTTCACTAAAACTGTATCTTTCATTCATATATCACAGTGTACCACATAACATTAAAAAACAAGAATACAGAATAATGCTGATTCAACTGTCTCTGATTGACTTCAAAATATTTGAGAAAATACAATATTTAAGTTTTGATGTAATTGAGAAATCTGTACTGCATACTCATGCACATTTTAATTCATAATAGGCTACCTGGAATATCCCAGCAGATCTGTGGCCACTTTACAGTCTATACATGATGGATACTTTTTTAAAAAATAGTCATACAGCAAAAAGTCATCCACTTCAGGAGTTAACTCTCCTACAAATATTGCAAATTCAGGCCTGGAAAAACTTTCTGCCCTAACAAATTCTTGCCTTACAAATTCTTGCCTGGAAGAAATTAGAAGAAAAAACATGATTAATAATCTTGCAATGTAAACCTCAGAACCCTGTCTCCACTAGATTACCTTCCAGTGAACGTAACTCAGAATACCTACCTAGGATTGATCCAGCCAATACTTGTTTGTCCTTATTCATGGTGCATCACTAGCACCATACACAGAAAAAAGTGTCTTGGTCATGTCTGAACAATATTCCTCTTATTATTTTTTTAAAAGCAACCAGACTGAAGAAATCCACTTAAGTCTTATGCAGTTAAACTTGGCTAGTGTTAATTTCAGTTATAAGCAGATCATAGATAATTGGCATTGCACTTTCTGTAACTCAAAACAGCCTTCCTCAATGCACTTAATCCAAATATTATTACCAATATTTGAGAAGGTACCATTTTAAAAACTTACTTCTCAACAATTACTTCAGAATGACCAAACACTACAAATTTAAAGGTTATTGAGGCACTTAATGAAATTGTATTTTCTTTTTATTTTCTCATTGGGTTTTTGCTCTGGTAAAAGGATTCATCTATGAAGTTTCTTAAAATTATACAAAAATAATATGTATACCTTCTGGGAATTTTTTTTGAATTTTCATTTAGCTACATCTTGGGATTTTGTCATTAAAATATTAAACAGGTTCAACTCTCAATCTGAACCCTTTAAAATTAAAAAAAAGAAAAGAAAAATATCTACATTTTAAGTTATCTACTAATTCTGTTTTTTGTTTTGCTTATACAATTGGAACTGTTTGGAACTTTCTACTCCTATCAGCTTGTTGAATATTTTGATGTCTTTTTATGAGTTATTCAGCACTTGTGTATCTAACACAAAGATGTATTTTCACATTCCCAATTCTAACTCTGTTAAATAGAAGACAAAGTGATCAAGTAATAGAAGCATATACAACAGAACCATGCCTTTTATATTTCAGATTAATCATTCTCAAAACACTGTATTAAGTACTAGTGTTGTTTTGAACCAAACAATAAACACACCAACATACACACACTCTTTAGCTTAATGTCAGCAAACATGATAAATAATTTAATTTAATACATACATCCTATCTACATACTCCATTCTGTTGAAGGCTGAATAACAAGTAACCTTCAAATAGCTTTATCATTAATTCTCCTGGCAAACAGAAAATTCAGTAACTAACTTGTGATAGTTTGAATCTAATTAGAAACTATATATATTATGTTAAATAAAACTCCCCAGCTTAATTTATGTAAACAAATGATGCTTGCCAATATCTTCATTTCTAATTCAGATCCCAACTGTGATGCTATTAATAGGCTTCTTGGCTTCCTAGCATTGGTAAGGCTGTTGTGAATTTTCAGCATGCATCCTCCAAAGTGAAGTTTATATGACGCAGAATGTAGCAAAACCTTCAGCATCGAAGAAAAAAGGTCCAACAGAAAATCACATTTTATGTAACACCAAGAAGGTAAAATTAAGAAACCTTCTGGGAAGTAGTAATCAACCCCAAAGGGCCAAATGCAGCTATCCCGCTGAGAAGTTCTCCAGATGCTTGTCGAATAATTGCCTAATGCTTTTTTTGACTTACTTCATTTCACATTTTTTTTCAGTTCGGATCCACTGAACCTTTGAAATTTACTAACTAAATTTTACACTTCTGTACAACTGCCTTTTCATTTTTTGTTTGTTTTTTAGCTATGTGATGAGCAGCTTTTCAATTCACAAAGCTTTGGACTATTGAGTGTGTTGGTTCTGATTAACTTCTCACTACTTGATTTAGGTATTATATACAGACAAGAGCCAGTTTTTTTCTTGTCAGTTTCAAGATTTCTTCACCTGCTTGGAATACTAGTAAAATCTGGTCTTCCTGCTCTTGCTTTACTCTTTTTCTTCCGTTTTTTGTGGGGGGATCTCCACCACAGAAGCAGGCTTTCCTTATTGGCCTTTCCCACTGTATCCTGCTAGAATGAAAAACAGTTATACAGTATTTCATCTCAATTAAATGCCTCCCTCCCTCTCCCGATCACCACCTCGGTGATTTCCCCATATTCACCTTTCCCTTGACAGAAGCCTGGGGTCCCATCTCTCCCTCCGCCTCCCATGAGGGAAAGCAGCCTCTGGGGAAAATGCCTGGCAAAAATAACAGAGCCAAAGGATTGTATGAAAAGCCATATTCCCCTGACTTAGTCAAGCTGGCTATCGGAGTTACTGCTTTTCACGCCAACATTTTGACTCCCTCGGCTTCCTTCATTTAAAAAAAAGGTTAATCATTAGAGGCTGACTGAGCATGTCATTTTAAGACTTTTTATTTTATTTTTTTTACAAAAGGACCCTGCTTATTCATTCAGAAAAACTACAGCAGAATAAGGTGTAGAGCCATGTCACTCTTTCTGTTTATTTAAACACAGAAAACAGACTTAGGGCTCTTCTGTAGTAGGCTGTTGGCCAGTATCTCAAGGGAATTGTCTGGAATTAAGTCTACAGCACAACCGAAGGAACTGATGTCTGGTTTTCACAACAGTAACATGCAAGTGACAAAAGTGTCACATTCAAAAAAAAATAAATAAATAAAAGCCAGCAGAGGCAACTATATGGGAAGGAAAAGGAAAGGTGGCCATAACCAAAGGTAGACAATAATCTCACCTCAGGGATACAGATTCAACATTTTTATTAAGTTTTACTTACATGAATGGTAGTAGTTCCAATGAAGGCATCTTAAATAGTGAGTGTTATAGGAAAGTCCCACCACAAGAACTCACTGTGCAATAGTGCAGAAAGCAAAGTTTCGTGTTCTGTCCCCAAGCTGCTTCAGTTGGCGTGATTAAGGATTTCACAGCAGGGGAGAACAATTTGTCAGAAATTTATCTGAGGGAAATATATGGCTAAAATCCCATCATCCCTTCCCCAGGAGTACTGGGTTCAAGTTTGCCATTTGCCAAGAATTATGGATAAGGTTGCGCTTCCCCCAAATTAGCTAATAATACAACCGCATTTGTCAAATTATCTTACCTGGCTAGCCATTGTAGAAAGCTATCTTCGCAAGAAAAAGAAGTCTGTAGTAGCTGCTGTATAAAAAAAGAATAAGGTTAATGTTTATTACATCACTGTACCAGGAACAACCACAATGCTCTTTACCAGATGTCTGCTTCCTCTGATTTTGTTGCCCTCAGTAAAGAAAGGTTTTATTTTTTGTATTTGTGGAATTCATTTTTCCAGTTCTAATTAAAATGTGCCCTCATAAAATGGAAGCTATTTTTGCAAATTATTGTCACTAGGAAGTAAAGATAGGGAGAAAATATTTAATGAACTTGCGGTCATGTGATCAAAATTTAGGTTTGGCATTGGCAACCCATGTGCATTTGCAACTGCACTTGAACTCTCCCCATGTCTGTCCTACAGTCTCTGCACTTCCCTATGCTCTCTGGCCGCCTCCGTTGACCTTCAACTATATTCTTCTTACCACTGCTGAGAAAACATGCTCAAAGTAGCTGCTGGCTTTCATGAGCTTCCTCTTCAGCAGCTGGAGAAAGCAGTGAAGGTCAGGAGTAGCTGCCCAAGAAGGTATCAGAGTGCAAGGCAACCAAAAGACAGAGATGAGGTGCGGAGAGATCGGCAGTTGAGGGAAGTTGGAAGTGGAGGCGAGAGTCGCAGGGCAGGAGGATGATGCCTGGACTAACAACTGCATCACCAGAATTGTTGTCTCTAAGCAGTGCAGTCACGTTTCACTTAACAAGTGCTTCATACAGCAACAGAAATTCCAATCACAATTAGGATCATTAAGAGTGAAGACCATTTGTACCCTGCTTTCTATAAAACACTTAACTCTGTACTAAACTGTAATTCTGTATCCATTGTTTTCATTTAATACATAATCTCCAAATAAGCATTTAATACCTAGCCTAAATACATTAAAGTACAAAAACTCATTTACAATAAAACTGCAATTCATAAAATATTAAATTATAACTGAGTTAGATCTATTGTCTCCAGGTAAGGACAGCTTGGTATAGGTTCATTAGACAGAAATGGTAAAAGCCATTTTCAATTTAAAAAAATCAGTTTCACGAGCAAACAATGCTAGTTACAAAGCTACTGCTTTACAATAAAATCTTCCCCATACCCAGAAAAGTCAAATAATGTTGATTTGTAAAATTCACCAAAGCAAGTTACATATTTTACCAAGCATAATCTTTGTCTAGATTTAAAAATGCGGAAAAAAATTAAAGGAAAAAAAATGAATGACCTGAAATCTGTACCAATTTCAGTAGTAATACAAAATCTCTAATTACAAGGATACTATCAACTATCAACAGATTCATAATTTTTTAAAGAAATGTTTGCTCTGCAAGTAGGTATTCACATTTACAAATACAATTTCTGCTACTTTACTTACCAGTGACTGTCAAATACACAAACTTAAGAAATTAAAAGAAGATAGCTGCAAAAGGTGGCAAGTACCAGAACAAGTTGAGATCTTGCCTCCGGTTACTTTAACCATCTAACCCGAAATAACAAGCAGTACTTTCTTCCTCTAAGGTTGTTCAAGAACTTGTGATTTCACTACAATAAAAACAAACAGGGTAAGAATTAGAAAAACTGTTTCATAACACAACCTGTACTGAACTTAATAGGTAAAAAAATAATTACAATATTTGCACATCTGGTTTAAACATCATCATTAATTATTTGATTTTGATTCAGTAAAGAGGCAGACTTTTTTGTGACTATGTCCCAGCTTCCAATATCTGCAAAGTACAGCTGATGGTACCACCTTCTCATTGGAAGGTGCTAACCCCAAATCTTTTTTTCAGGGAAAAAGTGTGTAAAACTTTTTGTTTAATTTGCCAATTTTTAAATACATTAAAATAAAAATCTTGATGCCACAAAATAAAAGTGTTTTTTTTTTTAAATTAGAAAATCATTGGAGTATGAATGTTTCGCACTCTGAGAAAAATGGGCCCGACTTCTAAAGGGTTGCTTTTCATTTCTGTAATTTATATTTTTAGTTTTTCAATATATATTTTGTCCAGAACTTGAAAAAGAGGGTTCTTAGACAGAAATGTCATCTCTTTCTCTGATCAAGCCCTGTTAGTTTTTAATCTGTCAACATTTACTTTTGAATATGGATTTATGAGGTGAGGGGAAAAAAAAAACTTCACCACGGATGGAGTTGTGTCTACTTAAACACCAGCTAAAATTAAAAGGCTATTTTTAAACAGTCGGAAGACTAAGTTTCGTTGTCGGAAAATAAACTTCAATCTTTTCGATATAACACTCACTCTGAAACACCGACGTTGAAGATTACAATATTTAAATGAGAAAACTCATTTGAGTTGCAACGGATGTTTTTTGTTTTCCTTTTTCTAAAGGGAATTCAAAAGGCGGGGGGGGGAGGGGGGGCTGGGCGCACGCGCGGAGGTAGGCATGAATAGGCATACACGCGAACCTATTCATTCAAATGGCTCCTACCCCCGTTTACATCAGTTACCATGAAAGGCAGCTCCGGAAAGTCTCTCCAGAGGCAGCTTAAATCGGACTGAACGGAAAAAACAGGGGGGAGAAAAAGGGCACCACCGCGTGTTAGGCCTCCCTATTGGGGGCGGGGCAGAACTCACAAGGTGCTTAGCGGGGGGAGGGGAAGCCGTGGGGGGGGGAGGGTTCGGAACCGGGAGTCTCTTCATACTACTTGCCCATGAGGCGAAGGACCCCGTCCCTTTGCCCCCTCAGACCCCAAATACTAGTATCACCTTCCGGACAGCCGCCATCACCAGCCGTTTGGAAATCGCAACGCTCGCTTCCGCCGCCGCCGTCGTCGTCGTCCGGCCTCCCCTTTGCCGTCTTTCCCTCCCTCCCCTTCACGGACTTCCGCCCGGGGTTGTCTTCGCGACTGCCTGTTTCCGTTTCTTTTCTTTCTTTCTTTCTTTTCTTTTTTTTTTTTTTTTAAACGAATCGTTCCTACCTCTCCCTCTTCGCGACAAAAGAAATTCAAAGATTCGGTCTGGAAACGGAGAGAGGCCACCACTTCGCCGCTCCTCGCTTTAGGCGGTGGAATAGACAACCCCCTCCCCTCCGAGGCAAACAAAAAATAAAATAAAAAACAAAAACGGACAGGAGGCGAGGAGGCCGCGCTACGACTCAAAGGCAAGAAAAGGACCCCGCGCTAAAGTAGGCGTCGCTAAGGAAGGCCGTGAAATGGAGGTCCTGGGGGGATGTTACGAACAGATTCTGTTCGGATTCTCCATACAACCGGCCGACGTAAGTTTCTTTTTTAAATGAGAAAGGGCGGGGCGGGGGACACAGAAAAGGCGAGAGTTTTCAGTCGCTGTGACGGGTCTTCTTTATACTCACCACGAGAGCCGCACGCCACGCGAGCGCCGCCGAAATCGCGAGCGACGAACGCGTGCGCAAGGAGCAGCGGGGAGGCGCGTGAGCTCGCCTTCGTCTCGCTCAATTTCCTTCCCAGAAGCCTTGGCGGCGTAGCTCGTGCTCGGCTCCGCCTCGTAAGTTCCGGCGTGGTCTCGGGGTGGGGGTGGGGGTGGGGGTAAGGAGGAAATGAGACTTTCCCGCGCAGTCGACCGAACACGCTTTTCCCTCACGGCTCTCTTTTGTCCTTCCGGGCAGCGTGTGTTGCCGTCCGTGCGGGATGACTTCGTTCGCGGCATTTTTTTTTTTCTGCTTTCTTTGATACGGGGCAATGTGTTGTCGAGCCTTTAGCTTCGACCAGCTTCAAAGAGGGCGGTCTAAAGAAGGTTTTCATCGAACAGGGGTCTCCAACCTTGGCAACTTTTAAGACTTGTGGACTTCAACCCCCACCTTTGCTGGCTGAGGAATTCTGGGAGTCGAAGTCCACAAGTCTTAAAGTTGCCAAGGTTGGAGACCCCTGTGATGGAGGATGGTGAGCGCCTTCCGATCCAACCTCCACACCGGAATAAACCTCAAAACGTGGGTTCCCAATTTAAACATGGCCGGAGTTTTAAGGGACGTCTGCTGGGAAGCAACAACCTGGGAGGCTCCTGGTTGTCACCTGAAAGAAACAAGATCTCCCCCGCCCTTTTTTTTTTTTTTTTAAATTGTGGTGCTGTACATATTAGGACATTGTATGATTTCAACTTTCTACTATAAAATTAAATGATTGGCGTTGTATTTTAAAAGCTTAAGATGATGAAAATAAAAGGAAAACTAAAAAATTCTATCTGTGTTAAATGCCATTTAGAACCTGTGTTTTAAGCATCCAAATTTTTGAAAACACTGCACTTCACACCAAAGTATTTCATTGTATAATAGTCTTAAACTAATTTCTTAAAAGCAAGAGTTCCATTGTATTGTTATTCAATGTTTGTGTGTGTGTATGTGTGTAAAGAAAGCAAAATTTAACATAACTTGTAATATAGCAGGATTTTTCCTGTATTACTCCTCCTTTATTAGGATTACATAGCCTCCAAAGTGGAAAGACTCAAGGCAGCTTACATTAAAACTCAATAAAAACAATCAAAGAAATACAAACCTATTGATTTTACATTACATTACCAACCAAATAATGTAGCCTGAGGGGGAATCAGTTCATGTAATGGATACAAAAGAAATCAATGCATATGAAGTTTGCTAGTTAATGTAGAAAAGCTGTTGGTATGCTTTGTTTTTTGTGTATTTAAAAGTGCAATTTGATTGCCTGAAGTGAAATTAAGAACTGAGCACTTAAAAAATAAATAACAAATTTTGTAAAAAAAATGAAAAAGAAAAAGGTTTGCGGAATAAGAATGTCAATGGTCTACGTAAAATAACATCCTTTAGCTATGAAGAGGCTCTTCATCCGGAAATTGCAAACAAAATCCAGTGTTCTTTTAGAAAATGAATATGTGTCATAAGCTTTCATTTTGTGGAAATGCAGTTACATTATATAAATACAGTTTTAACTGAAATTAGTTGTATATTTTAAATCCAGAGGCCATGAAATAAATATCTAAGCCCACTATCTGTAATGGTAGTAATTGACAATAATAACTGCTGCTAACAAGTAGATGGAATTGATATAATGGTTTGGTTAATGATCCTGTTTTTACTTTCAAATTGAAAAATGCCTGTCTCCATAAGGTAGTTTACAGTCATATAGCAGGATAATCTGCTGTAATAATCTACTACAAAGCATTTTCTAAATGTATAATTTCTATTTTAACAACTCTGCTAATTTATACTAATGTAATCTGACATCCTTTATTTTGAAGAAGAAATGTAAAGCTTAATACTGAATGTTTCCATTCAAGCATTTGAGTCAGGTTATGTCATTCATCAAAATTTTTGATGAGCATTTGGAAGATGCAATGCTACATATGCTAGATGAGGATCTGTGAAGATAAGTGCTTTTCAAACAAGTTTTACTTTGTTTTTTAAAAATGGTACATTGGAATGTTATAGGAAAATCACAGTAGCTGATTTGATTTTTAAACAAATTTTATTCCTGATATATATTTTTTATTTTCAGAACTGGGAAGTTGCTCCCGATTTTACTCATCATGCCCACAGTGCTTCACTGTCAGCAGTAGCTGTGAATGAAAGATATGTAGTCACTGGGAGTAAGGATGAAACTATACAAATCTATGACATGAAAAAGAAGGTAGAACATGGAGCATTGGTACACCACAATGGTAAGGAGTTCATGCTTCTTGTTTTAAATAGGATGAGTGAGACATAGTTCTTAGAAAGATTGCAGTATGGTGAAAACTCATTTTGAGAGAGAAATGTTATTTTTACAAATGTGTGAAATTGAAGGGTGTATTATCCTTGGAACCATGTCATTTGCGTAACCACATTATTACAAAAAATAAATTAGCTCACTTTTAATTTATATCATTTGTCTAATGTTTTGCATTAGACATTCCTATTAATTTCATTGGCAGACAGAACTATTATGTTAATGAATGGGAAAATCAGAAGAGGCAAAGGCTCCATTTGTATATTATTATTTTTATTATTATTTTTATTAAGAAAAATTAATACACTATTTGGTTACATTGACAAACGTTTGTTTCCTATTCTGAGATTCAAAAATAATGTCTTTCTTTGATGCCAAGAACTGAGAAGTTTAACAACAAATATGCTTCTTCAAAAGAGAAATGGAAATGCATCTGGCCCGCACATTATGTCTCCAGCCCATGGGCAGCGAGTTTGACACCCCTGCCCTAATGGGTTCAAAAGGGGTAGTTAAAGTTCTCATTACCAAGAACATGTCCTATGCTGCCAAATAATTAAATGGGTTAAGAGAAGGAGCAATCTCTTGAGGAAGCAATGCACATGAACATGGTCTAAAAGGATATCCTTGTTCATGCTGGAGAATAGAGCCTGAAACAACTATCTATTCAGAGTGTTTGTGGCTAACTTGCTTGTTAGCCCTGCTAGTAAAGGACTGTCATTTCAGGGGGGCCTGTTGCTGATACCATATATTTTTTTATTTTGCGCCACTATGAGAGCTAATTTGGGCTAGTGGCTAAGGTATCACATTAGAAATCAGGAGACCATGAGTTCTAGTTCTGCCTTAGGCATGAAAGCCAGCTGGGTGACTTTGAGCCAGTCATTCTCTCTCAGCCCAACTCATCTCACAGGATTGTTGTTGTGGGAAAATAGGAGGAGGAAGGCATATTAGGTATATTCACCACCTCGAGTTATTTATAAAAAATAATAAAGGCAGGATAATAAATAAAATTGAAAAGCATGTCATTAAATTTTGTAGGGATATAAAAATTATGATTTTGCTATAAAATGATTTTGAAATACACTTCATTTTAAACCAAAAGGCTTGAATAGAACTGTTCTTGTTGATATTTAGGCACTGTAACCTGCTTGGAATTCTATGGGAATGATCATCTATTGAGTGGAGCTGAAGATGGTCTCATATGTATTTGGAATACAAAAAAATGGGAATGCTTGAAGTCAATTAAAGCCCACAAGTATGTTTTCCTTTCTCTGATAATAATTGTATAATAATTTGGATCCATAGCTATGTTCTGTTTCCACAATAGTGCTTGTTTGCTCCTATCTGGAAAAGTATTCCAAGACATTCAACATTCTCCAGAATGATATAGTATGCAATGAAAAAAAAGTGAAATAGATGATGAAAACTAAATTTCACATCTTTTGCTTTAAAACTCTTTTTCATTTATTTCTCTTTGCTTCTCCATGACCAAAGTTTCTATTGAGTATGTTTCATGTATGTATAAGTTCAGAAACAATAAAAATGTAGTATAGAATAAAGAGAACAGTGATAAAAAAGTAAGAAAAACTTAGTCTAACCACTATTTTTTGTTAAAATCAAAACTGATTTCTAAATATTGGAGGAGAAAGAAACTATCAGTAATTACAGTTGCTAGAAATTAATTTCTCAGTTTCTACCATCAGGACTGACATGTAAGGTCTAACATAAACTTAATATAACAATTATATTTACTTGGTCATATTATGATTGAATATATTGATAATGGTCTATTCTACGGTATTTGTTTTAAAAATCTTCTTGATGTTTTTTATTTATTAGAGGCCATGTGACATCTCTTTCTATTCATCCTTCTGGAAAGTTGGCTTTATCAGTAGGAACAGACAGAACATTAAGGTATGTCATAAGACTGCAAATGGCCTTAGTTTTATTTAAGATAATGCTATTTTTATAACTTCAAAGCAATTAGTTGTTGCAGGCTGTGAGAATAAATATCAGAGATGTTGTTATTGCTAAACAAGTTAACAAATTTAAAGACACACAAGTATCAAGAATAAAAATAATGTAATAAATGACAAGGGGTATAAATGAAAAGAAGCTTATAATGTCTGCTTCCAAAACTATGCAGATGATTTTATTCTCTATTTTTCTGTCTTGCCATCTCCATTTCCTACTTCCACACATGCCTTGAAAGTTTCTTTGGTAGAACATGACTCTTTTTAAAAACAAGAATGTTATTTAAAAATATTTTGCACATAATGCAATATTTAGATGTAAGAAACTTTCCCATTGACAGGAATCTATCAGAAGTTTGAATTTGTGACTTCACAAAAGGATGAGGTGCTAAAGAAGAATCTAACGTACTAGCCTGTAAGAGTAGTTCCTCTAGGAATGTATTCGTCAACTTCTACCTGATTTTCACAGCAGACTGCCTATTAATAATCTAACAAAACTAATTTTCTAAATAAATAGACTTTTAGAATTAAATCTAATACTTTTGAATAACAACTCTTGTTTTAAAAATACACATGGAGCCATCCACATATATAAAGTGCATTTACAAACTTATTCCAGTTTGGTGGGATGGTAATCATACATAAAAAAATGATCAAGCTTTTCAGATCCAGGATCAATAAAGACCTACATAATCCAAGACCTTATGTCTATTTTAGCTTCGTTGTTCAGAAGAACAGACATCCTATATCTCTATCTTTTTAATGGGCTCTCTATACTCAACCATTTTAACTGAGACTGTCAAATTACAGTAACATTACCTATGGTAGGAAGTAGTTGTTTTGTTGCTCCGTACGACTCCTCAGGTTAACCAATAATAACTACCTCTCTTGGTTATGCTACATATGATCAAGAGATATAACCCAGAACAGAGTTTTTAATATCAAAATATTGTGAATGTATTTATTTTTGGAAAAATAAAATGCTAATAATATGTCCCTTAAACTTAATCTTGCCAATTGAGTCACTCAAATACGTTTCTAGCCTTTTCACTCATTTAATAGCTCTCACAGTTAGGAATTTGCTCCCTGGTTCACAGTAAAGCTTCCACCAATTGGTTCTTGCCTTATCTTAGGTGCTATTTCTCTTCCTTGTGACAGCCCTTCATGTATCAGAAAATTGCTGTCATATCTCCCATTTTTTTCTTTTAAGCTAAACATACCAAGTTGCTTTAACCACTCTTCACAGCGTTAGCCTCCAAGCCCCTTGCCATCTCTGCAATCTTAAGATTTTCCTCAAAAGGAAACCATGTTGCCTATAATTTGGACCATCTATGTTTTTCCATAACTACTAAAAATGAAAATGATTTACTTTCCTTACTGGTGTACAACAACCTTGCTTATTAGGAAGAAGCAATGGACAGGTTAATATTGTAAATTCAAATTAATGGATAAATATTTTATCAGCAGCTTTAACTCTTTAAATATTTCCCTTTAATATAGGGAAGTTAAAATTCAACATAAAAATATTAAGAGTTTACTTTTAAGCATTTCTTAAATTTTAAAATAAGTCTTCAATTCAAAAGATGTGTATTGGTATTTTTTTAGAACATGGAACCTTGTAGAAGGAAGATCTGCATTCATAAAAAACATAAAACAAAGTAAGTATATTTATTTGCTGTTTATTTTTGTTCTCAATTATTACTAAAATTTAGCAAACCTTTAAGTTAGCTTTCACTGTCTAGTTGAAAGTAAAGCTTGGGAAATAATAATATATTTTGAAAAATGCACTAAAACACCTTTGTCAAGGACCATCTCAGATTTTTCATAAAATTCTACTGCAGATAACTTGCCTTACTGGTAACAGGTTAAATATGGAATAATAAGAACTCAACAAATTTTAAACTGTACAATAGGAATTCAACAAAACTTTGAAAACTGAAAGATTGTTTGAGTGTGGCCGTTAAAAATTTGTTGAGTTCTTATTATTCCATATTCAACCTGTTGATCTTTACTTACAAAGTAAAGAAAGCTGGCATAATAGACTGCATTCTGAAGAGGCTAAAGGGGAGCAGTTCTGTTACTTGATAATTAGTCATATCCACCATAGCAGACACTTTGTGAATGGTCAAGTAAAGTCCCATGATCATAGCCACTATTGTGCAATACACTCTAGCGTTCCAAATGTGCTCATTGACCTGCCTGCCTCTCCTTTGACTAGAATTCCCCAGAGTATATAGCTCCCTTCCTGGAGCTGCTGTAAAACGGGTTGCCAACCTATTGGATCTCAGGGACCACCAAACTCATAATTTTAAATCCCGCGGACCACTAATATGAATTTTGACTGACAGTGGCTTGCTGACATTTGTGGGAAAGTTGGTCCCATATTCCAGAGCTGAAGTAGTTACAAGACTGGCTTTTTGGTCATCCTGGAGCAACTCCTCCAGTCCATGGCAGGCCAGTGTACCCGGCTAGAGGAGCAGCTGCTCTGGGATGACCAAAGGGCCAGTCCTATGACTACTGCAGTCCTATGGAACCAACTTTCCCATCATTAGCAAGCCACCCTGGGGCAGATTTCCCTCCCCTGCTGCTGATCTTGCCTTCCAGTTCCAGCTCGCATGGCTCTACTTATGGTAAGGTTTGCACTCAGCTAAAGGGTGGGAGGCAGTGGTGGGTGGGCCATGTGGATGGCACAGCCTTGTGTTCCCGCACAGCTTGGATTAATTGCTTTGGGGGGACATTTCTCTGCGGACCACCAAAATTTTCTCACAGATCACCATTGGTCCCTGACCCAACAGTTGGTGACCACTGCTGTAAAAGGTACTGAAAATCTGGCTGTTCTCCCAGTCCTTTTGTCAGAACGGTTGGGGTAAAATTGTGCCTTGTTTGTGATGTTTTTAGGGACTCTTATCATCCATTTCTTCATTTTATTTTTCTAGTTCTTTATTTTGTAATGTGCTCAGAGTAGGTGGGAATCAGACATTCTTTAAATCTCTATAAGTTAATCAAATCAATAAATCATTGTCTATTTTATTCTGTTAATGAAATTAGCTTCTGTTCAACTCAAAGGTATTTAATTTCAAGCAATTTGATGTTTTTAAAGAAGAAAATGTCTTTTTAAATTTTTGATTTATTATGTGCTATTAAGTTGTTTTCAACTCCTAGTGACCACATAGATTTCCTCCATGACCTTCCATCTCTAACCCTATCCTTCGGATCTTACAACAGTATACTTATCACTCCTCTGAATCCTTTTTCTTTCTGCTTTTTCTTTTCATTTTCCTTGAACCTTTCTTAGTATTACGGCGTTCTTTAGAAATAAGTCTTCACATATTTCTGAAGTAGGATAATTTGAGATTGGTCATTTAGGCTTTAAGTGAGAATTTTGAGTTGATTTTTTTCATTAGTTTGTTTTCTTCGCTGTTCATGATATACGCAAGGGTCTTCTCCAATACAAAAGTTTGCCTATTCTTCTTCTTCAAACTTCAGTTTTCAGTTTCTTTGCAGCTTTTGCAGCTTGGTGGCCCAGTTGGGGGAGAGGGGAACTGGGATGCAAAAGTGGTGGGCTGGTTGCACACCCACAGCTTGACTTTTGCAAATGTCGGGCTAGCGCACGAGTGCCCACCGACCTGCCACTCATTCGTTCAGTTGCATGCACGCAATCTGGTCAGCCACTCGCACAGCCCAATTCTGAATAGGCCAGGCCCCAGTCGTGGGCCATGGTCCAGGGGTTGGTGACCTTTGTCATAGAGTATCACAGGAAATACCATTGCTTGCACAATTCTAATCTTTGTGAGAATAGAGACATCAAAGTCTTTGAATATCTTTTCCAAGTTGTTTATAGTTCTACTACCAAGTGCTGTTGTGTGATGTATTTCTTGAATTTTAATATTTAGGTCTTTACTAATAGATTAGACATAGTAATCTATTACTGGATTGTTAATATGAATTTTAAGAATTTTTGTTTAACATCAAAAAAGAAGTAGGCTAATAAATCTTGAATTCCAGGAGTATAAAAAGTATAAAGGCATTAAATTCAATACAGGTTTTAAATAGTAATAAATAAACATCTATTCACTATTAGATAGAGCCAAATCTCATCTGCATTAGATGACACCTGTGATTTAATCATTTTTTTCTCAAAAACTATATGATTTATTGATTTATATTTCTTAGATGCACATCTTGTTAAATGGTCGCCTAGTGGTGAGATATACGTGGTGGCTATAGCTAACAAAATTGACATATATGACCTGGAAACTGCTTCTGTCTCTGGTACCATTGCTACAGAAAAGAGGATATCTTCAATAAAGTTTATCACTGTAAGTAGAAAAATAGTATCAAATTATTTAGAATATTGTCAATGAATCCATTCTCATATATACACACTTTTTTCATGTTTCCTTAAAGGATTCCATACTTGCTATTGCAGGAGATGAAGAATTCATACGATTATTTGATTGTGAATCTCAGAAATGCCTTTGTGAATTTAAAGCTCATGAAAACAGGTATTTTTCATTCATTAAATAATTATATATGTTTAAAAAAACTTGATATGTTAACATATTATTTACTTCCAAGTTTTGTTCAATGATAGTATATGTAACTGCCATAAGGCTAATTATGTCAAAACTCAGTATTAAATTTTCAGTATTGGAGTACTTGTATTTAGATAAGTCTTTCTCTTTGAACATACCACCATGAGCTCACTTTTGGATGAGTTGTATTATAGCTCTGGTGCTATATTATTTATGAAAATAATGATGAAAATGGATACCATTGGTAAGTCAGACTCTGTATTTCCTTTCCCTTGCACTTTTTTCACATTTTAACCTATCAGATAATGTTTGGAGTACAGCAGAGAGGGACCAAAATAAGATCCCACTGCATGATTGAAAGTTAATTGTTCTTCATATATGGGTAGAATTTGGTTAAGTAATAGTTGTTAGCATTTTGTAATACTTTCTTGAATATTGTGAATTTTCTTATTTTTTTAATTCATTTAAATTTAAATATGTAATATATCTTGATCCTTAGAATCAAAGCACTGTACAATTTCAAAATAGAAGGCTTACATATTCTGTTAACAGCATCAAGTGATGGCTACATTAAGGCGTGGAATCTGGATATTGATAAGGTTTGTGTATTATCAGACTGTTAAAAAATATTGTGAAGAATAATGAGAATTGTATGAAAAATGGGAGATAACATTCCATTAATAATTACACAAAGAACAAATAGTCTAATAGAAGAGCTGAAGAAGCTTCTTGTGTAAGAAGCAAAATATATCCAAAGAAAAAGCAGAAAGCCGCCTCTTGAAAAAGCACTTTTAGGACAACCATGACCCGGATGACTGAGAATCTCCATAGACATTTAGTCTAATAGAAGATAAATGGTTTATGCCACTTGTCTATATTGAATATTCAGTAAAAATATTGAACTGAATGTTCATATAAAAGACATTTTTTACAAGGATTGGAAGTATATGAGGAGAAGTACCTCAGTGGATACAGTCCTTAAAACTTAAAATTATATCTAACTTATTTCATGATTTCCATGCTACTTAAAGCTGCAGTTTTAACTGAATTCAATTGGCTTGCTTTAATGTCAAGGAGATTTATTTCTAAATAAACGTGGGTCAGGTTATATTGTGCTTTGTGTAGATGTGATTTTCAAGAAATTAACATTTACAATTAATGTGATACATATTTTACCTATCCTCCTCTGTTATATTATTACATTGTTGATTGTTTATTTGTTAATATTAAAAGTATACAGGTAGCCCTCAACGCACAACTGCATTTAAGCCCAAAATTTATGTTGCTAAGTGAGAGATTTGTTAAGTCAGTTTTCCTCATTTTACAGCCTTTCTTGCCACAGTGGTTAAGTTAATAACATGGTTGTTAAGAGAATCTGGCTTCCCCATTAACTATTCATCAGAAGGTCACAAAAGATGATCACATGACTGCAGGATACCGCATCTATCATAAATATGAACCACTTGCCAAGCATCTTAATTTTGATCACATGACCATGAGGATACCACAGTGGTCATAAGTGTGAAAAACGGTCATAGGTCACTTTTTCAGTGCCATTGTAACTTTGAACGATCACTAAATGAACTGTTATAAGTTGAGGATTACCTGTATACTGTCCTATTCACAGTGATTCTGGCACTTGTTATTATATGGCTTTCTAGGGTTGTGCAAAGCATTTGAGCAATGCTTTGTGAAATGTACAGTATTAGAATAAACAGAATACCTCTTCTCAGGGCGTTAAAGCAGCCCTGCTTTAACCATGTCTGTGCACAGTTTCTGTGCACAGATAGTCTCAAAGGGACTGCAGCAAACCTATGTGGCTATGTTTGCTCAGCTGGGGAAAACCTTTCATCTTGTTGCTTTCATGCTTTGAGGAAGATTGCGTTGTTTTCACTAATGCATAAAGAGCTTCTTTCACTTGCTTTATAAAAACATTCACATATGAATTGTTATTTCTGCATCAAAGTGAAATTTGCAACATAGGAAAGTCTGAGAACAGTGTTGTACTTAAAGAGAGGAACTGTCATTTGAAAAGGTAAACATGTATGGGTTTGAAGGTTTTGCTTTGCTTATTTTACAGTTACTTCAAAAATCATTGGATTAATCCTTATTCTGTAATTCAAATGAAGTTCTGCAGGTCTAATGGAAGCCTTCACTTTTATTCAGCTGTACAATCTGCCACTGAATAACAATCTAATTGAATTCAAATCTTGATAACTTTATACTACAGAAATATAGTTTTAGCTATTAGTACAACTTCGGTTATACCGAAGCATATTTAAGCATATTTCTTACATTGATCTCTCATTAGAAACTTCATAAAGAAGTTGTATCAAATTCAATAAAATGGGGAAACCATTTTGTTAATCTGTAATCAGTTGTTAATCTGTCCGTTTGGAAACGTTCAGTGCAATGGATCTTAGTCCTAAGTATATGGCTATAGCACAAACTATCCTTAAATCAGCTTTCTAAGAAACAGGGTCAGTTAACAAGCTAGTTCTTTTAAAATAAGGCTGCACAAGTACATTTGGGATCTTATCTGTCATTAGTGTCACCATAGTTCTTCATACACCATTCAAATTGCAAATTTACTGCCTTGAATTCTTTGTAAAATAATAATGGGATGTAAATAAACAAATACATAAATACTGACAGATCTGCATATCTGGTTTCAAATATTGTCTGATGAAGAGGATGCTGCAGAACCCGAATGATCTTCAATGTGATGAATATTGCCTTAGCTGTTATAAATGGCATGTTTATTTTTCTGGAGTTTATGTGAATAAATGTCTTGGATTTTTCCCCTCCAGATTGAGAATGCTCCATTATTGCTATGTGAAGTCAATACCAAAGCCAGGCTTACCTGCTTAGCAGTATGGCTCAAAAAAGATTTTGAAACAGAGCAGATCTCCAATGAAGCAATACCGTCTTCATCTCATGGTATTACTGTAGAATTTTCTTAACATATTGTCAGGTTAACCATAATTTAAAATTATATTAATTGTTTAATTGTTTTTAATTATTTTGCAGTACATGAAGCAGAGCAGCTATCACTTAAGGAAAAGAAAACTTGTTGGACTGATAGTAATAAACCTCCAGAGGGAGATGTCCAGAAATCTACTCTAAAAAGAAAATTAGGAAATATGCAGAAAAAGAAGAAGTTACAGAGATTAAAATAGATATGTAGTCATTGTCATATTCAATACTAAATATATAACAACAAAACAATTTGTTTTTCACTTTAAGGCATTTTTCATTTTCAGTACATTCTTAAAAATATTTTATATATTAATGTTTCCAGAAAATAGCTATTATATTTCAATGGTAACAATACTCAGATCTTGTGAATATTGTTTTTAAGTTTGAAAATATAAGAATCAAATATCTTACAATGTATGTGAGATGTCCTATTGTTATTTAAAATTATTTCCAAGTTGCTAACATATTTTCATATTTACGCATACTTTTAGGTTTTCTTAAAAGTCTTATCATGGAGGCATTCATGCATATAAATTGTTATCTTACACATTAATTTCTTCAAAGTTGATTGATTGATTGCATTTATAGGACCATCTGTTTCATATACATACTGGATGGATAAAAATTGAAACAGAATATTGTTCTTAAATTTTTTATTTATTGGATCCTATACTTTAGAAATAAGCAAATGCTCATATTTTCAGAAACATCAATAGGACACAATCAGGGGTGGGATTCTACCAGTTCGCACCTATTTGCTAGAACCAGTTGTTAACATTCTAAGCAGTTCAGAGAACCGATTGTTAGAAAAAATTACTGGCCTAATCCTGTAAGGAAGGCAGGAAGGAAACATTCTGGTGTTGCTTACAAAAACTGCCTCTCCGTTAACCCTTATTACATTCTTGGCAGGACTAGACTTCTTGTCTCAGGAACGTCTCTGGAATTTTTTTCCCCTCCTTTGCTGGTACTTTGCTTGTGTGGAGTGACCATTCAAAGTTAGAATGGTGCTGAAAAAAGTGACTTATGACCATTTTTCAATTGTTGCAGCATCCCCACAGTCATGAGAGGCCAGGCAAGGAGATGTGTGCCTCGATATGAGTGATATTGAGTTGGCCATGCCCAGCCAATAACATGACCGCCATGCCACACCTACCAACTAAGCCATGCCCACAGAACCAGTTGCTAAAAAATTTGAATCCCACCCCTGGACACAATTCAAGGGAAGCCTGTCTATTCATTTCAGTGAAGAGCAAACTTTCTTTTCATCCCAGTTCCTGTAAGTTTAGGTGACATTGTTGGAAGTGTAGGATTCTTGGTTCTGTAAACTCTGACTAGGAATGTAATTGGTTGTAGGGTTTTCCTTTTTGGTGTACCAAGGCCATTGAAGTAGAACAGAAGCAACTGCTCTTTCTACTTCCTTTTTTTTTCTTTTGCGTATAATTTTTATTAAGGGTTTTGATTTCCACAGCAAAAATGAATATAAACTAGACTTAAAAAAAAAAAGAATAAGAATAAAAAGTGCAAGAAAAAATAAGACAGAAAAAAGAACACAATTAAAAGAAATATTAAGAAATGACTTCCAATTTTCATTACAACAAGCACAAACAAATTCAGTAACCCTTCTGACTCATATTTATGACTTGCAGTGTCCCTAAAATGGGATCAACTTTTTATGACCTGACAAGCAAAGTCATTGAAAAAGCCAGTTTCACTTATAACTTCCTAACTTAACTGCAGTGATTCACTTAATAACTATGGCAAGGAAAGTGGTCAAATGGGGGCAAGAACTCACCTAACTGTCTTTCTTCGCAACAGAAATGTTGAGCTCAATTGTGGTCGTAAATTAAAGACTACCTGTACTTAGTGTCCTTTAAAAGGCTCTGCCATGGTTGCAAATAAGATGGCTTATCCCTTGTCCCCCAGTGCTTAAACTCAAGGAAGAACATTCCTTTGCAAGGAGTAGCCTTCTGGAGCACATGTGGATGATCTCCTGCCGATTTCTTATCTAGAGAGGTTTTGAAGAACCAGTCTACTCACCGGTTCTTCTGTCTTTGCCATGTTCATCAGCTGCACTTTTGTAGAGACATCTTCAATTCGTATGTTCTTAAGAAGTCCCCAACCCTTCTTTCTGCTTCCAACTTCTGGTTCATTGAAACTAATTAAGGCCCAGTCCCACTGGCCGACGGACGACAAACATATGCATAAAGGACACAGCAGACAAGCAAAATTTCAGGGGTGGCTCCATCCATTGTCATCCACTCCAAAAAGTGGCGAAAATTTGCATAAACAGAATGGAAAAGAACGGACATGGGTAGAATGTAGCGGGGATGTTAAATGGATGTTCATAGGAAGCCTAGCGGATGAAAGCGGATGGAAGGGGATGACACCTCCAAAGGGGTTACGGGGGATAATTGCGAAGCGGACACATAGCAGATGAAGCGGATGCATCACGTACGCCTAAAGGAAAGGGGATGCCGCGCGGATGTATATCGGATGCAAACCGTTCACTGCGCATTCTTTCTTTTTCCGTGCTACTAACGATGTATAGACGTTCCATGTACCTTTTCTTTCCTCCCCCTTTCCATTTTCAGCTGCAGCGGATGTGAGTTGCAAGGATGCCCAGAGGATGCAGAGAGGATGCAGCGTACGTTTAACAGATGATAACGGACATAGAACGTTTGTTGCTTGTATGTCGTGGATTTACATCATACACAGCGGAAAGTTCATTGTTCACAAAGTTTTGTGCAGCTCAAAACTTCTTGTGTGGATGAAATTGCAGTGGACAGATGCTCGACGGATAGAGCATATGAAACACGTATGCAATGAGTACACAACGGAAGCATAGCGTTTTCCAACGGATGGCAAGCTTTTTTTAACGTTTTACATCCTCTTTGCATTCGTAAGTGCAGTGGGACCGGGCCTAAGAGAATTATTTTAGCATCAGGGATAGAAAATAACTAGAATCCTCCCCTACCTGCATCAACAGTTCAATAATACAATGAAATAATTAAGGACCTCTTAGGGAACCCAGCCTGACATTGTTTTCTCATTCTGCTAAGTGGTAAAATTAGCAGGTTCAATGTTGAACCTGGAATAGGATCTCAATAGCTATATGAACACATATATCCCTTTTTACTATGATTCTCTTGGAAATAAAAAGTGAACAGGGTAAATAATTTTTAATACAAGTAACTAGGAATTGCAGAAGAAAGATATTTTAACTTATCCAAGTCTATGGTTATTTGTTCCCAGTTAACGATGTTATCTTTATTTGAAAATATATGTTCCACTTGTCCATATGTACAAAGATTAGTGGTAGAATTTGGATTTCCATTTGGATCTGTGGCTTCTAATCAATACTGGGACTGAATTTTGGGGAAGTGGAATGTAACCAGTATGATTAAATACATACCGACAGAATTATTTAAAATTCAAATTTGAAAAAAAATCTGAAGGGAGGAACTGTAAAATGGAATTTATAGAAATTTTTTTTATCAAAGAATATTGTGGAATGATGAAGTAAAATATGAAAACGAGAAAAGCAAAATATTGGGACAGAAATATAGGTGAAATAAAATCTATGGAAGAAGAGTTGAAAAGAATATGTACAGTAAATGGACTCTTTATGAACTGAAGGAAATAACTGAGGGCTGTATTGTTATAAACATATATAAATGTGTACTCTGGTAAGTAAAGCCCATGTCACACTGCACCAACAGATGCAAAGAGGATGTAAAACGTTAAAAAATGCTTGCCATCCGTTGGAAAACGCTATGCATCCGTTGTGTACTCACTGCATACGTGTTTCATACGCTCTATCCGTCAAGCATCCGTCCACTGAGATTTCATCCGCTCAAGAAGTTTTGAGCTGCACAAAACTTTTTGAGCGGATGAACTTTCCGCTGTGTATGATGTAAATCCGTGACATCTGAGCAACAAACGTTCTATGTTCGTTTATCATCCGTTAAAATGTCCGCTGTATCCTCTCTGCATCCTCTGGGCATCCTCGCAACTCACATCTGCTGCAGCTGAAAACGGAAAGAGGGAGGAAACAAAAGGTACATTGGAACGTCTACACAGCGTTAGTAGCACGGAAATAGAAAGGATGAGCAGTGAACGGTTTGCATCCTATATACATCCTCTAGGCTTCCTATGAACATCCCTTTAACATCCCTGCTACATACTACCCACATCCGTTCTTTTCCTTTCTTTTCCGTTCTGTTTATGCAAATTTTTGCCACTTTTTGGAACGGATGACAACGGATGGAACCACCCCCGAAAATTTGCTCGTCCACTGTGTCCTTTTTGCATACGTTTTGCATCCATCGGCCAGTGTGACCTAGCCTTAAATCCTATTAGGGTGAATAATAATAATTATAACTGTAGATGAATTACATCTATTCATATATTTCTGACACTTGTGGATATTCGCCCAGAAACACATGATTGACCAGATAGCGTCATCACCAACTGTAGATAGGGTTCCAATATGACCCATCATAAATATACAGGTAGTCCTCAACTTGCAACAGTTCATTTAGTGACTATTCGATGTTACAATGGCACTTAAAAAAGTGATTTATGACCATTTTTCACACTTATGACCATTGCAGCATTCCCATGGTCACGATTTACATTCAGATGCCTGGCAACTGACTCACATTTATGACGGTTGCAGTGTCTGGGTCATGTGATTCCCCTTTTGCGACCTTCTGACAAGCAAAGTCAATGGGGAAGCCAGACTTGCTTAACAACAACCGTGTTACTAACTTCGCCCACTGCAGTGATTCACTTAACAAATGTGGCAAGGAAAGTCGTAAAATGGGACAGTGCTCAATTAATGAATTTCTCATTTAGCTACCCTAAATTTTGGGGTCCCTTGTGGTTGCAAGTTGAGGACTACCTGTACTTGAAACTGCGTCATGCTTCGTCCCGGAAATCTTTTCCAATTTCTGGAACTATCGAGCCAGGTGTTTGTTTTGGAAGATGGACTGCTCATTTCTTTTTAAATGGATTTCATCACTTGGAAACCTGACGCCAGGGATTTCAGAACTGCACAATGGCGATCTCATATTCCAACATTTAGCATCCATTTTAAATCGCAGAGACATTTTCATAATGTGAAAGTACAGTACTGCTCAGGATGGACCTCTTCCCCCACCCCCCCAAAAAAGCTAAAGGCTTTGTTCTGATAGTCTATGGAGATTCTCAGTCATCCAGGTCATAGTTGTCCAACAAAGATGCTTTTTCAGGAGGCAACTGGACTACCTTATTTTAATTTTTTGGGATGCAAATGACCAGCTGTAGGCAAGAAATATAATAAATCCTCCCATTCTCCACCATCCAGTCAGAGCTGAAGAAGCTTCTTGGATGAGAAGTGAAACCGCTTCAAAGAAAAAAAAAAAAAAAGAACAAGAAAGTCAGTCCAGTTGCCTCCTTAAAAAAATCACCCTTGGGGCTTTGTTCTGATGAGTTCGCTTCTGACAGATGGTTGTATTTCGTTCAGAGGTCCTGACTCCGAACATCTGCCTGGAGGTTGAAGGCTGTACTCTGGGGATGCAACAAAACACCTCGGAATAAGGCAATGGCAACACTGCAGACAAACTCTTCGGCCAGAGTCTTCAAACTTGGCAAGGTGAAGACTTGTGGACTTCAACTCCCAGAATTCCTAAGCTAATATGACCGGAGGAGGAATCCTGGGAGTTGAAGTCCACAAGTCTTAAAGTGGCCACGGTTGCAGGCCCTTGCTCTAAAGCATCTTAACTTATTGTAATTTATTTGCTTCCTGCCGGAGGCTAGCCTTGTCAGAGATGTGCTGAAAACTCTGGGCAATCCGCCGCTGGGCCATAGCTTTTGCAAAAAAGGAAAAACAAAAAACAAAAGCCAGCCCGCAACTCCGGGCCTTGTCCCGATCGGCCCGTGTCACGTGTGTTGCCCTCCTGCAGTTGTTCAACTCCCGGGTTAGTTCAAGATTAGAAGGATCGCTTGACGACAGCCTCGTTTTTCTTGTTCTGCCGACCCCCTGCAATTGTTCCTGCACCAGAGCGTAAGTAGCCACGTTTAATGGAGATTCCTGAGGTTTTGCATTCATGACTCACTCATGCATTTGCATTTGAGGCGTATTATATAGTACGGCAAAGGACAAGGGTAAGGCTTTCAGGTTGCATATATTATTGCACTGTATCCCCGGGTAAGTATAGTTTGATGGATGATGAAGTTTTGAGACAATGCATACCTGCAGCTATAAATCAGCTATTATTGAAAACAAATGTCTATGGAGATTTTCAGTCATCCAGGTCATGGTTGTCCCAAAGGTGCTTTTTCAAAAGGCAACAAGACTTGCTGGGTCCTTTCTCTCTCTCTCTCTCTTTCTGTGTCTCCTTCCTTCTTTCCTTTTCTTTTCCTTCCTTCTGTTCTTTTTTTCTTTCCTTCCTTCTTTTCTTTTCCTTCCTTCCTCTCTTTCCTTCCTTCCTTATAATAAGGCAGACTATAAATGAATAAAATAATAAGATCCCTGGTTATATTTTCTTGAGTTATGTAGCCCCTTTTTCTCAGATTACCTAGAACAGGATAGCTGATTACTTACCATAGAGATTGTATGAGAAGCACAATAGTTGCATGTTTTGTACATTGATTAAGTCTGGAATGAATATGTTTTTCCCCCTATTTGTATTCATCCTCCCTCCCTGAGGTACAGAAATGAACTCAAGGTAACCTAATCAGGCAATTCAGGCTGAGAATCTTGTTTTCTTTTCATCTGTTTCTTATTCTGTTCCTCTTCTATTGTACCTGTTTTGTATATTACTCAGTCCAAAGGTTGGGAAAAATAATTGTCTAAAAAAATATAATTCCAGTGTTTTGTATTTAATCAAGCATATAGGTAAATCATATCAAAAACAACCCTACATAAGTTACTTGGTTTATCCTACTTTTTCTTCATACAAAGTTTATTTTTCTCCACAGTCACCATGTACAATATGGCAAAATGCTAACCCAAGCTGACTTTTTTTTTCCAGAATAGTTTGTGAATCTGAGATTGTCTCAAGTAGGGAAGTGACAAGCAAAAACATACAGGATTTCCTTTCAATATCCATCTTAAAGTATGGAAGCATTTCTAAAAAAAAAAAGAAAAGGTAATTTATAAAAGGTTTTCTATATGCTATAAACAATTAAAAGGCAGAGCAGTAATTTGAGTAATCTTACTGCAAAGGTAAATTTTCAGGCAATCATTGTAAGAGGTAAGAAAGAGGATGAGAGATAGTGTAATTTAGCTCTCAGGATTTCCATTAATAAAAGCATGTCTAACTTGAGCTCAGAAGGATTTAGTCTCTGATCACCATCAATGTGATCCAGCTTAAATGTTGTATTACTATGTTCCAGGATGGGATTGGACTGGATTGGCTTCGGCTATGCAGCTTTAGTAGCTTCTGGTGGAATAATTGGCTATGCAAAAGCAGGTAAGAGTATTGGTGTCTCCTTTTTCATAGTGTTCTTAATATGGAAAGTTGTCAAGTAAGAAGTATGTTCCCCAACATACATTTTTCAACCTCCATTCTGATAAGCTGCCGTTATTATTCTTGTGATAAGATGGTGTTTAAATGTTGCAGGGAATAGATTCCTCCTATTTGAGGTACTGGTTTGGGGTAATAATCTCACAAACCAGCCTCTGCTGCTGCATACTGATATCTTATTGTAACACCCAATTTTGTATGGTACAAATGACATTGTTTTTGTCTTTATTAATTTATTGTTTTACTTTCATTTTGATCTTCTGAAGATTTAAAAGCAACCCAAAAGTTATCTGGATAAGTAGGGCTGAGGACATGTGCTACAATTTATTGTTTTAATTAGTGTTTGAAAGATCCATATTCTGTCTACGATTCTTGAAGTTAAAAAATAGATATTTTTTTCCTCAATTAATGGCACACTTTCAATTTCAAAACTGATCTATGAAGGATGACTGATGGTTTCTTGAAAATCAATGAAGCTAATATATTTTAATTTTAACTTTGAAAGAGGAAAAAAATGCTTTTTAATTGAAGTTTCTCCCTTTCCTGGAGTGCTTTTGAAGGGAACGCAATGTTTTTGCCAGGTCTTTACACTGATCTAATAGAAGATTCTTTGAAGATAACAACTTTGACTTATGTATTCTTGGAAGAAAACTATATGTTTTCCTGTCACTAGCACAAGAGCATTTTTAATAAATAATTATTAATCACAATATAAGTAATAAATAATAGGGAACTGTAAATATCACTGTATTACAACAAAAATTCCCTTGGCCTATCTTCTTTTCTTAATTTATCTGTATAAATTCCATCTGCATCCAAAAACTGCTAGTGTAAATTTGCAGTCTGGTAAGACTTTCATATTATATACAGTTTACCCTTTCACTGGCAAACTTCTAATTGCTCATCCTAGCCTCTGAGGATAAGTATGAATTGTCAAATTCTGTTTTGTTGTTCTTGTCATTCATCTGAACTCCATTGTGAGTTAGAGATCCTATGGCTAGAAATAAAAGCAATGATATCAGTCATGCATTTAATATAACTGCTTGGACAACTTTAAAGAGACTTTTGAGTCCTAATACTGACATGTATTTCTAGAGCCTTTTGAAGTGTATTCATAATTACCAGCAATCCTCATTTATTACCAGTTGCTTGGTAGTTAAAATATCAAAGTTAAAATGGAGCCTCCCAAAGGTACTTGGTTCTGGAGTTCTGACAGCCCCCCACACACATACAACCTGTGGTCATGGTATTGTGTTTTTTGGGTTTTGTTGCACATTGATGACCTTTTGTATTGTCCCATGATCATATGATCATGATTTTGCATGTTTTTTGCTGGTTTCTGGCATTTACTTCCAGTTTCTAGCAAAAAACAGCCATTGAATAAAATGGATTTGCTTAACGACTATAGTGTTCACTTAACAACCATAACATTCACTTAATTATACTGTTTGCTTAATGACCATTGCAAAAATATAATAAATTGGTGAGCCACTTACTGACTGCTACAACTTACAACCATAATTCCAAGCTCAATTACAGTTGTAAGTCGAGACTACCTGTATGATATCAGTCTTCTTGCAACTTCATAATAAACTTGTAAAGATGAAAGAGAAATGGCTCCATAAAAGGAAATCATAAGGTCTTTTAGTAGAGCTCACGGTGCTTCGGTTCCAAATAGATTTAACCTGTAAATAGAACAGGAAACATTGGCAATCAATATTGAAAGCCCTTGCAAATTTGATTTAACAAGACTGTTCAACAACAATTCAAAAACATTAATATTTTTTAAGGTCAGCTCTCCATATATAAACTCCTAATAGAACTAAAAATAGTCTCCTCAGCCATTTTCATAGAATAACACAGGATAATCCTCTTCGAAAGTAATGCTCTCCAAAGATTTATTGTCATGACATCAAGGTCAATGTGAAGTTTTATGAAGAGAATGCTGCATTAGAGGAAAGCAGAAGTACACTTTAAACTGATTACCATTTGCTTTGTTTAGGCAAGAAATTAATATTCTAGATAAGTTTGTGAGAGCCAGCTTGACGTAATGATTAAGGCACCAGGCTAGAAGTTGGGAGTTCTAGTTCCACAGAAGGCACAAAGCCAGTTGGGTGAACCTGGGCCAGTCATTCTCTCTCATCCCTGGGAAACAGCCAGTGACAAACCACTTCCAAAAATGTTGCCAAGAAAATTACAGCAACTAGTCCAGGCAGCTGCCAGGGGTCAAAACACTTTGAAGGTGCACACACAAAAATATAAGACCGTACTCTTTATATTTGTCATTAGTTTCATTAGTTTTATTACCAACATTCAGGAAGGGGCTTTATTTCTCTTTCTTCAACTATATATCAGCCATTCTTCCTTCTACTCCATTTTATTTTTCTCCATGCGATCCTCCTTTCCTTTTCTCCCTCCATTTATAATTCTTTGGTTTCCAATATCTTTTAAAATATGGGGTAAATGATGCCCCCTGATTGGTGGTACTTAATATTCCTGTTTAATAGATTTTAAAAGGAAATTAACACCCCAATGAAGTCTAAAAAAATCCCAACCAAAGGTTATAACAACAACCAAATACTACTGCCTGTCCAATATCTATTTCTCCTTAATACCACTTTGTAATGCCTTGGTAAGGTCACACTTGGAATACTGCATCCAGTTTTGGTCACCACGATGTAAAAATGATGTTGAGACTCTAGAAAAAAGTGCAGAGAAGAGCAACAAAGATGATTAGGGGACTGGAGGCTGAAACATATGAAGAACAGTTGCTGGAATGCCTAATTTAATGACAAGAAGGACTGGGGTGACATGATAGCAATGCTCCAATATGTCAGAGGCTGCCACAAAGAAGAGTCAAACTATTCTCCAAAGCTCCTGAAGGAAGGACAAGATGCAATGGCTGGAAACTAATCAAGAAGAGAAGCAACTTAGAACTAAGGAGACATTTCCTGATGGTTAGAACAGTTAGTCAGTGGAACATCTTGCTTTCATAAGTTGTAAATGCTCTTAACACTGGAAGTTTTTAAGAAGAGGTTGGATAACCATTTGTCTGAAATGGTATAGGGTTTCCTGCCTAAGCAGAGGGTTGGACTAGAAGACCTCCAAGATCCCTTCCAACTCTGTTATTCTATTCTTAACACAGTTCATTTTGTTTATTCAAGGTAGTGTCCCATCTTTAGCTGCTGGTCTTCTTTTCGGTGGGATAGCTGGACTTGGAGCATACCAACTGTCTCAAGACCCAAAGAACATTTGGCTTTCTCTGAGTAAGTCTACCTTGAACAAATAGATATGTAAGACACATAAATATAATTATTACAAGCCTTTAATTTCAATGTGTTTTATACCATATGTTCATAAGAGTACAGTTGATTTTGCTCAATAGCAGCAAAATCCTCCAATAGGATTCGTTCCACAGGAAATTTCAAAAATCATATGCATTTTTTAAAATAAGGGCACTAATTTGCAGTAAATTAGGGCAGATATAAAAAATTGGTACAAGATACTATTTTGGAAACTATTTGATGGATGAAAAATCACCTTGCCAAAAGTATGTAAAGGCGCTAATAGATTTAGTTCAAAATTCAAACCCATTATGTTAACCATTAATCCCTATGAGTGATCTCATTCCCACAAGGAATAGAAGTTAAATAGAAAGAAATTGGAGTGTATTATTCAGTTTTATTGGGATGGTTTGGTTTGCTTAAAAAAGAAGCTACTTGTATGAGAAGCGAAACAATTTCAAGAAAAAACAAAATCCAGTTGCTGTTTGAAAAAGCACCTCTGGGAGGTTTGCTCAATTTACCATTGTAAGCCAAAAAATACAAAAGCAGGAAAAATACATCTTTGAAATAAAACATAATTAAAAAAAAACAGATTAAAAAAGAGGACTGTTGGGATATGTTTGAGGTGAAAGTGCAAGTATTCTTTTTTTTTTTTGAAAATTTTATTGATTTTTAAAAACAAACATAAACAAACAAAACTTAGAACATAAAAATCTAAAACATCTTTTTTGAAAGCAGCCTGATTCCGGGTTACATCTCTTCATACAGACACAAATTCAAGTTCATGCTCATTTTTATATAGCATTCCCTGTCTTGATACCATTCTACATTTTCTATCTAGCTTCTCTCCTCTTTTAATTTTCTTAATTTTATTTTATTTATTTTGTTTCAATTCAAATCATTATACTTATATCTTTGTCTGTCCTGTTTCAACTGTCTATTATCTTCTCTCATTGAACAAAATTTCTCCTGTAATCACTAATTGGAGTATGACGCCTTTATATCTTTCCCCTGAAGTTATAACACTTAATATAATACATAACTTCAGTTCGGATTCTGCTTGGTACATTCTAAAACTACACAGTACATTTTTTAAAAAAAGTATAAATATATAACATAATTAAAACAACAATCCAGACCAATTCAATTGTATCATTAATAATAATATTCATTTAAATCTTAGACATTTTACACATTACTTTTCAAATAGATATCATACCTCTTTGGGAACACTTATGAACTTTCCATAGTTGCTTCCCCCCCACTTCACTTATATTTTATAAAACATTGAACAGTTAAAATGTTCCCATTGCTTCCTAATTCAATTCTCTCATTTATTTCATTTCCTTTTTTTTTATTCACAAAAGTTTCACTGAATTACACTGACTGTTTTTAACCCACTTTTTAATTATATGTTATTTCCAATTTTCTAACATTATTTCTCATACAAATATAACAATACAGTCTTATGTATCTTTACAGAATCCCTTTTTTAGTTAAATTTTCACCCATTATCTCTGAATAAGTCCTGTTTCTTTACATCCTGCTCCAAACCGTTGTAACTTCTCTTCCCTTCCTTCTTCCCTTTTTTCTTTTCTCTCCCCTTTTAACCCCTTGTCTCTCCACCTCCATTTCCCTCTTCTGTGTTCCCCTTTTCTGTTGCTTTCCAACATTATATCCACTTTTTACATTATTTTTCCCTTTTTTGGCTGTTTTTTTTAAGTCTTAAATTCTCCATTCTCTTTCCCCCCTTTCCCCTTTCTTCCTCGGATAGAATTACTTGTTCATTAAAGATGGCTTCTTTATTCCACTCTTCTAGTTGCACAATCCTTTCTTGTTGTTTCTCATAGATGCAGATCACCATTTCTAAAAATTGAAAAACGGAGCCAAAAGAGTCCTTCCCTTCTTGTGCCTCTTCTTTATATTTTATAGATTCCATTTTCTGTTCATCCAGAAGTGATGCCATTGTAGAATTTTCTTAAACAACCACCCAAATTGTTTTTAGTCATTCAAATATAATTTCCAAAGATTCCAATGTCACCAAACAGTCTAAATACAATACTAAATGTATTATATACTAATACTAAATGTATTAGTATTGTTCCTTTCAATACTTTCTTCTTTTTTCACTTTCTCTTCCTGGGGTTAGTGTTTAGTTGCAGAGTTCCAGTTAAAATGTATCTTTTAGAAGTCTTATTTAAATTCAACTTTTAGTTCTTTTCAGTTCCAGGCAGACTCCTTCCAAATCCTGCCCTTACTCTTTTCCTCTCCCTTCCCTCTTATAACAAACAAAAAAATTTTTTTTAGTGTTCAGAAATCCTTCTTATCCCCTTGGCATTTAATTATATTTCCAGATTTAATTATCTATTGGTGCCAAAGCAGATTTTTCCGATTTCTCATTCATCTCTCTTCACTGTCATCGTAAGGAAGGAGAGTGAAGAAAAAAAAACTTTGCCTTTTCACTTTCATTCGCTGCTTCCAACTCTTCTTTGGGAGCGATGTATCTTTTATAAAATTTAAATTCCAGGATACCTTGGTTGTTACTTTTTGTCCTGGTCAGCCAAAACTTTCACTTCTTAACTTCCTCCTGCACTTTCTTTTCCGGCTGTGTGCTTCTTTGAGGCGGCCATTTCTGACCGCCACTTTTACCACCTTTGGGAAAGGGAATTTAGCCAGCTGAAGAGGAGAGATGCGGCTCCCCTCAACCCTGCTGGGGCTCCCCCGTATTCACCACCTCTACGGGCTGGCTTAGCCCCAAAGCCAGCTGGCTCGGGGTGCTCCAGCGGTGAGCACAGCAGAAACCACGCACAATCGCGGATTCCTGCCTGCTGCTGAAGCCCTGCAAACCAGAAGTTTTGAAAGTGCAAGTATTCTTATAAAGAGTTCAGTTGAGAATGTTGCAATGTAGGGGAGTGCATCTTTTGACTCTGAGAAGTTTTAGAGTTAAGATACTAAGTGAACATCATTTTCAGGTACAAGAAACACACATGAGATAATAATGCATCACATGTATTCTTTTTTTTTTAATATGTAATTTTTTTTATTAGTTGCTTCTGGAACCTTAGCTGGCATTATGGGAATGAGATTCTACAACTCAGGGAAATTCATGCCTGCAGGATTGATTGCTGGGGCAAGGTATTAAGCTTCATGCTTTTCTGTTCTCACTGTTGCATTAAGGCTATGATCTTGCATTAACTTTTGAGGGAGTTTTATTAAAAGTACTGAGATTTATGTCTAAGGATCAACAAATAGCACCATGCTACAACTGTGTTTTTCAGAAATTGACAATGAATAACTATTAAATTTTAATAGTTTTAGATTAAATAGCATGTTTATCAAATAGGACCAAAATGACATTGAGCAGTCCCATAATTTTGGAAACTGGGACTGACTATAGTACTATATATCCAAAATGTTTCTTTTGCTCTTTCTTCCACCTACTCTGATCACAAGTATGAACATTATTTTCATGCTTGGCCTTTAAATGGATGTGTCAGCATGTGATCAGAAATAGGAGAAGGAAGTGAAACAGAAACTAAGTTAAGGCTTAAGTTAGCTTTAAATTAGCTTTCAATTAGCACTGTTAATGCCATTCATGTGATTCCCATGTATGTAATAATTTGTTCCCCTCTGTCACATTAAAAATGACAATTTAGTAGTAATGGAAAATCTCTTGGGGACAAATTTAGACTTGAAAGTTATACAGCCCCAAGTTATAGTCTGCCTCCCTTTTTCCAACCAACTGCCTTACTTTAAGCCACGGATGTCAAACTTGTGTATCCGGTTGCCGTCACGTGACATTTCACGATGCTTTCCCCATTTCCGGAACTGGGGTGGGTGTGGCTTGAGCATGACACATTTGGCCCACAGGCCGCCAGTTTGACACCCCTGCTCTAAGCAGTGTTTCTCAATTTTGACAGCCTTGACAATATGCTGGCTGAGGAATTCTGGGAGTTGAAGTCCACACATCTTAAAGTTACCAACATTGAGAAACACTGCTCAAGAGGAAAGTGACCACAATGAATGCATGTCAGAATCTCTGTCAAGAACATTGCTTGTTTGTATCTGCAGCAAGTTACAGTGACACCAAAATTATGTCTTCTTGCAGTACCGTCATTATGTGTTCCTACCTGATGTCTGGTTGCAATGTGGAATTTCCATGATTTTATTTATTTACCTAATTATTTTTTCTAATAATTCACAGTGGTGAACATACCCACCATGCCTTCCTCCTATGTTCTTCACAACATCAACCCTGTGAGGTGGGTTGGGATGAGAGAGAGGGTGACTTGTCCAAGGTCATCCAGCTGCCTTTTATGACTAAAGTAGGGCTAGAACTCACAGTCTCCCAGTTTATAGCCTGGTACCTTACCTTAACCACCAGACAAGGTTTTCTCCCGCCAATGTATTTGCTTTCCCCTCTTCATCTCTAATTAAACCCATGTTTGAGATAGGGCATTAATGTCGAAAATATTCCCTTTTATTTCTCATAAACCGTGTGTATTTTTTCTTTCAAGTTTGGTGATGGTTGGAAGACTTGGGCTGAAGATGTATGACAAACCACATAACGGATAACAGGGCGCTCTCTGTGGCTAAGAAGAAAGATCACACATCAGCTCAAATATGCCATGCTAAACTCAGCAAAGCACACATTCTAATTCTTAAGTGAACAAATTAAAAGCAAATGTGTTTGTGAATATAGACACTCTTTTTGTACACAAGCATTTCTTTCTTCATTCTAGTAGGAACTATTGATTAGTAAGGCAACTTTGTCATATTCCTCAAAATGGTAACGAGAAATAGCTAGAAAAAGACAAAGAACTAGGTTGACTGAGCTAAGAGAGAGAGAAAATACGGTCAGCCAATATTGATTTCTACTCCTGTGTCTTTTATAAAGAGTTGTGTGGGCAGGGTGCTTGACACTATTTGCTGGTGTCACATTATCTCACCCAACTAAGGGAGCAAAATCACTTGCATAAACATTTCCACTGTTTTCCTTGCCCTTGCCTGTGGTGCTCCAGGTGCTTAGGTCTCTGCAGTTGCCTTAAGCCAGCTTACTGTGACCTGGTGTTGATCTGATTTATAGGAAATACACCATTTCATCATTCTCAACCAAGATGGTCAATTACTGCGAATGAAAGGGTTTCAAGATCCATGTGCAGGGAGGATATCAGGATGAAGGAACAATAGATTGAATTTTTAGCTCTTGGTTTATCCCTGAAGAAACAGAGATCATCTTCCCCCTGTCTAAAATGCTCCTAAAATAAATTGTGTTTTGTGAAGTGAGTCTCTATGAAACATTGTACTCTTGTCTTTTTTCTTAAGCAGTTGTTTATCAACTGTTTACAAGAAGGGGTTGAAATGCGATCTTTAATCATGAATCTGTGCCTTGTTAAAACCACTGAATTTGTTCTTATTTATGAGTTCATGATATTAAAATCGTCCTAAATTACGCTAAAGCTTCTACCATGATTTCTTTAAAGAAAGATTCCGACACGGTCTAGAAATTGTAGGAGTTTGCTGTAACATGTACAAATACTTTGCACTCTGTAAGATCAGAACTGGTTTTGCAAACAATTTCAGATTGATCTTCTTCCACAGAATGCTTCAGAAATCCTGCAACCCAAGAAAAGAGGATTGGTGTCAGCTCAGAATAGGCTCAGGTAGTCCTCGGTTTACAGCAGTTCGTTTAGTGACCATTAGAAATTACAACAGTACTTTAAAAAATGACTTATGACTGTTTTTCACTCTTATGACCATTGCAGCCATTCCCCGTGGTCATGATCATGTTACCCATTGTAATCGAAGCACTTGGTACCATGTTCATTGCAAAATACATCAAGAAGTAGTAGCTTCCTGCTGTAGCTCCCGCAGAGCTGCAAGACTACGCTACTAGGAGCAACATACATTTTAAGAATATACTTGATTGATTCCTAGGATGCTGGCAGCAAGTCTTATCAACAATCAGTACCAGTACAACAATAACCTGATCATGTTTCATCCATAATGGCATACTTTCGATGGCCAGGTTATTGTTGTTATTATATTCATTTGCCACCCATTTTGTGGTTTGAAGAAATTCAGACTATATTACAGTGCGCCAGAGCATGTTATCTGCCCTCCAGATATTTCAGATTAAGGTCTCATAACTTTCCCTTTACATGACTAATACATCTAAAAGCAATCACTTTGGAAATTCTAATACAGAGGTGGTGACAACCTCTTAACTTTATCCTTGAGTAAGTGAAGACATGGAATGTATTGTATTCTGAACTAGACTTTCAATTTGAGGCATGAAGTAGAGAGTGGGTTATAGTGCGATCCCCCTCAAAAGCCATGACTGCATTTCGCAGCAAGATGAATTGAAAGCATTCAAGCATGATCCTAAAGAAACAAAAATGCTAACTTTAAGTTGCAGGGAGTCCACAGCACTGCTTCATAAACAAGTTGTATAGGAACAATGAACCTATCAAAGTAAGAATACTTTTTAAAGGTATTATTATTGCTGTGTTGAACATTTAGAGCAGGGGTCTCCAACCTTGGTAGTTTAAGCCTGGAGGACTCCAACTCCCAGAATTCCCCAGCATTCTGGGAATTGAAGTCCTCCAGGCTTAAAGTTGCCAAGGTTGGAGACCCTTGATTTAGAGGACAAGATTTTTGGTTGAAAGACTACCACACAAAGTGGTTAATTCTCAGAAGAGTCACCACTCCTAATTGCCTCTCCACTATGACCCCGGCTACATTTTAGTTACAGGAAGCAGGATTGAGCACAGGTTTGCTTACCTCAAGGGTTCCAGATAATGCATACAGACATTAACACAAGTCACTTTTATTAGCATTGTTTGATGTTAATTAAATAATTGACTTAAGCTACAGTGTTACATTGTAAGCACTTTCATATCTCGCTATTTGACTGTCTCATTGTCCCCATTTATCTGTATTTACTTCCCTCCTTGTTTATGTTCATACTTATCTTGTACATGTTTGACAAATAAATACATAAATATTTGTTTCCCCTTTTCACTGATAGTTAGACTGAACAAACAATGCAAATTGGGAATTAGTCCTCTGGTCAGAATCCTTGGATCAGATGAGATAGATCCTCTTTAAGATGCCAGCTGGTTTCATACAGTCTTGAATAATGTCATGAAATCATCCTAGAAACCTGTAGGAACCAAAAATGTTAAGCAGATTAAAACTTGTGGAATGCAAACAGCAACCTCCAAAATATTCCAGTCGGTCCTCTTAAATCAAATCTGCATATAGGCTACCAAAAGTATATGCATCTAATAACTAATAAGAATATGCACCTGAAACGAATTGTCTGCATGCTGCTGGGATGACTTATGGATCAGGTGTGACAAAGGAGAAGTTAAAGGAATAAGAATTTAAAAATGTGGGATTGAAATTATGTGTTTATGAACTAGAATAGGGAGGAGGGGAAATCCAGAGGTTGAGAGTCAGACTGATAAAAATGATAAAGTGTTGAATTAGGAATGGGAAACCAAGATGGTTCAACATAATTCTAGGTCGACCTTTGCTTTTTAATTATTTTTATGTTGGATTTTTATCTTTTTAAGCCCCCACGTGGAGTCACTGAGAGTGAGTTGGGCAGCCACACAGTTCATGACCACAACTGAAACCAGAATTTCTATTATTAAGGGAGTCATGCTCAATTGTATGACCTTTTTGCCATGCTCGTTAAGCAAATCATTGCAGTTGTTAAGTGAATCAGCATTAAGCAAGTTTAGCTTTCCACATTGACTTTGCTTGCCAGAATCTGGCTGAGAAGATTGCAGATCTTCAGGTGTTCATATGATCCTGGGATACATGCCAGTTGCCAATCATCCAAATTTTGATCATGCGACCATAAGGATGCTGCATTGTTTGTAAGTGTTGGAAGTCACTTTTTTCAGGGCCATTGTAACTTTGAACTATTATTAAATCATCATAAAACAAGGGTTATCTGTATAAATTTTCTTAAATAAATAAAAGCTTAGCCACATGGAAGCTGAACCATCTTCAACCACTCTCATTCAACCAAGTTATCTTACAGGAGAAGAATTGGAGAAGGGAGTTTTATGTACTGTATGCTTTTGGAGAAAAAACAGCATGATGGGTTTAACTGCTTGATGCTTAATTGACTAGGTTAGTTAATCCATTTTGATTTTTCACAATACTTTAGTACATCTTACAGTATCCACAAGATTCAAGGTTCATTCAAAATGATGAAAGTTTTTGTGTTGTCATGAGACATGTTCTATTCCTTTCAACTGTGTGTACAATGTCACTGTGAACTTGCAAATAGCAGCATAGCTGGCATTGCAACCGTGCAATGCTGCTTTCATCGTTTAATGCCTCTAAATTGTACACCCACTTGTGACAACCAGACCTTCGTGTTAAGATCTCCATGGTTAGACTGACAGGGTAACTCAGGGGAAAAGTAAATCCAGTGCTTAATTTGCTCTTCTCAACATGACACCTTTGTTGTTCTTACCATCTGTAAGAACAACTGCTGAGCAATGCCTTGACATCTTATGAACTGCAGACAGCTAAAATAAACTGCTTGCAAAAATATCTTCAGCCACTTAATTTTTTTAGTAAAACATTGCATGTCTTCTCTCCAAGAAATCATATTATATAGAACATACTGATCTGTAAACATTCTAAGCCTGAATTTGTGGATTGATTTCATTTAAAAAAGGACAGAGAACTTGGATTACAAAGTAATTTTAACAGAAGCAAGAAATCTTGATGTGTGTGTGTGTCTGTGTGTAGAGAAGAGATAAGTACAAATGGAGTAGGCTAGGTATTCCTAGGTATGCAGCCAGGAAAAAAATGATGAAACTATTTCTTCAAAATCTTATAAGGAATCTTATAAGAAAAAGTTATCTTGATGGTACACAGTATCAGAATTGGAGGATTGCAGGAAGGATCAAAAAGTTAAGAGGTGATGACCATGATGACACAATCAAAGCCCTACCCCTTTCTTACAGGTGTTCTCCCTGATCAGAGCTGCTCAATGTGCCAGTTTTATTGGTCCCTTCATCCTGGCCCATTATAGCTTGATCAGTGCTTTCTATATTCCTGTTTATTAATATTCAACGCAAAGACTGATAAAGGTGAGAGAAAGAATGTTCTGTGTCTGTACACAAACACAGCCATAGTTAGAAGCCAAACTAGCACCATGCCGTTCTATTATAGCGATGCATTCAAGCATTATAAGCCAGTCTAGTAAAGCCACATCTGTCTTGCACTGAATATTGGAAGAATATTCTACATTCAGAACTATTTTTGTTTTAAAGGTATCAAAAAATTTACAGCAATAGAACAATGGAGGTTGCTTCCATTCTAGTGTTTGAACCACATAGACATGTGACACAGCAGGGTAGAAGAGAAAAACTATTTCTCCTTGCATTATTTTTTGATCCCTAGAATCTGCTGGTCACCTCTTTATTTATTGGGAGTTTTGCATACAGTAAAAGTCAAATACAAAGAAAAAATAGAAAAGAAAGAAAAAGATGCCAGAAAAAAAGTCTGTGTCATGTTTTACTCTGACCAAACAAATCAACTTTACCATCTCAGCAAAAGTTCTAACATTTTCACAGTCCATTCCTCCACTGTGGCAATTTCATTATTCTTTCATTGTTGAGTAGACAATAGTCTTGCTGCAGTTATCATATACAAAAATAAAGTGTCCTAGCATCTTTTCTAGTTCATAGGTCCCATTAAAAAGTTATGGTTTCTTCACAATGTTTATCTTTAAAATCCTTTGTGTCATGGATTTATATCAGAAGATTCTTAGCTTACTCACAAGTCCATCATGCCTGGTAAAATATCCCTTTGTGTTTTTTCCATTGCCAACATTAGTTTGAAATACCTTTGTACACTTTTCATAATTTATCTTGTGTCATATACTAATGATGCATCATACTTTTTAAAAAATATATCTTAAAAGATGACATTGTAAATTTGATACCAGTTACCCACATTGCCTGCCATGTACAGTATATCCATAATTAATAGCCCATTTTGTCATGCAATCTTTCACCTGTCCCTTTACTGTTTCAGATCTTAGTAAATGTTTACACATATTTACTGTTACATGTTCATCATTTGTACATAATTCAGTTTCAAATTCTTCTTTCTGATTTTCGTTCAAATTGTTTTTTATCCATAGCTAATCTTTCTGTTAACTGAGCATATGAAAACCACTCAAAACTCTGTCCTTCTGCAGTTATAGAATAGAATAGAATAGAATAGAATAGAATAGAATAGAATAGAATAGAATAGAATAGAATAGAATAGAAT
>BLBF01000002.1:81295997-81364875 GCA_015471245.1 Laticauda colubrina
ATAGAATAGAATAGAATAGAATAGAATAGAATAGAATAGAATAGAATTCTTTATTGGCCAAGTATGATTGGACACACAAGGAATTTGTCTTGGTGCAAATACTCTCAGTATACATAAAATAAAAGATACATTCCTCATGAGTCAAGAATCATCAGGTTCAACACTTAATGATAATCATAGGGTACAATAAGCAATCAAATCATACGAGGAAACAATCAGTATAAATCGTGAGGATACAAGCAACAAAGTTACAGTCATATAGTCACAAGTAGGGGGGATGGATGGGCAGGGGTGGGATTCAAATGTTTAACAACTGGTTCTATGGGCGTGGCTTAGGTGGTGGGCATGGCTTGGTGGTCATGTGACGGAGTGGACATGGCTTGTGAGAAGTTTCTGTCTTATTCAAGAATCCTGTCCATATTGATTGAATCAAACAAAAGCTTGGGTATTGAAACCTTATGTTAAAACAAGCCCAAATTTTGAATGTAGTACAAGTGTATATGTAAAACTGTAGAATCAATCCTGTTTATCAAATTGAGTTTGTTTTTGACACAGATATATACTTCTACAACTTGATTTGCCATTCTTCCATAGATGGTATTTTATTATTATTTAATGATATGATGTATCATTATCAATCTTCCTTTGCTCTTTCTTGGTGAGTTGGTTTATTAATTCAATGTCTTGCCATAATTACTCACATACATCGTAAAATTTGTTCTTCAGTAAATCTAATTTTAATACTGAAAGATTTGGATACTGAAACATAAGGTGTCAGCCTTTTTTGGACAAGCTTTTTCCAAAGTATATAAAGGTATCTGATGATAAAGATTAGGATATGTTCTGCATTAAAAAAAGCTACATAGTACAACAGCTAGTTTCCTAACCTGAGAAAGCAGAAGGAATATAGCAACTGATATCTAGTTGACTTACATTTTTCACTTAATCAAGAATGAAAACAGAATGTATTCTTATGCAAGCTTTTTTATTTGCCTAAAATGGGGAACCAACAATTATTTTGAATAAGAAAATAAATATTTGCTTGTTTCTTCTTCATAGGAATATTTGTAAAGGACTTTAATATAACTGAACATCACATGTGTGATGGGTAGCATTCTGCTGGGATGCCTGCAGGCTGTTCCAACATCTGGTTGCACTTCAAAATCCACTACCCTCTGTGAATAATGGACGTGAATGGGTTGAGCATAATGTGAATGGGTTGAGCGAGAGGAGATCTGGCTGGAATCGATGGCTCAGGGCAAGCAGAAATTCAAGGCGTGTAAGACAGCCGCTGCGGGGAAGAAGGCGGCGGCTGCTGCCCATGGACTTCACAAAGGAGGTCGTGTAATTGCGCCCAAGAAAACTCGTGTGATCCAGCAACAGAAAGTGAAAAAGAATCTGGAGGTGACCATCCATAAGAAGATTGAGCATGAGGTGGTAATGAAAGCCAGTACTAAGTAATCTAAGAAACTTAATTTGTTGAAGGCCCCTAAAGTGGAAACAAAGAAAGATCCAGGACACTCTAGCAAGTCTTAACAATGTTTCATAGACTGAGATTGGTGATTGTGGCCTGCAATACATTTAAGTTTGTGTCCATGTGATTTTGTTGGGTGACCATCTAGTGTGCTCCATGTTTCAGTTGGCAGAGAGTTTTCTTCTACATAAGAATCCATCTGATTAGTTCCTTGCCTGATACTGGATTGTGGGCTAATACAATAGGTATTAGATTGCTTTCAAACATGACTTACTCTAGTTTCAAGTTTTCCTCCTTTTTTTGGAGGTTTTTTTTTTTTATGATTTCAGTGAAAGTTACTTTGTTTTCATTCTAGTATAATTCTTCAATGAATATGATCTACTCCTGAGATCAGCTTGTGTTTTAAATCCTAAGGACAAATCCAGATTTTCCTTTCTCTTCTGTTTCTGAAAATTATCTTGCCCAATTAAAAGAATTTTTTTTAAATGCTTGCATGCTATTTTGTATCACTTGGGTTGGCCTATTAAAGGCACTGGTTAAATATAGGATTTTTTTTTTTTTAATATTCAAGTCAAAGTTTATTCCTAGTTATTTCATGGAGATATTCAGTCGGTTCCATTCCAATAATATGCAAATGATTGTCACTGTTTTCTTCAATAAGCGTATGTATGTATGCATGCATGTGCGTACCTACATAAAAACATATGCATACACACACACACACACACACACACACACACTCACAAATTGCCTTAAGAATTGCTGGAAGAATTAGTCCCACCCAAGGACGAATAAGGCTTGACACCGTTTGGCTTTAAAATCTAATTCAAATGCTGCCACCTGCTGTGAGATAACTCGTAAAATATATTATTATTAGATTTATGCACTAGCAGGAGCTTCTGATTTCTTTGCCCGAGGAGATTTTAGGAAGTTGTATCTACTTGTTGGAAGTTAAAACCCACCCCTCTTCTAGGAAAATGAAATGTTTTAGGAAATACGAAAAAAGGCAGAAATTTTCCCTAAAAGAGAAGTAAAAACTCAGGCAGAAACTCACCCCCCCCCCAACTTTGTTAATGGGCCACAAAGGCCTAGGGCAGTCTATTCTACATAACAAAGTTCTATCTCCTTTAGCAAGAGTCAACCAAGCCTGGGATTCAAAAGGCAACCTATAGCGTTACCCCTGCATGGCCCCATGGGAATCTGACGACCAATCAGAACACAAGCTCAAATTCAAACCTAACAGAGGGCATAAAACCCAGGGACTCTCAGCCTTTCTTTCCATTTCTGCCCAGGAACCCATCCTGTCTACCATTAAACCATCTTTCAAAACAGCCTGTATGTTTCCAGTGTCTTTTTGTCCACTGGGAACTGAACCAGAAGGATATTTCTTCCAACATTCTTAAGAGTTGGAAAGAATCCTTTTGGACATTGAGGCAGTTCAAGGATGCAAATGTCATTGTCAAAAGGTGGCTGTCAAAACTCATTTAGAATGCAATCTACAAGTCTCATTTTGAGCACAACACAACAAGAGAAAAGTCACCGTTTCCGTGGATAACTGGTTCCTCTACTGAACTCAAACTGTTGAAAAGTTTTATTTTTATATTCAATCATAATCTGTTTTCCTATAATTTAAATCTCAACTTATATTTCAGGTCATGCATAAATATCTTTGCAAGATTCTTTTTCTCAGTCTCATAACAGGTGTGAAAAAAATACAGATCTTCAGTATATTTTCTTTAATGTTTTGGGATAAGATATAGCAATTGTATTTCTATAAAGATGTTCTTTAAATTCTTTTTAAAAATAATATTGATTGCTCCACAGCTGACATTCACTATATTTGAAATTTCATTTTTTTCTTTGAATTTATTCTGTGAAATGAGAACTAAATATGTAATTAAAAAAAAGAATAGTTATCCTAAGAAGCCAAATCATATGTGCATGGAGGCAGAAAGGGGAAAGGCAAAGAGCAAATCTACATGGGTTATCCTGACTTGTCCCACCTGACTTATAAATCAATCATTTTACTATTATCCAATCAGAGTTATTTGAAGGGGAAAAATAAAGTCACTAATGAGGAAATTAGAATTTATGATAAGCTCACATTTGCTAAATATATACCTTTAGATATCACAAGCCTAATAATGAGCTGGCATAAGTTTCTTTTTTCAGGACTCTGCAGGTATGGAGAACACTTATAATACGGTTCCTTTTTACTGGAGGAATCATTTATTTCATAGCTTTTAGAAATGTGCCCTTTATAAGAAAAAGCAAGGTCATTGTGGGGTGTCTGTCACAGAATTGAGTTACAGTGGTTGTGAAATGAATAATGAGATTTCCAAAATGAATTATTTCCCATTTGTCTAAAACTGCAAACAGCCAGATCTCAACCTCTACATCCTTTGTAGATGTAGAAAACAGTAGAGCTGGGGTGACTCAATAGGAAGATGTGTGTGGGAGAACCAGACAGGTCTGAATCACCAGTTTCTTTATCTCTGAATCACCGTTAGTGTCATGTAAAACCACACTTGCATAAACCCGAACCTGCTGTTGAAAACCCAAGTTACGCCTTTGAGAACTGGTTTGCACAAAATGCACCATTCCTTTGTACTAACAGATGATGACCTGTTTAGACAGGTAATTTAGGACATCAGTGAATTCCAAACATTTTCCATGGGTTTGACAAGCAAGCTCTAATTTCACAGTTCTAGTTCTTTCTTGCTTAATGGGTGTTCTTGCCAACTACTACTTTAACTCTAGCTGCAGAAAAAAGCAGAAATAAAATGCAATGACTTTATTATGGTAGGCAAATGTTGTCGAGAAAGGTGCCAGATGAATCACAAACATATAACACTTAGGTGGAAAGTGTGAAAAAAAATGCAATGCATATACAGCAGATTTTTTATCTACCAAATTGAAAATACCTAATTACTGTCCATAACATTTTTATAAACTGCACACTCATGAAACTGACTTCCCTTTAGAAAATTCCCTTTGAATTTTCTTTAATTTGCCCAATGTACAACATAATTAATTAATTAATTCAATCAGAGGTCAATCCTTTAAAACAATCTCTAGGTATAATAATATTAACCTATTTGTAATCTCTTTAGCTTCAACAGGCTAGATTAATGGTGTTGCATCTTTGATTTCTTAATTCCAATTCTTTCTGAAACAAAGCGTTTAAAATCCATGCTTGCTTATCAAACTTCCAGCTTGCATGTGAGAAGAAGTCATATTAAATTAGTTGCCAAACCATCCTTATGGTTTTCCTTTGTTTTTTTCTAGTTCAGAAATAAGGAAAATAAATAAAAAGACAATGTAATATTGGGCACGCTCCTAAAAATATGGCTAGATTAGTTTTGTTGCACATTTACAATCGGTTACTTCATGAATTATCTCCATTTTTTTGGAATTTAATATCAAGCAATAACAACATAATACATATTTATTTATTAATGATATATACTAAAATTATTAATAATATAAACTAAGATACTGAGGTAAATTGGTCAGTTGTGATGGTTTCTATGTTCAGAGCATTAGAAACAGACACTACTATTCATTAAGTATGCAATATCTTTTTTTGGTTAAAAAGTAGAAGTTCTTTCAAGTTTTTATATTAAGAGTTGTGTTCCCCAGGAAAAATTATCTGGGATGTATGCAGAGTTCAACACTGCCAAAGATAGTCCTAAATAGGCCTTTAATAAAACAGGATGATTTCCCCCTCTGCTCACCTCTTTTTGCCTCTTTCTGTCATCCTCTTCTCACTTTCTCTGCCACTCAATTCATTTTTATTTTTACATCTTGTTAAAGAAAGCAGTTCTTCAAGTGGGCATGCCTTTTGGTCGTGAAAACAAAATGAGACAAAGCGTTGTCATGCACCATTTTTGCTGCTGTGACCAAAAAAATAAATTGTGTTTTATGTGGCCATTCGTTGGAGATTTTATCATTGCTATGAACCTCAGAGCTGTTTAACTACTACTAGTAGGTGAGAAGTAGAGGAAGGGAGGTATTTTCACATGCTGTACACATGTCTGTTCCTCATGAAGCCTGAAAATAAAATCAGTTTCTATATTTGAGACATATGAAACTTTCTCTCCTTCCCCATCTTCCTCCCTCTCTTGGTATGTACACTGCTCAAAAAAATAAAGGGAACACTGAAACAACACAATGTAACTCCAAGTCAATCACACTTCTGTGAAATCAAACTGTCCACTTAGGTAGCAACACTGATTGACAATCAATTTCACATGCTGGAAAGTATAGGCAGTTAGCAAGACATCCCCAATAAAGGAGTGATTCTGCAGGTGGTGACCACAGACCACTCCTCAGTTCCTAGGCTTTCTGGCTGATGGTTTGGTCACTTTTGAATGCTGGTGGTGCTTTCACTCTAGTGGTAGCATGAGACAGAGTCTACAACCCACACAAGTGGCTCGGGTAGTGCAGCTCATCCAGGATGGCACATCAATGCAAGCTGTGTCAAGAAGGCTTGCTGTGTCTGTCAGTGTAGTGTCCAGAGCATGGAGGCGCTACCAGGAGACAGGCCAGTACATCAGGAGATGTGGAGGAGGCCATAGGAGGGCAACAACCCAGCATCAGGACCGCTACCTCCGCCTTTGTGCAAGGAGGGACAGGAGGAGCACTGCCAGAGCCCTGCAAAATGACCTCCAGTGGGCCACAAATGTGCATGTGGCTGCTCAAATGGTCAGAAACAGATTCCATGAAGGTGGTATGAGGGCCTGACGTCCACAGGTGGAGGTTGTGCTTACAGCCCAACACCATGCAAGACATTTGGCATTTGCCAGAGAACACCAAGAATGGCAAATTCGCCACTGGCGCTCTGTGGTCTTCACAGATGAAAGCAGGTTCACACTGAGCACATGTGATAGATGTGACAGGGTCTGGAGACACCGTTGGAGAACGTTCTGCTGCCTGCAACATCCTCCAGCATGACCGGTTTGGCAGTGGGTCAGTAATGGTGTGGGGTGGCATTTCTTTAGAGGGCCGCACAGCCCTCCATGTGCTCACCAGAGGTAACCTGACTGCCATTAGGTACCAAGATGAGATCCTCAGATCCCTTGTGAGTCCATATGCTGGTGCAGTTGGCCCTGGGTTCCTCCTAATGCAACACAATGTTAGACCTCATGTGGCTGGAGTGTGCTAGTAGTACCTGCAAGACGAAGGCATTGATGCTATGGACTGGCCCGCCTGTTCCCCAGACCTGAATCCAATTGAGCACATCTGGGACATCATGTCTCTCTCCATCCACCAACGCCACATTGCACCACAGACTGCCCAGGAGTTGGGGGATGCTTTAGTCCAGGTGTGGGAGGAGATCCCTCAGGAGACCATCCACCACCTCATCAGGAGCATGCCCAGGCGTTGTAGGGAGGTCATACAGACACGTGGAGGCCACACACACTACTGAGCCTCATTCTGACTTGTTTTAAGGACATTACATCAAAGTTGGATCAGCTTGTAGTATTTTTTTCCACTTTAATTTTGAGTGTAACTCCAAATCCAGACCTCCATGGGTTTCTAAATTTGATTTCCATTGATAATTTTTGTGCGTTTTTGTTGCCAGCACATTCAACTATGTAATGAACAAAGTATTTAATAAGAATATTTCATTCATTCAGATTTAGGATGTCTTATTTTTGTGTTCCCTTTATTTTTTGAGCAATGTATGTATGTATGTATGTATCTATGTATGTATGTATGTATGTATGTTTATTTGTTTATTTATTTAATTTCTATGCCACCCATCTGCCCTACTAGGTGACTCTGGGCAGCTTGCAAATTATTTCTTAATACATCGACCTTTCCCATTTAGCCAGGTACTGCAAAATGTTCAAATATATTTAACTTCTGGGAAGAAAGAGGTTAGTAACGGAGTAAGATAAATATTTATTGCTTGTGCAAATGTTCTTTCAGGACAATATGTGTATGCAAAAAGCTGCAAAATTGGAAACATGGGGGTGGGTGGGAGTGGGGAAAGGAAGTAGAGATAGGCCAAGAAGCAGAAAAAGGGTTGAGATAGTTGATAATGAAAGATCAGAAGAAGCCTTACATGTTTTGGTTGGATCAAATTAAAAAAAAACCCTGCTGTACTGTATTGAATTATACACATTGATTTGAGTCTGTCAACAAAATACTCACAGGTCACTAATGCTAAATTATTATTCCTGCATGCATTCATTTGAAAAAAAAATTGATTCTAACATTGGGAATAATAGCTAAGTTATTTTTTCACATAAATAATATGGAGTTGGCAAAAATTTGTAGATTCTCATTGTGTCTCTCTCTCTCTCTCTCTCTCTGTGTATACTTCCAAGTAAAAAAGTTGATTCTCAGTAAATGTCTGAAGAAGTTCCTGCAGTTTTCTTGGCAAGATTTCAGAAGTGGTTCACCAATGCTTGTTTCCTAGGGCAAAGAGACAGTGACTGGCCTAAGACCACTGGCTCTGGGCTTAAAGTGGGACTAAGAACTCACAGTCCCCAAGCTGATGCCTTAAACTACTACAACTTTATAAAATTTTATAAAGGCCACTCAATACCTTCTTGTAATTGAAAACGGGCGTTAAGAGAGCCGAGGGAAGGTGTGCATGAGAAATACTTGATTTCAGGTCAGAGATCCATTTTTGGAAAAAGCCTGGAGGTCCCAACTTTTCAGTCACTAGACTCAAGACTCATTTCTGACACCTTTCAACCTGACCTTTTGGCATTGTCTACTACAGAAATGTTTTGTGTTTTTTTTTTTTTTTTTGTTTCAAAATTAATGGTTGTAGAGAAAAAAACCAAACAAACCAGTTACAACATAGCCTCGAAGTAGGGGCAGGCTACAGTGGAATTATTTGCAAACCAGGATTTTCCCAGCACAGAGTCTAAGCCGAGAAAAGCCTAGCGGACTTCAACTCCCAGAATTCCCCGGTCAAGGGCTGAGGGAATTCTGGGAGTTGGAGTCCACAAGTCTTCAAGTTGCCAAGCTGGTGGAAAGGGATGAACCATGTGCTGTAATAGCTCCAGATTCCCGAAAGGGGCAAGGTCAGGAAACTGCCTGACAGGCTCCTGGCCTGTGCTCTTCAGCGGGAGCCCCCTGCCCTTCTCTCGTCCCTTCGACTGGTCAGGCCTCGGCGGGTCGGTCGGACGCTGCGGCGGGAGACAGCCGAGGCCAGGCCTCGCGGTGCTTGTTTACTCCTTCACGATCGATCTCCTTCGCCAGAGCCAGCTCAGCTCCGGGTAAACCAGAGCCGCCCTCCAGCCGGTCTGGGGCCCAATGACAGGTTGAGAGCTCAAGAGGGCGTTGCAGGGGAAAAAATAAAAAAAAAATAAAAAAATTTAAAAAAAAAAAAATCCAGCCGAGGTGACAGCCCAAACTCCTCCTATCCTCACAACGCTTTGGCGTGTATTGTGGGGGAACATGGCAGATGGAGATTAGAAGCGGGGCGGCTGCTGGGGCTCTTCGGCTGCTCCGAGCTCCCGCGCCACTTGTTGGCTGCCCTTCGGTGACCCTTGCTTCGGGAGACGGCCGGGATGCCGTAAGGGCACCTGCAAAGAGGGATCTTCTGGGAAGCCTTTCGAAAACCGAGCGATCGGGTTGATCGGGGTTGTCTGAAAAAGCGCCGGATTCCTGGAAGGAGTGTGCGCGCAGCGCGGGGAGCTCAGGACCGTGCGCGCTTGGGATGACCCGGCTATGGAAGGGGGGCAGCGGCAGCGAGCCGGGCAGGATAGCCGCTTGCTGATGAAGAGACGCTGGACGCGGCAGGGGCCCGCGGCCGGGAGCAGAGCCAGCCACTGCTGCAGGGATCGGGGGCCGTTGGCTCTCTGCAGCAGCAGCAGCAGCAGCAGCAGCAGCAGTTCCCAGGTGGGACCGGGCGCCCTTCGCGTAGCAACCCCGCATTGCTGGTGATCTTGCGGGCTCCGCGCGAAAGGGCCGACGCGGAGGAAAGGAAGGCGCGTCGGGCATCCAGATCGCAGCGAGAAGGGGAAGGAAGAGGTGGAAGGAGGAAGAGAGGGGAAAAAAAAAAAAAAGAAAAAAAAAAAAGGGGAGGGGGGAGGGAAACAGGCAGAAGCAGCGGCAGCGGCAGCAGCCACCATGCTGCCCGGGGTGGGCGTGTTCGGCACCAGCCTGACCGCCCGGGTCATCATCCCGCTTCTGAAGGACGAGGGCTTCGCGGTCAAGGCGCTCTGGGGCCGCACTCAGGAAGAGGCGGAAGAGCTGGCCAAGGAGATGAGCGTCCCCTTCTACACCAGCCGCATCGACGAGGTCCTGCTGCATCAGGATGTGGATTTGGTCTGCATCAACCTGCCGCCTCCCCTCACCAGGCAGATCGCCGTGAAAACTCTGGGTGAGTCTCCGCGGGGAGCTTGGCGGGCAGGTGGCTGTGGACTTCTGAGGTGATGGTGGTGGGGAGGCCGTGGAAGAAGCAGCAGCGCCTTGAAACAGAGAAGGCCTGCTTGGAAGCCAAATCCCTGGCTGCCCCCTTAGATGCCCTCTAGAGGGCCCTTTTATTAGGTGTTTTAGCCTGCCTGGCTATTTATTGGAAAGGAAAAAAATGGGAGTTTGGGGGGTGGGGGGGGAGAAACACAGGCTCGGTTTGTATTACTGCTTAGGCGACAGGGCCTTTCATCCCCACCCCCCCCCTTGATAACAAGCCCTTAAATCTGAATAGTGCTCCGTATCAAACCCCAGATCGCTCAACCCGCGCTTCAAAGGTCCTTTCTTGCCTACAGGGGTGTAACTTTGGCAAGGATGGAAGTGTCAAGCAAAGAAGGCCTCTTCGTATGTTTTAGAGGTGTTCTTATAAGCCTCAGAACAGGTTGCATTAGAAACTGTCAGAGTGATGAAATAAGGGAATATATATATATATAAAAAAAAAAACCTGCACAGAATTCTTCTTCAAGGAAATTGACAGTCTGCCCACATTTTTTTGGTATTCCTAGTGTTTTAACTCCTGGCCAGGGTGGCCTTGGTTTTCCTCATTAATTTCTCATTTTCTGTGACTGAATTGTCATTTCTGTATCAAATCATTCTTTGGGAACTTTAGTGCTGTGAATTTGGTTAGCCCATTTTACTCAAACAAATCTTAAACTTATTGCTTGCCTAAATAAGTTAGTGTTTTTCAAACATCCTATAGACTAAGCGTGTCTATTGGCTGCATGTGGCCCTAGAAAACTAGTAATGCAGTCCCAAAGATAATAAAAGTATATTAAAAAAGAGAAGTTTGTTACTTTTATACATTAACTATATTATATATATATATATATTTGTATGTGGCCCAAGCCAATTCATCAATGCGTCCCAAATTACCATGCCATAGACCTTTCCATTGCTACACTTTTATTTTTGTCCAATATAAGAGACAATAGTCTTAAAAAAATTGATGGGCAGCACAGTCGTTGCACTTTGTTTCCTTCTATTGCTAATATTTATTTTAAATAAAACATTGTTATTTCCAATGTAAATAGCTCGCTGTGGAAAGGATGTTGTGTTGTATAAAAAGAGCCAGTGTCGAATTTCTGTTTGAATTTATGAAAATTATTTTTCTATGGGAAAACAGTGTAGCTTTCTGTTAAAGCCATACTTTGACTGCAACAGATCCTACTTTCAGTATCTAGCATTTCCAGGTTATGATGGAGAAAATTACCTTGTAAAACCTTGGAGATCTGAAATTATTGACTAGCATTTCACAAATAAAGTGTCTTCCAGAAGTATTAGATTGTAATTCTCATCAGTTGGCTCCTCTTCATTGCCAGTGGTATTATACTTAAAAAAAAAATCTCAGCAAGAAAAACAGCAGCATTTTCATATTGTCTGAGGATGTTGGGGTTGCAGTTTTATCTACCATACCTGGAAAACAGTCAGATTAGAGAAAGTTCTTTTAGACTAGAGTTAAGAATCATGATTTACCTTAGAATTTTTATAATTTCATAATTTTTCAAAAGTAAGAACTGTTTTTAATGATTCACAGAAATAAAATACCATGTAAATATTATACGAGAATAATCATGAAGAATTTGACCCACAATGATACTGACCCATAATAATTACTGGTAGTTTTCTATTCCTTCTTAGATTGTATCAATTTACATACAATAAAACCTTAATTTAACAGATCAAGGAAGAGGATGGGTGGGTCTGTTATTCCCAAATGTCTATTAAATCACAAATCATATCATTTATTATAATGTAGATCATTTGCATAATACCAATGAAGCAGATTGTTATTTTAGTCAATTTGCATTGTTTTAGTAACCTGTCACTAGGCAAAGGATATCAATTATGAATGATGTAAAATTATCATAAAAGATTTAGTTGCAATGGACTTGCTTGTTACTTCAGTGACTGTCCAGGAAAAACTTTGGTCTCCTGCATAAAAATTAAATTGAAGCATTGTTGTATTGTGTTTTCAAATGGGACGGCAGTATATGCAGATGTGACGGAATAGAGTTTTTCAGCAATGTTGCATTTTTTTAAAAATTGGCAAAAAAGTTTTTTTGTTTTCCTGAATTGTACACCTGCTGCAGTTGCATTAAAAAGAAGTGTCTTCACTTCTGTTTTTCAAACCAATCAGTTCAATGCAACAGCTGTTGCAGGTTAAAGGAGAGGAAGATAAGATAGGAACCAAAATTGGTCCTCGGACATGTAGTCTGAAACAAAACAGAAAAGCAAAAGATATTTTGCTGCCTTTCCAAATCCTCCTTTATAAAAGTCTCCAGAGTTTCATTTCTTTTGTTATTTTGCTGCTAGAGAGAAAGAACTGAAGTGGAAGCCCCATTTGTAAGGTTATCATTTCTCCTTCCTCTCTTTATAAAATCCTAGATTTTTCCCAAGCCGATACTACTATTTAGATGTGTTAAGAACAGAGTGTGTAGCATATTGGGGATGATAGGAATTGTAGTCTAGTTTGTCCGAAAGATACCGTTAGATGTTGAAGTGAGAAATGTCTGTCTCTTTTTTAAAGAAACAATTGATTGTTTCCATTGTTATTAGTGACTAATCAGGGATTTCTTGAAGTAAGCAAAACTGTCATAGAGACCACTATGGTGATACTCAAAGGCATGCATATTTTATACCACACCAAGACATCTAATTTGACACAATTGACAATTGAAATACATATATATATATAGCCATGCAATTAAGACCCATTATATACTGAATACGACTATATATCAATTTAGGTTTTCCTCCCTGGTAATACTATCAATGTAACTTAAAATATAATAAATATAATATATTTTATATAAAATTGTATACACATTTTCATGTTTTGCGGTGGATGTTGATTAATATTATACTTGGCTTTTCTTTTCTAGTAAATGGTAAACAAATCTGGAATTACATGAATTTCTGAAAAAAATTGTGGATGGCTTCTTTTTCTATAATTGCTTTTAAAGTGAATTCATTCCTAAACAATATACTTTGTTCTTTAAAAAAAAAATATCAGTAGGCATGACTTCCTTCCTTTCAAAATCTCATAAGTACTTTTCAATATTAACTATTAATTAGTTTCACTAAGCTTTCAGAAGTCTGCCATTTTATGTCTAAAATAGAATTTAGGAGCATACTTGAATGAAATATTTGCCCTTTGTAGCCTGGATCGCATCTATTCCGAAGGAAAATTTATTCATCTTTCTTATGCTTTGTTTGTTTCTCAGAACTTCAGCCCTCGTGTATTTGGCTCCTGAGCAAATTATTCTTTTATTTTGTATATTTCCAAATTGCGTATATCCTTCAAAGAGGAGCTTTTTTTATTTTTAATTGAAAAGAAAATACTGGTTCTAGAGTTTTTCTCCATTTTAAACAAACCACTTTGAATATTACCATAAAGAATAGACAATGAAGGAAACATCCAGAGATAGTGTAGTGTCCATTATTCTAAGCGGAGCATGGTGGTAAAACCTATGTTATTATTACCTTTATTGTTGGAGTATGACATGTGTACAATGAGATTGGCTAAGCCTCCCTTCATGTGCCCCCCCAACACAACTCACAGTGAGGACAGAAGTCCCTAACTGAGGCCCAATCTTATTACACTATGTGACCTTGTTGCACTATGCTCCGGCCCCGCAAGTCTGTGTTATTTTCTATTCAGAAGTCTGACAGCCCACAGGTAGAAATTGTTCTTCAGCCTGTTGGTACCGCTGGCTATGCTTACCCAATGGTAGGAGAGTGAAGAAGTGTTGACCAAGATGTGAGTCGTCCCTGAGAATTTTCCTCACTCTTCTAAGGCAGTGAGCCCTAGTGATGTCATCTAGTGGTATCAGGGAACAGCCCACAATGTTTTGTGTTGTGCTCACCACCCTCTGTAATGTCTTTCTATCTGCGGCTGTCAAGCCAGCATATCACACCATAATGCAGTATGTGAGGACACTTTCTATTGTGTAAAAGGAGGTCATCAGCTGTTGTTCCACTTTATTCTTTTGCAAGACCCGAAGGAAATGGAGTCTCTGTCAGGCCTTTCTAGCCACCTGGGTCGTGTTAATTTTTCAGGTAAGATTTTCGCTGAGGAAGACTCCCAGGAAACTCTCTTTAATATTCTTTGTTGAATATTCGAGATTGAATCCCTGCCATTTATAGAAAAATTCTGGACAAGACCTCTGAAATGATTTTTCTTATGTTATTGAAAATTTTTAAAAAGGAAAGCAAAAACTAATACAAACTAGTATAAAGTAAAGAAGAAGAAAAAATGAAAAAGAAAGCTAAAAGTATAAGAAAGGAAAAAATAAAAGAAAAATGGGAAAAAATAGAAAGTGAGTTCTGATCTTTATACCGCAATATGTGCAATTATAAATTTACCTCTTTCTTTAAAAGATAAATAGAATAGATGACTCTACATCTATCCTATTTATCTAACCCATAAATCATGAATTTATTTTTTCTGTTTTATTCAAAAAATCCATAAGGAGTTTCCAGTCAGCAATAAATATATTCTTTGTCCTTTCTCTACTGTAATCAAAGAAGTCAATTTGGCCATCTCAGCAGAAATGCATTAAGATTCAAACAGTGATCTGCCAAGTATAGTAAGGGTTTGATTTATATTGGATAACTTATGTTCCTATGACTCTTACCTTTCCTGGTAGACTGGCTGGATGAGTATATGTGTACACAGCCATTTACTTAACAGGAAGTCCATGTTTCCTTCCTCAGCCTTTATTTTGCAAATCATGCATACAGTATAGATTATTGTTTTTTAAGGGCTGAATCAAAAGGAACCTCTGTATTAGACCATGGAGAAAATAATCTCCTATTTTATTTACATGATATTATATTGAAGAGGTTTGTGGGACTGCTCTTTTCCACTGGCCCCAGTTTTATGCCTCAAGTGTGAGACAAGAACATTTAAAATAGATCTACATGGGTAAAAGTCTTCATGGATTCTAGAATATTGATTGTGCAGAGTTTTGGATTCTGAGCCAATGTTTGTAAATAGGAATTTAAACTAAAGATTTTACTGTCTCAGATATCTTAGCAATATCCATTGGATAAGGCCTCTAGTGCCCCACAGCATTGCAGCAAGGCTTAAACTTGCAGCACTTCAACCCATTTATTATTTATTTAGAAAATAAATAAAGATAGAAAAAAATCCATTAAAATGTAATGGACATCAAACACATAAATTAAAAGAGCAGCAGTAAAAGATTTGGAAAAACAAATATACTCTGAGTTATATGATATTAAGGGGAGCACTTGTTTCAGCTTCACTGGCAAATTCTGGGATTCTGCCACAATAAAAGAAGAATTATTCATTTCAAATGTGCTAGTGGAGGGACTTGAAAAGGGTACTCCATAGATAATCTAAAGGTATAAGATGGACTATACAGAAGTCTTTGTCAATTCATATTGCTATCAGGAGGAAAATTATACCATATGGATGTATCTAAAGCATAGATTTCAATGCTTAAAGTTTGTTGCCATATCTACTGGCACTGCTAATGGTGAAGGAAAAGGATGGATAAAATATTAAGTCCTTTGAAGATTGTTATTTATAAATATGTGTGTGTGTGTGTGTGTGTGTGTGTGTGCGTGTGCGTGTGTGTGCTGTTCAGCTTCCCTCGGGTATTATCCCACGTCATTGTAGTGCTGTTAAAGTTGTAGCAACGTTTCAGCAGAATCTCATCTGCCATCATCAGGCTTCTGTATGGATGTGGGTCTCACAGTTTCTGGTTTCAAATTCGAGGCTGGTCTATTCTGATTGGCTAGGAGTCTAGGTCTGTGTTCACTGGACTTGGAGTTTGATTGATTGGTGTTTCTGGTTTCTTCTGTCTGTTTTGTGGCTTTGATTGGCTGGCAACACTCTGTTCCTGTGTTGGAGGCTTTCAGTGCAGCTTGGCTTCGTGTGAAAGGACGGCTGCTATCCATGAGGAAGCCAGGTTTCACCTGGGTGCCTGGTGGGAGGCTGTTTGAGTTGGAGGCATCAGAGGGAGTCTGTTTGTGCTCAGGTGTTTGTCTGTTTTGTGGTGTGGAGATCTTTCTATTTGAGAGTGCAGGCTTCCAAATGATTGACAGTCTGCTGGAATCATCTCTTCTATTCATGCTTTCAGGTCTTTTTTCAATCTCTATGGCTTCTCTGATGATTCTGTGGTTGGGGTTTTCTATAGTGGCTAGGGTTTTAGTGCCATTGAAGTTGATGTTGTGACCTGTGGTTTTCATGTGTTGGACTAGTGAGGAGGTGTGTTCCAGCTTTTTTACTGCATTTTTGTGTTCATCTAGGCGGGTACTTATTCTTCTATTGGTCTGTCCAATGTATGTGGCCGGGCATGATGTACAGGGAACTTCGTATATGCCTTGGTTTTCCAGGTCAATTTTGTCTTTGGGGTTTCTAAGGATGGCTGCTATTTTTTTGTCTGTTTTGAAGGCAGTCTTGATGTGATGCCTGTGTAGTATCTTACTGATTTTGTCTGTAGTACCTCTTATGTAGGGCAGGACAGCTGTTCCATAGGTCTGTTGATCTTCTAGGTCTCTGTTATGTCTTGGTGTGTTTTTGTGGATCAAGTTGGTGATTTTGTTTTTGTGGAAGCCATTGGCTGTCAATACTTCAGTCAGGGTGCATAGTTCAGTCTTTATATGTGTCTTATCTGCCAGGCGTTTGGTTTTGATAATTAGTGTTTTCGCCACGGAATTTATCTGTGCTGGGTGGTGGTGGGATTGGGCGTTGAGGTAGCGGTTGGTGTGTGTTTTCTTTTGGTATATGGTGTGTCCCAGTGTGCCATCTGTTCTTTTGTAGATTAGTACATCTAGGAATGGTAGTTGTTTGTTTATCCACTTCCATGGTGAACTTGATTTTGGGGTGTGTGCTGTTTAGGTGTGTTAGGAAATTGTTTAGGTTTTCTTTTCCATGGGGCCAAATCACAAATGTGTCATCGATGTATCGTAGCCATAGTTTGGGTTTGTGGGTGGCATTAGCCAGGGCTCTGGATTCGAATTCTTCCATGAACAGGTTTGCAATGACGGGTGACAGTGGTGATCCCATAGGGGCTCCTTCAATTTGCTTGTATCTTTGTCCTTTGTATTTGAAATATGTGTTGGTTAGGCAGTGTTCTGTTAGTTCCATGAGGTCTTTAGCTGGTTGGTATTTATTTTTGATGATTTCAAGAGTTTCTTTTATTGGGACTTGAGTGAATAGTGAAACCACGTCGAAACTTACAAGCAGATCTTCTTGTTCCACGTGTAGATCTTTGATCATTTCTAAGAAGTGGTATGAGTTTTGTACATATGAAGCTGCGGTTTCAGCATGGGGCTGTAGTTGTTTTGCTAAGTATTTAGCTAGGTTTTGTAATGGTGCTCCTATGGAGCTGACTATGGGTCTGAGAGGTATGCCTTCTTTGTGTATTTTTGGGAGGCCGTATAATTTGGGGCATTAGAGAACTCAACAAAACAGGAGCAGATGTCCTATCCAAAGGATTCAATTATGCCATAGCACCCAAAAAAATCCCAACAGAATCCATCATATGTGCAGTAGAATCCAGCCTAACCAAATTAAATACAGATGAAGCTGACAGAATAAGACACCAGGTTACTCACATCTTATGCACAACGAAACCACCAAAAAGTAATTTGCAAAAAGATGAATTCAGAGCACTACAAACCCTGAAAAATGATAACAGCATAATAATACTCCCAGCAGACAAAGGAAATGCCACAGTAGTAATGGACAGAAAAGACTATGAAACAAAATTGACAGACCTACTCCAAGACTACACATACAAAACTATAAACACAGACCCAACCACATATCTAGAAAAACTAACCAAGAAGAAAATTTTAACCAGCCACATAAGCAAAGAAATCCAACAGACGATCATCCCAAGAGAAAAATCTTCTAGATGCCCCAAATTATACGGCATATATATATGTATATATATATATGTATGTTTTTTTAGGCTTTCGCAGGTACTTATATGTGTGCTGTAATATATATACATATATGTATATGTATATGTATATGTATATGTATATGTATATGAATACAGTTCAGCTTCCTTCGGGTATTATCCCACGTCATTGTAGTGCTTTTAAAGTTGTAGCAACGTTTCAGCAGAATCTCATCTGCCATCATCAGGCTTCTGTATGGAGTTTGTACACAAACTCCATACAGAAGCCTGATGATGGCAGATGAGATTCTGCTGAAACGTTGCTACAACTTTAAAAGCACTACAATGACGTGGGATAATTCCCGAAGGAAGCTGAACTGCATTCATGTAAGTACCGGCGAAAACATATATATATATATGCTGTTTAGCTTCCCTCAGGTATTATCCCATGTAATTGTAGTGCTTTTAAAGTTGTAGCAACGTTTCAGCAGAATCTCATCTGCCATCATCAGGCTTCTGTATTACCCGAGGGAAGCTAAACAGCACACATGTAAGTACCCGCGAAAGCTTAAAAAAACAAATATATATATATGCCATAAATAATTCAGGATAAAACTTACTTTTGTAGTTTTGCTACAATTATATCTTAATAGTTATTATAAAATGAACAAGGCTGTACACAGTTTGAATATTATTCAAAAGAGTGCTTTGGAGTGTGGATGTGAGCACAGCATCTTTTTGCTGTTCCTAAAAACATGCATATCTTTCAGACTAAAAAGCCATGACTTTAAGAATTTATTACAGATGTGCTATGTTAATTATTCAGCTTATTAAAGCAGTTGCATCTTTTTTCAGATTCATGGGGAAGCCTGAGAAAAAGTGTTACTTTAATTAATAGTAGATAAATGGAATTGTGGGGTGAAATCAAATAAGTTGGTAATAATGAATGTGAGAAGAGAATGGTAAAGACTGAGAAACAGAAGAAAACAAACTGGAAGTCAAAACAAACTGTGGAAATTGCCAGAAAAAGGAGAGAAACCAAATCCAAGAAAGACAAATATATCAGGCACGAACTTAATAAAGAAATTAAGAGAAATTAAAACAACATATAAAGATTCCAAAGGTAGAAGCCGACATGGTCAAACAAAGAAAGTCTTCCAAAAGACTTCTAAACTCAGAAGAAAATATCAATGTTAAGTTTGTATGCTAAAAGACTTCAGTGGACAGATAATAATTGATTGATAGAAGATTAAACAAAAATAGTATACAAAAATGCCATAGATGCATCAATGTTAAAAATAGCCTAGAAGATATTCTCTATTTACAAGATCTCTAGTACTTAAGCATGAAGTTAGATCGGCACTTTGATCATTATCAAGGCTGCAAGAAATGGTGGAAATTTTACAGAAATATGGCAAGCAATAGAAGAAGAAACAGTAATAGTTCTAACAAAACTATGCCAGCAAATCTGTAGAAAAACCCGGTGGCCAGCAGATTGGAAGAAATTCTTAATACTTAAGAAAGGAGGCTTGAGTGTGCATACTATTGCACAATATCTTTATTTTACATTAAAACAAGAGTATCCTTAGAATCATTAAATACAGATTGGAACCTTACATGAAAAAAGAGCTAACAGAAGTTCAAGCTGGTTTTGGAAAAAGACTGAGGAATAAGCGACATAATTGCTGAAGTATGTTGGATAATATGTGTGATGGTTCAGCTGTTAAATACTCTGAGCTTGTCACCTGGAAAACTCGAGACCTGAATGCCGTGCAACGGGATGAGCTCTCGTTCCTTGCCCCAGCTCCTGCCCTCCTATCAGTTTGAAATAAGCAAATGCGAGTAGATTAAAAGGTACCCTTTTGGTGGGAAGGTAACAGCGTTCTGTGTGCCTTTGATATATAGCCATGCACATGACCATGGAAAATGTCTTTGGACTACACTGGCTCCTTCAATCAAGAAATGACAATGAGCACCTCACCCTAGAGTTGGACATGAATGGACAGAGGAAAACTACTTTTTTACTTTGCTGGATAATTGAGAAAGCTGAAGAATACCCAAAGAAATCATTATTTGCTTCATTGATTATAGAAAGCATGTTGAGGACATTGGTCTTATAGCTGCAAATGATCTGCAAGCTTTAATAATGAAAGGATCAAATGTAAAATGGGACTATGATAAAGGACATCAAGCTAATGACCACAGATCCAGAGTTAAGATGACAGTGAAGCTATTGAAGCTATATATACAGTAGCTTCTGCTTTTTAGGATTGGTTTTATCAACAGTAAAAGAACCAGCAGTCAAGCACATCAAATACCAGCACTGACAGAGCAGCATTGAAGGACTTGGGGAAGATAATTCAAATTATGTGACATGTCAATTCCTATATCAGAATTGTGCAGACAATTGTTTTTCCTGTGATACTCTATGGAAATGAAAGTTGGACTTTGAAAAAGCAGGATAAAAGAAAGTACTGATGCTCTTGAACTTTGGTATTGGACAAGACCATGGATAGGCAAGGAAACAAGTCACTGAACAAATCAACACACCCACAGCACAAGTGACCAGACTCAAATTATTATACTTTGGACACATTATATGAAGGTTTAGCTCTCTAGAAAAATCTGTAATGTTTGGGGAAGGTAGAACGAAAGATAAGGCAGGGATAACTAGCAGGAAGATGAATGGGCTCAAGTACTGCACTGTTGGAAGTCCTGTAGGATTATTTTGGGGACAGACTGCAATGGAGAAAATCCATCTATCTGCTTGCTAGGAGTCAAAACCAACATGATGGAACACAGACAGTATCAATCAGATAGATGCTATGCATGAGTAAATTCTGGAGTACTTCCTCCAAATTATTTTTAAAGTTTGAGGTTGGACATATCTGATCTAGATATTACTGCCATTATTCTCTTTCCTTATTATTCTCTGTCTGGTAGCTCCAATATAATGTTCTTGAGTACTCGTGTGCATATGGATACTTTCTTTGGCGCTTGCCATCATTTTAATTTCTAAGAATGCCTGGGATGTCAGTGTTCATTATTAGAAAATACAAATCATGAGGAACTTGTCCAGTGTTTGCTTTGAAGGAATGATTTGATTAAAGACCCAGGTAAGTAGAGGTAATAGGATCATCCTGTAGAAGGTAATGATTGAGAAAGTTGGAGTAAATTATTTTATAATTGCTTATATCATCTGTGGCAGTTATTTTATGAACTGACAAATCTCTTCCAGCAGTTGTTTTGTAAGTGTCCACAACGCGTTAGCAAAATTGCAGATGTGCTTACAGGAACAAAATACTTAGAACTCATATGTAGGTCTCTTAATTTCTCGTTGCAAGCCCAAATTGACCGCAGCTGAGCTTCTCTTGATGTACAAACATTGCTATTCTAACCAGCTCTTGCTTTATAATTAATTTTAAAAATAATATGAAGTCTCCCCTATTTAGTATTTAAACTTATTTAGTATTATTTTTATTGTTCCAGAGACAAGGGGAAAAAAAAGCAGTAATATTTTATTATTCTTGGGATACACTTCCTGGAATGAAAACGTAATGTTTAAATTATCTTACAGAACTCTTTTCCTCAATATTTTTTCTCCACCTTACAAATTACGTAATAATCTTGTGTACTTTAGGCAGCTGCTATGATGCACCAATCAGATCAAGGAAAAATTAGGATAAATAAAATTTCTCAAGTTGTTATAGAACTGGGCAGTTTATAAATGTCTAAAATCCGTAATAGATAAATGATGTCAAACAGCCTGTGTACGTGGAAGAGGCTTGTAATAATTTCAGATCCCTGAGACACATTTTTAATATATGTAAAATGACTTCAATGTGAAGCAAAATCTATTAATTTATTTTAGCAGGATATAGGTTGAATTAATTTTCAGTTACAATGAGGTGTTAATATTCTGTCTAACTGATCTCAGAAACTAACTGGGATTGGTTAACACCTAGATGGGAGACCATGAGAAATTAGATTCCTGCAGATTAGATTGGGAAATAAAAATACATCTCTCAAGAAGGAATTGCCAACAGCTTTCATATTGGAGTGGGGAAAAATATGAAATCACGAGGAGTTGAATTTTGCTGAAAGGATATTCCTCAAAGAGTCTTTGAAGAACAGATTTTTGCTATTGCAATGAAATTGAACTTTCCATCTATCTTACTAGTTTTGATCATTATTCCCCTTTTAACTCCCATGCCTGAGCAAAAACCAACATTTTAATTTTTTGTAACCTATTGTCTCTTGGAGACATGAGAATGAGAAAATTAAGTCATCAGACTATTTAGCCATACCCTGTTAGTTGTGCTGATATAGTACAGTATACAAGCAAGAGAAATACAATACTAATCAACGCTAGTTCAGATAGGGCTGCTGAATATTATCTAATATTTATAAAAATATAACTTTAAAAGCAATAGAATATTCTTGATTGGGTATTGAATTAGAAGAGAGGATTTCTTGAAGCCCAAAAAGGAGGCCATTCAAAGTGTTATCCCATAAGCTGGAATTTGATTTGGCAATACATTTTTGCTTTAGTGAACATAGGCTTATGTATGTATACATTCTTTTTATGTGGGAAAGCTTACCTAAGTCTTTTTTCTGTAGACTCATTTAGTGAGCATGTACAGCATGCATTTATACAATGAACTTTTTATTGCAAGTACATATGTTCAACTATGTATATTCCACCAGATAAGATTTGTGAGTATGATATATTTTGTGGGAATTAGCCCACAAAAAATGAAGGGAAAAATTCTTTGTGAGTGTTTTTCACTGAAGTATTTAATAGAATGACACCTGACAATAAATATTCAAGACAGAATTTTAAGATTTAATATTCACAGCCATAGTATCCTAAGACCACTGCATTATTTCTGGTGAACCTACATAGAAGTTTTAAAGTGTCACTGATCCTTATGATTCTGCATTGTCATATTTGAATAATCATGTTTAGTATTTTAGATTCTATGAACTTAGCCATTCCGATCTGCAATTTGTTGTTGTAGTTTGTTATAGGAACCTAGCCTGTTATGGGCTACAGTATTTAATTAATGTAGGTTAAACAAACACAAGACAGTGCCCATGAATTTTGACATATTTCTTTTTTTAAAAAAGGTCTTTTCGTTCTCTTGATGGACCAAAGTAAAATAATTTATTGACATTTAAACACTACTACTCTTTTTATCAATTGAAAGTTGCTTTCATTAAATGTAATATGAATCAAAACTATTAGTTTGGTTTGGGGACGTAACTGCTTGCCAGTTCAGATGTGACTCATGCAAGAATAAATACATTGGTGTGCATATGTCTAGAATAAATTAATCGAACCACTTTAGTAAAGGTGAAAATAGGAAAACAAAATCAGAGTTATTCATTTCTTGAACTATATGGAAGAATTGTGAAATCTGTTTGTTCTGCAATAAATCTATGGATTTATTTATTCTAACTTTGATTGAAAACTGTAGTCCTTGAAATACTTAATATAAACGTTGGGATCACTGAAATCTATAGTGGAATATAGCTCTAATGCTGGTCAGTTGTGCGATTCTTTTCTCTGTGCATGAGACTGCCATGACTTACACTACAATGTACCCCTACTATTTTCTGCTACAAAGATTGTTTATGGTGATTTACACTATTAAAATGCATAAAGACAATAGTGTTCTATGTGTCCCCCAATGTCTGTAAAGTTGAGAATCACAGACTTTTATTTCTGTGGAAATTAAATGCAAGGTGATAGACAGTTTGCATTCTTGGGTATTATATATAGCAGTACTTCTTAAAACAGGAGTGTCAAACTCACGTCATCACGTGACATATCGTGACTTTTCCCCCCTTTGCTAAATAGGGTGTGGCCATGGCCAGTGTGTGAGGCATCTGGTCCATGAGCCGTAAGTTTGGGCCGCAAGCCCTATCTTAAAGCCATGCTGATTAAGTTATATTATTTAGAAGCATAATTTAAAGCTGTGTAATAAGTTTTTTTTTAGCTCTCTATATAAATGGATTCAGAGCTGCCATGTATCATAATTGATTTCACCACCAAGTGAGATATTCTAATGCATTAAATTAATTAATGATCTCTATTTCAAAGCTTTCAGTCAAACATCTTGTTTATTCAGTTGGCTAAAATTAAGCAAGCCATAATCTTTTTCAAAACGGGTCCACTACTTTACTGATTTAGATTTCTTTTTTATTTATTTTAATATATATGCTGTTTATTTAATATATATGCAGTTCACTCCCATTTTGTGCCTTACAGCATCTAAAATAATCCAGTTTAAAATTCAGTCTTACCATACTGTTGTGACTCTTTCCTTGTTACAATTTAAGAAGGGGCTTTTATGTATATGCTCAGTAATACAGGTGGTCTTTGACTCACGACCACAATTGAACTCAAAATATCTGTTGCTAAGTGAGACAGTTGTTAAGTGAATTTGTCCCATTTTATAACTGTTCTTGCCATGGTTGTTAAGTGAATCACTGCAGTTGTAACTTGGTCAGAAAGTTGTTAAGTGAATCTGGCTTCCCCATTGACTTTGCTTGTCAGAAGTTTGCAAAAGGTAATGATCCCAGCATATTGTTGCCATTATAAATATGAGTCAATTGCCAAGCATCTGAATTTTGATCGTGTGGCTATGGGGATGCTGAAGTTGTTGTAAGTGTGAAAAATGGCCATAAGCAGAGGTGGTATTCAGCAGGTTTTGACCAGTTCTGGAGAACTGGTAGTGGAAATTTTGAGTAGTTTGGAGAACCGGTAAACGCCACCTCTGACTGGAGATTTTACAGTATCCTTCCCCTGCCACGTCCACCAAGCCATGCCCACAGGATCGGTAGTAAAAAAATTTGAATCCCACCACTGGATCATAAGTCACTTTTTTCAGTGCCATGAAATTTTGAACTGCCACGAAATGAACTGTTATAAGTTCAGGACTACCTGTATATGTTTACTCAAGAAAGAGTTGACATTTCATGTAAATAAGATTATTTTCTGTTCACACCATAACTTATAATACAGTATATGACATTTGTAACATTAGTAACCTTTCACAAAAACTTTGATTTTTTAAAAAGCACTTCAGATATAATGGAAGCATAATGTCCTTAACAGAAAAAGCACTGCATTGCTTTTTTAATATAGTTAAAATGTAATAGTGTTTTGAACAAGGTTGGAGGGCTAATGATTCAGTTTATATCTCTTATCTTCAATTACTTTTCTGTTAATTGATTTAACTACCTCTATTTTTTGTTTTGCCTTTTGACAAGTGTGATTGTCTTGCTAGATATTATCGTCCATTGTCATGCATTCTTGCTGATGTCTGAAATATTAAACACTGACAGTAATAGAAGCACTAATAAGGCAAAATACTAAGCTTTCTTTTTCCTTCTGTTGAGGTCTATAACCCCAGGAACTATTGAACCACAATTCTGTAATTATTCCATTGCCAGAATAGATGAGTTACCACTAGAGGATTGAACTGGTTTTTACTGAAAACTGGCACATGGCTGAATGAAAAATAAAAGGCAAATGTTGATTATGCATTTTTTATGAGCAACGATGATATTATGAATAGAAATCGGCTCACACTGCCAGCTTTTATAGTTGAAATGTAACTGATTTCATAAGGTATCTATGTTTTGCATGTAATGGTAAGTTAGAATTTCCCAGCATCCTGGCTCACTAAAAATGAGCAAATATATTAAAGCATCCTGCTGGTTCATTTCTATTAAAGCCCATGTCCCACTGCACCAATGGATGCAAAGAGGATGTAAAACGGACAAAAAAGCTTGCCATCCATTGGAAAACACGATGCATCCGTTGTGTACTCACTGCGTACGTGTTTCATATGCTCTATCCGTCAAACATCCGTCTACTGCTATTTCATCCGCTCAAAACGTTTTGAGCTGCACAAGATGAAATGAGATGTACATCCGCGACACATACGGGCAGCAAACGTTCTACGTCCGTTGTCTTCCGTTACACGTCTGCTGGATCCTCTTGGCATCCTCTGGCCATCCCCTCAACTCACATCCACTGCAGCTGAAAGCGGAAAGAGGGAGGAAGCGAAAGGTACATGGAACGTCCACACAGCGTTAGTAGCACGGAAATAGAAAGGATGTAAGTGGATGCATCTCGTATATAAAGCATTAAAACGGACAAAACGTTTGTATATGGGACATATCTCGGATATTTAGGATGTCTGGAGTATGCCAAGAGTATGTAGAAGGGCACTGAGCGGAAAACCAATATTTCCTATAAAAAGGGGGAGGAAATCACCTGGATCTCACTATCAGTCCAGCAGCCGTGGTGTACAGACCTCTTCACCCTTGGTCTTGCTCTTCCACATCATCCATTGATCTCCACAATGGATCATCACACACTCCTTATGGTAGCTGCCATCATTGAACACCAGAACCAAGCCCTCTTCAGACTGTTTCACCTTTTCTACGCAAGGAGAAGGAGACGTCCAAGAGCTATGTGGGTCCGACGATGGATCGGGAGAAGAGTGGAGTTTGGACTGTATGACAAGCTGATGGTGGAGCTGAGGAATGAAGACACTCGTGCATTCCAGCACTTCATGAGGATGCCACCAGCCATGTTTGACGAACATGTTGTGCGTTTCAGACCCAGGTTGACCAAGCAGAGCACCAACTTCCGTCCCAGCCTGGACCCTGGACTGAAGGTGGCACTGACTCTGCGCCACCTGGCCTCTGGGACCATGTACAGAAACATGCACTATGTCTGGAGGGTGCCACACAAAACCATCAGCAAAGTGGTCAGAGAAGTGGTGCAGGCCATCATCGAAGAATACGTGGAGGAGCTCCTCCAGTGCTCCACCACTGAAGAAGGCTGGAGGAAAGTTGCAGAACAGTGGTATCAGAGGTGGAACTTTCCCCACACTGTTGGAACCAAAGATGGCAAGCACGTGACCTGCAAACCTCCAGCCAACTCAGGATCCTCTTATCACAACTACAACTGCTTCTTCAGTATCCTCTTTGCCATGGTTGATGCTGACTACAAGTTCATGTACATCGATGCTTCAGGCAATGGGTCAGCTTAAGATGCCCAGTTATACAATGCCAGTGACCTCAAGGATGGGCTGGAACGCAACCTCATCATGGGTTTTCCAGATCCAGACCCCCTACCCAATGACACACAAGATGTGCCCTACTTCATCGTGGGTGATGACGCCTTCTCCCTCAGAACCTACCTCATGAAGCCCTACACTTCAAGATACCTCACCCGTGAAGAGAGGATCTTCAACTACAGGCTGTCCAGGGCAAGACGGGTGGTGGAGAACACCTTTGGCATCCTGGCCAACAGGTTCCAGGTACTTTCACCACCATGCAGCATCACCCAGGGACTGGGAGGAACATCGTGGAAGCTTGCTGCATCCTGCACAATCTCATGCGAACCCACTTCCCAGTGTTGCAGAACACGCTTGTGGACCGTCAACAGGGAATAGGGACATGGAGCCTGGTGAATAGAGGCAAGGATGAAACCTGATAGACACTGTAGATGTACAAGGCCCCAACAGAGCTTCACGTGAAGGGAAGAAGCAGCACAACCTCCTGAAACACTGGTGTAACTCCCCAGCTGGAGCAGTGGAGTGGCAAGACAGGATGGTAGATGCTTAATGGATGCTTACTTGAGCCTGTCTCATAACACTGATGAGATTGTGCCATGTATGTTGAGTGGCCCTACAATGAATAGGGCATTAATAAAAAAGCTTTGTTTATTTTGAAATGTGTTGATCAATGAAAAAATTGTTATTGATAAAAAAGGGCCATTTGTGTGGCAGCTGGGAGGGTGGACCATACAGTCCCACTATGCTTGCACTGGAGGTTTATCTATCCCACAGCTATCCTTACCTATCCTACAACTATCCTTTCCCATCCCACAGCTATCCTTACCTATCCCACAAGTATCCTTACCCATCCCACAGCTATCCTTACCCATCCCACAACTATCCTTACCTATCCCAAAAGCATGCAAAGGCTTAACCCTTTTTTTAAAGTTTTCACCAACACTTTATTAAGAAAATAAAATGATCCAAGTGTGTGAAGCACAGATAACCTTTATTAATAACTGTCTTAAGTAAACTGCATGACTTTATTAAAAAAGCAAAATGAACCAAGTAAAGTGTCTTAAGCAAAGATAAAGTGAACAGGTAACAACTCAGTCTCTGGCACTATTCTCAGTCACTCTGAGGCATGTCCATGGTCTCAGCTGTCGAGCGGCCAGGGACTGTGGAGGTGGCTGTGGCTGGGGTGCTGGTCTGAGGCGCCATTGGGGTGCTTGGCCCTGAGAGTACAACAGGGGATGGTGTGTTTAGGAAGCTCTCAGAGAGCTGACTCAGTCCCGTGAGGTTGAGAGGCCCTTCATCAAGGACCTGGGATGTCAGGCCCAAGACTGATGACAGATTGTCCATTGACGGGCTTGGCTGTGGGGTGGAGGAAGGAGGAGTGTAGTGGGGCTGTCTGGTCTGCAGCTGGGCGAGGTGAGGCATCTGTGGCGTGCGATGAACCTGGGCCTGGACTGGGAAGGTCTGCCTCTGCTGTGGGAAGTCCTGGTACTCGTAGCCTTGGTAGGTGAGGGGCTGTTGAAAGCCGTGGAAGGGCTGTGACATCGCCTGGGGTGGAGAAGCAGACCTGGACGGGGTCGGAGCAGGTTCAGCTGGGCCTGGAGGGTTGTGCAGAAGTGCTGTTATCTTCTGCTTCATCACCTGGTACTGGACCTCGGGCAGGTCCATGAGGGTCTGGCTCACGTAGGTGATGAAGGGCTTGCGGTTCGAGGATGGTATGTTGCTGTGGACCAGCTGAGAGAGAAGATCTGTGCTGGTTTTGATTGTGGCCCTGATCTCCAGCAGGACAGTGTGGCTCTGTCCCTCCAGTCTGCCTCTCTGCCTGCTTTCTGTGGAGGTGGAGCTGGGGGTGGAGGTGGGTTGGTCTCTGGTGGCTGCCACTTCTTCCTCCATTTGTGACAGGGGATCCTCCACGTCCTCTGGCATTGGGAGTGCAGCTGTCAGGGGGGTCTCTGTCGTGGGCCCCTCCGAAGACACCTGCCTGGACAGTGTAGCTGTCTCCTGGCTGGAAGAGGACTGGCTATCTGTGGGCTGTCTGAGGGAGAGAGTTGTCAGAGGGGCTTCTCCTCAGTGGTGGACCTCACCCTCCAGGAAGCTGCACTTGGCCATGACGTACATCTCCTGGTCAGTGAGCTTGACAGCGGCCTGGCCAGATTTCTTCAGGTGCAGCTTGCCATACCAAATGTGCATGTGCTTCCACCATCCCAGGAGTACATCTGCAGTGTAGCCCAGCCTTGTCTCTCCACGCTGCCTGCTTTCTCTTGGTGTCGCGATAGAGACTGTGGCCCTTTCTCCACAAGTACTCGTTCTCCCTCAGCCATTCCAGCACCTCCTTCTCATGGTCCTCGGAAATGGAGTACTGTTTCCTCTCTCCCTTCTCCTTGCCCCTTCCTCCCTCTGGCAGGGGCTTCAGGGCCTTCAGCAGCAGGGCTTTGAGGGCCTTGGGGCTGGTCCACCACAGCAGCAGCAGCAGCAGCAGGAGAAGCACCACCAGCAGCAGCAGGAGAAGCACCAGAAGCACCAATATCAGCAGAAACAGCAGCAGCAGCAGCAGCAGAAGCACCAGGAGCTTCAGAGTCAGCGCCGGGGGTGGGATGGTGGTTCTGTCCTTCTTGCCAGGGCTGGCAGGAGTAGGCACAGGCTTTCTCTTCTTCCCTGACTGACGAACCATGGTGTTCTTTCAAGATGTCTCTGGCAGGAGGTCTTTCCTCTGAATGGTGACTGCTTGCGAGCTGCATCCTTTTATATCTGCGGAGCTGACGCAATTCATCCTCCCCGCATGCGCAGTGAACTCTTTGCATCCGCTATGCATCCGCTATGCATCCTATAGGCGTCCGTGATGCATCCGCTTCCATCCGCTAGGCTTCCTACGAACATCAGCTTACCATCCTCGCTGTGTACTACCCCCGTCCGTTCCTTTCTGTTCTTTTCCGTTCTGTTTATGCAAATTTTCACCACTTTTGAGAGCGGATGACAACGGATGGAGCCACCCCCGAAATTTGGTCATCCGCTGTGTCCTTTTTGCATACGTTTTGCATCCGTTGGCCAGTGTGACCTAGCCTTAAGCTCCTTTTGTCAGGGGGAAACAGCTGATTTAAAATTTGTCTGTAGTTTCCTTTTTGTGATATGAAAAAGTAACATTCTAGCTTGTCTATCCCAAACAAGCTTAGATTAAATGTCAAGAACAAGCCTTGGCCTCTCATTTTGACTTTAGGAACAATATTTATCAAGTAAGGACTTATATCTTTCAAGGTTCATCAGACGAAGGTTCGAGAGAAAAGTCAAAATTAAAGAAAGGGAATGTTATTGTTTATTCAGTTGGTATAACTCCCCATCTCACACGTATGATTCTGGGCACTTCATTAAAAAACAAGATAAAAAGGAGAATACAGTATAAAAACATAAAACTATATGTTGGTATAACTGTTTGATAAAATAAGTAAAATGGAATAAGCATAACTGCTAGATTACCAGGGAATGAAAAGGAGATTCAAGGTAAATTTGGAATTCCTGTTCATTTTCTAGCATCATTGATGCTTTTCCTTTCATTCTCCTCTTCTTCTTTTTACATTGGATAATACATTTGTGTTTGTTGATAGACAACTTTGTCTTCTCTTCTTCAGTAGAGTCTCCAGTAATTTAAAAGTCCTGAATTGACAAGACCTCTGCCTACCTATAACTGATCAACATGTGGAAGACTGGTAGATAACATATAGATAAAAATGGATAGTTCCCAGTGTCAGAAGAATTATACTTTTATTAATTTTGGTGCTCTGTTTCATTTCCAGAGTGATATGCATTCAGTGTGTGTTCAGCATTAGGTGAAACAAAAGGATTTGGAAAAATGTTTCATTTCTTTCCCTCCTGTAGTTTGCTTTGAGGGGAAAAACCTACTTTAACTCAGAACAGTTGAGGAGAATGTAATATTGTCTCAGGTGTAGCTTGGTGACAAGGTGGAAGCATTGTATTGATTATCAAAAAACATAGCAAAGTAAAAAGCAAATCAATAAGTAAGTAAGAAAATCAGTCCCAAACATCCCAATCTTAATATATAAATGATGATCTCCATCATATTAAAAGAAGGTATATGTTTATGGAGATTTTCAATAATCCATGTCATAGTTGTCCCAAAAGTACTTTTTCAAGAGGCAACTGGACTTTCTAGTTTTTTTAAAGACATTTCACTTCTCATCCAAGAAGCTGAAGGAGCTTCTTGGATGAGAAGTGAAACGTTTCCAAAGAAAATCCAGGAAGCCCAGTTGTCTCTTGAAAAAGTACCTGTAGAACAAAAGAAGGCATATCTTTTCAGTTCTAGAACCATGTGCAAATGCTTGGTGGGTGAATGCCAGATGAGAAGACTCTTGACTTCATAATTTGCTTGGGAAGTTTCCAAAACATCTCCTCATCTGTTGTTAAAAAAGGAGAAATGCCATAATTTGCTGGTTGTCCATTTTATACTCCTAATCTTCTGGATTGTCAGTATAATGCCAATGAAGGGCAACATAGTAGTATAGGACAAAAGCTTAAAAAAATCACTATCTCATGTTATTCTCTTCCCCAAACCAAGATAACTTCATAAGAGACCATGGTCTTGCCCCAAATGTATTAACAGTTTTATCCATCCCTATTTTCCTATTTCAAAGGAAACCCCACAATTTATATATTAAGTCTTTTGTTGAGGCTGCCAATCCTGTCATTTTCTGAAGGAAATGCATTTTCTTCTTATTGGACTTAGTGGAATTCTCCAGAGTTTATAATATACATTAATCATTAAGCCACATTCAGCTGTTTGTAGAATCCAAGAATGTCTGAATAAATCTTAGCTTAATGAACCACCAATCTGGCAAAATCATTGTCGCAAACTTGTATAATATTTTCATGGGTTGGCATATGGAGCTATAGATTTAAATAATGCCATAGATGTTCCAAAGCTCAAGCTGTTATTGGCAGAAGCCAAGGTTGACAGATATACTTGGCATGTATATTTCTGCATTAAATGAAAATGTGGCACAAAACAAATGAATTGTGGCATGCTATCACATAAACAATATAAATGGCACCGAAGGCAAGTATAAATTGAATGGTTGAACAGATGTCATAAACTGAAAACAGTAATGCCATTAACCACAATGTGTTGAGCCACTGTCTAAAATGGGTGAGGCAAAATCCAGTATGGCATGCATGTATCCCCTGCCAAGTTGGCCAGAATTTGCAGATAGAGTCTTCATTCACATGATCTCTCCATTTACACCCACCTACAACCACACACCTAAAACACACCAAAAGCCACACTTCAGAAATTAAGTTTTAAAATATACTTTCTTGACAAGCCTGAAGATTCAATTGAAAGTCTAATTGTTCTGTTGGACAGTGATTCTTTTGAGACACGGGCAGCATTGAGGAATGAACCTTTCTCTACCTTGCATCCCCCCCGAACTCAAAACTGAACTTTAATGGCAATGAATTTTTAAAGTAGGTTCCACAAATTTGATTTTCGTATGACTTTTATACAGCTAAAATATATATCCGTCAATGGAAAAATATAAAACTGCTAATAATAAAAACTGCAGATCACCAACCAACTGTGCAGTGGCTTGCAGAATTGATGTTATTAGCAATTTACAAATGAATCATCAACATAGATTAAGTATGGATTTTTATAATAAAATGTGACTGCCATTACAGATAGACTTCGACTTATGACCACAGTTGTACTCAAAATTTATGTTGCTAAGCGAAACATTTGTTAAGTGAGTTTTGCCCCCTTTTACCATCTTTCTTGCTACAGTGGTTAAGTGAATCATTGCAGTTGTTTAGTTGATAATGTAGTTGTTAAATAAATTTGATTTTCCCATTGATTTTGCTTGTGAGAAGGTCACAAAAGCTGATCACATAACTCCAGGACACTGCAACCGTCATAAATATGAACCAGTTGCAAGCCATTCAAATTTTGATCATGTGACCAAGGGGATGCTGCAGCAGTCATAAATGTGAAAAATGGTCATAAGTCCCTTTTTTCAGTGCCATTGTAACTTTGAATGGTCACTAAATGAACTTTAAGTTGAGGACTGCCTTTAATTGATTTTGTTAGAACTTTTATAAATGTATCCATGACTGTTTACATTACTTTTTTCCCCCTTAAGTTTGTATACTCTTTATTTTTCTTTTTATTTGTTATAATTAATAAACTATTTTAAAAAAACTTAACCAATTTAATTTGAGGCTACTTAAAGACAATCTTTTGCAGTATTTTTTATGTTGGTATATATGTGGGGTTTTTTTCAGCCAGTATTGGAGGAGCAAGTGTCTGTCCTTTTCAGAACTTCAATAGCTTTCCTAAAAAATCTGTAATGTTGGAAGATAGACGCTTGGCAGTAGGGGCAGGATTAGAGATTAGGGAGCTGGAAGAAGTAGTCGCTGAACAATTAATTGCTTAATGACTGTTCAAAATTATGACAGACCTCCCTCCTGCCCTGGCACTTACATCCTAATTTCTTATGGCCTAATTTCAAAGTTAGGACAACTGCACACACACACACACACGCACATACATCTATGGCCACATGACTGTATTTTGGTCATTTGGCAAATATTTTGGCAACTGGCTCACATTTATTTACAACTCCTGACAGTCACGATACTGCAATTTTCAGTGGTTTTTTGCAGTATCGAGCAAAAAAACCATGCCCATTGGATAACACAGATTTGCTCAACAATCCTTGTGTTTGCTTAACAACCATCACCGAAATGGTTGCAAAATTGAGCATGATCACATGGCGACCTGCTTAATGGTTGCAGTGACTTAAAACCTTAATTCCAGGCTCAATTCTGATCATAATTTGAGGATGACTTTTATTCATTGTAGGGAAAAGTTGTCTTCGAACTGTGTGATAAGTATACAAGATAAATCCTCAACTTTACAGACAACATTGTATGATTATCTCACATTCTTTCTGGCCTGCACAAAACTTTTTTTTTTAAATACCAAGGCTTGCTAATCAGACAGCTAGATTCAGGTGTCATTTATCTCAATTCTCCAGGGTTTCTTTGAGTAAGCCTTGATATATTGTATAGACTTCCTCTAAATGAGGTCATGTATGCAGCTAGTATTTAAATTTCATTTTCATAAAAGTGTTCCCTGCCACTCATTGTGAGTCTGCCTTGTCTTCATATTGTTCTTTCTTCAGGAAGGCGATCCTTTTTAGTTGAAAAGTGTGTGCTAAACCAATTCCACCTTTCTCAGCAACCTATTTTTTGAGCCTTGTAACGGTGAAAGGAAAATCATGTACTTGAGAGATAAGGAAGAGTGCCAGCCTTACCCACAACAGAATGTACCTTTCAAGAAAGAATACATTTAGGCACAGCTATTGTTTGTCTTTTAATGTGCTTATAATTAACGGACATAGCTCACCCCAGATGCATCCTGTAGATTTGTCCCATGGATTTTGAATAAGGACAAAACAAACCTAAGCACGTCTTCATAATTTTTTTGGGGGAAACCCAGATTGAGTCGTTCTGAAAAGTGCCCTTATGTTTCCTTATATGTTCTGGGATCAATATACATATTCAGCGCAGTGGCTGAAGAAATTAATTACAGAGAATTAGCCTTACATATTTGTTGGCATTGGTGAGCATCGCAGGAGCAAGAAGTTGAGAAGAATGTATCTCTATGGACAGAAGAATCTCAAGGAAATATTTTTAAGTGGATTATTTTGTACTGTGATCAAACAGGAATGTCCAATTAAAGGATATAAACACTTGTGGATAAAAGAATCTGCCTCTTAAGAACAATCAAGTAAAAAATATGACCATTTGAGTGGTCACTTGAGTTGTCACAGTTGTAATCTCACTGAACAAAATTATAAGTAGAGGAATGGAGCCCTTGCTTGAAGTATAGATGTATTAATATAATAATTTGTAAAGCTAGGGTTATAGATAGCAATAGCAATAACACTTAGAATTATAAACTATCCCACAGTGCTTTCAGCATTCTCTGAGCAGTTTATAAATGTCAACATGTTGCCCATAACATTTTGGGTCATCATTTTACCGACTATGGAAGGGTGGAAGGCTGAGTCAACCTTGAGATGGTCAGGATCAAATTCCTGAGTGGGCCAGAATAAACCTGCAATACTGTAGATAATGTGATAAACATATTTATCAAAATCAGTTTCAATATTTGGGATGGGTTCTAGCCTATTTAGAGTACAGGGCCTGGAGATTTGGATGTGCATTTATGTGGTCTTTATTTATTAGGGGAGAGTCCCTAAGGACTGAAAAACACCAGCAATATTTAAGATAGACTAGGGAAAGACATGTTAGTATTGATCAATGTTTACTTAGTTTGTGTGGCATTTAGGCATACTATTTTTTAAAATTTAAATAGAGGTATCACTGCTTTGCAGGTCTGTTAAAGAAGTCAGATTGAATAACAATGAAGAATCACAAAGACAAAAGAAATACAGAAAGAGTGTTAGCTAAATAAAAACATGGCTCTCTGAGTATTATGACAATTGTAATCCAATACATCTGAGGCCACCAGTTTGAGGAACAATAAATGAGGCTATTTGTTTTTCAGAAAGTAAAATCCATGATTCTTGATCAGTTTAGCATTTGAAAAAAACAATGTTCATTTTCTCCAGATATGTACATCTTCATTTCAGAAATTCCCTGAATTATTCAAAATGGGCAAATAATGTTGATATTTTATGGTGGACATGTCTACATGAACTACTAGATACTAGTGGGAAAAATGGAAGGCAAAATGTTGTAGCTAACAGCTTCTTCACTGTTAAGCTCCCAGAAGCTCATCTGCGAATTTGCAAGAGCAGAACATGTATTTTAATTTAAGATCAAATGACTGCTTGCTCAAAATAGCACTCTTGTGTATTCTTTGTATGAGCTGCTGTTCAGAAAGATGTAAAATGCCTTTTTTACATTAATTCTATAGCTTGTCTATAGTTATAACATGAGTGTCTATAGCTTAGACTTGTCTCATTTTTATAACCTTGAAAAAAATATCTCCCTCATGCCTGATTATCGATGTATTGCGAGGCAAATAATGGAAAATGTCTCTGGGGAGAATTACAGCCAATATGTTTACTTCAGGCGAATCTGATATTGGTCAATATTTTTTTAAAAAGTCCTGCTTGTTAATGATTTTCATTAATGTCCATTTTAACAGTCATAATCATCATTAAAAACATGTGATTAATGATTCAGTTGAAGACTTGAGCTTATTTGTGCCATTCAAACTCTGTTATTCTGTTATTTGAGTTTTATTTAGAGGAGGTATGCATGTTAAATAAGAACAAATTAACATTATCAATCTTAAACAAGGAGCATTATCCAGAATCTTAAATTAATACTGGATTCAGCAGATGATTTTTTTGGTTACCTTGTATAATCCAGGACACTGCAACCGTCATAAATATGAGTCGATTGCCAAGTATCTGAATTTTGTTCATGTGACTATGGGGATGCTGTGACGGTTGTATGTGTGAAAAACGGCCATAGGTCACTTTTTTTCAATGCTTTTGTAACTTTAAATGGTCATTAAATGAAATGTAAGTTGTAAGTTGAGAACTACCTATTTTGTGAAGAAAGGTGGAACTGCTAAACATAAGGACATTAGAATCCTATCCTTGTCCATTCAGGGAAAATCTTGTTGAGTTATCTCTCCATCAGCATATGTGGGGAACTGGGACTATATCTGAATGGTATCATTTCTTGTTTTCGTTTGATCGCATTTCACTTCTAATGTTGCTCTCAGAAATCTTCTCAGGTGAACAGAAATAACCCTGAAGTACACAAGCGTAAAGAGCTTACATCCCTGAAGTTTAGTGGGAATCTCTAGGCACATCATTATAGCCTGGCTTTGCTTTAGTATTTAGTATTTTAGGGATGAAATAATTCTAGGTAGCAACTGTTATTGAAAGAATATGCAAATAGTTTTTAGTCCTCAAAGACAAGTGATTGAAAGCAGCAAGTTCCTCAGGAATATTTATCGCATATGAAATCACTCTAGGCAGTTTCACAATAAGGTCATTGCAGTCTCAAAAACATTAAAGCAATTTTTGAGAACTGTAGAAAATTCCCAAACATACCAATCTTTTCTTTTAAAAAATTGCTTTAGCTTTTACATGTATTATATTGTATGATGGATATAATGAAGTGCTGGTCCAGTTTGGATAGTTTTGAATATTTTTTTTCTGAATCAAATCAATAGAAGGTTGTATTACTAACAAATTTCTTTTCATTTTTATGGTCAGAGTCCTTTTCTTAAATTGTTTAATATATTTTCAGTGCTATAGTTTTGCTAGGTAATGCAATACTACCACCCTGCACAATTACTTGGGAGTAAGCCTCACTGAATAAAGTAAAAGTTATTTTAGTTAATATTCTAAAAATCTGAACGAAAAGGATAACGTTTTACATTTTCTTGTTATACCATGAACATGTGTTTTGGGCAAATACATGTAAAATTACATTTCCTAAGTTATTTGTCTCTGAGATTGCTAAGTACTGTTATTGTGTTTTGTTTTGTTGATTGTCACTTTGCTTCTCTGTTGAAATTTTTCATCTTACAATTTTACTTCTGTTGCTTAGTTTCAACTATTTATCCATTATTATGTGCTCCCTTGTTTGGTTGTGGTATGATGTCATATCTATCCTACTTCAAGTATTACTCATGTCTACCTGTATTTATTTAATATTGTTACTCTTCCGTACAGATCTTTTATTGTTTTAGATTTTTGCTTATCAATTTAGATATCTATGCTTTTTAAAATGTATGTTTATGTTTTTCAAAAATTTTGCGTTATTTTGTTTTAATAATTTTAGCTTGGTAAAGAATTATCTCACCTTCTTCCTGTTGGTCTATGATCTTAATAAAGACTTGATTGATTGGGTCACGTATAAATGTCTCTATCAAGTCAAGAACCAACGAGGTTCAGGCTGCTGATCTCATTCTGAGATCAGTCCAACTTCCAAGAAAAACTACATGTGTAAAGATCTATAGAGGTACTCCTTGACTTACGACCACAATGGAATTCAAAATTTATGTCGCTAAGTGAAACATTTGTTAAATGAGTTTTTCCCCATTTTATGATTTTTCTTGCCACGGTTGTTAAGTGAATCACTGCAGTTGTTAAATTAGTAATGTGGATGCTGAAGCAGTCATAAATGTGGAAAAATGGCCATAAATCACTTTTTTCAGTGCTGTTGCAACTTTGAATGGTCATTAAGTGAACTGTTGTAAAGCCCATGTCACACTGCACCAACGGATGCAAAGAGGATGTAAAACGGAGAGAAACACTTGCCATCTGTTGGTTAACGCAATGCATCTGTTCTGTACTCACTGCGTGTGTGATTCATACGTTCTATCCGTCCAGCATCCGTCCACTGAGATTTCATCTGCTCAAAAAGTTTTGAGCTGCACAAAACTTTTTGAGCGGATGAACTTTCCGCCGTGTCTGTTCTACATCCGCAACACATACGGGGAACAAATGTTCGACGTCTGTTATCATCCGTTAAACGTCCGATGTATCCACTCAGCATTTGCTGCGCATCCACGCAACTCGCATCCACTCTAGCGGAAAACGGAAAGAGGGAGGAAGCGAAACGGATGCGGAACGTCCACACAGCATTAGTAGCACGGACATAGAAAGGATGAAAGCGGATGCAGCTCGTATAGAAAGCATTAAAACGTAAAAAATGTTTGTATATGGGATGTATCTCGGATATTTGGGATGTCTGCAGGATGTCTAGAAGATGCAGAAGGACACCTAGCGGAAAACCGATATTTCCTATAAAAAGGGGGAGGAAATCACCTGGATCTCACTTTCAGTCCAGCAGACGTGGTGTGCAGACCTCTTCAGCCTTGCTCTTGCTCTTCCACATCATCCATTGATCTCCACCATGGATCAACGCACACTCCTTTTGGTAGCCGCCATCATTCAATACCAGAACCAAGCCCTCTTCAGACTGTTTCACCTTTTCTACGCAAGGAGAAGAAGGAGACGTCCAAGAGCTATCTAGATCCGAAGATGGATCGGGAGAAGAGTGGAGTTTGGACTCTATGACAAGCTGATGGTGGAGCTGAGGAATGAAGACACTCGTGCATTCCAGCACTTCATGAGGATGCCACCAGCCATGTTTGACGAAGTTGTGGAGCGTCTGAGACCCAGGTTGACCAAGCAGAGCACCAACTTCTATCCCAGCCTGGACCCTGGACTGAAGGTGGCACTGACTCTGCGCCACCTGGCCTCTGGGACCATGTACAGAAACATGCAGTATGCCTGGAGGGTGCCACACAACACCAACAGCACTGTGGTCAGAGAAGTGGTGCAGGCCATCATCGAAGAATATGTGGAGGAGCTCCTCCAGTGTCCCACCACTGAAGAAGGCTGGAAGAAAGTTGCAGAAGAGTGGTATCAGAGGTGGGACTTCCCCCACACCGTTGGAGCCATAGATGGGAAGCACGTGGCCTGCAGAGCTCTAGCCAACTCAGGGTCCACTTATCACAACTACAAGGGCTTCTTCAGCATCATCCTCTTTGCCATGGTTGATGCTGACTACAAGTTCATGTACATCGATGCTTCAGGCAACGGGACAGCTTCAGATGCCCAGGTATACAACGCCAGTGACCTCAAGGAGGGGCTGGAACACAACCTCATCATTGGTTTCCCAGATCCAGACCCCTTGCCCAACGACACACAAGATGTGCCCTACTTCATCATGGGGGATGATGCCTTCTCCCTCAGAACCTACCTCATAAAGCCCTACACTTCCAGATGCCTCACCCGTGAAGAGAGGATCTTCAACTCCAGGCTGTCCAGGGCAAGATGGGTGGTGGAGAACGCCTTTGGCATCCTGGCCAACAGGTTCCAGGTACTTTTCACCACCATGCAGCATCGTCCAGGGACTGTGAGGAACATCATGGAAGCTTGCTGCATCCTGCACAATCTCATGCGCACCCACTACCCAGTGTTTCAGAACAGGCTTGTGGACCGTCAACAAGGCAATGGGGACATGGAGCCTGGTGAATGGAGGCAAGGGTGAAACCTGATAGACACTGTGGATGTGCAAGGCCCCAGCAGAGTTTCACGTGAAGGGAAGAAGCAGCGCAACCTCCTGAAACACTGGTGCAACTCCCCAGCTGGAGCAGTGGAGTGGCAAGACAGGATGGTAGATGCTTAATGGATGCTTCCTTGAGCCTGTCTCATAACACTGATGAGATTGTGCCATGTATGTTGAGTGGCCCTACAATGAATAGGGCATTTAATAAAGAGTTGTGTTTATGTTGAAATGTGTTGATCAATGAATAAATTGTTATTGATAAAAAAGGGCCATTTGTGTGGCAGCTGGGAGGGTGGACCATACAGTCCCACTATGCTTGCACTGGAGGTTTATATATCCCACAACTATCCTTACCCATCCCACAGCTATTATCCATCCCACAGCTATCCTTACCTATCCCACAAGCATGCAAAGGCTTAACCATTTTCTAAAAGTTTCCACCAAGACTTTATTAAGTAAAAGAAATGAACCAAGTGTGTGAAGCAAAGATAACCTTTATTAATAACAAACTGTAAAAGCAAAATGACCCATGTAAAGTGTCTCAAGCAAAGATAAAGTGAACTGGTAACAACTCAGTCTCTGGCACTGTTCTCAGTCATTCTGAGGTATACCCATGGTCTCAGGTGTAAAGGGTCCAGGGACTGTGGAGGTGGCAGTGGCTGGAGTGCCGGTCTGAGGCGCCATTGGGGTGCCTGGCCCTGAGAGGACAACAGATGGTGTGTGCAGGAAGCTCTCAGAGAGATGGCTGGTTGAGGTTGAGAGGCCCTTCATCCAGGACCTGGGATGTCAGGCACAGGACCGATGACAGATGTTCTGTTGAGGGGCTTGGCTGTGGGGTGGAGGAAGGAGGAGTGTAGTGGGGCTGTCTGGTCTGCAGCTGGGTGAGGTGAGGCATTGGTGGCAACTGTGGCATTGGTGGCATCTGTGGCATCTGTGGCGTTGGTGGCATCTGTGGCGTCGATGGCATTGGTGGCATCGGTGGCATCTGTGGCAGGCGATGAACCTGGGCCTGGACTGGGAAGGGCTGCCTCTGTTGAGGGAAGTCCTGGTAGCCGTAGCCTTGGTAGGAGAGGGGCTGTTGAAAGCCTTGGAAGGGCTGTGACATCGCCTGGCCTGGAGGAGCAGACCTGGAGTGGGTGGGAGCAGGTTCTACTGGGCCTGGAGGGTGGTGCAGAAGCCCAGAGATCCTTTCCTTCAGTGCTGTTACTGGGCCTCGGGCATGTCCATGAGGGTCTGTGTCACGTAGGTGGGGAAGGGCTTGCGATTTGAGGATTGAATCTCGAAGTGTACCAGCTGAAAGAGTAGATCTGCACTGTTCTTGATTGTGTCCCTGATCTCCAACAGGACAGTGTGGCTCTGTCCCTCCGGTCTGCCTCTCTGCCTGCTTTCTGTGGAGGTGGAGCTGAGGGTGGGTGTGGGTTGGTCTCTGGTGGCTGCGGCCTCCTCTTGCTCCATCTGTGTCAGGGGATCCCCCACGTCCTCCGGCATGGGGTGTGCAGCTGTCGGGGGGATCTCTGCAGACACCTTCCTGGACACACTGGCTGTTTCCTGGCTGGAAGAGGAGTGGCTCTCTGTGAGCTATCTGAGGGAGAGGGTTGACAGAGGGGCTTCTCCTCAGTGGCGGATCTCACCCTGCAGGAAGCTGCACTTGGCCACGACGTAGGTCTCCCGGTCAGTTAGCTTGACAGCGGCCTGGCCGGATCTCTTCAGGTGTAGCTTGCCATACCAGGTGTGCATATGCTTCCACCACCCCAGGAGGACATCAGAAGTGTAACCCAGGCTCTCCGCCTTCTCTCTCCAAGCCGCCTGCTTCCGCTTGGTGTCTCGATATAGCCTGTGACCCTTCCTCCACAGGTACTCATTCTCCCTCAGCCATTCGAGCACCTCCTCTTCATGGTCCTCTGCAATGGAGTACTGTTTCCTCTCCCCCTTCTCCTTCGATTGCCTCTTCCTCCCTCTGGCAGGGCTTTCTGGGCCCTCATCAGCAGGCCTTTGAGGGCCTTGGGGCTGGTCCACCACTCCAGCAGCAGTAGCAGCAGCACCAGCAGCACCAGCAGGACCAGCAACAGAAGCACCAGCAACAGAAGCAGCAGCAGCAGCAGCAGGAGAAGCACCAGAAGCACCAGCAGAAGCACCAGCAGAAGCACCACCAGCAGCAGAGTCAGCACCAGGGGGTGGGATGGTGGTTCTGTCCTTCTTGCCAGGGCTGGCAGGAGTAGGCACAGGCTTCCTTTTCTTCCCCATGGTCTCTGATGAAGATGTCTCTGGCAGCAGGTCTTTCCTCTGAATGATGACCTGCTTGCGAGCTGCCTCCTTTTATATCCGCGGAGCTTGCGCAATTCATCCTCCCCGCATGCGAAGTGAACGCTTTGCAGCCGCTACGCATCCGCTAGGTGTCCGTGATGCATCCGCATCATCTGCTATGCATCCGCTACACATCCGTTCTGTCCGCTTTGCGTCCGCTTTGCTGTTTTCCCCCGAAGCCCTGCGGACGTGCCATCTGCTTCCATCCGCTTCCATCCGCTAGGCTTCCGTTGAGCATCCGCTTAACATCCTCGTTACGTCCTCTCCCCATCCGTTCCTTTCTGTTGTTGTCCACTCTGTTTATGCAAATTTTTGCCCCTTTTGAGAGCGGATAACAACGGATGGAAAATTTGCTCGTCCGCTGTGTCCTTTTTACATACGTTTTGCATCCGTCGGCCAGTGTGACCTCGCCTTAAGTCGAGGACTATCTGTACTTATTTCATAAAGGAATTTGTACAAATGCTACCTGCAACAAATGTGATATTTCACTGATTCATTTATTTATCTTTGCTTTGGATGGAGAGCAAATAATTGGTGAAAAATACAGATCTAAGGAATCAATGGGTGCTGTGGTCATGGAATTAAAAGAAAGAGGCTACCTCCCCGCACCCTTCTCAAATGGATGTAAAATCAAAGGATATGAAGCACTATACGTTATATTCAAGCCAGAGAGTCAGGAGCGCATGCCCTGGCAGAACAATTGCTTTTCTCAAGAGGTGCATAATTAGGAAAGTCTGCCAGCATTAACCTTTGTAGTCATTGCTTATTAATGAGTTGGCACTCTGAAGGTAGGTATCATCAGGAATTAGATTCAGTGTGTTTTGCATTTCGGTTGGACATTTGAACTGATGATCCTCGGATTGCTTTGCTTCAAGGCTTCCGTAAAAGCATGCTTTGGATCCACATCATTCTTAACATTGGAATCCTGCTAAAATACACATTGCCTGTTTAAGAATGGCTCTAAATAAGAGAGAGGCTCCCTCAGATGTTCAGAAAATGTGCCATGTCTTGTGCTTTCATCTTCCTTATGACCAGAGGGATGAGCAACAAAGAGCTAAATTAGCGTAGAGTTCCAGCAGTTTTATGATATGTGACAACTGGAGTCGCACAAGGCTCTTATTTCTGCACGCAAAATCTTGTTACTATGGATTATGCAATTTTCCGTTCACTTTCAACATGCATTTGGGCTCTCTTTTTGGTAATAACTATAAGCTTTGTTGTTTTACACAGTAGAAAGAAGGAAGCGGAACTAAAGTGAAATGTTCTTTCTGGTCTGAGGTCACAGGGACCTTTCAGCTTAAGTAGCTTAAGGGTCAGCTATCAAGAATACTCTACAGATAGTGCTCGACTTACAAGGACAATTGAGCTCAAAATTTTGGTTACCAAGTAAGACAATTGGAGCTTTGCCCCATTTTACGACCTTTCTTGCCACATGTGTTTAGTGAGTTATTAAACTAGTAACATGCTTGTTAAATTGACTTGGCTTGTCAGAAGGTTGCAAAAGGGGATCATATGACCCTGGGACACTGCAACGCATCCATCATAAATGTGAGTCAGTTGCCAAACATCTGAATTTTGATCATGTGTCCATAGGGATGCTACAACGGTCACAAGTGTGAAAAACAGTCATAAGTCACTTTTTTCATTGGCGTTGTAACTTCCAATGGTCACTAAATGAATTATTGTAACTCACGGACTACCTCCACTGCAATGAATAATGTGTGGCATCAGTACAGGTTGCCAATAAATGACTTTGGAGAGACATGATGTCAGTAAAAATTCCTACCGTCTCATGCTATTATAAATGAAGTTCTGTTTTATCTTTTTAAAATGTTCCCTGGTCTCAGATTCAAATAATATAATGCTGGAAAGACTGGAAGACGCCTTGATTTTGGTCCAAGCTCTGGAATGTTTCTGTGTTTCCTGGTCTTGTTTCTTCTGTCTTGTTAAGACTTTTCATGCCAGTGAACACGAAATGTTTACCTTTGCTGAATAGCTTCTCTGGCTTAGGTCACATTTGATGAAAAGTCATTACAAAGTCTATGATCTGTTGACTTACCATATGTGCAAACCTAGCCAACTATGATTTATTCAGTGAATAATGATTTTTTATGCCAGTTTCTAAGGCATCAAGATGGAAGTAGAAAAGTTGAGAGCAGCCACAAGTGCAAGAACTTGTAGTTTTGTGAGATGTGCTCCCAGAACTGCACCTTTACTCTCTTCTCTTCCAACTTTATCAGCCAGGAGTCATCTGTGATTATTGATTTTGTAGGCTATAGAATGTCTTCTCCATCCTTACCATATAAAATTAAAATCCTTGCCTACAATCAAAAATATTGGTTTCTTGATTGTGGAACACACACCTCTCAAATCATGATCAATCTGAGATGGAACATGATTTTTAAATATAAAAAATAGTAATTCTCAGTGGCTCCTTTGCTGTTCTGAATAGATTATATCACCACTGTGGCTGTCCCCTTATTCTCAGGGATGACTCACATCCCGGTCAGCACTTCTTCACTCTCCTACCATCGGATAGGAGATATAGAAGCATAGCCAGCCTCACCAGCAGGCTGAAGAACAGTTTCTACCCGTGGGTTGTCAGACTTCTGAACGGAAAATAATTTCATGTCAACATAATATGATAGACTTGCAGGGCCGTGCATTGTGCAACAAGGTCAAATAGTGTAATAAGATTGGGCCTGGGTTAGGGACTTCTGTCCTCACTGTGAGTTGTGTTGGGGGCATGCACGAAGGGAGGCTCAGCCAATCTCATTGTACACATGTTGTACTCTGACAATAATTATCAGTCAAAAGCCACACGGCACAACCTTTCTATCTTCTGCTGCTAGCTGATTTTTCTTTGCTTTAAAAAAAAAAAAAAAGAATTGAAATGTGGAAGGAAGGGAGGGAGGGTTCCAAATGGAAGATCCAAGCATCTGGAACCCCTGTTCAGTTCTATGAATGAGGCACAGAGGAAACCGCCTGTCTGCAACCACTATATTTTAGAAGCATTCTATAAAATAAAGTATGCCAAGTGATCTGTCATTAGATGTTCCAATTTAAGTAATATTTGCTAAGGTTAATAGGCAAGCAGCTGAATGACAGCTGCCGGAAGCATGAAACACCATTCAAGCAGCCAAGAATTTGATAAAAGAGAAATAAAGCAGAGTCTTTTTCTTTTTCCAAGGAGAACCTTCCTTTATAAACAAAGATCTTACAAGGATCTCATGCTTCCTGTTGGTATATAAATTACTGCACTCCATTTCTTGTGATCCTTCTACGGAAGCAAAGTTTCTGGGGTTGGGGACTTGTCAATAGAGGAGATATAAATTGGGAATTATATATCTGGGAAATAATTCTGATTTTTGCAGGATGGATTCTTTTTTTAAAAAAAGTTTTATTTGGGTTTTCACCAAAAAAAGAACATAATACAAATAAAAACATCTTTTTTTTTGAAAATAGCATGGTCCCAGGTTACACTTCTTCATACAGATACAAACTCAATTTCATGCTCATTTTTTATGCTCTATTCCATATCTTACTACTGTTTTACATTTTCCACATAGTTTTTCCTCTCCTTTAATTTTCTCAATTTTATTTTGATTATCTCATCTCAATTCAAATAATTATATTTATACTTTTGTCTGTCCTGTTTCAATTTCATATTATCTTTTCTCATTAAACAAATTTTCTCCTGTAGTTACTAACTGGAGTATGACACCTTTATATCTTTTAATTTTATCCATTCAACTCTTATTTAAGCTTCAATGTATACCTTAAGGTTATAACATTCAATATAATACATAACTTCCAATCAAATTCTGCTTGGTACATTCTTGAAATACACACTATATTCTTAAAAAAAGATTATAAATATATGTAATTAAAACACTCATTCCATTCCAATTCAGTTCTATCATTAATATTCATTAAAATCTTAATATCGTTAACATTTCTTTTCAGTTAAATATCATACTTCCTTGAGAACACTTATAAGCTTTCCATAATTAATTTCCCCCCCTATTTCTCTTCACTTATATTTTATAAATCATTAAATAATTAAAATGTTCCCATCCTTTCCTAATTCAATTCTCTCATTCGTTTTATTTTATTTATTTATTAACAAACATTCCACTAGATTATGATAACTATTTTATCCATCATTTTAATCATACATTGTTTCATATTTTCTGAAAATATCTCTATTTCTAATATAACAATACTATCTTATGTACCTTTGCAGAATCCCTTTTTCAATTAAATTTTCAACCATTATCTCTAGATAGGCCCTGTTTCTCTATATCTTGTTTCTGTCCTATATAACTTCTTTTCCTTTCCTTCTTCCCTCTCTTCTTCTCCCTCCCCTTTTTACCTCCTTGTCTCTATACTTCTAATTCTCTCTTCTGCATTCCCCTCTTCTGTTGCTTTCTAATATTATACTTATTTTTCAAACTAGTCTTCTTTTTTCTGGTTGTTTTTTAAAATCTTAAATTCTCTTTCCTCCCTTTCCTTTTTTTCCCCCACATAAAATTACTTGTTCATTAAATATGGCTTCTTTGTCTGGATCTTCTTGTTCTATAGGCATTTCTTGTTGTTTCTCATCGTTCCAAATCTCAATTTCTAAGAATTGAAATACGAAGCTAAAAGAACTTCTCCCATCTTATGCATCTTCTTTGTACTTTTTAAGTTCCATTTTCAGTTCTTCTAAGAGTGGTGCCATTTTAAACACTTTTAAGCAACCACCCGATTGATTTTAGTCATTCAAATGCAATAACCAAAAATCCAGAGATCACCAAATATTCCAAATACTCCCAAGCTGTTTCTTCTTGCTTCTTTTTTTCCATTTTCTCTTCCTGGGGTTCTACTATTTTGTTGCCAAGTTTCAGTTAAAATGTATCTTTTAGAAGTCTTCTTGAAGTTTTAGTGTAAATTCCTTTTAATTCCAGGCAGTCTTCTCCTTTTTTCCAGATCCTGCCCTTTTATTCTTTTTCTCTCATTTCCTGCTTTCAAAAGCTTTTGAGTATCCAGAAATCTTTATTATCCCTTTGACATGTTATTTTCAGCTTAAATGCCTATTGATGTCAAAGTAGATTTTTTCCCCCAATTTCTTGCTTAAGTCTCTTTGCTGTCAGTATAGGGAAAGGAAGAGAATAAAAAAAAAACCAAATCTTTTCCCTTGTCTCTCTCCTTCACTGTTTCAAAGTCTTCTTTGGAACAATGTTATTTTTTTTATAGTTTAAATTCCAGGGTACTTTAATTGTTGCTTTTGCAGTTTAACCTGATCAATCAAAACTTTCTCTTCTTATCTACCTCCTGCATATTCTTTTCCGGTCGAGTTCTTCTTTGAGGTGGCCATTTCTGACCACCGCTGCAACTGTCTTCGGGAAAGGGAGTAATGGCCAGCTGAGGAGGAGAGATGTGGCTCTCCTCAACCCTGCTGGCAGTCTCCCCCCTTTTCATCACCTCTACAGGGTAGCTAAGCCCCAAAACCACCCAGCTTGGGGCACTCCAGTGGCAAGCACGGATCGAAACTGCGCACAATCGCAGTTTCGGTCTGTCCATAAAGAGGCTCAAACTGGAACTCCCTGCAGGATGGATTCTTGTTCTTAGGACTAAATTTAGAGAAATAAGAATGTTCTCATTTTTAACAGTCTTGTGGTTTGCTGGCAGCCGGTGCAGATGGCAGAGGTATCGGACAGTGAGGACGGGTGGGCAAAAACATCAGCAGACATAGAACCGGTTCTATGTCTGCTGCTCTTCAAAGCTACCAGTTCTACAGAGGTGGACAGAACCAGTAGAAACCCATCCCTGCTGGAGAAGACTTGGATGAGGGTCCTGCGTCCGATGCAGGGATGGAGTCAAGACCATCTGGGAGTGGGGTGCTGCCTTCGGAGCCTGGCAGCAGTAAAGCAGACGATCCAGGGGTTCCTGTTCCCAGTGCGTGTGTGCGCTGAGCTGCTAGGAACCTGTTGCCAGTGCACATGTGTGCAGAGCTGCTAGAAGGCGAGAGCAGCTGATGCAGAAGGGGCGACTCAGGAGTAAGGCTGGGAGGTGATTGCCCCTTCCATAAGGGATAAAAGTCAGACCTCAATGACAAACGCTTTGCAGGAAGCAAAGCAGTTCAGTTAGATTCTGAGTCCTTCTTGAAATTCTACGTATTCTGTTCGTTTTTTTTCTGATATTGTTATAATTACTTTGAAGAGTTCTGTTTTTGGCAACATCCCACAATGGAGAACTGTTTAAGTTAGTTTTGGCTGTGAATGAAAATAATTCCCAGTGTTCTGTCTTTTATAATTACTGGCTGAATGTATAAAGCCAGACAGGCAAACTCTATAAAGTCTTCCATACAAAGTTTCTTTACAAAGGCATACAAAGGCATTCTCAAGCTGTAACTCACAGTTATGTCAAGATTTATCTGATGTTCAATTCTTTGCACAGCTGACTTCATAGTGTAAAAAGACAGTTATTTTCATCCCATAACAATGGAGCAGAGAAAGCCAGCATGCTGCTGGATCCAGGCAAGGAAAGGGAACAAAAAGCTTTCCCCAACCCAACCAAGGATCAATTCAGTGACCAATCAGGATTACAGATGTGACCACATGATATGTACTACATTTCCCATGATGCCTTCCCTTAAGGGGACAGCTCCCAAGTCCTAACTAACTATTCCACTTCCCAATTAACTATATTGTCTGGACAGCACACCTAGCATTGCATGAAAATAGGTTTTGCTTTTAAAACAAGTTTGTGTTTTAATTATGTTTGATGAAGCCTGGGTCAGAACACAATCCTAAAGACAGGAAATCATTCATTGCCAACTTAGAATCCTCCAGATATCTTGGGCTAGCTCTCTCTTCACTCTTAATAAGCACAGCCATTGATTGTGATGACTGGCTTGATGGAGCTGTCATTAGGCATATTTGGAGAGTGCCTCTTTGAACAAAATGGCTCGAAGTTTCTTTTCAACTTACTTCTCCCCAAGTCATCCTTACAGAGCATTCTGCATTTGATCTTGTTGTTTCTATAGCTCATAGAATCACAGAGTTGAATGGTGCCAGAATATCCTTTCTTCTGCTTATTATAAAAATCTAAGTCAAAGCATTCCTTTCATAAAGTATATGAGTTGGAATGGATTGCATGGTTCATCTAAACTAGGGGTTTCAAACTGCATTTCTTCGAGGGCCAGATCAGCATTGTCGTTGTCCTCCGGCCTGTGCCGGGGATGTGTGAGGAGACCAGACAGATGCCTCCCACAGCACCCTCTGGCCAAAATGGGATGTAGGGGAGCTGTGTATGCCCCCTGTGCCCCATTTGGCTGCCAGAGGCACTGCGGTTCGGTCCTTTACTATTTCCAGGCCGGCCCCGTGGGCCGGATTTAAGCACCCAGCGGGCCACATCCGGCCCTTGTGCCTTGAGTTTGACATCCCTGATCTAGATCAACAGCCCCCAAACTTTTTGATTCCAGGGACAGGTTTTGGGGAAAACAATTTTTCCACGAACCGGCAGGGTTGGGGGGTGGGAGATAGTTTTGTACACTACCTATATGCTGCACATGCACAGATGAAGCTTTGGGGACCCCTGATCTAGACCAAACATCTATTCATTCTTAAATGAACATTTGTAAAGCATTCCTCTTGATAATTAGCCTGAATCTTGGTTTTTAAAATATAATTTCAACTACTATATTGGTCCTTATCATCTGCTCAATTTCAGCAGATCTGTCTCTTCTTGTAAAGGAGAACTTTTTATATATTTGCAGATTGTTGCATCTTCGTTCAGTCTTCTTTTCTATCCATCTCCTTTCACCATTCATGAGACAGCTTATTTTCAAGACTTGGTATCACAGTTTTCCTCCGAAGCTTCTCCAGCCTCTTTACATCAATTTAAAAAGACTAGACATAGTACATGTACTGTGGTCTAAATCCAGAGTTGGTATTCAGCAGGTTCTGACCAGTTCTGGAGAACTGGTAGCAGAAATTTTGAGTAGTTCGGAGAACCGGCAAATACCACCTCTGACTGGTCCTGCCTCCATCTATTCTCTGCCTCCCAAGTCCCAGCTGATTGGCTGGGTCTTCTTTGGTTGCCCTGCATGGGAGAATGGAGCTGGAAAGCAGGCTAGTGGGGTGGGGTGGGAATGGAGATTTTGCAGTATCCTTCCCCTGTCACACCCAGCAAGCCATGCCCACAGAACCAGTTGTAAATTTTTTTGAATCGCACCCCTGTCTAAATTGCACAAAGCACAAAAGTAGTATTACCTCCTGTGATCTGAACGAAATACATTTGCATGCAGCTCAAGGCTGCCTTGTTCTTTTTAGCCATTTCTTCATACCATTTACTGTTCACCTGGTAGTTCAGTATTATAAATCCTTCTCACACATAGAATTGGAAATTGGCCTTCCCAATCATTCCCAGTTTTTTTGATTTTTCTTATCCAGATAGGGATGGAGCCCGAAGAATTTAGAAATTCTGCCTGTGTTGACACAAAACCATTTATGGGAAATTTTGATCTGCATGGCTTTGTTAAAAACTAATGCTATATTGAATAACAAAGAAGAAATGTGTTTTGGTTCTGTAGTATATAAAAAGGAAAATATAGTTTTAAAATGGAAAATGAGCTAGGTTCTACAATAAAATCTACAAACTTAACAATAAAATCAGGTCCTTGTAAGGTGTAAGATGTGAGGTGTAAGCTGTAAACCTCATGAATTCGTTAACATTTTATTTTATGCTAAGATTAGTTTTAATGCACTTTTCAAGCAGATGTGTTTCTTTTACTTTTTAAGGCTATTTCATATTTTAAGTTTTATTATTTATGATTTATTTAAACTTGTTATTGGTGACCTTTCCTTGTTGATGAGAACAAGTAAAACAACCCCCTAATTAACTTGATGGTCTTGTCTGACTTGTTTAAAGTTAAATAATAATAAAATGAGTGCATAGTTACAGTGGACCAGTTCATATGATTTCTGCAACTTAGCACAGTAGCTCTTGAAAAATACAAAGTAAATTGTAAAGATTAGAAGAACCCATTGGTTGCATAGTTCACATGTTACAAATTCATATTATATTTGCAGTAGTAATTGCAATAGTAATTGCTATGTTTCAAAAATAGTGATGCAGGGCTATGCCAGAAGTAACATAACATAACATGGGTAACAACACTAGAATTTCAAACTGTTCCTAAAAGGGCTAATTGATCCAGGCACAACCTCTAATATTTTTAATTGCATAAATAAACCTCTGATTATCTGTTAGTAGTAACATTTTGGTTTGGTTTTGTCAGTAATGGAGAATTAAATCTGATGTCGCCTCAAGTTAAAAATAACTATCCAAACTTTTGATCACCAGAGACTAATTTACAACTCTTTTGTCATTATGTGAGGCTAATTGGTAACTGTTGTTACTAGTAAATGTTGCATTTAATGCCTTGCAGCTACACACCTAGATAATTTTAATTTAATTTAGCTCTAACAATAAGCAGAGGAATAATTGCCAGTATTGCACTCAGTCAGTGTGTAAATAAATCAATACTGATGCTGCCATAGCTTTATAATGAAGAATAAATTATTAGTTTCTGGATTATGTGAACATTTTTTTTTACAAAATATGATCTGAGAGTTTGTTTTAAATGTAATTTAGTTTAATATTCAACTTCATCTCTTGGTCAATGGGTTAAGGTTGAAACTGGCACTTGAATAGGCTGCTTAAATCTCTTTCAGAGCAACTGGATTGGGATAAATTATATCTTCTTCTTTCTATATATACTGTATAAAAGCGAAATACCACTTGCACATCATCACAAAATCTCCAGAACTGTAAAGCCTACAAACTTGAAATTTGGCACATATGTTACTCTTAGCTTCTATGTGCTCATTAAGAAAGGATTTTTTGAAATGACCACTAGAGCATTAGTATTTCATATATTATTATTAATACATTCTGATGTTAAGGAATTCTACTCCACCTGAAAACAAATCTGTTCCAAATGCAAAACACAAGCAGAGGAGAGGAGTTTCAGTTTTAGTTTCACAGCACCAAGTAGCTTTAGTACAGAACAATTGAGCTAAGCCACGCCCAGGCTCCTTGCTGTCTCCTTGCTCATGCAGCAAATACTATTTCAGTTTTCAAACTGACCTCAACTCCCTCACACACTGACAGGACGCTAGCCAGATGAATACTGATGGATGCTAGTAGGCAGAGGCAGAATTTTTCCCCCTTATATTCCTCCCCCAAAACTAAGCCTGACTTTATAGTTTCGTAGTGAAGCACAGGTATTGAGTTAGTATAGGAACAAAATATATTCTGACTCTTTGTATAGATGTTTTATGCAAGGCAAAACAGCTGTGCTTAATCAATAATTGGTTTTAATTTCAAATGTTCCAGCCAAGTAACGTGAGATCTTTATGTGGCATTTTGTCAATATAGGAAATACAGAATACAATATAGAACTTCCAATCCTTTAATGATTAAATAATTATGGAGTAGATTTTGAAAAGATAACACTTTCCACTCCTGTCTGCCTCCTCCATTTCAATTTTCTGTCAGTCCCTATTTAATTATGAAGATAGAACTAAATCAAACTGATGCTTGAAAATTTAATGTGCAGCTACGTTTATCATGACTGTGATTTGGGTGTTTTCCAGATATAATGCATCTAATGGCTATTTTGAATGGATAAGTTTACAAACAAACAAAAAAAACCCTCAGTGTTGAAATATAATTGACAGAACCACTTTTAGATAGCATTCCTGTATTCCAGATTTGGCGTGCATTTAGAGAATCTTTATTATAATCCTTAGTTTTCAAAGTGAGGCCCAAAGTGACTGTACGTTAACAATTTGCAAAGCTGAGCAGCACATTTAGGTGTAAAACTGCCATTCCACAATGGTTTGGGGCCTTCTGTGTTATAAAAACACATATTGTTTATGGAGGAATGGGATCCTATTTTTTGTGTTGTAAATAAATGTTTTCACTTTGAAGTCAGCTTTTAAAGTTAATGATTCAGGTCATAATGGTTGTAAAGAATCATTCACTTTGGGATTTTTGACCGGGCTGCATATATGACGTACATAGTAAAATGATAATTATAATTCTTGGAGCATATCTTAAATCTTTTCAGGAACACGTGACGAAGCCCTATGATACCAATTGTAATTATCACAATGTCTTAATAATTATTAATTATTATATTAATAATAATATATTTTGGCTCTATATTTATTTAGATATAATTATTATTATATCTATATAATAATTATTTTTTTTATATTATATAAAATTATATTTAATTATTTTTATTTTTAAAAATAATGTAATTATATATATATATATATATATATATATATATATATATATATATATATTTTTTTATATTATATATATATTTATTTAAAAATATATTATATTATAATATAATATAATTATTCTTATAATTATTTTGGCTCTATATTTCTGTTACATAGAAGCTGTGGTTAAGATTTCTTAAATAAGAATCTGTCAGTAATTAAAAGGATGGATTGGATGGCTAAAATTGTGTGAGACTTGTATGTCTTGGTTCAAAACTTTGTCCACTGCATATCTTACAGTTCTCCACCTTTATCAATTTGGGATGTTACTCACAGCTGTACAGTATAGTATTTCTACTGTATCATTGATCTGTTCAACTAGACAATGTTTTATATGGAAGAGCAAAGGAAATTATTTTCCATTTCCTCCCCACAGCCCTCCATCCCCCATATTGATCTTTTCAGCATGAGTGCCCCTGGATACTGGCATGGTGTAGTAAAAGACAAATTTGGCTTCTGGGCATTTTAATGTAATGTATCACAAAAGCACAATCCATGAAGGGTAATAGTAGACCGATTGCTGCTATGAAGACAAATGTCTCTGCTGGTGAACATATACCACTGAACTTTGCGGAGAGTTCAAGGAAAGTCAACACATACTTGCATTTTTTTTTGTCCTGAATGTGATATCAGGGGTACGATTTAACTGGTGCCCCAATGATATGGTAGCATTGTCATAGCCCTTGGAATAAATACCTCTTTTATCCTTTCCTGTTTATTTCTGTCATTGTTCCTAATTTATAAGTTACACAACAACAAAATAATATCCTGGAAAAGTTTTTGAGCAATTGTTCAGTCAAACAAGAGAAATGGCCCGGGTTGTGCTATTTTTCAGAGCTGCTTTGTTTAAGTCTCATAGTTAATTTGCAACAAAAGCAAGTATTTAGAGACTAATTAAATAAAACTGGGAGAAAAAAAATTAAAGTAATTGTCATTGCCATTGTTCTTGTTTAAAATTATTTAGGAATAGACTATTCAATAGATACATAGTCTTTGAAATAAAAATGTTGTCTTGAACCTAAGAGGAAGAGCAAAGAAGAGATGCAAAGTGATATGATGACACATTTCATAAGTGCACCATCGTGCCTCCCATCCCTATCCTATTGTCCCCATTTAATTGTACCTATTTTCTGTATTCTTACTCATGTTTATACTTATACCTATTATTTTGTAACAATTGACAAATCAAATCAAATCAATAAATAAAACATTGATTTGCAAAGAGCAGTTATATAAATATGCAGATATGCCTATGTTACCCAGATATAGAAGTACTCCCTTTCAAAAATAAAATGCTTCTAGTGCAGAGTATATACAATTCCTTATGTACCCTTTTTTCAAGATATGTGCAGCTAATGAAATAGATGCAAGGAAACTGTGCTATTACCTTAATTACCATTCTCAATATTAATTTGGAAGTGTATACCTAGCTTAACCTATATACTTTGGATCGGTTTCCAGCTCAAAGATACTTTATATTCAGGTAGTCCTCAGATTGCAACAGTAATTGGGACTCGAATTTCCATTGCTAAGTGATGGCATTTGTAAAATGTGGTGTTTTTTTCACCCATCGATTAGCAACCGACAATCCCACCAGTGTGCAATTTGGAGAGGGTGGGTGCAGCTTTTGGGAGGCCTCAGAAGCAACATGAGAAGGAAGCATGCAGTCTGGAGAAACACATACACACACACACACACACACATTTTGGAGAGGGGCATGTGCGACCTTGAGTAGAAGACGTGGTGTGGCCAACAGCTGCTTCACACAGGGCCAGGATGGGTGCAGCTTGTGGGCAGCAAAGACAGGGAAGGTCAGCTGGGGGCAGCAGGGCTTGTGGAGTGCAGGGCCACGGGGGCTTTCTGCTGTGGCACTGGTGTGGGTTGGCTGGCAACACTGGCACCATCACAATGCTGAGGCTGAAGTAGACGCCCAGGAGCAGTGGCAGCCAACTGAAGGCCTCAGGCCTCTATTTCATCCCCAACACTGCTTGTGCCCACCACTGCCAAGGAATGCTGCTATGCAGGTGCTCGAAGGAGCAGAGATGAGGGAGATTGATGGGTGAATTGAAGTTCCTCTGCTGTTGTAACTATGACAAGTTGCCAAGCACCTGAAATTTGATCAACTGATTGCAGGGGCCCTGCAATGGTGGTAATTTTGAGGACCACATGCAAGTACCATTCATTCTGCACTGCCATAACTTCAAATGGTCACTGAATGAATGGTAGTTAAGTGAGGACTATCTGTAGGATCTCTCTACTGCTCTGTACTTTGCACTGTTTGAGGCTTTTTTATATCTGTGCATTCACATGTATCAAAACACAATTTTTGGCTAAAAAGATTTTCTTCATTTTCCATTTTTTACAATGGAAATCACATACATTCCTAAATGTCAGACAGGACTTAGCTATATTTATATGCAATAGCAGATGTCATGTTGAACGAAAAGTACAGTAGTTTATATAAATAAGCGGTATAGGTGATCTTTTTATAACATAGTGCAGAATGTGGAGGCTTAGACATTTATCTTAAATACAGTATAATGACCTGAATTGAACTGGTCTTGAGTTGTCATGAACATGGCTGGTATTTGGACTTCAAAGTTAGTGTTTCACAAAGCCATACATTCAACAAATGCCTTTCAACAAGATGCTATGGGATTGGGATTAAAATGCTTCAATTCAACAAAAGTATCATTTTGATCCCCTCATGGGCTTAGTTTTTCTTCTGCTGAAATATTTCCAGTTGAAGTATCAGATCACCGAATCTTTGCCCATTTAAAAATTTTTGGTGTTAATTATATTTCATATTGAACATGAATGGGGGCACAAACAGGGCTGGGATTCTACTAGTTCGCACCTATTTGCTAGAACCAGTTAACATTCGAAGTAGTTCGGAGAACCGGTTGTTAGAAGAAATTACTGGCCTCATCCTGTAAGGAAGGCAGGAAGGAAACATTCTGGTATTGCTTACAGAAACTGCCTCTCCGTTAACCCTTATTACATTCTTGGAAGGACTAGACTTCCTGTCTCTGGAACTTCTCTGGAGTTTTTTTCCCTCCTTTGCTGGTACTTTGCTTGTGTGGAGTGACCATTCAAAGTTACAATGGCATTGAAAAAAGTGACTTATGACCATTTTTCACACTGAGAATGTTGCAACATCCCCACAGGCCAGGCGAGGGGATGCATGCCTCGATGTGAGTGATATTGAGTTGGCCACACCCAGCCAATAACATGACCACCAAGCCACGTCCACCCAGTCACAGGATCACCAAGCCATGCCTACAATCTAAGCCACTCCCACAGAACCGGTTGTTAAAAATTTGAATCCCACCCCTGGGCACAAAGGAACTGAAATGAATTTGTTGAAGACATAATTTCTTGCTGATGTGTTCCTTGTTTTGGGAATAACTTGTTTACACCGCCTTGTTTTAAAGCAGGGCTTAATATATCTCCTTGCCTCCGAGGATATAGATATCCAAAATCATGTTGGTGACCATTTGTAAGTTACCGGCATGAGTCTTGAGTCTCCAAAAGCAAAGTATTTGCTTCTCAGCACTAATCTACTACTGTGCGTTTAATACTTGCTGTGCTTTGAATAATTATTTGCGTGGTAAGCAGTGTTTTTTAATAAGGTAATGCACACACACAGAGGATTATTGTTTGCTTTGCATTAGTAAAGAGAGGCATTTCATGTGCTTTCTGAGATGGAGACAGAAGAGAAAGCAATTAGCTGAAGTTGATGTTGTCAGAGTCAGCTGAATATCATGACCTGACGTCTCTGAATTGCTGGTTCTTGCTCCACAGAGTATTTTTGGACATTGTAGAAAAAACAACAACAGCCTTTAAAGACAACCAGAATCAATAGGATGAAGTCGTATTTAGGTTGGGAATAAATATTCAATTGATTCAATGTGGGATTCAAAGGTAGTTTTGCTCTTTGGCATGGCTGGCTGCTGCAAATCTTTTGCATGCAGATTATATTGGTGTGATATAATCTTCAAGCTTTATCATAGTTTCAGTATATGTCTGCAGAATTCTCCAGGGAATAACTGAAGGATTTCACACACATACCCTGTAACTTTGTAAAATTACTATTAATGCATACATGCTTTTGAATTATCTGTTTTGTCTTGGTGATTTCTAACATTTATTGTAATGAGCTTTCCTCATTATAATATGTCCTGGGGACATTCACATTTAGCATAGAGAACATCTCTGAACCCCACTCTTGCAACCCCACAGATAAAAGGATGTGGCAGAGCTCAAAAGAGCATTTGCTTAAGGCTGTAGAGAGTCACAGCCAGTTGGAATGGACTTTAATGAACAAACTCTACGGGATAGTTTAAAGTTAAATTGTTTTGTTTAAAGTTAAGTTGTTTTGTTTTAATTTGTTTACATCACTTTCATGCATACTTCCTCTGGTGTAGCTCTGGTTGTTTGTTTCTATTTGGTAAGACATTTGCATCTGGCATTCATTCTTTTTCTCCATAGGACAAACCCTGCATTGATGTGTATTGTTCCTCTTATGTCGAACCTGGCAGTGTACATAGATTAACAATTGTCATGCAAAGAGCAGAGGGATCCAAGGCAAAGCCTGGTCTTCTGACATTCCATGGTGCTGATTATCTGCAACAGGGCTGCTGTCATGGAGATAGATGATAGATAGAACAATATATAGAACATTGCATCTTGTGCATACACTCAGTAGGTTAACAGAGGACAGACGGAGAGAGCACTCTGGGTGAATATGACATACTAAATTTCCCTATCTAATGTACAAGTGACTTAAAAAGACTGTGTCTAATGATGGGTGAGCCTAGATTTTGTTTTTGTTTTTACCCCAATGTGGCATTAACCTAGGAAAATTATGTCTCTAAGTACACTTTTCAAGAAAAAAAGAGAGAGAAGATGTAAATCTGACTTGGGTGAAGCCAGGTAGTAGCAGTGTTCAACTTAGACCAAGTCTTGAGGTTCCAGCAAGTAGTCTGCATTTAATATCTAGGTTCAAGAGTTTGGAGAAGAAAGAAGCCACATGCACAGGCACCAATACAATATGTCTGGATAAAACTGTCACCAATGTTGTTCCAGCAATAAACTCTGTCTTCTGAAACAGAGTTAAATACTAATAAAACAGTATATATGTAGCTCAGGAATTAAGGGTGGAGTCCTTGGTGTTCTTGAAGCTTGGTTATTTTTGTGCAGACATTCCATGACCTGGCTAGGTAACATTTTCAATGGCTTGCTCATCAACATTGAAGATACTACCTAGCCAGGTCATGAAATGTCCACATGAAATCAATCAAGCTGGGAGATTACGGAGGAATTCACAGATTTAAATGCCAACCAGCAATCCCCAATCCAAGTGCAACTACAGCTAAGTACCCTTGATTTCATAAAAATGGATTCTGCAATGTTTTCACCCAAAGCCAAAGCAACTCACTTAACTAGCACTTAGTTGTTTACCTATTTTCACTGATGTTCCCAAGGAAGCTTGTGGGATCTTGTTTCCAGTTCTAGACCAGATTTTTCTACATCAGGACAAGGCAATTATGACCTATAAATGATGTTTCACTAGGATACTAGGTATTAGAATTTGGCTCCATGGTTTCTGGGTTGCCAAATATGTGGCTTGATCATATACTGGTGCCTGATGACAGTTAACTGTCTGTTCATCCAATGTAAGTAATATAAACTTCCATATAAATAGGAAGAACCTAGACAACTTGCTTATGCACATACATAAGGTTCTGTGTCATTTCTAGTGTCATGTACACACAACCTGGTCAAAATATCTTGCCTAAGTCATTATACATATAATTCAGATTTTCTTAAAGCTGCCAAGGTGCTTCAATGGGATTACACATTGCCTTACTGACATTTTTTATGACCAGTTAGCTTATTTGAGCTATTAGCCCAGTTCCACATGTACATAAATGCTCTTACATTCAGGTCACCAAAAATAGCTTGTTCAGTTTTAGTAAAATAAAAATAAAAATAGTCAACCTAATTCTAATGTTTATAACTGCTGCTTTTAAACATCAATATGCACTAGCTGCTTGGCAAATAATAACTTTATTGTGGGATCAAAATCATGGTTGCAAAGAATATTTATAAAAGAGGTAAGTAGGGAAGGTGGGTGGGTGGGTGGGTGGGTGGATGGATGGATGGATGGATGGATGGATAGATAGATAGATAGATAGATAGATAGATAGATAGATAGATAGATAGATAGATAGATAGATAGACAGACAGACAGACAGACAGACAGACAGACAAAGATGGATATCTGTCTACTGCTTTCATTAGCACATAATAGCACTAACAATCACAACTATTTTTAAAAAATAAAAATCAAGATTTAATTGCCTGATGTTTCCCCAAACATCCCCAAATGTTTTTCAAATGTTGGACAAACATGTTCATTGATTCCTTGCAACATAAGTCAAATTTTCATTTGCTATAAGGATATTGATTGTTATTTATCACTAGATTACAGTCTGATAGTCTTGCAGATACCACAAGGCTGAAAAGATTCATGCGAGACAGCAAATTACATAGCCTGCTTTCTATATAGCATTTTTTCTATGTCAGGCACCTTGATTCAGGAATCAGCTGACAGCCGCAAGATGTGGAGAGGCCATAACAAAGCCAGTGATTTTCCAGCAGTTCACAAAAACCAAAATATCAGGTAACCCTTGAAAATCTAGCATGGGGACATTTGTTATCTTTTAAAAAGGATTCAGATTCCCTTTTAATTTTTATTCCAGTTGAAATGCTAATACCATATGCAGGTGTCTAATGTACAGGAGGAGACAATAAAATAGTAATTTCTTTAGCAACATTCATTTAGCAGTTGTAAAAAGGTTTCACTCGGTGTATATCAGTGATCTACTGACTTCCAAGGGAGATTGAGTGGAAAGAGGCTGAAGCATGTCCAAAGTTGTTTGTTGTGGCCTCAGAATAATCTCCCAACAGTAGCTAAATAATCAAATATATGTTGGTGATAAAATGTTTTATTACTTAGATTCTACTAATACAATTAAAAGGTTAACTGCATACTGCCTTATAAGTAGGACTGTACTGTACTGTACCAGAATTGGGCTTCAAAAAACTGGAAGACCACTAGATGGCAGTATGTCTTCCTACTATAGAATAACCACGACTTGGGGTAAATGTCTATGGAGATTCTCAGTCATCCAAATCATAGTTGTCCTAAAGCTGCTTTTTCAAAAGGCAGCTGGGCTTTTGAACTGTTTTTCCTTGAAGACTTTTCGCTTCTCATCCAAAAAGTATCTTTCCACTCTGCTCTTATTGGGCTCTTCAGAAGCTTCTTAGATGAGAAGTGAAATGTCTTCAAGAAAAAACAAAGTCCATTTGCCCTTTGAAAAAGCATTTTTGGGATCACCACTTGTGATAGTATATACCACAAGGAAAGGAACTGATATGGAAGAAAATACCATTAGTATAAAACTTTATTCTGGGATGATGGCAGAGGAATATTAGGGTGTGTTTTAGTCTCTCCCATACAAAGCTTGAAGAAATTGTATAACTTCTGACTAAATAATATTTTTCTCTAAAATAATAAAAAAAAAAAACCAGCATTGCTTGCTCTATGTTTCTGTGAATTCTCTATATCATCATCCCATTTATTGTGGTAAAAATCAACCATAAATGGACAATTTTCTTCCCATACAAATAAATATTTTCCCCTGAACTTCAGCTGGGGAAGAAAAACACAAATTTACTTTCTACACTTGTTTTTTTCCCAGTAATTCAAGTTAATTCTGTTTGCATTTTCAAACCTTTGTGTGTCCAGATACAAAGACACATTTTTAAGAAGTTCGATCCTTAGTATGAAGCTTCCATTCATATTAGCAACCAAATGTTGCAGTAGAAAAGGCAATTGGCATTTCAGCTATTCTGTTTCAAAGCTGCTTTTATTTTATGGGTCAACTCAACCCTATCCCAGTTGTAGGTTAGCATCCCCTGCCTTGGAGCATGCTTTCCTCTCATTGGGCTTTTCCCCATCCCCGGACATGAGATTCTAATAAAGATTACAATTTTGTATTCTTGCACATCTCAGTGCCTTCAAAGTCTGCTGGTATTTCTCTCTTGGACATAGACTGTACCAATTTTGCTGCATAAGCAGCAGCATTCTCTCCATTAAAAATGGGAGAATACAAATATCACAATTCTGTGGAATCCTTTCCTTTGAGATCCGCAGATTGCCCAAGCAACTACTTTAAGAGTGATAGTTAAACTTCCTAAATACATGCATGATTACACAGTGCAACAAAGCATGAGCTGAGCTTCTGCTGTGACTCAGCCTGAGTAATCATTTGTTAATCAAATGGGTGGTGCAGTTCAACCCCCTTGAAATGCTAAAAAATGTTTCTCACAAAGCCAAGAGGCTGGAGAGCAAACATTCTCAGCTTGCAAATTGAGGCTGTGATGGCATGTGGCTTTTTGCTTATTCTTATTGAGGCTCTTTCAGTTGTTACTCTCTCTCCACAACTCTTTAAAGTGACAGTTGGCAGCATTGCTTTTGTCCTGTGATGCCAAGTGTGTCTTCCTTAAATTTGGGGAATCAGTGGTTTTTAAGAAAAAATGGATGAGATCCGGCTGGATTTCTGCAAGTTCTCTTTTAGAAACTGTTCTGATATTGAATTTAGTAGCTGGAAGAGTAAAGTGTACAATAGGCCGGAACACAGTTGTGGCTGAAATAATAGAAAACACAGTTGTAGTTGATTTGAGGCAGCCTACACTATGACTGGTTGCAGTAAATATAAAGGGGGAGTTTCCCTGTTTTCCCTCCATTTTTTTTCCCTGTGTGTTCTATACACTGTTTAATTCACCTCATGATGTTCCTGTGTTCCTGATTCTCTTATGTTCTTATGTTTTTCTGGATGATGACAAAGACTGCTACTGCTGCACAATTCCATGACAGAAACCTAGTAGACAAAAACCTGGGCTAGCAGCAACCCCACAGCAACTTTTAGGACCACCTTCACTGGTGATAGAGAATCTGAGAGGTGGAACTCAACCCAGTTGGGAGGCCTGAGGGCAGAGAGGGCTGCAGGAGAACTTCATTGAGCTACAGTTGTGAAACCACATTACACTATATTTATTCACAAACCTTTAAATTTAGTTCTGCTATTCCTGTTCACCCATCTACAGTGGCTGCCAATTCCACTACGTAGTTATCAGAAAATGAAATCAACTTATTAGGTTAGGGAGGCATAAGCTGAGGTTTAAGGGCTAACATGGGTGCATAACACGTGACCTTTCAGATATTGCTGAATTGCAATTCTTTCATCCTCTGTTATTTGTCCACACAAAAAGAAAGACTGTTGAGAGTTGTAATTCAGCAGTATATACATGATTGGAAATAGTGCAGCCATGCCAAAAGCTTTGGATACTGCTCCCAAAGATTCTCCAAATATGCCAGGCACCAAATTGTGCATTTTAAAAAGATAGAATGGAAAAATTAATTACCCGGGAAGTAATCAGTTCTTAATCTTAGTTAAATGTTAATTAAGTTAAATAATGTGTTTATCCCGACCTATTCATTTTTGGGATACCAATCCTCAGCATGCCACTGAAAAGTCTTGAGTTAGTTGGAAGTCTCTACTTGAATCCATAAGTACAGTTTGCAAATTGCAATTCTTCATGTGCCAAGTGATCTATTAGCGTCATATATGAATTTAGCTACTGTCAGGGAAGAAGTTGTTATAATGATAAATCCATGGAAGTATAATAATTCATTTGTTTAATAAGTAATTCACAATGGGCAAATAAAGAATTTAAAAAATTTGAATTCCAAACTGTTGTCAATAACAGATAATCAGAGTTGGAAAGGACCTTATAGGTCATCTAGTCCAACCCTCCCTGCCCAAGTGGGATACCCTACACCATTTCTGACAAATGGCAATCCAATCTCTTCTTGAAAGTCTCAAGTGATGGCGCTCCCACAACTTCCGAGAATCATTTTCCTTGAGATAACTCATGCAATAATCTCAACATTTTCAATAGTATTGTTTTGTCATTTTAGATTATTATCCAGTATATGATATAATTTTAGGCCATAAAGGTGAAAATGGAAGGAATTCTGTTCAACTCAGATTTCCTTTATAAATGATACAGCTGAGTATGAGGCATTATATGTTAATATAAAATTTAAAGAAAATTCAGATATAAAATGAACAGTTGTAAGCATCAATATAGGATAATGTTTGTTTGCAAAATTTCCCTTTTGCCAACTGAGACCCTTCAAATTCATCTTAATTGTAAGTGAAACAATTAACAAACAAAAAAGGGAAGAAAATTTGTTGTGCCTTCCTGAAATTGTTTTTAATTTTTTTTTCTTTGTAGCTTATCTTGATTTCTATTTTTGTACTTTGTACCACAGCATATTCTAAATTCAGCTGTGTTTTTCTTTTCTTTAATATCTAATAGGGATTGGGAAGAATGTCATTTGTGATAGAACAGCCTCTCCCCTGGATGCCTTTCGGATGATGACAGCTGCCCACTACTATCCCAAACTTATGAGCATCATGGGCAACGTTCTCCGTTTCCTGCCTGCCTTTGTGAAGATGAAGCAGCTGATCCAAGAGGGCTATGTGGGAGAACTGCTTGTGTGTGAGGTACAGGTTCACAGTGGAAGCCTGCTGGGGAAGAAATATAACTGGAGCTGCGATGATCTAATGGGAGGTGGAGGGTTGCATTCTGTTGGTACCTACATCATTGATCTCCTGACTTTCCTCACCAGTCAGAAAGCAGTGAAAGTTCATGGACTTCTTAAGACCTTTGTGAAACAGACCGACCACATTAAGGGAATACGGCAAATTACGAGTGATGACTTCTGTACATTTCAGATGGTCTTAGAAGGTGGGGTGTGCTGCACTGTTACCCTTAATTTCAACATGCCGGGAGAATTTAAACAAGATATTGTAGTGATTGGATCAAGTGGCCGACTAATTGCAGTCGGCACTGATTTGTATGGACAAAGCAATAACTCTCCACAGAAAGAACTCCTCTTGAAGGATTCTGCCCCAGTCAGCAATGCCTTGTTACCTGAGAAGGCCTTCAGCGACATCCCATCTCCGTACCTCCGGGGCACCATAAAGATGGTACAAGCAGTCAGGGAAGCATTTGAAGATCAAGATGACCGACGAACCTGGGACGGACGGCCACTCACAATGGCTGCCACTTTTGACGATTGTCTCTATGCTTTGTGTGTGGTGGACACCATTAAGAGATCCAACCAGTTGGGTGAATGGCAGAACATTGTGATTATGACTGAAGAACCAGAACTGAGTCCTGCTTACTTGATCAGTGAGGCCATGCGGAGGAGCAGGATGTCTCTGTACTGCTAGATTTTTGTCTTGACTTGGGGGTGGGGGGGAGGAAGTGAATCGATTCAACTTTTTCCTGACAGAAATATGACTACACATCTCAGGCCTGGAAAAGGGAAACAGTTTAAGGAAACAATATTTGTTGCTAAAGCCACATTGCCTAGATGGTGCTGAAATAGTAGATGCATTGGAAATGCCCTCATAACACATAGTAGTTGCAGATCCTTAAGAAGGAAAAATGTGTGTTAGCTTTTTACCAAATAATAGAAAGGTAAAATGTAATCAGTTTGCAATCTGTTGGAGCATGGCTGATTCAGTTGTGTTTACTGTTTTTTTTTTTTAAAGGTTCTGGAAGGTCCAGTTGGGCATTACAGGAAAACAAAAACAAAAATACAGGCCATAAAGATGCTTGAATCAGAAGCCTATGTGTGTTACACAGACTTGCCCATAGCTTCTAAGAGCTCCACTGATAAAAGCATGCTACTCTGTTCTTAGTTGGTTAAATAACCCATTGCATTAGTTAAATGATACAGTAAGAACATTTGGCATGAATATGTTACCTGATGTCAAAAGAATTCCATAGGTTGATTTTCTTGGCTAATTTAAATAATGTTTTTGGATTTTTTTCCTTTTCTATGGAATATAACTTGAACAAGTAGATCCCCCCCCCCCCATTCATATTCTTAGTATGTTCCACTTCAGGTTCCAGGCCATAGGTTCAGTAAGCTTTGATTCAAAGCACAACAATCTATATAAAAATAGGGTTGAGCAAAAATTAATTTTAGGACAGCTACATAATGTTTGATTAGCTTGGATTTATGGTAAATTCCAGGGTGATATTTTTTGCTTAGTTTCAGAGCAAAACCAAGCATAACTCCTATGATACCTTAAAATGTTTACTTTAGCATAAATTTTCATGGACTGGGCCTTTTTTTGGTTAGAGACATGAAGTAGTCTGTCTGACAAAGTGGATTTAGTTGCAAAATGATATTCTGTAATATGTTACTTAGTTCTCAAGCAATTACAAGATCACTAGTTCCTAATTTGGAATTATATCTTTAAGTCTCAAACTAGGGAAACTAGGGAGATAATCGGCAAAACATAGCTTTGAGCCAAATCTCATGTGTTTTGGGCAAAACCTGAACAAAGTAAAACACAATGCCTCCCCAGTAAGGAAAGCCCCAGCTCAGAGAAAAAATAATTTAACTAAGGTGAGATGAGATGTGGTGACTGATCATTTTTGTTTGAGTTAGACAGTTTGTTCTTGTTGTGGAAGCATATCTCTGATCATAATTGGTGTGCCTGGCAGTTTTATTGCAATATTGTTTGAATGTCCAATCAGTATCATAATGACAACAGGAGAGCCTTTCGTCCTGTTGCTCCCAAACAGATTGTTTTCTGGGATCTTCATTATGAAAACTCCCAACACAATGAATTGTTCATGTTTCTTTTCTTTCATTTTGAAAAATTCAAATAAATATTGGAGGTATTACTTGGGACTGTAGGTTTCATAGTACTTTATCCCTAGAACTGAAATTATCCTGCAGGAATTGATGCATATTTCCTTGAAGCAAAAGTTGCCAGAGCTCACTAGACTAAAAAAGCCATTTGATCCATAACTACCTACAAGCCCTAGACCAAGACCAAAACTCAGGAATTGTCTTTAATGGGTGAACTGAGCCAATGACAGCCCCAAGTGGCAAGAATTTGATCTGATAACCTTCCCTCCCCCTCGCTTGTTGGCACTCCTGTATTCTCTCTCTCTCTCCTAAGTAGCAGAATATAGGTTAATTGATTTCCTGAAGAGAGATTTTGAAATTATGATAACCACCATAGGTGTGATCTTGGTTATATCTCTTTATGGTAATTTGCTTTTAGAAATAGCAGTGCCAAGTCTCTTCCTGAACAAGAGTCATCTTGTCTTTTGATTGATTCTACAAGTTGTGAAAAAGTACTTTCTTCCATATATACCTTGTTTATTCCTCTGGGGTGCCATCTGCAAACTCCCTGGATAAATTTAATCAATAATCCTCTTAAGAAAGTCCCAGTTTGTTTGCAATATCACCATCCCCACAAACATTTACTGTTAAGAATCCTGAGTGTTGCCCTGGCTTAAAATGACACTATACCCTTTCGGTGGGAAATGCACAAAATTTTGGGGTGGAGGTTGTTGAAGGCTCACAGGACATTGTTTATAAAGGCACGATATTGCCAGTGAGAATGGGACTGATTATTTTTTTTTACTATTTATTGGAAAAGGGAGAGGTGGGGAGGGTTTAAATGTCTATTTTTTTGCAGGGGGGGGGGTATTGCATTAAAAGGACAAGTTGCACTGATGAAAATAATAATTTTCCTGGCAACACTGTGAGAACTAAATCGGGCCACAAGCCACAAATTTCCCACTGTTACTTTATACCATAATTTTCATTTGTCTGGCAACTGATTTTCACTGGAAATTAATAAATTCCCCAAAGCCAGAACTAAAGATTTATGAAAAGCTGGATCATACTTGGTCAGTAGGGCTTGATTTAGCACTTTGCATGTATAACTGAGAGAACTGCATTAATTTCAGGAACTGGATAGAGCCCATTTTATATAAAGTCAGATGAGAAATAGTAAAAAGAGAAGAATCCTGTTCTGTCATGGAATTCATATGTACTTGAGCTTGCCTTATCTTGGTTAATGTTGGGGGTTTATTTAAAGGAGTATCTGTTATTGGGACATCTTAACAGCATCATGAATAATCTCTGCTGCCAGCTAAGGTGTTTCATTTGTGTCTATATATGGATTGATAGAGCATCTTTTAATAAAGGATCTCTACAAGGGTCAGTAATATAACCTCCCTCTATTTTTCTTTCTCTCCTAGATCTAAAACTACAATTGAAATATCAGGTGGGTGGGTAGGAATATGTTTGCACTAAGAAAAATTAGAATGTAATGGCATCACTTTCTTTAAATTATTACCACTATCCCTCCATCCCTGTTCAAAGTTTTATGCACAGTATCAAATACTGGATAGAAAAAAATAGATTTAAAAGAGCAAAATGCACGAAGCATTGGAGAAGTGTCATTATGTTATGGGGTGAAATTTGATATTCCATTTACTTGATAATAGACAGACCTTCTCCAACTTCATGTTCTTGGGATACACTGAAGCTACAGCGCCTATTGTCCCAGTTAATGTTGGTTCTGCAATTTTATAGTTGTGGACATAATACAGTTGGAGGGCACCAGATGGCTGCTATAGACTCTTAAAAGTTCTTCATTGCTTTTGCTGCACTGTTGGTCTTCATCTGAAAAATCCTTGCAGAATGATTTTATTCTGATTTACATGTTTTTTTCCACATTAATTTAAATAATAAAAGGATGGAAGCCTACTGGGAACATTTTGTGATTTCATTTTATCCTAGACAGATTTAGTTAGTTTTTATTTTCTGTCAATCTGCTGTCCTTCTCTATAAGAGCACTGAAGATGGCAAAGGGAGATGGAGAGGTACTTAGTCCTATAAATCTTCTTAAAATAGCATTTCCATGATTGATTGCAATTCTTTACTTGATCTGGTTCTAGAATGATGTTTTGTTCTTTATTTTTAACTTTAAACATTCAAGTGTACATTTATTGCTGTATTTAATATATATCTATATATTTATTGTGTTTTACAAGCATATATATTATATAGAGTGTGAATATATATATATATATGTTTTTTTAAGTTTTCGCGGGTACTTACATGTGTGCTGTTCAGCTTCCTTCGGGTATTATCCCACGTCATTGTAGTGCTTTTAAAGTTGTAGCTACAACTTTAAAAGCACTACAATGATGTGGGATAATACCCGAAGGAAGCTGAAGAGCATGTATATATGTATGTATGTATGTATGTATGTATGTATGTATGTATGT
>BLBF01000002.1:81369875-81436061 GCA_015471245.1 Laticauda colubrina
GTATATGCCTTGGTTTTCCAGGTCAATTTTGTCTTTGGGGTTTCTCAGGATGGCTGCTATTTTTTTGTCTGTTTTGAAGGCAGTTTTGATGTGATGCCTGTGTAGTACTTACTGATTTTATCTGTAGTACCTCTTATGTAGGGCAAGACAGCTGTTCCAAATGTCTGTTGGTCTTCTAGGTCTCTGTTATGTCTTGGTGTGTTTTTGTGGATCAAGTTGGTGATTTTGTTTTTTTTGGAAGCCACTGGCTGTCAATACTTCAGTCAGGGTACATAGTTCAGTCTTTATATTAAACCTGCACTCTCAAATAGAAAGATCTCCACACCACAAAACAGACAGACACCTGAGCACAAACAGACTCCCTGTGATGTCTCCAACTCAAACAACCCCCCACCAGGCACCCAGGTGAAACCTAGCTTCCTAATGGATAGCAGTCGTCCTTTCACATGAAGCCAAGCTGCACTGAAAGCCTCCAACACAGGAACAGAGTGTTGCCAGCCAATCAAAGCCAAAAAACAGACAGAAGAAACCAGAAACACCAATCAATCAAACTCCAAGTCCAATGAACACAGACCCAGGCTCCTAGCCAATCAGAATGGACCAGCCTCGAATTTGAAACCAGGAGCTGTGAGACCCACATCCATACAGAAGCCTGATGATGGCAGATGAGATTCTGCTGAAACGTTGCTTCAACTTTAACAGCACTACAATGACGTGGGATAATACCCGAAGGAAGCTGAACAGCACATACATATATATAAATGCTGTTCAGCTTTGTTTGGGTATTTTTCCACGTCATTGTAGTTGTGTTTTTAAAGTTGTAGCAACGTTTCAGCAACTTTAAAAGCACAACTACAATGATGTGGGAAAATACCTGGACAAAGCTGAACATGTAAGTATGTGTGAAAACTTAAGAAAACAAAGTTAGATAAATAAATATATACATATATGAATATATACATAAATATATACATATACATAAATATATATATATATATATATATATATATTCTGAATATATATATTCAGTTGCATGGGCATTTTGTGTGTAGCAAATATTTTAAAAAGTTATTTATCAAACAATAAAAATGTGATTAAAAAGAGATTCTATATTTTAATACCTCAAAAGGTTAAAAAGCAAAAAAAGAAAGTGGGATTATCCTAAAAAGAAAAGAGCAGATGTGGAGAATGTCCCCAGCTTTTGACAACCTGGCTGCTTTTTAATAGAAAGCAGCCTTTGATGTTTCTCAGCTACAATAAAATCCATACAACTTCTGTACAATGTTTATGCGTTAGTCTTCCATTGTTTGGGGAATGTAGTTAGATATAATCAATCCTTGGCATATATGTGCTGCTTTAAGGAAGGCTTCCTGCTGTTCATACATATTTGATAATCGGAATAAAAAGAACTGAAATGCTGAATAAAGACATAAAAGAGACTGGGTTCCAACTGCAAGTCATTCCTTTTGGTTGTGTGTTCTTCTTCCATAGCGTTTTTTTTTTTTTTAATTTTCACTACTCCCCCATCACAACAGATGTTTAATTTGATATACCTGAATGAAAACTCTCAAGATTTCTACTATCTATTCTTTGAGGATAAGCTCCAAGGAACACAGTGGGAAGAAGAGAAGTAAATGATTCTGTTCCACTTCCCTGGGACCAGCTTGAATAGCTATTTTGAAATATAAAACATTTTTTTAGTGTTTCTATCAGATAGTTTTATCTGCTTTTACGCGGCAGAATTCTGTTAGGGCTTCATATGGCATAAAAGATGAATCTTAGAAGCCAAACATTTTTGCCATAATTGGCACAAAGGCAAATCCAATGCAATATTAATACAGTATGAATACTATGCACCAACACATATGCTGTGTTTGTTCTAAGTTTATTCATCAATGCTGTTTTCTTTCTCTTTCCTTTTCTTTCTCTTTCCTTTTTTTCTTTCTTGTTTCCTTATTATGACATTAGGTACCATATCTAGGGACCAGGTAGTGTTTTTGCTGTCAACTTGCTAGTTATCGTATCCCAGGATGTACTTGAGAGAAATAGTTTTGGAGCTCGGGTGCAAACCAAGGCTGGTCTATATCCTTCCCAAAGAAAAGGTATAAAAAGCAAATAGCTTCATTTTAACCAATTTTAAACAGAGCCAAATATCTAAATAAGTAGATGGATGACCATCTCACTATGCTTTGACAAAAAAATATTTGTACACTGAGTTTTCTTTTCAAAAATTTGAGTTTGGTTCTAGCCTAAACTCCACTGATTACTTCATATATTTTTTCCAGGCTTTATGGGAGAACATTAGCAACTGACTGATGAATGTTAAAGACTGCATTTGGAAAATTAAGTGCAGGGAACAACAGTCCGTAACTTACAACTGCTCATTTAGTAACTGTTTGAAGTTATAGCAGCAATGGAAAAAGTGACTTATTTTCACATATACGAAAAGTTGCAGCTTCCCCATGGTCACGTGATCAAAATTTAGATGCTTGACAACTGACTCATGATGGCTGCAAGTGTTCTGCGTCATGGGATCACCTTTTGCAACCTTTTGACAAGCAAAGTTAATGCGGAAGCCAGTCACTTAACAACTGTGTTGTTAAACAACTTTAGTGATTCACTTAACAACTTGGGCAAGAAAGGGGCAAAACCCATTTATCAACTGTCTCGCTTAGCAACAGAAATTTTGGGATTAGTTGTGGTTGTAAGTCAGGGATTATTGCCTGTATGGCATTCTCAGCGTAGTCCTCCAGTGCCTTGTTGCTACATGGTCATTATGCTGTCCACTACCTGCTTGCTGCCCAGAAGTGTGTTGCAATGAAAAAAAGCACCAGCTTGTCTTGCGCAGTCAGAGCAGCACGTGAAGCGCCTGGGCAAGCTGCCTCTCTGACCATCAGGAACATTTCACAAGAACACACGTGAATGCAGGGTTTTGAGAAAGGACAACCCAAACGTTGGGTTTCCTTTTTCCTGCTGTATCCCAGAATGGATGTTTGTATTTGATCTCTGTCTATGTTAATTCAAGGCCTGCATTTATATTTGAAGTAAGAGCTTATTAAGTTTCAATGGAGCCCTAGGGAAAAATGTCATAAAAACAAGTGCTGGAAATACAGCTGGGCTGTTGTAGTATTGATTAGGTAATGCAGCAAGTAAATGTTACAATGCAAAAAGCTTTTAAAAATCAGTATAGCAAATGGAATGGGAGCTTTCTTTTTCCTAAGGTGTTTTAGCATGGGTTTCTGGAGGATTGCTCGCAGGGGGTGGGAGAACTTTCAAAAAATGCATTTTACGTATCAGCTGCTACCAACAGATCAGACTGTTAATCAAGATTGGTATATTTAGTTGATTTATATACCACTCCTAATGTCTGTTAAATAGAGGGCTGTCCATTAACTCAGGTTTTACTGTAGATCATGCTATTTATGTTCATTAAATGGTACAAATTTACAAATAATTCAAATTTGGATTTAATAGGCATACCCTATCTCAAATTGTTGGATAAATCAAGATTTAATTGATTTAATTCATAATACCTATATTCAGGCAATGAAGTAGAACATCTTTTCTCTTTGCCATCTATTCTCCTAAGCCATCTTTTAGATAATAAGACTGACTTGGCAAAGAAAAGATAACTTGGATTGCCTAGCCATCATGCCTTTTTCCTTTAATGATTGCAATACACTTGCAAGATAGGCAATGCTGAAAATAAATGGTGCAAAAACCAAGGGACTTTTGGATTTAACAGCAACTTGAATATCAGAATCCTCATGAGAAACTGGGAATGCAAAATACAATCCTCAATTTATGAGTGTTCATTTAATGATGGTTCAAAGCTATGACAGTCTTTGAAAAAATGATTTACTCCTTGTCCTTGCTCAAGACCGTTTCCCCCCCCCCCCATTGGTCACATGTTCACAATCCAAGCGCTTGGCAACTGGCTCGCATTGATGACCGCACATTATGGTTTTACCATTCTACAGTTATGTAGTTGTCATTTGTGTCCCTGTCAGCTGGTTTCCAGCAAAAAATGTTAATTGGGGACAACTTAACAACTATGGCAGGGGTGTCAAGCTCATGACCTCATGTCACATATCATAACTTTTTTCCCTTTTGCTAAACTGGGAGTGGGCGTGGCCAGCACGTCATGCATCTGGCCTAGTGGGCTTGAAGTTTGATACCCCGATCTATGGTGATTTGTGTAATTGTGTTAAAAATGATAATACAGTTGTGTCTGGATACATGATGACTTGCTTTAAAACTGCAGTGACTTAAGACAAAATTTCTGGCTCCAATTGTCCATAAATTGACAGCTAGTTCTAATATGAAATACAAAATTAAGAAAGATACTGGAAATATCTGGTAAAATGTTTGACTATAATAAGATTGCAATAAAGTCTAGAACAGTTGATGGAAGATAATGGCAACAAAGATTTGATTGTCATTTTTTCTCTCCTCTTGAAAGCAGCTTTGATTTTTATTAACATCTCAGAAACATCAAGGTAGGGAAATGTATAATTCAAGACAGCAATTCGGCTTATGCAATCACTCCCCCTTTTTTACATGCATCAATGGGATATAAAAAAGGGCAGAGCTTTAATCACAACCATTTTTTTATCCTCCTTGTGGATCCTCCTGATTTGGTGATAAAGGCAAAAATCCCTTACCATGAGAAGCTATGTTTGTAGGGCATCTGCCTCTTAATACAAATTAATATGCATAAGCTGCAGAAATATGGTAGAACTAGTAGTCATTGATTAACTGATTCATGTATTTATGTATCCCCTTTTGTAACCACATTGAGTTAGCAAGTTCCATATAATTATTATATCAAACATGAAGAAATTCTTCTGCCTGTTTCGTACCACCCACTGTTCAGCTTTGTTTGATAACTACAGCCCCAAAGAATGAAAGGATAAAAGCAGTAAGAGAATGATTTACTTCATGCTGGAAAGAGTCCAATTTCAGAAGCAAAAGAGAAAGTTTCCCCTATGCCTTGCTTCTCCCAACTCCCCTCCAACTAATAGGAGAGAACTGATTTATGTCAGTAGCTGAACAGGCAGGTTGCAGGACTTGGTTTAGAAAATATGCCTCAAAGTCTGAAGAACTGTGGCTATCTACTAATTTTTCCCATTTCCATCATTGGAATTTGATGCTGGAAAAAAGCCATGATCATTTCTAGATTATTTGAGCTGAATTCTCCTGCAGGCTCTGCCCATGTTTAAAGATAGATGTGTCTGAACAAATTTATCTTCAGTATAAGCTTTTGTATATGCAGCTACCTATAAATACACAGCCATTCTGTATCTCTGTGTTAACACAAACATGGACTAAGATATTGACAGTAACTTTAAAAATGCGGAACAAAGTCTCTCTGGATTTAATCAGATGTAGGGCTAAGTAGTCAAACGCTGTATTGGTTATTTTTAATTTGCCATCACATTCTCAGACTAAAATATTTAGAAAATCCTAACCTGGGCATTTGTCCCAAAGCTCAATAAAGAACACAATGAGAATTAAGTTACACTAGGTAGCATTTTCAGCAAGGTCCAAACACTGTATCTTAAATTGTGTATCCAAAAAATGGACTTAACATTTCTTGATTATTGGTAGTCCTTGATGTAGAACATTGTCTCAGGGTCATGTGATCATTTTTTGAGACCTCCTGACAGGCAAAGTCAATGGGGAAGCCAGATTCACTTAACAACTGCAGTGGTTTCTGTGCCAAGAAAAGTTGTAAAATGGGGCAAAATTCAGTTAACTACCTCCCTTAGCAACAGAAATGTTGAGTCGAGTATTACCTGTACTGTATTTCTCTTAAATTGCTTACAAATGAAGGCACACACCTTTTCTACCCTACCCACATTTTACAACCCTATAAACATGCCCAATGTCTTAGGTGTTTGGACCTCAGCAGGGTTTGGTAAATCCTGGCTCATAGATCTTGTGACACCAATAAAATTTGTTTTCCTAACTAGGCAGATATAAAATGCACAGAACAACTATGCCGCTTATTGACAGGATTTCTAACAGGTGCTCTTAAGAAAAGCTAGTTTAAGGCTGCCACCTCCTGCTTCTGCAGTAAATTGCAGTAATAAAAAGTGAGGCATGCAGCTGAATATAAAAAGCAGCTGTTGTCCAGAGCCTAATAGTATACACTTCTATCTACAAAAATGTTTTTTCTTCAGTGTAAAATTGTATCTACAGAATAGTTAATTACTGATTAATAAAGTATTTGCTATGCATTAACATTTCTCAAAAGGAAAACAATAACATTTAAGATCCTAACAAATATATGATCAAGTTTTTGTGGATTACAAGCTTTTCATCAGATGTATGCACAATAAAATATAGAACTGATTTTATCCAGCAGTCCTTTCCCCTCCATATTTTGTGATTTCATTTATACAATCATATACTGTATTTCTTAACGAGTTTGTAATTGCAGCCTTTGTAGTGTTTAATATAATTTCTATTTTCTAAAAGCGCATTACTAGACTGCCTAAGAAATCAAATGGAGTTTTTACAGTGTCTTCACCCAACTTTATTTGATTAAAATTACTTCAAGATGGCTTAAGAGAAAAGAATAAAGTGCAAATATTAGAAACAGATAAATGAAATATAAAACTGAGAAGTAGCAATAACAACAGAGCAACTGCCAAGAGGAAAGCTATTGCTTTGCAGGTTCTGGTTAGCTACCATCCTACAGGCCTGGGTCTGGCTCAGAAAATGACATTCTCTGGTCAGTCAGGACCAAAAATCTGGGAACAGTAAGTGTACTTTGAACCTAACCCAGTATCTTCCAGATATTAAATGGGAAAAGGTGGGAATGTCCGCCTCCCAAAAAACCCGTAGACCAAAGGATTGCAGCTGCAAATGAATGCTTTTGCACTAGAGGTAGTCCTCAACTTACAACAGTTCATTTAGTGACCATTCAAAGTTGCAACAGTACTGAAAAGTGACTTACGACCATTTTTCACACAACCATTGCAGCATCCCTGGGGACAAATGATCAAAATTCAGACTCTTTGGCAACTGGCTCATATATATTACAATTGCAGTGTTCCAGGGTCATGTGATCCCCTTTTGGGATCTTCTGATTCACTTCACATGTGTCACTAACTTAACAATTGCAGTAATTCACTTAACAACTGTAGCAAGAAAAGTCGTAAGATGGGGCAACATTCACAAGAGGACAACCCTGTACAGCAGGTGTTTTATACCAGCTTGCACCCCATTAGCTTAATACAGGCAGTCCTCTACTTACAACAGTTCATTTAGTAACTGTTCAAAGTTATAAAGGCACTGAAAAAAGTGACTTATGACCATCTTTCACACTGACGACCGTTGCAGTATCCCCATGGTCACGCAATCAAAATTTGGATGCTTGGCAAATGACTCACATTTATGACCATTGCAGTGTCCTGGGATCATATGATTTACCTTTTGGGAACTTTCTTACAAGCAAAGTCAATGGGGAAACCAGATTCACTTTAACCACCATGTTACTAACTTAACAACTTCAGGGATTCACTGAACCACCGTAGCACAAAACGTGGCAAAATTGACTGAACCAATTGACTTTCACTCAGGAATAAAAATGTGGGGCTCAAATGTGGTCGGAAGTCGAGGACTACCTGCACTCTGGTAAATAGGCTGCTCCTTCTTACCGGGTTTTAACGGCTCTACTTTGACACATTATTATTAACATGATTATATAATAACCACTACCACCCCCTTCAGAATATAAAACAAACAAGGCCACCAAAAGACACCCAGTCGCTTTGGCCATAGCGACGCCCAGATTCGAACGCGTTTCCCCAAAGGCAGCAACCATAGCGGCACGCGCCGTTCTCTCTCTCTCTCTCTTTTTTTTTTTCAGGGAAAGCAACAAAGAAATCTCGCGATATCTCGAAGGCGAGACCTTACGTCGCCCGGTTGCCTCCGTGGTTTGCCATTCACGTCTGGGCCGGTTGGAGTCTGCGCGGTCGAGCCGTGGGAGGTTGCTGTCGTCAGGCTTGACAAGGCCGAGTAGAAAGGAAGGGAAGAACGGGACGTGAGGCGTTTTATGAGCTGCCGCAGCCGGGTCTCTCCCGTTGTTTTTCTTGCTCCAGTCGTGGCGGCTGTGACGACCTTCATACCAAGTCAGCTTTTCTTCGGCATTCAGTCATTCTAACGATCTGTTGCTTTTTTTTTTTTTTTTTTCCTTCCCCACTCCCCGTTCCGGGTTCGCTGTCTTTTTCAGTTAAAGCTCTTCTCGCCCGTTGTCCATCTCCCATTTCTGAATGGACAGTGAGGGGGCGCCCCTGTGGATATCCTGAGGACTAGCGCCTTTGTTGCTGTGGTGCCCTCTGGTTGTGTTAGGATTCCGCTCCTATTAGTAGGTACTTTGATATCACAACGGTACACCGAAGGTCGAAATGGAGGTTCCTTACATCAGGGGCCTCCAACCGTGGCCGCTTTAAGCCTGGAGGACTTCAACTCCCAGAATTCCCCAGCCAGCTTAGGTGGCTGGGGAATTCTGGGAGTTGAAGTCCACCAGGCTTAAAGTGGCCAGAATTGGAGACCCTTGACTTGGATTCAAGTTCAGCCCAAGAGTTTGTTAGCTTGTCCCAAAGCTCAACCAACTTTATCTCATGGGATTATTCTAAGAAATGGATCAGAACATAATATGTATGCTACTTTGAGCTGTGGAAACATAGGTGTAATGGAAGTTTATGGCTCTTTTTTTTAATTCCCTGTGACATAGGAATGAAAATAAAGGCAACTCTTTAACAAAGGAGATGGGTTTGGTCTTGTTGCTTTAGAAGATTAACATATTTCTCATGAAGTCTTTTATAATCCACTTTATAAATCGAATGCTAATCCACATAATAAATATTTGAAAGTCTTTAAGTATATTGTACTACAAGTCTTTTTTCCATAACTGATTAGTTTTCTGGAAACTTTTAGTTTGATCTGCAACAATCCTTTAATGGCATAATTTGTAGTGAGACAAGGATTGTGCAGGATTGCTTTTTAAGGTTTTAATTCCAGGTTCTATTAAAGACCCTTAATTTTTAAAAGCAAAATATGTTGTAACTATCAGCGTTTCCCCCTAAAATACCAACCTAATAATGTTTAAAACTTATGAAATGCACTTTCTTCATGCATTCCATTTTATTTATTGCAAAGAAATAAAAATGAGGTTATCTTTATTTTTTCTGAAACTTGAAAGCGTCTAGACTCTCGAACTATTATATGCCTTTAGTGACAATTACAACATATGCTGTCTATACTTCTTATTTTTGCATTATTAAAGTATGAATTTCATTGTTTGTGCAGTCAAAACACTATCACCTACCCCCCCCCCAAAAAAAAAAATGTATCTAACAACTTGACATCTCACAAAACTGAAATGTGCAGAAATTGAAACACTGTGCAGGAAAAAAGAAATGGCAGAAGTGGAAAGGAGGGAAGAACGTGGTCTTAATTTTGCTGCTTATCTCTATTTCCCATCATGGTTTAGAATCACAACTGCATTCACCCTGTACATAAAGGACTATGGATATACTTGAGTGGGTAAACTTCAAGGTCTTTAAAGCATTGCAAAGTAACACTAGAAGCAGAACTGAACTATCCAATGAGAGAAAGGTTGGATGGAGAAAAGCCTTGGGAAAGTGAGGCAAAAGAGGAAACAGAATTAATTATTTAGAAAGGAATGTGACTAGATATAACACCAAACAGGAGAATTGTGTACTGCAACATTTTCTTGTTGAATGTACTGATAGTAAAACCTTTAATTTGGTGACACACTTTAATTTGTCTTTATTTTAGAATGAGACATGACTGAAGATCCTCAGAGAAATTTCCGATCCGTGTACTATGAAAAAGTAGGATTTCGTGGTGTTGAAGAAAAAAAATCATTAGAAATTCTTTTGAAAGATGATCGGTTGGGTATGTGCAATATACGATGTAGTATAATATTTACAGCTGCTAAGGGGGTGTTTTGATTTTTGGAAAATTTGATTTTGGTCTTTCTGAATTACTCTCTGGATTTTGAATTTCTCTGACAATTTCCCTCCCAATGTCCATTTCCCTTCCAAGCCCGAAATGTTATTACAGCAAGATAGAAACGAGGGATGAGAAATATTTTTTTTTCTCTCCTCTATTTTCAACCTTTGAAAATATTATCAAGTATTTCAGCAAAGCAAATAAGTCTTCTGCTGGAAATAAGAATCGTAGATGAGGGCAAGTCACCTCTTGATTGGACAACTGTAATGTGCTCTACATGGGGCTGCTGTTGAGTATTTGGAAGCTTCAGCTGGTCCAGAATGATGTCCATGTGTCAGAACAACAGAGTTGGAAAGGACCTTAGAGGTCTTCTAGTCCACCCCGCTACCCAGCCTGGAGACCCTGTACCATTCTGGACAAATGGCTTTCCAATCTCTTCTTAAAAACCTCCAGTGATGAATCACCTGAAATTTCATTCACCTGAAATTTCTGAAGGCAAGCTGTTCCACTGGTTAATTGTTCTCACTGTCAGGAAATGTTTCCTTAGTTCTAGGTTGGTTCTCTCCTTGATTAGTTTCCATCCATTGCTTCTTATTCTGCTTTCTGGTCCCAAAGGTGCTTCCATTTTAAAGGCAACTGGACTTTCTGATTTTTGTTTGTCGCTTCTCATACAAGAAGCTGCTTCAGTTCTAACTAATGGGGGAGGGGGGCAATGGAATGGATTCATACTTTTGCAACCAGGCTAATCTGTGTCTTCAGAGTCACCTGAATCAGAATTCAAATTTGTGTGGAACCATCTTGGCGCTGCTAAAAGGACTGCATTATAAACAGGAGATAAGTATTGTCAGCAGAGGGGGAATATCCTCTGGAGAGCCTTTTGTTCTAGTGCCAGGGTTCCAGTGTCAGTATTGATTAGAGCTGCTTCATAACATTGTTAAATACTGTTTTTATATCTTTATTTACAGATATTGAGAAGCTTTGCACATTTAGTCAGAGGTTCCCTCTCCCATCCATGTACAGGACGTTGGTATGGAAGGTGCTTCTAGGTATGGAAATGGATGAAAACCAAGTGCTTCTTTATAAATAACAAGAGTGGCTTTGCTGGCAGCTGTGCTCCCTGAAAAAACCCTGCAATAGATGCCTTAGCAGGTGTACCCATTAAAATATATTAAGTGGTGCTAACTAATATAATTGGCTCTTGTAACATGTATAAAGTGAAATTTCCAATAGTTTGCATTTTGTCTCTGAATAGCTTTGGTTAACCTGGGATATTTAGGAAGGAATCCCGCTTAATTTTTTTCTAACATTGTTCTAGTCTATATTTTTTAAGGTGGATCCTGGAAAAATTGCTCTTTGAAATTTGGTTTTTTAATCAGCTTCCCTATCCTGGCTTCTTCCAGATATGTTGGAACTGTAAATTTCAGATTCTCAACCACATCTGTATCGGAGGTGGGGAAGACTGGCCTCTGTGGTCTCCCTGTTTTGTTTCCTAAAAACAAATGCATTGTTAAAATGTTCAGTAACTTTGCTTGTTAATAAATAGGGAGACTTGGACTGTGCTTGGAATTTTCTGTATAAAAGCCTTATCTGTAATTCTAAATCAGTTATACCTAAGTCCCTTTGCATATATGTACATATATTTATAGGGAATGCTCTTGTTCATTTAAAGAAAAAGTACTCAAATGAGGCTCGCTTTTCTGCTCATTCCTCCTGAACATAGTCTTCAGCAAGAAAACTGCCCTTGTAGCTTGTTAGCAAAGACATTAGTGAACATTAGGGTGCTATTGGGTCATCCTTCGAGAGAAGGGTAATGTAGTCTGATGTGACCAGAATGAATAATTAAATTATAGGCTGATCATATTTTTTTATCCGAATGCTGCACATTCCTGTAATTGTCTTAGTAGAGTATACATGGAAAAATAATTGTAGTGGCAAATGAACTTCAGCAGTAAATCAATATTTACTTAACCTGAAAAGATAAACAAGGACTATGGGTGGGTGGGGATGGAAACGGTGGGAGCAGAAGTGACCTTTGACTACCTGGCAATTTCCCCACTAACTTGGCTGCTCACATGTTCACAGTTGTGATCACGGGACGTTGCAGTGGCTGCAACTTTGCAAATAAAACTGGGCTGAACATTGTGGAATTTCAGTTCCATAGGAATAATGGGTCCCAGATTTTCTTTGCATTGTTAACATATTTTAGGTACCTTGATTCAAAAATTGTTGTGATATAATGCATAGTTTGGACCAGGGGTGGGATTCAAATTTTGTAACAACTGGTCCTGTGGGCGTGGCTAGGTGGGCATGGCCATGTAATTGGGTGGGCATAGCTTCCTCTTCTTCTTTTTTTTTTTTTTTTTTTGCAGCATCCCCCCCTCCCCTCCCCCATTTTTTAAGCCTTCTGGGCCTCAGGAAAGCCTCCTGGGGGGCATTTGCTCCCAAAAAGACTTCCCTGGGGCTCAGGAAGGAAAAAAATGGAGCCCTCCCCTTTTGCCTTCCTGGGCTTGAGGGAAGTCTCCTGGGCAAAGCAATAAGACAGCAATGGGGATCCCAGCACAGCTGATGGACGGAACAGCTGATCATTGGGAGGCAGAAAAAAAAATACCGTAAGGCGTGACTGGGCAGAAAAGAACGCAGTCAGCAATGTCGGGCATGCGCGCAATGTTGCACATGCATGATAAGGACTGACTGGGCAGGGAGGGGAGGGGCCAGTCAGGGGCACGATTTGCCGCTTCTCTGAATTGCTCAGAATCATAACAACCGGTTGTATAAAACCATTCCAAATTGGTAGAATCCCACCCCTGGTTTGGGTTAGCTTGAAGATAGAAACAAACTTATAAGCATCATGAGAATTTTAGTACTATATGGATAGTAAACTAATGTTTGCAATATTAGTGCCAGAGCATTTCTTGTGAACAAATGCTGGATCTTTTTTATTTGATCTGAGAATAATTGGTATGAAGATGAAGGTTTCACCCTTAGAGCGAGTAGACTTAATCTAAATCTCTTGTCTTTTCTCTTTCTTTAAAGGAATTCTCCCACCTCACCATGACTCTCATGCATTTGTGATGAAATATAGAAAGGAACAGTATGGGGATGTATACCGTGCCCTTCAAGTAATTCGCTTTATCACAGATTCTACTCCACAGGTTGAAGTATTTCTCCGGATATATCAGTTGGAATCAGGAAAGCTACCTCAAAACCCATCTTTTCCTTGGGTCAGTGAAGGTTACATTTGCTTTTCACCAGATTTTTACACACAGAGCCAGATTTTTTCTGTCTGAGTTTAAATGCTATGGCTGTTCAAAACATATTGGTATTTTCAGCAATGTGACAGCATCATCTGTGTATAGCAGTATAGATTCAGGTTTGTTAGTCAGTGTGTGGGAATGATACTTTTCACTTAGAGCAGAGGTGGGGAACTATGGCCCCCTTTATGACTTGTGGACTTCATCTCCTGAGCATGGCTGGCTTGGGAATTCTGGGATTTGAAGTCCAAAAGTCATAAAAGGGACATAATTCCCCACCCCCGGCTTAGGGCATCTCCCATTGCACTGATAAAATTAAAAATAAATATACCCTTATTTAACTCCTTTGTTGGCCCCTATGCTTGAAACTGCCTTTATAGTCTGTCTTACCCTCAAATTGGTATTTTTACAAAGTTCGTGTAATGGGCTGAGAACAAGTTGTCCTCGGTTGAGGTTGGCAGTTGGGACTGGAATTTCTGTCGCTAAGCGATAAGGTCACAAAGTACAACATCATACAACCATACCACGATTCCTACACTTCTGGATGCTGTTGTTAAGGGAATCCCACGACATGGTTCAGTGCAAAGTCACATGGTTGCTATTTGCAACCTCCTGTAACATCAATAACCATTTGCCATTTGCAACCTATTGCAACATCAATACCCTTCCTTATTGACTTTGCTAGTTGGAAGTGAAGGTTAAAAATTACATGACCTTATTACACTGCAGAGTCAGAATTGTAATCCAGTCATCAATATGTGGACACTCCAGTAGTCAGAATTAAGTATCTCTCTCTCAGAATGGTGGTAAGTTCAGATGGTTATTGAAGGTAAATGAGGGCCACCTGAAATCATCTTATCAATCAGTTTTATTTTTAATAATAATAACCAATCTTTCGGATCCAGGTACAACTTGTCCCTCTTCCATAATGTCTTTTGAACACAATCTACAGAGGCAGACAGTCTTAAAATTACCTTCTGGATCCATTGTTCAAAAATGCCTTTCAAAATGTCCAGTGTTTAGAGAACCAGTCTGGTGTAGTGGTTAAGGCTAGAAACCAGGAGACTGTAAATTCTAGTCCCGTTTTAGGCACAGAGTCAACTGGGTGACCTTGGGCCAGTCCCTGTCTCTCAGCCCTAGGAGAGAGGCAGTGGCAAATCCTGTCTGGAAAAACTTTGCCAAAAAAACTGCAGGAACTTATCCAGGCTTTCCCTGAAAATCAGACATGATGAAACCAAAGGAAACAAACTTTTGTATCATTCAACATTAAAGATAACTCTTCCGGTGCTCTAAAACCTGTCCATCCAAAGGTTCCTAGTAACTGCAAAGCAGTTAACAAGCAATTTCTGCAGGGGATTAGAAAATATTGGAAGCCAACCCAGCGTCCTTTTGAAGGCGCTGGCTAAGATTTAAGCAAAATATGGCTATGCCCTTATTTCCCAGCAGCTCCAAATCCATCAGTGTCATATCCTCACTCCCCAAATGTCTGGAGCATTTGTGGGCGATCTCAAGCCCTCTCCTTGTTTGGAGAGTAATCAAGAAGAGCTGGTCTACTTGCCAGCCCTTCTGCTGAGGTCATCAGCTCTACATCCGACAAACTTATTTCCCATTCACCATTTCCTACCTCAGAAGTCCTGTAGCTTTGCTGATTTAGAAAGCATTGGGTAGCATCCTCAGGGCACATTTGTACCGAACACATTGCTTACTAATGGGAACTTGATTGCAAGTTTTGAACGGAATGTATGATGCACTTGCTCTCTTTCTCTGATTCTCTGCCCCTCCCCTCCCCACCCCCCTTGTTTTCTAGCAATCTGAAGATGAGATATTCCTTGCTATTGCAAAAGCAATGGAAGAAATGGTGGAAGACAGTGTTGATTGCTACTGGCTAGTCAGTAGTTTTGTGAACCAGTTAAACAATAGGTACAAGGAGTCATTACCACAGCTGGTAAGAAAATATCTCTGCGGAACTGCACATACGAGCGAACGTCCAATATAGAAATAGAGTTGCAGGTAGAGGTAGGTCCTCGACTTACGACCACAATTGAGGCCAACAGTGCTGTTGCTCAGGGAGGACAGTTAAGTGGGTCTTGCCCCATTTTACAACTTGTCTTGCCACAGTTGTGAAGTGAATCACTGCAGTTGTTAAGTTAGTAATATAGTTGTGAAGGGAATCTGGCTTTCCCATTGCCTTTGCTTGTCAGAAGGTCACACGAGGTGATCCCATGACCCCAGGACACTGCAACCATCATAAATATGAGTCACTTGCGAACCATTTGGCCATTAATGTAAACAGTGGTCATAAGTCACTTTTTTCATTGCTCTTGTAACTTTGCTCACTAAACTGTCGAGGACTGCCTGTATATCGGTGGAATTCAAAAATTTTTACTACCGGTTCTGTGGGCCTGGCTTATTTGGTGGGCGTGGCTTGTGATCATGTGGCTGGATGGGTGGCTTAGTGGTCATGTGACTGGGTGGATGTGCTGGGTGGTCATGTGACTGCGTGGACATGGCCAACTCAATGTCATTCACATCAAAAGATGCCTCACCTGGCCCCTCCCCTCCCAGCCATTCCTTGTCACCCAGCCTCAATTTATCTATAGTTCTGTAAAAAATGTTGTTCACCTTTTTTGACTTTATTGTCTGCACACTATAGATGTACTTTCATGGATCACTGAAAGGAGGAAATGGCTCACATGCTTTACTCAAGTTTTCTTGCCTGAGCTGGGGGTTGGACTAGAAGACCTCCAAGGTCCCTTTCAACTCTTGTTAAACTATGCTCTGGACTATTGACATTGAATGCATGTAAACCCTGAAAAATATGTGGTAGCCCTGGGCAAAAGAAAGGCAGAAAAATCAATCTAGGTGTAGGGACAGTGTAAAATATTAACACATGATAAATAAGGGAACAATTAAAAATAATAGCACAGAGTTTTATCTCTCTCTCTTCCTATTTTTTTTTCTTTCTCTACCTTCTCTCTTTCTCTCTCTCTCTCTCTCTCTCACACACACACACACACACACACACAACAAGCATTTTGGAAGCAGCTCCTTTAAATTTCTGCAAGGCTGGAGTGGATTCCCCCACCCCCTCTGTCAGACCGCACTCTTTCTCACTCCAGCACTTTAACTCACAAGGGGAAAGCGATACTTGCAGCATCCATGCCTTTCTTCCTTTTCCCCGGGGAGAAAGAGGACGTGGGGAACGGAAGGCTAATAGAGACCAATCGCAAGTGAGTGACCAGGTGACTGGATTGGGGGCGTGGCCAGCCAGGGATTGCCACCGGTTCGGCGACCCATGCCAAATATCTGCTACCGTTCACCCGAATTGGTGCGGACCGGTTGAATAGCACCTCTGCTTTATATAATTGATAATATGCATTATACTGTTAGAGATAAGGAAAATATACATTTAAAATTACAGGCAAATGTTTGGGAGAAGCAAAGATAATTATAATAATCTAAGGTGGCTTCTGGCTATGAGCTGTTGGTTTAAGTAATTTCACATGAGAAGGTGAACATTAAGAAATTTGCATGATTGATTCCTGCTGTTTGCTTGTCTTGTAGGCTTTATATTCAGTGTCTGTAAAAAAAAACACCAATTGCTTAGGATCAGAACTTTTTAGTGTTACGTTATCCATCTCTAATATTTGTTGTGGATTTATTTAATTATAAAACATTGATGCATATATTTACATTGAGTTTGTGCATTTGCTAACTTTATAATAGACTCCACTGAATTTATCATCCATTGACACCGCATTATTTTGCATTTGTTACAAAAAGTGGATTCAGGATTGTGGTAAAAGAAGATAATTTCCATGAAACCTAATCCACTTATCTGTACTCTTTGATCCTTGCTTCTAGCAAGGTAATAGAAATACACACTGTGGTTTTGAAGAAGGCGCAAGAATTGTGATCTAGACTGGAGAAAGTAAGCTGAGGTATAGTAAGAGATAGTTTGGTCGCCTTTGGCTTAGGGTATATGTGTAATCTCCTTCAGTGACACTTGGAGCACTAGTGAGAGATTGGAAATAAGATGATTACAGGAGAACCTCTGGTCACGAACGCTTCTGACCGTGACCAAATCAGGTTCTGACCAAAATATTCACAAAATTTTTGAATCTGGTCATGAACACATACTCGGCTGGCAATCAAACATGGTCATGGCTGATTTCCCCTTCCGTGCCATTTATTTTGCAAGAGCCAAATTTCCTGTTGTTTGTTTACAAACAACCCACCTGTGGCCACTGCATTAATTTTGCAATTAACCATGGCCTCCAATCAAGTGAAGAGTGGTAATGGTGGCAAGACAAAGGCATAATTAACTATTTTTGTGCTTAAAAATCTTTAAACAACAATATTTATATACAGTTCATAAGGGTCTGGAATGGATTGATTGCATTTACGTAACAATCCAATAAGGAAATTAGGTTCGGATCACGACCAAATCAGGTTGCAACCAAAGTTATGGAACGAATTATGGTCATGACCAGAGGTTCTGGTGTATTTCAGACAAGATGAATCGTAAAAGATAGGATAAAGGAAATTGTGTTCCAATCTCATAGCAAGCACTTTTATTTTAATTATATATAATGTAAGTATGTATGCATGTATGTATGCATGCACTCACAAACACACATTACTGGCCAGCTTCTATCAATTTTTGATGATTTCTCTTACAGTTCATTATTTTGAGAGATAACTGCAAAACCAAAGAGGCTGTAAAGTGATAGCAGAGGTTGGGTTTCTCGTATTATACTATGATTTATTGTGATAAGTGAGCCAGCTTCCTGCTGGGCTTCACATGCTCTCTGTTACCTTTTGCATGCCTGCTAGGAGCAGATTGCAAACACTCACATTCAGTTTTGATGAACTGCATTGTATTGTTGTACCTGAACTTTAAAAATGTGCTAGGCTTTACTTGGTTTGAAGGTTATTTCAAGTAAATCATGATGTTAAACCACCATGGTGATTGAAAGTGATTTTCTTTCGGAATCAACTGTTCTCCAGTGGTTTTCTTCCTTTACTCAGTTATATCTTTCAATCCCAGACTGGCAGAGTGAGGCTGTCAAAAGTCTGGCCTCAGGGATTGGTGGCTATGCAGGCCAGGATGGGGATGGAACATCTTCAGTGCAGTTTTGCAAGTACCAAGTGGCTATGGTTGTTAGGACTGCCTGCATCTCGAGAGATTGCTGCTCATCTTGGGTGGATTTGCATCTTCCTACTTGGGTGGTGCCCAGTCTGAGGGTCTTGTTGGATTCATTGCTTCTGCTTGATGAAAAGGTGGCAACAGTGGTCAGGAAGGCCTTTAGGCAGCTTCACCTGGCCCAATAGTTGCATCCTTTTCTGGTTTAGGAGGCCCTTCAAACTTGGCCACTCGTGCCCAATCACTCACACCTGGTCTCACTCACACCAAAGGAGTATATGTAGGGCTGCCTTTGAAAACCACTTGGAAGTTTCATCTGGTTCAACATACAGCAACAAAGCATCATTTCTCTTTGTGAGCTGCATTTATTACATGCCTGGGTCTGGATGTAATTCAAGGTGCTGGTTATGACCTTGAAAATCTTACATGGGTAACCTTCAACTAAGGACCACAACTGATGCTCAAATTTCTGTTGCTAAGCAAGACAGCAACTAAGACAATTAACTAAGTGAAATTTACCCCTTTTTACAATCTTTCTTGCCACTGTTGTTTAGTGAATCACTACACTTGTTAAATTAGTAAGATGGTTGTTAAGTGAAACTGGCTTTCCCATTACTTGACAGGAGGTTGCAAAAGGTGATTATATGAGCCCAGGATACTGCAGCCGTCATAAATACATGCCAGTTATCAAGTGTTCAAATTTTGATCAGGTGACCTTAGGGATGCTAACATTCATGAAATACACCTAGAAGGCCTGATTTATTTATTTATTTATTTTTGGGGGGGTTATTCTTAAATTGTGACCAGTAATTTTGAAGATGTTGGATACAGTCCTGTATGCATGCAAAATGAATGTGTGAAGCAGAACCACTGGGAAAAAAAAAATTACGATTGATTTAGCAGACAGAAACTAATGCCATGGTAAAAATGTCATAATGTATTCCTTTTGCCTTGTGATTCCTTTTTTTTTTTTTTAACAAAACTGGTTCTATAAAGGAATTATCAGATGATTTTGTAAATATATCATTACATATATTTCTGACCTGTAAGGAACATGACACATGAAGTCATTTGTTTCATGTAATCACACTAAATTTAATTTGAGGAATAGTTCTTTTGAGGGTGGAGTTTTGTTCTCCAAGCTTATGGGTTGGTGTCCAAACATTTCGTTACCAGGCTAGGTATCAGCAGAGTTTAGGGGATGCCAGTGTTCCTCTGTTTATAAGGGCTTTGTGCGGTCTTGTGATAGGGACGTGATCTCCCATCACTACTGTAATCACACAGAGCCCTTATAAACAGGAGAACACCAACCCAGACATCCCCTAAACTCCTCTGAAGATGTTACCTAGCCCAATAACAAAATATTCAGAAACCAACCCATAAACTCGGAGAATGAACCTCCAACCTCATCCTACACCCAAGCAACAGATAATCTCCACCATCACAGATACTGAAGTTTCCTTGCCACAAATAACAAGACAAGACTTTAAAATGATTTTAGCATATTTCATTAATTCTTTTTATATTTATGTTGCTGCAGCCAAAACTTCTGGAACAAATCCTGAGCCTTGAGGACAACCGGCTTCTAGCATATCTGAAGTCGTGTTCAGCAGTGGGCCAGCTTCCTTATAATCTTTGGTTTAGAAAGTGTTTTGCTGGGTACCTACCTGAATCAAGTTTACAAAGGCAAGTTTCTCTCCCTTCCACCTCTCCTAAATTGGAAAAACTTAAGTCCCTGTAGTCTTCAGTGGAGCATAATCATGTAGACATGACTCATTCCCATGAATCACGTAGACATGATGTTTTGACAGTCAGCAATATTGCCGATATTCTAAAAAATATCAGTTTTTCAGCTTTTCTAGGGTTTCACCCAATTTTAACTTTAATCATGGAGGAAGTATATTGATAATATAAATTACAGATATAAAATTAAGAACAGACAATTTTATGACTGTCTCGTTGAATTTTCTAGGGTTTGGGACAAGGTTATTAGTGGTTCTTGCAAAATCCTTGTCTTTGTTGCTGTTGAGATCTTATTAACCTTTAAAATGAAGTTGATGGCCTTAACTAGTGCTGAAAAGATTGAACAGTTTTTGGAAAATGTAAGTACTCTTTCATACATTCTAAATTCTAACAAAACTGTGCTTTAATTAAATCCAATAGTATTTTGAAGGCGAAGGCCAAATGTATTCAAGATTGCACTCCAAAATACCTTTATATTTCAAGCTATGTTTTTCTTTCCTAGATACCGCAAGATAACACTGATGCAATTGTGAGCAAGGCTATTGAACTGTGGCACAAACATTGTGGGACCCCTGCTCATTCGGTTTGAAATTACCTGCATTTCTGTTTTTGTTTTATGTGTGTTTCCTTCTCCAAAATATATAATTAAAGTTATTTAAACATTGTGGGGATTGTAATTGTGATGTGTCACTCCTGTTGCTGAGAGTTGAAATCTATAATATGACAACTCCTAGCAGTCAAGTCCCAGTCAATATTGTGAATGGTGAAGGATTCCAGATGTAGTTCAGCAACATTTGGAACGTCACAGATTTCCTATCAGAAATATTTTTTAACAGATACTTTTAAAGAAGAGGCTAACTGGGAAAAGTAAAACCTAAAAGCAATGCATTATGAAAGGAAAGTTTGTTCAATTTAATATAGTGCTCATTTGTTCTCACTGTGGTGCTCAGTGGTTAGAATGTAGTACTGCAGGCGACTTCTGCTGACTGCCGGCTGCCAGCAGTTTGGCAGTTCAATTCTCATCAGCTCAAGGTTGACTCAGTGCAGTGTTGGTGTGGTGTTGGGGGTTTCTGGTTCAATGTGTGAAGGGTGAAGGATGTGTGTTTGTGTTTATTTTCATAGTAATGGTCATGATGTGCACTGAAGATGGTGTTTGATTTCATTGTACAAGGTGCAATGACAATGAAAAAAAGTAAACTAAAAAGTGTTATTGCTATTTATTGAGCTATTCAGCTAAACATGCTCTTTTTTTTATCATGCAGATTCCTCTAGATTTGAAGACAGGAGTATGTGGGCCATAACAGTTCAATAGCATAATCTCCTACCTTAGTATAACACGTCTCATCTCTGCCTAAACTGATTGCAATAAACTGGCAGAAATTCTTCTTTTGTATATCTCAGTTTCTGTACAAAACAAAGATAATGTGCAAAGCAGTCAATGTACAAAAAGGAGTACAAGAAGGAGTCAAGGTCCAATTAAAATGCTTTGGGCTGTTTTTTTTGAGGTTGACATATACTAGTAAGTTATAAACTAACCAGATAGGCTAGGTTTGCACAACATTGCTAAGCCATGAAATAAACCAAGGTTACAATTAAACATATGAGTGCATCTGTTAGAACTTTATCTGACCTGGTTAAACATTTTGGGTGAAGATAGATCTTTGTGTTGTATATCCAGATCATGACCCTGTGATTATGAGTATGCTGGGATAGCTGGAACTCCAATGATATTCATTCAGTGCCATCATTACAGTACAGTACTAATGGCCATTGGCTAAATGATTGAATACTTGTAAATTGTGTATTTGGGATTTAACATCAATATTTTCGCTGTTTTCACAAATGTACTTTTCTTGAATATACTTTTTTCCTTCAGTTATATTTATTTAATAAATGGAAATCTGTCTATCTACAGAGATGTTGAGGTCAGAATATGTTTCCTTTGAATTAGATCACTGCCCAACTTTTGCTCTCTAGAGAGCTGTATTTTCTTTTAGATTTTTCTTTCTTAAACTAATTTGTAAGCTGCTGTATGAGCATGATTCTGGACAGCTCTGTAATTGCCCTCCACCTTTTCATACTGCGTTTCAAAAGAGGTTTTGGTCTTTACATTTTACATTTTATGTTTTTAATAAGATTTGTTTGATCATGAACTCTCTCTCCCTCCCTCCCTCCCTCCCTCCCTCCATGCATCCATCTATCATCTCCTGTAGAATTGGTTTGTCTCTCAAAGGGAGAAGAATTGAATCCTCTAGCCACAATTGTTCCATCCTATGCAGCAAGGAAATGGCATTATACAAATTATTTGAACTTTTTATTTTGATAAAGGGCAGCATTGGAAGTAACTGTTTTTTTCCTCTCACGCCAAGACTAAAAATTGTATGCCAAAGGAGGTAATCCCTTATCCCACTCCAGAAGATGGATTCTGGCAGCAGCAGTTACCAAGCTGCTAAACCAACAGAGGAAATAGGATTGGAGTTTGAATATCAGAGATAGCAATAGCACCTAGATTTATATATCACTTCACATTGCTTTACAGCCCTGTCTAAGTGGATTACAGGGTCAGCATATTGCCCTCAACAATCTGGGTCCTGGGAAGAATGGAAGGCTGAGTCAACCTTTAGTCAGTCAGGATTGAACTCCTGGCAGTGGGCAGAGTTAGCCTGCAATACTGCATTCTAACCACTGCACCACCACAGATCCTCTGGAAGAAGTTTTAGGACCTCCAGCCATCAGCAATTCATAATAGAGTGGATTCATTTTTATTGTGGAAAATAAAAAATGTATTGCCTTTTCATTCATGTTTAAAATGCAGATTACTTTATGATTAAGGTAACATTGACTGTGAGCAGCAAATGAGTTCTGGTAATGGCTTGATACTGTCAAATTTTTATTTGTTCCACAGCAGTGCAAGCGTGCTCACTCTGTCAAGTGTGAATTGCTATTTAAAAATAAGGTGACAGACTAGTGAAATTCAAATTTTTCTTTAGAGGCAGGCTGTTCTCTGTAATGTTCTGCAGAGGTTTTCACCTGAACAAATCTATTTTAGATTAGTGTAGAAAGAGCTCATAGAAGTTTTTTTTCACAATGCTCAGAAGTCAATGTGAATGTTAGTGGAAAGCTCATCACTCAAGTTTTGCATACAAAAATTAAGGGTGGAAAGGTTTGCTTTGTGGAGTGCAATTAATTCAGTGATACACTCTTTAATCAATAACTGTCCAGGGTTAAGAGAAAATACTAAAGGAGAAGGCTTTGCAGAATTTGACAAAATAATCACTGCATTCTCCAACCCCCCCAGTGAATTGAAACCATAGCTAGGATTTCTGAAAAACTGGAAACAATTAAAAAAAAAACCTTAAAATGTAAAAAAGGCAAATGGGATTGCTTAATCTCCAAAATCAATGACCAAATTGGTTGGGGTGTGTGTGTGTGTGTGTGTGTGTGCCTCCAAGGAATTCACAAACCAGAGATGAAGACAACCAGTACCAAACTATCCCTTTAAAATTTTTGCAAGCAAGGAAAATAATACATCAGCTATTCTTCATATTGACAAGGAATACTACCACTAGTTGCTAGTCATGAAATATAGCCAAATCTTTCCAGAAAGTTACAAGGAGCAACGGGTATTTTAAATATCTTTTCCATTTTTTGTGTTGGTAGTTTTTTTTTTTTTTTCTCTCCTTGGGATTGTACACATAATGTATGTAACAGCCCCTTAGCCTGCAGGACTCGGAGAAACGCCATTTGATCTAATCCTCCTTTAATGACATCTAGTCCTGGGTGGCCACCCTTACATTGTACATAGGTGGACACGATGCAGTTCTGCAAAAGACAGGGAAGACTTCCCCTGAGCTTCGTTTGATCCTCTGTTCTAAGTATTGCTCTCTTTGCGGCTTGATTTTTGATTCCTGAGCATCTCTGAACATGTAACAGACAAAAAAAAAAGAAAAAGAAAAGAAAACCAAAACATTTTTTTCTTTGAAACTTTTTTTAAAGAAACTGCATACATCCAAGACAATTTAAATACCATGCAGTTTCAGTATGTACAAATTGAAGCTCTAGCTGTAGAGATTCACTTTAGTGTTTTCTCTATTTACATTTTATCATCATTTTTCATACAGCCATAATCTGTTAAATTACAATACTGGAAGATCACAGTCTTGACTGTCACCACATTCACTCCTATACAAAGACAAAAACTATGTACATCCATTTGACGGGAAGAGCCTGGGAAATGTTCCGGTTTCAGAATAACTTGGAGAGTAACTGGAATCCTCATTTCTAGTCCTGCAACCATGAAGTTGAACTGCCTAATCAAGTTGGATGTGGGACTGGCTTGCAATCCTGGATGCCTTTTGCAAGATTTACAATCATTATTCTTTCATAGAGATTAGAGGGGGAAATGGTTCCTCCAGGAGTGGAAAAAATAGATGTTTGTGAGAGCTTCAATGTGAACTCCAGAGGCTTAGAAAACTGAATATGCTAGGAAAAAGGCTTCCTGTCTCCATTTAAATAAAATACATCCTACTCAAGCCCTAGTGAAATAAACGGGAGTAGGGCAACAACAATAGCTTGTTTTTGCCCATATCCATGGATTTTGGTGGTGCAAATAGTTAAATTTGGCATAGCAGTGGAGTATATGTTACAGCTGACTCTGTGTGGGAGAAACAGCTGACTGTGCTTTAAAAAGACCAAACACCATTCAGTCTTCAAAAGTAAGCTATTTTTCATCAAAAAGGTTTTAACATTGAGTGTGAGTGGGACCTCAGCTGATAATTTCTACTTTTTGAAAATGGATAGTTTTGCCCAATTCAACAATTTGCTTGTATGAGCGGTAAGGATTGGAATAAAATATTTTGCACACAAAAACCTGAAAATATTTGTATGCAGAAAGCAAAACAACCCTCTGTTACGATAAGCTACACCATATGGTTCCATTGTATGAATTAGTTATGTCCTATTTCTTGATTCCACCCATATACCTGCATTTAAAAAAAAAAAAAAAATCAAGGAGTTACTATTCCTTGTGTCTTTCAACATGGACAAAAATGCTTCCACTTTTATGGAAGATGAAGTAAGAGAAGGGATGGCAGTATGTGGTGAAAAGCCTGAGTGAAAAGCCCAGAATCCCTACATGGTCCAAATGAACTAAGTTCAACCCCTCTTGAGTGCCATTGACCCTTATCTAACTTTAATCAGGTGCTGACCATCAGTTGAGAAGATTCTTGTGCATGGGATTTTAGCAGTTCAATCGAACCCTCATGAGCAGTCCCGGTCTTTTACTCACAGGTAAAGAGGCAGGAGACAGGAGCTACTTGGATTGTGAGCAAAGTGCAGTTAAAAGTCATCTGGAAATTCAGATGTGCAGAGAGGTTCAGTTCTGTAACCTATTCTCAAAAAGGAAGAAAAAAAAAAAGATAATCCATGATGATGGGAAGAATAAGTCTTTGAACAATGAGGAGGAGTTTCACTCAAAGGTTGGTGGACTGAAAGGTTGGTATGGTGGGCAAGGGGAATCTCCATTATTTCATGATGCTATGAAACTATGACAGATGAAAACTGGCTATGTTAAAATGACAGTTTTCAAGGTATGAAAAACAGCGTATCTGCCATAGATTTGCTCTGCGCAAACCAGGCAAATGAATTAACATTTTCACTACCCTTCCATGTCCAGAGTCCTAGCAATTCACCCAGCTACAAGCCCACCTACTTCATCTGCTGACCACTAGTGGTATTATAATCTCTTTATTTTTTATTTTTTGCATTTTTGTAATTTAAAAAAAAACCCAATACATGTACTTTTTTCTAAAAACAAAGTACTCTATTACTTTATCTCCTTTTTTCTTATACCCAGAGAAACATAACTAGACAAAACCAATCTGTGTAAGAAAAAATGGACTTTCTTAGTCTAGTTTAATCACCTATTCAGTGGAACTCTTGAGGATTGTAATGGGTACTGCAGCGACTCAGGTTTTAGTTTGGAGAAAAACCTGAATCATTGCAGTCACCCATTAAATGTGCTTCCATATATATGTTTTCTAAAAGAAAATTGATCAATCTAACCACTCTTATGATTTAATCATAAATAGATGAAGCACACTAAAATCAACTGAATTTAAGTAGCTATCACTTTAGAGCAGGCCCACTGAAATCAATAGTACTTAAATTATTGTCTATTTCACTATAACAGGTCTCCTCTAAGTACAATCACATTTCGACCCCAGATTACAGTCTTACACCAGTGAAGGTTTGAGAATTAAAGATGCCATATCTATAGTGATTTGTTTGGATGGGCAAAAAGTTCAAGATGGCAACGTTCTCTCCCGAAAAGGCATAATCAGATATGTTTAATCTGAACTAGATGTAGATGTTAGTAGACATCACCAAAGTGTTTTATACAGTGGGCTCATAATTCTTTCTAATGTGCAAAGATGATCTTATTAAGAGAAGACCAATACCTTAAACATGAAATAATATATAATAAAATAAAATATAAAATATGAAGATAAATAATAACAATATAACGTCTCTAGCCTTTTGCCAAATGCTTTGGTTCTCCATTTAAGACTGAGCCATTTACAACAGCATATTTAGTTAATTATACCAAGAAGCACTTCAAAGAATAGAAATCCCTCCTGTTAAAAGAAGAAAACAAAAAATCAACATCCAAGCATACAGCATAAAGACAACCTTAGGGTTCTCTTTAATTCGTCCCTTTTCTGTCTTGCACATTAGTGAATTGGAAAAACCTATGTAAAGCTGACAGGCCAGGCCAGGACAAGCTCGGCTATCGAACTGCTACACAGGACCATATGAACCATGAAATAAGTCAGTAGGTCAGTAGTGTGACACGTTCCATTGTAGAAAATAAGCTTGCGATATTCTTAAATCTTGAACTCTTCCAAACATTGCAACAAAAGAATCACTTGAAGAGGAGAAATGGATGGTGAAGAATCCTTCCTGGTCCTGTAGAAATCAAGAGTATCCATCAGTCAGCCGAAGATCTTCCTGAGGGTGGTGGGGCTTGGAAAGTCAAGGAGAGATGGATCCTTTGGAGTGGGTTCTATTTCCCCAGCTCACCCCATCAAGTTCTTAAGGTGCTCCACACAGAATGAAGTGTTTGGTAGAAATATTGTTCCAGAACAACAGTGACCATGTGTCCAGCAGAGCTTCTGGCGGTGCCAAATACCAAATTCCTTCAGAGATGAAAGAGGACTGACGGGATCCAAAGAAAGACCACTAATGTAAATGAATGAATGGCTTGGGGACTCCATACAGCAGCATTTAAAATATAAGTGCCAACTCCAGGCAGGATTCTTGCCAAGGTAGCCTCAGTTGCTGAATCTTGTGCCAACAGATTGTATGGGGGGAGGTTATTCCCAGGATGAGAAAACTCACGTTTCCTGCATGTTTTTATAGGTTTTAGAAAGGCAGTTCAGAAGATTTACCACTGTATGTAACAGAGAAATGAATGAATCAGCACTTATGGTTCTTTTCCATTACGTTCTCAAGATGGCAGCATATTCAGTTCCTATGGTCTGTGAAACCTAAAAAAGTGAAGACAGAAAGCCCAGACAAATGAGATAAATTACTACCAGCATTAGCACCCATACTCAGAAGAATCAAAGTGACAAAACCAACCAACCCAAAAATGAACTTGTAGTATTTTTTTAAAAAGTGGCTTTATTTACTATAGTGCTTTAAGTTAAGGGTCTCCAAACTTGGCAACTTTTAAGATTTGTGAACTTCAACTCCTCAGCCAGCCATGTTGGCGAGGAAATTCTGGTAGTTAGTCCTCAAGACTTAAAATTGATAAATTTGGTGAGCCTTACTTGAAGTAAAATATGTGCCAATGTACTTGCCTCAGAAAATGCCAGACAATGATGAAACTATCAGCTCTAAGATAGGGCTGACTCCCAGTAATTACTTATTCAGCAAGCTACATGGAGGACATGAGAGAAGCAACAGCATCGGTGTAAATATCACACACAAAATAATGTTTCCCAACCTGACACACTCTACATAACTTGAAGCTGTCACTTCCATAACTCCCAGACAGCAGACCCAACATAACTGATGGGTGCCAAGCTCTAAGAGACCCTTGAATTGGAAAGCAAGACTACTATGAACTTACAGTAAAAGGATTTGGTGAGTTATTTTTCTCAGATGAAAAAAAAAAAAAACTCTGAGGGCTCAGATGAGAAACAAGAAAAAGCCTAGAAAAAGGAAACTAAGAAAAGCAGTATGATGTGGAACTGTTGTGAAGAATAGGTAAATAGGAAGCATTCCTCTTTTTTAAAGTATAATTTATACCCCACTTTTCGTTACATGTCTCTGGATTGCTTCACATAATAGATTTTTCAGAGTGAGATTCTTTTGACTCCAGGTTGTAACATACCAACAGAAAAACTCCCCCCCTCCTCCTTTTTAGGAATCCATGCCTTTGTCCTCATGGAGAAATGCAAAGTTTTTATTTATGTTTATTAAGAGTAGTACAAAAGCAAAATTCAGCAGTGGCATCTTTGAGGCATTCTGACAATCACTGGAAATTGAAATCATGGATTCCTTCAGGAATTTAGCTCTGTTTCTTCCCTGCATACAAAACATCAAGTAGAAACCCTAGGAGATTATTCAAAATGTTAAGTTAATATCAATTAATGATAATATCAAATATTATTGAGCAATAATAATGTTGAAATAGGGCTAATTGTCCAAGTTCAAGTCTACCCTCAGCCATGACAACACCCTGGTGATTCTGAGTTTGTCTATATCGGCATCTCTCAGCTTTTCTCAGAGGTTGTTCCAATGGGAATAAAATTGGAGGAAAAAGTGCTACCTGTGCTGCTTTGAGCAGGAGAAAAATCTAACAAATAAATAAATAAGATATAGGAATAGCCTCAAGCTTGGGTGGTTTTAAAGAACTTTTGTTTAAAAGAGTATAACCTTACCTTGTTAAATGCCTGCTTAATTCATGAACTTCCATTTCAGTGCTCTTAAATTCATTTAGCTCTTTGCGAATTGCTGCCTGTGTGTAACAAAAGAATAAGTTATTAGCCCAACCAAAAAGAAAAAGGTGAGTAAACTGGATGAGTAACAGGCAAACTTTGCTACTAAGGTGAGGTTGTGGAAGACAGGTGTCACTCTTCCACAGGGAAACCACAAGAGCATTTCAAATGGAAGAGATGCCCATCACACTCCTATACATGTCAATAAATGAGGAAATGTTACAGTAAGAATAAAAGGCTTCTGTGGAAGCATCCAGAATAATTATGCAAGTGCATGTTAACAAAAATAACTAAAAATATAAAAAAAAACCTGGAACTAAAAATAACAAAAAAAATTGATAAAAAGGGAGGAGAGGGAAAAAAAACACCACACAGTTCTGGCCCCTCTTGGGTAAGACTTGTGATGAACTTTCAGCTGGCAAGGATGATGCTGTAGTCACTGCCACAGAAAATAAATGTAATTATATGTCCTGGTTACTGGTTCCTTCCAAAAATATCTGAGATGTTTCTTCAGCCTCCTGGCTGTTTCTGAGGCTTGTCCTACTTACTTTGTCAGCAGCTGTTAGCCTTGTCCATGGTTTATCTGCTCTTCTGTCGTAGTCCTGAGCATCTGCCACTTCTACGTAATCACTAAAACGGATGAGAATTTTCCTCTCTCTCAACTCTTCCACTGTAGGCCTTTGACTTAGCTGTGGGAAGAGCAAAATGGAAAAAGAATATACAAAATGTCCTCCTTTCCAGAAGTCATTAACAAATGTCTTAAACAACAGAGCTATAATGGAAAGGCTGCTTTATTTTCAAGTTAATTTTACCAGTAGCCCTCGACTCAGCCCAAAGTTTCTGTTGCTAAATGAGACAGTCGTTAATTGACTTGGGCCTCATTTTATGACCTTTTTGCTCCAGTTAAGTGAAGCGTTGCCATTAAATAAATCATGTGGTCGTTAAACAAATCTGGCTCTCTCTCCCCCCCCCCCCATTCCCCTTCCTTGTCAGAAGCTGGGCGGGAAGGTTACGAATGGTGGTCCCAGAAAAATGACCCCCAGAAAAATGCAACTGTCATAAATACATGACAGTTGCCAAGTGTTTGAATTTAGATCATCTGACCATGGGGATGCTGCAATGGGCATAAGGGTAAAACCAGTCGCGTAAGTCACTTTTTCCAGTGCTGTTGCAAAATTCATATTGTCACTAAACAAATGGTTGTAAGTCAAGGACCACCTGTATTGCCTAGGAACTATTATCTGCTGCTTAATTATTAGACAAAACTGTATATCATGCAAAGAGGGATCAAGAAGATGCAACCTCAAAAAAGGGTGTGTGTGAGCTCCAGGATCACATTTAGCCTGATTTAAAAACCCTTTAAAATAATCTACATTTTTACTCCCTTCTTTTGAATACAGGTGGTAAGAGAATTGTAAATGAGATGAGACAGCCTTCCTATGAAAAACATAATGTCCCCACAGGATGCAGAAAAACAGCTCATGTTTGCATTTTTACTTATTTATTAAATTTGTTTACCGCCCATCTCACCATAAGTGAATCTTATAACCAGACTCACCAGCCTTACAACAATTCCAGTAATGTTCGGGGCTCAAAATAAAATATGCCAAGAGAAGGGGGAACACACATTAGAGAGAGGAGATACAGAATGACCTCTGCCTCAAATGGATCTACTGCTACTGATGACAAATTAAGACAGCTGTCTGGAAATGCTGGCATGAATTGGGCTGATTGTGCACTACTATGACTTCCAACCTTGGGCATCCTTGAGCATAGCTGATGTAGAGAGCGAAGAGTGATCTTGTTGGAGAAAGAGGAGGTCTGTTGCCAAAACACTGAGGAAACAAACATTGCCTAAGTCCAAACAATGGAATGCAAAAATGTTTCAGACCTCTCTAATCCACGTCAGTATAAAAGGGAAGACGATAAACTATAATCAGATTGGCAAGATGCTCTTAGTGCAGCCAATCTTAAATCAAAGTAGTTCACATCTTAAAAATTGTTGGTTTCTTGGTTTTTTGGACTGATCTACAACTTGGGGCTTAACAGGTTTAGATCTATTTGTCTTTCGGCAACTCAAGTTCAGTAGGCTTAGTGAGAAAGTAGTTGACTTTCTATGGCCATTGAGAAATCACAATCTGAAGCTACTTGTGATAAAAAAGGTGTTTTTGAATTAAAAATGTTTTCCAGCTAAAAGGTAGATCCCTCTAGGCAGGGGTTTCAAACTGGTGGCCCGCAGGCCAGATGCATCATGCACAGGCCACGCCCACCCCAGCTCCGCAAAGGGGAAAAACATCGCGAAACGTCACATGAAAGCAACGTGACATGGCAAGTTCGACACCCCTGCTCTAGAATGTCTTGACAGACGTTTACATGGAAGAGAAGCACAGAACTATGGACTGCTTATTTATATGCTCAGACTGACATGCTCTTTCTCTCTTTCATTCTCTCTCACACACATGCACGCACATACTGGTACACACATTGCCAAGAAAATGTTGAGTTTTACTCCTCCAAAGGAAATCTAACCTTTTTGGAAAACACACATAAAAAAAATCTTTGCACTTCTACAAAGGATAAAAGTAAAAAGCACATGAAAATTTGTTGTAGACTAGCTTGTTATAAAGAGGTATCCTTCTCATAGTGTTGACTAACTTTGAACTGTCTGCATCAAAGTCTACATTTTTATTATTGTTGTTGCCACTATGGTAACCAACAAATGATTATTTTCCATTTTGTTCCTAAGCTGAATAAGTAAAACAAAAATCCCCCTGAATCCCTTTTTAAATATCAAAGATAGGACTATAAGCACAAAATATGCAAAGGTAAATTGGATTTGTGCTATCTTTGTTCATATTAAAATACCATTCTTTTCCTACTTTTGACATACACTAAGGATTATATGTTAAGGATTCTGAGGCTATTATCAAATGTCAAGACTTCTGAGAGTTTATCATTGAATGCTATTTAAATGAAGCAAGGTTTTTAAGAACACTATAGCCTACTAAAAATAGACTTAGGCTATAGGATTGCAGAAGGAGGAGGAGGGGAGGAGGAGGAGAGGAAGAGGAAGTAGAGGAAGAAGAAGAAGGAGGAGGAGGAAGAGGAAGAAGAAAACCTTGCATAGTCATCTAACTTACTAAATATTATGGGTGCCAGAAAAGTATGCATTTGGAAAATAAAAGAAAGATACCAGTAATACTTAAACACCATAACACAAGCTAGGTCAGTTCCGCAAAACTAATGACCAATGAATTCAGACAGCCAAGTGTTTGGTGTACTGACTATTTGAAATATCTTTCATTGCACAGCATTGATTAGGAGGACAAAGCTCTAACCAATAATCTGGAATATTCCAACATGTGTTCAACTGAATACATGTAATCCTTGATTTACGATCTCAATATCCTTGTCTATACCAGGCCACCAGATATAGCTCCTGGCCAGGCTTTTCATTTTTACTATGCCTGGGTGGCTCTCATGTAGCATACCCAACACCTCTTCCTGCAGTCTGGATGGAATTACCAACTGATCTCCCCACAATAAACACCCCTTTTGTATTGACAGTTCAGTTTGTCTAGTTCGAAAAGGTTTAAAACCTTCAGTCTTTCGGCTTTCTGGCCAGCCTTTACCGACCCAAGTCAAAATGCGGGCAGTCACTGGGTCTTTTGCCATGGCTCTGGCAACATCATTTGCAGACAATGGAAGTTTAGGGCAGGTCTCTACTTGTAGGGCGCTGGTGGTTGGAGCTGGGTCGTCCTCTATGGTTGGTAGTGGTGCGTCTGCATGGGTGATTTGTTTCCCGGGTCGATGCAGCAAGGTATATGAATAGGTGGCCAGGAATTCTGACCACCTAGTCATCCATGGGGATAGAATGTTCGGTGTGGGTTTGTTCCCCACCAAAATCCCCAGTAACGGTTTATGGTCAGTCACAATGGAAAATGTCCTCCCATAGAGGTATTCGTGAAAACGTTTAACTCCGGCGACGATTGCCAGGGCCTCCCTGTCTAGCTGGCTATAGTTGCGTTCCGCTTTGGAGAGTGTTTTCGAGTAAAAGGTGATGGGTGCCTCTCTCCCGTCAGGTAATTGGTGGCTCAGGATGGCACCGACTCTGAAAGGTGAGGCGTCACAGGTGACCGTCAATGGAAGTGTATTATTAAACTGAATAAGAATGGTGTCTGAGGTTAATAAGTCTTTTATGCTTTGGAATGCTTTTTGTTCTTTATGACCCCAAGTCCAGACAGTTTTTTATCCAGCAAACGGTGTAATGGTTCTGCTATAGTTGCTTTGTGGGGGAGGAATACGTTATAAAAGTTGATCAGACCCAAGAATGCCTGTAAGTCCATTTTATTTTTTGGCCTGGGTGCATCTTTAATTGCTTTGACTTTTTTGTCTGTTGGGTGAATACCCTTTTCGTCAATTAAATACCCTTAAAATTCGACGTGGTCGGTAGCCAGGAAGCATATTTCCTTTTTTCCTTTTAGGCCAGATTCTCTAAATTTGGTTAGCACTTCTCTTAGTCTTCCTTCTAATTGGGTCATGCTTTTTGCTGAAATTAGGATGTCATCAAAGTATGGAACGACCCCTTTTATCCCGTTTAATAGGCATTCCATGAGGCTTTGGAAAACGCCTGGGGCAACGCTTACTCCGAATTGAAGCCTGTTACATTTGAATGCCCCTCTATGCATTACTATTGTTTGTGCTTCGGTCGTTATGGGGTCTACTGGAAGCTGCTGATATGCCTGAGCCAAATCGAGTTTCGCAAAAATTTTTCCTCCCCCAAGTGAGTGCAGTAAGTGCTGTACGACTGGTACCGGGTATGCGCTTTGCTGTAGCGCATGGTTCAGGGTAGCCTTGTAGTCTCCGCAGATGCGCACAGACCTGTCAGGTTTTACAGGTGTTACTATTGGAGTCTCCCATCTAACATGGTCAATTGGTTCTATGACCCCTTGTGCAATCAGTTTGTTTAATTGCTCATCTATTTTGGGCTTTAATGCAAAGGGGACTCGTCTGGCTTTTAACCTTCTTGGTGCTATCTGGGGATCTAAGCTAAAGGAAATTAGGGTCCCCCAGTACTTGCCTAGAGTGCCGTCGAAGACGTCCTGGAATTTGTGTAGCAGGTTCTCTTCCCAATCGCTTGTGGCTATTCGGCTTACTCCGGTCATCCCGATGCCCAATGGTGCGAACCATTCATTGCCCAGGAGGCTGGGACGGTCTTGGTTGACTATAATCAGCGGCAGGACTTCGGCGTGTTGTTCGTAAGTGACTTTGAAGTGTCCTAGACCAACCACGGGAATTCTATTTCCCTGGTAGTCTTTGAGAATTAATTTTTGTTTCTTGAGTTCTTTTTGTTTTATGTTTGGAACCAACTGCCTGATTGTGTTCCAAGACACCATTGATAGGAAAGATCCTGAATTGACCTCCATTTCACAGGGGCTTCCTTCAATGGTCACTACAATTTTGACTTTTCTCCCGCTTTCCGTTTGTGCGCTTCCGATAGTGACAGTCTGGTGAGTTTTTTCTCGGTTGCTGGTTCCCTTGCTGCGCTCCCATTTTCTATCGGCTTGCCTCGGGTCATTGCCTCGGGGAATTACCGTGTCTGCTAGGACTGCTGTTCTTACAATTGCGGCAGACTCTTTCGATGTGTCCCCTCTTCTTGCAAGCCCGACAAATGGCATCAAGGAACCTACACTCGGCTCGGGGGTGGTTTCCTCCGCAGCCAGTGCATTCCCGCCAATTTCTTCTTCTTTCGCACCTTTTTTGGTTTGCGTACAGGCAATGGACCTCATCATCATCTTCTTCCGTTTCTGATGACTCATCTAGGTCTTCATGGTGTGTGGTTGTGGCAGCTTGCTTCTTCCCTCTGGGTAGGGTTGTCGTGTCAGTATTGGCATTCATCAGTTTCATTGTGGCCGCTGATTTCTTTGCGGCTTCTGCGGCGGTGGCTTCCGCGATTGCTTCTGCCACAGTTATGTTAGGTCTGTTTTATAGTTTGCTTTGTAAAGTAGAGTCCTTTAGACCTAACACGACACGATCTCACATGGCCTCATCCATACTCTGGAACTCGCAGGCTCCTCCCAGATGGCGGAGAGCTGCCACAAAATCTGCAATGGTCTTGTCTTCCCTCTGGTCTCTTTTATAAAACTCATGTCTCTTAATAAGATTTGAGACAACCGGCGTGTAGTGAGCCTTTAGCATTCAGTTAAGTTCAGGCCAGGTCATCTGTTTCACGTTTCTGGGCTTTGCCAATAGCTTTGCCATTTTGAACACGGCTGGCCCACAATGTGTTAGGAAGACAGCCCTCTTTCGCTGATCTGAAATTTCTTCCATTTCGTTGCTCTCCAAAAATATCAGGAAGCGATCAATATAAGACTCCCAATCTTCTTCATTGGGGTTAAAAGGTGTGGGCGGCGCGTTGCTACCAGCCATTTTGTCTAGCGTGGTTGTTTTCTCACCGCGTGCTCGATCTCCGCTTTAGGATGATCCCACCTTCGTCGCCAGTGTTCCGTCCGGAAAAGACGCGCGTTAGACCAGGTTCCAACAAATAACTCTTTATTAGTTAACAGCAAACAGTAACAGAACATTGGCTCAAGCCGTGGCAGCCCTTTATATAGAGGCTTGCCTGCCAGCTTGTAGCCAATGACATTCTTTTAACTTTGCCGCCTTTGAGCGGCTCCTTGGATTGGTTCCTAATGAACCAATCCTTTACTGGCCTTTCTGGCCAATCAGAAGAGACTACTTGGAACCTTCCAAGTTATACAGAACACTTGTCAATGCATAACATGTGTACAATGAAATTGAAAACTTATTATGTAATCAGCGAAGAAGTTGATTAAAAACTAAAGTTAGGCTAATACTGAGTGCTTTTATTTTCAAAAAATATTCACTAGCTTTCTCTTATTCATGGTTTTTACTATCTAAGAAATAGCAAAGATCATGTGTTATCCTCAGTGGTGGAATTCAACTTTTTTTACTACTAGTTCTGTGGGCAAGGCTTGGTGGGCATGGCAGGGGAACGATACTATAAAACCTCCAGTTAGAGGTGGGATTTGCTGGTTCTCCGAACTACTCAAAATTTCCACTACTGTTTCTCCAGAACTGGTCAGAACCTGCTGAATGCCACCTCTGCTTATCCTGGGATTTAAGCACACGTACTGTATGTCTATTAAAAGGAAACAATTTTAGGGAACATGTCATTGCCTGAACAAGAGAGGATTGTTTTCTTGGAGATTGTTTTACTGAGCCCTGTGTGTAATTTGCAATCTCGAGTGTTTGAAAACCTTTCCTCAATTTTTGCAGCTACAAGCAGTTTATTGAATTCCTCACGGCTTTGGGTGTACACGACTCCTTCCTCTGCTGATTTCTCTTTCCACATTTCGGACTTCAAAGCTGTTATCAAGAGAAAATGCCTCAAGGATTCCTTATAAAGAATAAAGTGTTTGGAAAATATGCTTTTCAGGAAACAAACACATGAAAGATGAATATGATAAAGAATATCCGCTTCAAAGCTTCAAGTTGATCACAAAGGACAAAACAAAGGAATTTCTTACCTTGCGGGTTAATCTTCTCTTGATCTCTCGTTTTTCTTCCTGTTCCTCTTGTTCATTCCGTGCTAGAAAAGATTGACAAAATTCTAAATTTGCATACATTAAAAAAAAAATGCTGAAGGATGATTAGTGCTCCTTGCTCATTTGGATATACATTTCTGTGTGTCTTAAAAATACTCAAATTCTTTAGCCTCTAATTGGGGGCCACCCAGAGTTGGTCATAAGATGGGTGGCTATAGAAATGATTTCAATAAATACATAAATAAATAGTTATATGTTAGCGTGAATTTGACTTATTAACATGACTTTGAGACAGCAATCGTGTACAATGCCAAGATACCGTCAATCTCTGCACTTCGAGATTTAGATAAAAGTATAGAATAATTGTGACAGGGCAAAGCTTTGCTGGCTGAGGAATTCTGGGAGTTGAAGTCCACAAATCTTAAAGATGCCAAGGTTGGAGACCCCTGACTTAGATGGTTACTGTTTGGTTATAGATTGTTGTAGCCAAATAACCATTGAAAGATTGCAGCAGGCTTGGATAGTGGGACTCAAAAAAATTGACTACCAGTTCTGTGGCTTGGTGGGCGTGGAAGGGGAAGGATACTGTAAAATCTCCAGTCAGAGCTGATATTTGCTGATTCTCCGAGCTACTCAAAATTTCCACTACTGGTTCTCCATTCACCTGCTGAATGCCACCTCTGATAGTGATCAAGCTTTGAAAAGGAGCTGCAAAGAACCACGTATTAGTTCCCAAAAGTGCTTTTCCAAAAGGCAGTTGGGCTTTATTGGGTTTTTTTTTTCCCTTTAAAATATTTTGCTTCTCATCCAAGAGGCTTCTTCAGTTTTGAACTGAAAAAAAAAATAAATCCTGAAGAATGAATCTTGGATGAGAAGTTTCAAGGGGGAAAAAAAACCCCAAGAAAGTCCAGTGGCCTTTTGAAAAAAGCACCTTTGGGACAACTATGACCTGGATGATTGAGAATCTCCACAGACCAGAGTTCCCCACTGTTTCTGGCTTTGGTGAAAGGGGAGGGGATGGTTCATGCAAATGGAGCATGTGTGCACACACTCGCCCATTACTCACAGAAATGAGGATGTGCATGTATGCTTTCACCAGCCATTTTCCACAGCCTAGTTGCAAGCCCCTCACGGCCCATAGGCATGGCTCATAGGCTGGGGACCTCTGCCACTGAATTGTGAACTAGAGTCATGTACATGAGAAGGGTGGCTACATAAATTGAAATTAATAATAATCATAATACTTGTAACTAGCTGAGACATGTAAAGATGCATTTTTGATCTCACTGTTTGTAATCTCTATTACAAACAAATATTTTTTGTAGGTTTGAAATTTGTCTCAAGAGGACAGTTTATTTTTTATTTCAGTTTGAACACTGCCTAATTCCAACTGACTCTGTTCACACACAGTGACATAAAAAAAAAAAACCCAGTACAACCCCAAACAAGATTGTTCTGGGCACAATATACATCGAGAAAATGAAAATATAAAGATACACCCAGCAAAGGACCACACCAGTCATGACCTGGGAGAACAGCCATATTTTCAAGGCTATTTGGAATGCCAACAAGTTGGAGCCACGTGGATCTTAGAGGAGATCTCATTCCACAGGCAGGATCTGTGACAGAGAAGTCACGCTTCCTGGATCCTGATGACATTGTTCAATTGAAGGGACCTGGAGCACCCCAACTCTGCCCACACATTCTAGCCAGGCAGAAACCACAGGAGAGAGATTGTCAGTCAAATAACTGACCTTACACATATAGGGCTTTGGAGGTAATGATAAGTACCTTGATTTGCACCCAGAAGTGGCAACCTGTACAGCTTGCAGAGCAGAGATGTCACATAGACATACTGAGGGATGCCCATCATTGCTCATGCCTTTGGGTTATGGACCAGCTGAAGATTTTGAGTGGTTTTCAAAGTCAGCCCCACAGAGAACACTTTGTGAAGCCTTGAGGCAGTAAGGGCACATGTGTCTATCTGAAGGGCCTCCTGATTCCAGCTTGTGATTGTCAAAAGATCATTTATAAGACTGGTCACAGTGGAGTGAAAGCAGCTATATAGTTGGCTTGCTTCTCAAAACACGCCTGCTGAGACTCATTCTTACCAGCATTCAGTTATTAATTGCATCAAAATGCCAGTCTTTTTGCTGGAATTTATGTTCATGTTCCTTTGCTTAAGATTAATGTCCTATAGCAAGAGGAGTGTAATTAAGCTATTTTCTCTCTTTAATTATTTATGGCTAAGTGTCTTAAACTATTTTCAAGTCAAATATATTTGTGCCAATATGGTTTTTGCTGAGGATGAGATATCATTAATTCAGGCTGTACAGCAAAACTCGAGTTTAAAGGGGCAAGGGAGAATAAATAAATGAAAATAAAGTTATATATTTCTGCAAGAATGACTTGCATACTACTTTTAGATATTTGGCCAAGGCCTTATCTAGGATTAGATCCATTTTATCTAGGATTAGCTCCATTGTATTTGACTGGATTGTTTTTCAACAGGCATAGATTAGATTAGATTTTTGGGGTTGAAATCTATACGCAGTATCTTAGATGTAAACATACTGAGGTCAGTGGGGAATATTTCTGAATAAATCTGTATGGGACATTTTGGTAAAAGAAAAAGAGAAAACACCGATCCTTTATTTGAATATCTTCAGCATGTTCTCATTTCAACTTTAGGCTAAACCACCAAAGCATAAATATGTCTTTACAAGCAATCTCTTTTGGATAATCATAACCGTGCAAGAGCATAATGTGTGTCTGGCTCAGGCAGGTAAGAATGGAAGAATGGAAACTCTGTCCTGCATGGGTCACCTAGAGCAGGAGTCTCCAACTTTGGCAACTTTAAGACTTGTGGACTTCAACTCCCAGAATTCCTCAGCCAGTTTTGTTTTAAAGTTGCCAAGGTTGGAGACCCCTGCCCTAGAGCAGAGGTTCTCAATTTTTTCTTCACCATGGCCCCCTTTTAAATATTTTTGTGGCCATGCACCAAGGCCATAGACCCCCAAGACTTAAGATTTAAATCATAACATTTCTCCAAGCCTTCACGGAGGGCCTGTGAAAACATCGCACGCACCCCCCTCCACTGCTCTACAGATCATAGGTTGAGAACTACTGCTCTAGAGCAATGTTTTTCAACTTTGGAAACTTTGAGATGTGTGGACTCCCATTTCCAGAATTCCACAGCCAGGATTCTGCGAGTTGAAGTCCACACATTTTAAAAGATGGCAAGATTGTGAAATACTGTACTACCCAGGGGCATACTTATATTGTATGCTTTTTCTTGACTCACTGCCTGACTCTGTTGTTACATCCTCAACACCCAAAAAACTTTAACCTTAAACTGTCTATTGTGGACCTCACTCCTTTCCTAAGAGGTCTGTAAGGGGGCGTGTATAAGTGCACAGGTGTGCCTACTACCATCCTTATCCAACTGTTTTATCTATTTATTCATACTCAGTTATGATGTATATACTTACACCAGTTTATACTTATGTGTTTAACAAATATGTTCATATTTGTACTTGTTTTCTCATACATGCTTGACAAACTAAACTAAATAAAAAATAATTAATATAAATTTAAGTTTGAAGCTACTTACGTTTGAGAATATTCCTCTGCTCTAATTCTTCAGCAGTTGGTCTCTGGCTCAGCCGCCTGCGGAAAAAAGTCAATTTTAATTTTTTCACCATATCAGAACCTCCTCCAGCCTTTAATATTTGCCAGAGTCACACTTCAACAGAAAATGCGAGAGCTCAGGAAATGATATTGTTCTTATGTAGATACGGATATTATTGAGCAAAACATAACAGTTGTATTTTCCTTTACTGCCAACTGAGAGGAAACCAAATGGGTTGTGTCATATTAGGCATTACCCCTTCAGGCTAACCAGTGGAGAATTAGATAAGGAAGATTTCTTTTACTTAATTTCCTTCCTTTTATGCTAGCTTCCTGACTGTCATGAATGTGACATCAGTTCTGTGTTTTTGGTTTTTTTTTTGTTATGTGATCTTCCAAATTATAGAGAGATCAAAGCAATCCAGAAAAACTATCAGGCATGGTAACTATGCTCAGATTAGGACTTATTCTATGTTTGTCAAATCAGGCTTTCCATCTAAAAACCTGTCTTTAGAGTCTGGAATAAGACCTGGAGGGAGGATAGAAGATGAAATGAGATGATCTCCAGCCAACATGAAGATCATCAGATTATGGGTGGCTGCCTTAAAGTAAACATAGAAAGCTGTGTTTCTATGTGAGCAGTTTTGGTCATCTTGTGCAAGGATTTCAACCTGCCAGTTCATCATAGACTTTTCAATCTGTTAAACCAAAATCAAAATGTTCAAAATCGGACAAGTCTTCTTAATAACTGGGAATATATTGTGAATAGAATCTCATCTGATTGCTTTTGGTTTCCTAGCTCAGAAATATGAGGTGTGGTGATTAAGTTGCTGACTACGAATTGGGAAATCCAAGTTCAAGTCCACCCTTAGTGATGGAAATTCTCAATCTTCTCAATTCTTTCTCAATTCAACCTCTCTCACAGGACTGTTGCCTGTTGGAGGAAAAAAGTACTCAGTGTGCCATCTTGAGCTTCTGGTGCAAAGCGGGGCAGGGGATATAAACCTAACAAATAAACACAACAAATCATCAAACAGGCTTCTGACAATGGAAACAGTTTACAGTAGAGAGTAGTTGAAAAAGATCCCAAGAGGTATTCCTGTACTTTGAGCACAGGAGAACCAAGGTCAATAACCAATTTCTCTGCATGTATTTTTTATCTCTCCAGGATGCACTTGCATCAAATTTTTAACCAGGTTACTTCATTGAACTTATTTTCTGAATTTGCCCAACACAGGCAGTTTTCAACTTATAACCATTTGTTTAGTGATCATTCAGCGTTTCAATGGCATTGAAAAAAGTGACCTACAACCAGTCTTCTTGCTTAACAACTGTTGCAGCATCTTCTCTGTCACATGATTTGAGTGCTTGGCAATTGGCATGCATTTAGAACAGATGCAGATTCCTGAGGTCACATGATTGCTATTTCTGACCTTTCCAGCTGGGTTCTGACAAGCACAGTCAATGGGGAAAGTTGGATTTGCTTAACAACTGCATGATTTCCTTAACAACAGCTATTTGCTTAACAACCATGGCAAAAAGTTCATAAAAGCAGGTGTGGTGCACCTAACAGATTAGCAATGGAAATTCTGGTTTCAACTGTGGTCTTAAGTCAAATAATACTGTATACTGAACAATACACTAACTAAAGAGGCTGGGTTTGCATCACAGGTAAGTAAATAAATTAAAACACAAAAATAAAAAAATTAACAATAATAATAAAAGCCAAGGCTAAAAGTAACACGATTCACCAATTGTGCAAACACAGATACAAATTCTTCCTTCAGCTATATAATGCGAACACTACTGCAGTGTTCTTTTATACATCTTTTTCTTTTTTCTTAAACTAGAACTCAGTACTTTACAATATTCCAATAAGGCCCACATTTACAACTATCAGATAACTACTGTGTTTTAAATTCAGGCCTCATTCATTTTAATAATCAGAATAAATTGATCCCAGGCTTGGCAATTGGTCAGAGTTTGCAATGTTATTATGTCATCCAAAAGTCTTCCTGTTTGTGACAACAATTCCTTGTTTTTTTTTACTGATCTAATTTTTACCTACTCTACTGGGTGGATCAGTGGTTAAGATTCTGAGCTTGTTGGTTGGAAACCTGGCAGCCTGGGTTTGAGAAGAGCTCCTATTCAGGGGTGGGATTCAACCGGTGTTACAACCGGTTCGGTGACTATGCTTTGCATGCGTGTGTAAAAAACACTAGCTGTGCCACCTGGACAGCTGAAAAGCACTGCGCATGGGCGCGCAGCATTTGAAAAGCCTCTTTTTTCCTGCTTTTTCAACCTCAGCTGTGCCACGCAAAGCAGCTGAGGTTGAAAAAGCAGGAAATAAAGGGCAGGTAAGAGCCCGGGTGGACAAAACAGCAGCAAACACAGAACTGGTTTGATAACTGTTACTCTTCAGAGTTACCAGTTCTATAGAACTGGGCAGAACTGGTAGCATCCCACCCCTGCTCCTGTCCTCACCCCAGCTCCTGCCAACCTAGCAGTTTGAAAACATGCAAATGTGAGTAGATAAATAGGTATAACTTTGGCGGGAAGGTGCACTCCATGACATCATGCTGGCCCCATGGCTGCGGAAATGTCTTCAGACAGTGTTGGTTCAATGGCCTTGAAACGGAGATGAGCACCACCTCTTATAGAACAGATGGCAACAACTAGCAGACTTAAACCTGCAGGGACTCCTTTAGCCTTTTTTTAAAAAAGCCTCTCTACTAATGCTTTCTTCTGGGCTTAGAGCAATAGAAACATTCTTCAAAAACATATTGATCAGTTTTCTTATGAAAATGGAGAGTCCGAGTGGAAAGGAAATGGGTATGATTATTGTCCAAGGAGTTGTATGTTCAAAATGTCATTGTTCCTCTGGAATGAATGCAGTTAATTTAATCAACCAACTGTTTTAAGGCTTCAGGGACTTTCTTTAGAACATTACATTTCTAGTGCAAAATTATTAAAATTGCAATGACACTTCTCATTTCAACCTTCTCAGAAGGCCATAATTTTAAAGTTTTTCTTGACTCTGTTAAGAACTCTGGGTATTTATCTTCTGATATCTTTACCTAGCTCAGTTAGCTTAGTAGGCCAACTCTAATTCTCTATGAAAAAACTTTGAATGAATGATTGCAATATATTAAAGAAGAGTTCAAGATTCTCTGGACCAGGGGTTGCCAACCTTAGGGACCACCAAACTCATAATTTTAGATCCGAGGGACCACTAAATGATTCTGTAGGCATGGCCTAATTTGTGGGTGTGGCTTGGTGTAAAGATTATATTTATATAAATATTGATTTTTTTATAAAAAAGAGCAACTTTTATTCAAAATCAGGCAAGCAGGCAGATTGAGTTGCTCACAGAATCACAGATTCATTCAGAGATCTATCTATCTGCCATTGGCAGCTCAGTCTGTCACATAAAATTTGCTTGCAAGCAAACTCACAAAATTAACTCACAACACTCCATGCATATAAATATTGAATTTTTTATTTTAAAAAAGAGCAACTTTTACCCAAAACCAGGCAAAGCAGGCAGATTGAGTTGCTCACAGAATCATTAAGTGATCTATCTATCTGCCACTGGCTAGCTCAATCTGTCAAATTTGCTTGCCGTGAATCTGCACTGAATTTGCTTGCAAGCAAACCTTCAGTCCTAAGGGAGGTTTGGCTTCCTGAGCCGAAGATCTAAAGACTAGCTAGAAAGCAAGAAATCCAACCATTTCCTGCTTCCTAGCTAATATAAATCTCCCGGCACAGCAGAACAGATGATGGTCAGAAAAAGGAAAAATAGCAATTTATCAGGCAAGTTTACTGGGTAAGGAGTGAATGGGTGGGGAGGGTTCCTGTGGGCCATGTGGGCGGCGCAGCCTTGTGTTTCTGCGCAGCCTGAATTAATTGCTTTGTGGGGGTGCTCTGGGGGTAAGATTTCTCTGCGGCTCACCAAAATTTTCTCATGGCCCACCGGTTGGCGACCACTGCTCTGGACATAAGAAGTGTAAACTTTGGCAAACGAGATTGCAAAAGAAGGTGGAAGTAGATATCAAAAAAGAACAACCATCCAACTTTGGATAGTGGAATTTCAATTACTACAACCCCAACGGATAATAACTGGAGGGCATCTTGTTCCCATCCGCTGAGGATCTTGTAGCAGGATTGTTATGTATGCTTTAAATGTCTGAGCGCATTGTTGTTGTTGTTTTAAATCCCATAGTCAAAGGCAAAATAAGAAAGTGACATGACAAGAGAAAGGCAGAAAGTGAAACTGGAACTACAACAGGAGCTGTTTCCTTCTCAGTTTTAAAGGTTAACTCTCAAAGAGAATGACAAAAGCTCTTTGCAGGCTTTACTTGACACAATCCTAAGAATTAAATGAAATAATTAAACAGGGTGAATTAGTGTTTTCTTTGGCTGGATTTTACCCATGAGGGACGTGAGAGAAATTTGATCACTCCTCATTTTAATACATTTTTGATTAGGAAAAGGAACTGAAGCTCAAATAACCTTTACATTCACACATGATTGATTTTTGTTTCAATATACTTATATTAATAACATATAAAAATCCATTAGTGAAAAACTGCTTGCAAAATATATGTATTAGGGAAAATGAAAAATATACACATTTCCTTATTACAAACTTTATTTGTGTCAGCTTTAATACTAATGGACTTGTCATTCCAAAATGTGAGGCTAAAAAAAAAAGTTTTCTCTGGGCACCTTCCTAATTTATTACTAGGGAAGCCAAAACTGAAGTATCAGCTTCTCTAAAATACATGACAGTTGTGACTAAATCAAGGGTGTAAAACTCAATTTCATTGAGGGCCGCATCAGGGTTGTATTTGACCTTGGGGGGCCAGGTGGATGTGTCTAGGTGGGCATGGCCATGGTGGGCATGGCCATCTCGATGTCACATGTATCGGGGGTAGCTGTGGTGGCCCAGGGGAGCTGGGGGGATCCACTTTTGCTAATAGTTGGTTTTGCTAGTATTCTGCAGTGAAAATAGAGTTTGGGGCCCCCATGTACCCCCCGGGTTCTATTTTTGTTTGTGACGGCTTCCTGCAGGCCTCTGCCAGTGAAAAGGGCCACCATGTGCGTCCCTCCTGAGCTCCATTTTCGTTGGCAGAGGCACTGCGGGCTGATCCTTTGCTGTTTCTAGGGCGGCCCCATGGGCCAGAACTAAGCAGCCTGCAGGCCAGATCCAGCCCACAGGCCTTGTGTTTGATACCTGTGAACTAGATAATTACCCATATAGAAGCAGTCTTTGACTTATGACTCTGGTGGAGCTTGCCCATTATGGAAGTAAGATTTGATAGTCATAAAAATGAATCATCAAATGATCAGCTCTGTTTCATAACTTTGTGATAGTTGTTGAATGAATCACTAATGTCATTTAAAAAATACCCCATAATATATGAATGAATGCGGTTGTCATTTAATAAACTCATTGTTTCAGAGGTGGGCTGCATATACTTTAACAACCAGTTCACCGAGTGCAGAACTGAAAATGTGAGCACATGCGCGCATGCCTCCTTTGCTTGCGTGTGGCTGCAAAACCACAGGGATTTTCTGCGTGAGACAGCCAGAATAAGTAGATTGGGTGATGCACAGAAAGCAGCTGGGCTGTCAGGGTGGGGCAAGCAAATAAAAATGTGAGGTATATAGGACAGGATAGTGCCGGGGTGGGTGGGTTGGCCCAGACAATAGTCATAACTACTGGTATGGGCGAGCCAGTCCAAACTGTCAGCAGCCCACCACTACATCGTTTGCTATGGAGCATTTTTGCCTAAATCCAGAGGTAAATATCAATTTTTGCCAAAAATGTCATGAATCTCAGTTATGTGATGAGGGGATTCTGGAAATGTCTATAAGTGCAATGTTGTGAGTGCGGGGGAGGGGATTTGTCAGATATCAGATCATAAATATATTTGAGGGGATACAAATAGTCACTAAATGACCAGTCGAGGACTACTTGTAAAGCAGATTAAGGCTTTTAATGTTGGGGTGTGTGTGTCAATCTCCTGTAATGTGGAGCAAACAACTAAAGGCTACTTCTGGGGGCCCTGTAATATAGGCAATGTAATTCTGCATTTGGCAGCAGTGGCAGGAGACAATTTTGTGTCTGCTGCTAAAACATCCTCGAAGTCATGGTGAGAAATCTCCTCCTCTGTGACTCACAGATCTGCAGTATGCAGATCCAAGTCTTCTGAAAGCCACAGAAATTAAATTTCTGAGAGAGATGCTTTGAGTCTCTGAATGTGCTTCAAATTTCCTTCTAAATTTGGAAGACTGGCTGTCCCCCTTCCAGACCCAAATGAGATTTAGCTGCCTTAAATCCTGGCCAAAACTGATTACTAAAGATGACTCTTTAACTTCCTTGATTCTGCTAGAGGGCTTCACATCATCCTGGAAGAAAAATAGAACTGAATCATTATATAGGAAAATACAGTTTGTCTGCCTAATGCTTTATCTCTCTTTGAGGAGCAGGAGAGCCAGCACTGAAGCTGACCTAAAAACAAAACATTTTTGATACTTATCTCCAAACAACAACAACAAAAACCAGAGGTCAGCCTCCCTCTCTAGTGGTGCTGGTGGTTTGTCTATCTATTCACCCCAGCCAATTACTCAGATAGTAGAGAGTCCTTTTCTGATCATATTTAACTCCTGTCATCTATGGAAATAGAAGCAAATAACAGATAATAGATAACCAGAGTTGGAAGGGACCTTGTAGGTCATCTAGATCAGGGGCCCCCAACCACTGGTCCCCGGACCGGTACTGGTCTGTGGATCATTTTGTACCGGGCCGCAAAGCTTGGGCGCCGCCATCTTGTTTTGACGGCGCTTCCGGGTTTTCAGTTGGAAAGTGCTTCTGGGTTTTTGGTTGGAAAGCGGTGTTTGGGTGCTGAAGGAATCCTCGCGCCTTAGTTTTGTTGAGGGGTGGGGCGGCTTCGAATGAAGAGCCGTCCCGATGGTGGTGGAGTCTTGCGTTACTCAGGTATCGGTCCGTGGAAGAATGAATAATCGTAAAACCGGTCCCTGGTACAAAAAAGGCTGGGGACCACTGATCTAGATCATCAACCCTGTGCCCAAACAGGAGACCCTACACCATTTCTGACAAATGGCAGTCCGATCTCTCCTTGAAAGTCTCAAGTGATGGCGCTCCCATAACTTCCAAGGGCAAGCTGTTTCATTGGTTGATTGTTCTCACTGTCAGAAAGTTTCTCCTTATTTCCAGGTTAAATCTCTCCTTGTTCAGTTGCCATCCATTATTCCTTGTCTGGCCTACAGGAGCTTTAGAAAATAACTTGACCCCTTCCTCCCTGTGGCAGCCCCTCAAATATTGGAACACTGCTGTCATGTCTCTCCTGGTCCTTCTCTTCACTAGACTAGCCAAGCCCAGTTCCTATAACCGTTCTGCGTATGTTTAAGTCTCCAGTCCCCTAATCATCCTGATTGCTCTTCTCTGTACTTTTTCTAGTACAGAGAGATACAGCAATATCCCAATTCAAGATCATTTCTGCCTTGCCGATTGGAGGAATCTGAACCAATCATGCATGCATTATAGTCTTGTCCTATGACTCAGTTTCGCAAACTGACCTTACAAATCCCTTGTTTCTAACCCTCTCTTCAGGTTCGGTTGGGAGAACCTTTGCTTTTTGCTTCCTGGCATCTGGAAAGGTGGAAAGTTCAGTTCTGTGATTGGTGCAGTCTGGAAGTACAGGGTTGCTTGTACTTATATAAGTAGTCTTCAACTTATGACTATGATGGAGCTCAACATTTCCATTGCTAAATGAGACATTTGTTAAATGAGTTTTGCCCCATTTTATGAGCTTTCCTCCTATAGTTGTTAAGTGAATCACTGCAGGGGTTAAGTTAGTCACATGGTTGTTAAGTGAATCTGGTTTTCCCATTGACTTTGCTTGTCAGAAGGTTGCAAAAGGTAATCACATGACCCAGGGACACTGCAATTGTCATAAATATGAGCCAGTTGCCAAGCATCTGAATTTTGATCATTGCAACTGTGAAAAATGGTCATACTGTAAGTCACTGGTTTCAGTGCTGTTGTAACTTTGAACGGTCACTAAATAAACTGTTGTAAGTCAGGGACTAGCTTTATTTGAAGGTTGTTGGTGCTGAGAAGAAAGACAATTCTTCCTACCTTGTCAATTTGGTGCCAATCTGCTGCCTGAGCTCCAGCCGCTCCTCATCCGTCTGCATAGGGAGGATGTTCTTCTCCTCCAGCTCACGCTTGGATGGCCTGTTGCTCAGCTTAATAGCTAAAGAATCTTTCCTGCAAACTTTCATTGCCAGGGAACCTTGGATAGAAAGAATCACATTCAGTATAACTACTGGCACAGGAGCTTACTTTTCTATTTTTTAAAAAAAATAAAATAAAACCTGTTTTTAAGACCTCTACCCTTGTGGAAACTTTGAATGTTGAACAAGAGAGCCCATTTCAAAAGCATTTTCTCTCGCTTAGATGCTCTCTTATGAAAGTGAATGTTTTTAGTGCTGAATATAATCTTAATTCAACCCTCCATGAATGCAAATTGGATTGTTTTGCACATGAGACAAATGTGCACATGGAAAGTGGTTTTTAGGTACCAATCTTAGCTAACAAGACGACTCTTGCTCAAGCTCAAGACTTTTTACTCTTCCCATCCCCAAGGTAGAAAAGAGCAATAGATCTGATAGGCCACTGTAAGAAAAACAACCATAGTTGGGATGAAGGATTGTGCGAGAGGAAAATGGGTTTAATGCTCTCCTCCCTGTCTCAGGATCCTAAGTTCAAGGAACTGACATTCACTTGAAAGAATGCTGTAATATGCAATAATACAATAACCTTTTAGCCTTTTGAATTTTTAACTGAATTCCACTTTTACCTTATACATTTTAATTTTGATCTTAACTCTGTTTTTAATTTCTCCGTTTACATGTGTTTACATTGTTTTACTGTGTTGTTGTAAACTGCCTGGATTCATTTTGGTAACACGAGCAGTATACAAATGTAATAAATAAAGAACAAAATAAATAAAAATTGGTAGTCCTCAACCAACAGACACAAAGAAAAAAAGGGGGAACACCTGGTTTTCCTTTATTTAATGTTACATCTTGCCAATCTGATCACATTATTAAGTCCAACACCAGATATTTTTCCTTGCTACTGCAGTGGGCTGTATTCCCTTGTGGCCCATCTTCTCATATTCCCAGTGAAAGTTAAGCAATTGCTGCTTCATTAGATACTGTTCAATGTCAGATTAAAAAAATTTTTTTGGGGTGGCAATGGAATAAGAATGTCACATTTTTGTCGCTGCCTCCTGTATTTGCAGCTAGGGAAATAAGGAGGCATCATGACAATGGAGATAGAAAAGATTGAATTGAATCCTCCACTTCCATTGCAGTGCAAACCCAGTTTCTTTTACTGAAATCTCAGGCTGAAAAGCAATGTACCTAATGTTTTGGAATGTGATCAGTGGGTCAGTAAAAGGAACAATCTTATCAGGAGAACAAGAAGAGCCCTAGGGTTCCATCTAACAGAACTGGAAAAACTAAGTAATTTGTCTTTTCAAGCAACATTTGAGCCTTGTTGCTGCTAAGATTTGGCCTGGTGGAAGCAAGAAGTTGAATGTCTTTTCAAAGCTTTTCAGATCCACATATGAATATGCAAAGATTTAAACAGGTATGTGTCATCAATCCTTTTCAGATTTTGTCCAATCCCACTTTACTCCACTGTCACTTGAAATCTCATAAGATCATTTTAAGATTATTCTCCAAGTTTTCTTTGATAACATGGGAAAAAACTCGCAAGGTTTGGTGATCTTGTGAATCATTAGCCCCTTTATATACGGATATATTTTCCTTCAATCCAATTGCAACAATAACTTCAGAAGTTATGAAAGGACTCAAAGAGATTGTGTTGAGGGTCTCTAAGAGAGATCAAGCAGGAGTTATACATTTCCTGATCTATCACTTTTATTTTTTTATCTGAATCTGTTAATTCCCAGAATTCTCACATTCTTAAGCTAAGGTTTTCTCATCTATTTTATTTCCTGTAATGAACTGCTTCATTCCAGAAAAGTTAGCCAGCTGAGAACCAGGCTACGTTTTCTCATTATGATCCGTTCAAAGCAATTGCAAGAAACAGTACTGCTTTCTCTATCTAGCAAAGATCAAACGTGTAAACGTGACTTTGTAAATAATGAGCTCTGCTTACTTGAAAATAATGAGCTATCATCATCTTCCTCTTCCTCTTCGTCCTCTTCTTCTCTTGTATAAAGGCATGAAGAATCGCCAAAGTCAGATTCGTGAGGCACATTTTCTTTATTGTCATCACATTCAATCACAACAGTTGGCACTTGTCTCATGTCTGCAAGGCCTCCGGGTCCAGTTTTTGAGAGGCTGTCACTGCTGTGTAAATTGGAGCTTTAGGATCAAAAAATAATAGAATAGAATAGAATAGAATAGAATAGAATAGAATACTTTATTAGCCAAATGTGATTGGACACACGAAGAATTTGTCTTGGTGTAAATACTCCCAGTATACATAAAAGAAATACATTCATCAAGAGTCGAGAATCATAAGTTACGACTCTTCATAGGATCATGAAGGTTTGTCATAGGGTACAAAAAGCAATCAATCATACTAGGAAACAGTCAATATAAATAATAAGTATACAAGCAACAAAGTTACAGTCATACAGTCACAAGTGGGAGGGGATGGGTGATAAGGAGTGATGATAAGATTAACAGTAATAGTAGTGACTTTTTAATAGTTGAACAGGGTTGAGGGAATTACTTGTTGAGCAGAGTGATGGCTTTCGGGAAAAAAAACTGTCCTTGTGTCTAGTTGTTCTGGTGTGCAGTGCTCTATAGTGTCTGTCGTTTTGAAGGAAGGAATTGAAACAGTTTATGTCTAAGATGTGAGGGGTCTGTAAATATTTTCACAGGCCTCTTTTTGACTCGTGCAATATACAGGTCCTCGATTGAAGGCAGGTTGATAGTAATTGTTTTTTTTTCTGTAATTGTAATTGTTTTTTTAATACAGAAGAGAAATACTACATCTTCAGAATGAAATGCAATGTCAGCATCTTCCAGGCTAAAACAGAGACAACTCTAAGAGAAAAACTTTGTGTCAACATCCGAGACAGTGCACTATTCAAAGTGGTCACAACGCCCCATTTCGGAGTTGCCACACATGTGCAGGGGAAGGGGGATGGATGGGGCCACACATGAGTGTCGGGTGATGGGACTCACGCTGGGAGAGGAGCCAGGAGGGCAAGCCAGCTGTGGTTGGTTCAAAAGCCATCCAGGCCTGAACAGTGCTTGCTGGAGCCAGGCAAAAATAGTACTCGTTGGAGCCAGCCAGGAGCAACCACGAACAGGAGAGCAGAGCATGCTGAGCCCATGTAGCCAGGTGGCTAGCAGAAGCCAGTAATGCTGGCTAGAAACCCTTTTACTTGTATTGTTCACCAAGTGCCAAGCTGTGACTCCAGTAAAGAGACCTGCTCTGCTCACAGTGTGGCCTCTTCTTTTGCTGGTTTGGTTTGGAACTGTGACACTTTGGATATATTGAACTTGGTCACTTGTAAAAAAGGTGATGATAGGCTCCTATGAAAAACATTTGTGCAATAGGTAAAAGTTGGCTTCTATTTGTCTTTGAATTAGCTTTTTATGGTCTAGGTTTAATTCATTGCTTAAAAAATGAATCATAATGATGTTCAAAAATGTAACTTAAATACTTGGGAAGTCTGACCCTATTTTTCCTCTGTTTTCCATATCTGTCTCTATCTCACTTCTACTTCTCCTTTTAAAAAGTTTTCTATCCTTGATTTAGTTATTCACTTAACAACTGTCTCGCTTGATCTCAATAATGGTCATAAGTCAAGTACTACCTGAAGGTATGCAGTGAAATCATATATAAAGTGATGTTTAGACTTCATTTTCATTGCCTTCAGCAGAGCTTGTATCATTGTTTTATTCTCTCTCTCCCATACACACACACACATTTATTTACATGGTTGACACTGATGAGGACACGTATGGTTTCAAGAAATCTAACAAATGTTTGTTGCCACCAACTTTACAAACTCTTTGCAGATTAATTTTTCCTTTTAGATCAGCAAGACTGTAAATGGCAATGTTATCAACATCCATGGCACAATTGACCTCTTTAAATAAGCATATCTAATTGACCTCTTTAAATAAGCATATCTCTTTTAAAAATCTACATTAATCTTCTCAGAGATAAACATGTTTGCCAAAACAAAACAAAACAAATTTAAAAAGCATCAAGGCATGTTCAGTTTTGCAGATGTTTTGCCCGCATGCATTATGAAAAGGGCAACTGCTTTTTCAGACAAAAAACAAAAACAAAAACCATCATTGCTGCTTAATCTCCCAAGGATGAAGTTAACAGATATCATTCTGACAGTGATGGCAACTGAATAATTGGCCTATTATTTTGATACCCTGCTTTGGAATTATGAGAAACAGACATGTGCTACTTTTGTACCTCTCCCCAATCATTCAGCATCTGTCTGAATTCCCAATTTATGAATTATTAACAAAGCAACATTAAAGGAGTAGATTGGATTTAACCTAACCTTGAACAAATAGCACTGTTTTGTGCTAAAAAAATACAAGGCAAAATAGAATCCCTGCCAAATTAACCTAAACTAAATAGAAACTTTATCTGAAAGGTTAAATCTTAAAACTGAAAGGATTGTATAGGATGGTATGTCTACAAGCTGGTTCCATTCTTCCATAAAACGCAAGCTAAGGAAAAGAATGGAATGATATGGAGTCAAGGGCCTGAAAGGTCTCAGGCAACTCACTGTGACTAACTCGCCACAGCCAACTCGCCATAGTCAACCTATCATGGCCAATTCATCATGGGATGACTCACCATGGGACAAGAGTTACACAAATATCTAAGAAATGGTGGGGCAGGATCATGAAAGAAAGGATGCAAAAGGAGGGACAAAATAAAATGTGAATGACAAACTAATTTTTGAAATTATTTTAAATAATTAAATAGAATTATTGAATTGTCCCACTGTGAGTTGTCCTACAGCAAGTTGTCCTGCAGCAAGTTGGCCATGGTGAGTTGGCTGCGATGAAACGGCAGTGGTGAGTTGGCTGTGGCAAGTTGGCCAATTGAGTGGTCCCATTCTGGGGCTTGAAAATAACATCTTCCAATTACAGAGCAAGTTCATCAAGGGAGACTTCAAATGCTCTTCTGGAATTGTTTAGTCCTGCAAAGGTAAGGGTACCTCAGATAGCACTGAATTACTCTGTAACATAAAGAGGATTTCTATTTTTAGCTTGATATTTAATACTGGCTAAGGAATTCTGGGAGTTGAATCCAGAAAGCTTAAAATTGCCAAAGGTGACAAAGAGTGCCTCATGGTCTCTCATCCAAACCGTTCCAAATCTGATCTGTTTCTCTATTGGCCATCAACCAGGTTTGTCTACTTGCTACCGCCAAGATCAGTATTGATTTTATGGTCAAATAAAAGATTGAGCTCTTAATGAGACCATCATCTCTCCCTTTTGCTACCATGACGGTTTTCGCTAAATAATTTTTATTCATGCAAGAGTGCAGTTCCTGTAAAGCCCTATCAAATTCAATGGGAATTACTTCTTGGTATCTAGAGACTGACTGGCAGTCTCTTATCAGCAAAGCAAGATAAAAAAAATACATCCTGCAACAGGGTTGTTGTAAGGATTACTGAAATAATGCATACATAGGAAGAACTATTCTACAACACAGCAGACGTTTTTGAAGTAATTATCTTTGAGCAAACAAGTAGATACATCATATCTGAATCTGAATGTCAGAATTATCTTTGAACCTGCACTCTTGTTCTTTTCATTTACAGTTGTAGGGTTAAGATCAGATTAGGGGTAAAGTAAATTGCTGTATGAATACAAGGACACTTTTTTTGTTATGTAAATAGCAGAATGAAACTTGTGAACAGCCTCCAGTTTCTCTTGAAATTCAAATAGCTTTTTTTGATGTAGATCACAGTTGTATGGGAAAGAGGGAGGACAAGTGTATTAAATTTTCTCATTACATTGTGCACAGTTGCAAGAATAAGTAGTTTTCCCTTTGACTCCTGGAACTCAGAAAGCAGGAGAGAGTGCTCCATGTTCTTTGACATATTTCTTTCATGGGGACCATTAATTACTGTACTCTGCTTCCATCCTTTCAAAGAGTTGCCATCTGACTGAATCTTGTCGAATTAATGTCTCATTGTAAGCCGAGGGTCCACAAGTGTGATGAAATACAATCTCAATCTCCTAACAATTTATGATTGTTCAGGAGAACCAGGTTAGTTAGAACCCTGGCATCATGTTTTAAATGAGCCCCATTAAACCCACACCTGCAAATCTGATGTTTCCCAAGATTTATACACTTGGAAAAGACTGCCCTATTAGCCTCGCAGGCCTTTCATTTTAGAGTGCTTGGTCTCCACTGCAACATTAAGTTTTGCTAAAGAATGCCATCTCATAAGGGGGAACCCCCCACCACCACCAAAATATCAATCACTCATTTTTCTGCCACGGTAGTTCCTAATCTGTGCTTCCAGACAACGGTCTGTAAGATTTCTGCAGGTAATTTTACCAGCATAATCTTTCCTCCCCGGGGAAGACTGCTGCAGATAAATTATTGAGATGAATATAGTAGATGTGGAAATGAGGGTGAAACGTTGTTCAAAATGTATCTGCTTTTTAAATTCCTTCTGAGAATATAACATGGGTTGAAAACCACAACTGCAGAAAGAAGTTGGGAACATTTGGTCTAGTCCTACATTCAGAGCACCTACCATATTAAGACTGCAGTTGGCAATAGGAAATAATCACAGCAGATTCATTATATAAGGATTATATAATTATATAGGAATGATTGGTTATATTACGATATAACTGATATATTATAGGGACGACATATAACTGATATGTAATAGGGATACAACTGATATATCAGGGATGATTAGTTATACCATTATATAGGAATTATATAATTATATAAGGATGATTAATAAAGCACCTGGCAGCAACTATTGTCTTTGCATGACAAGTCAGGAATTTGAAATGACTCTTTGCCATAAACACATTGCATGGTGCAACCATCCATCTAATAATTATTTGTTTTTTTAAAAATGAACACCTTACATTACAAATTGCCTGATCTAGCCTAATCTGAATAACAAACATTATTATTATGGTATTCCACTCACAAACAGATAAATAGTATAGAAAATGAAGGCAGTAAGGGTAATTGTAGTCATTTTCTTCATCTCCTTAACTGGGTCTGACTCATCACAATAGATAGCCATGCATTTTTCAAAAACATGAAACCAACAAATGAAATGGGAAGCAGAAATATGTGATGCAGAAATGTTTCCAATTCATAACAGTGCCTGTAAAGGTACAGTATTAATATCAAACAATTTTCAAAGAGTTGTTGGAGAAATTGTTCCCCAAATTACTCTAACCTCTAAAAAACCACTATTATCTCAAAGATAATGAAAATCTGTCTAATTTGTACATAGTCTACAATGTTCAAAGTTTTTATTTTGATGTAATAAACACAAGCCATCAAAATGAATATTTACCAAGAAATATCCAAGGGAATAACAGTATTATCATCACCAAGAATAAGCAATGTAGCAGAGTATAATCTCAAAATTTTGATGTATAAATTAAATACATTTCTGTATTAAAATGTACTTCTGTGTTGCTGAGTGCTCATTATGGATACCAATAGCCCTTAGACTTATATGTAGCTTTACAGCTCTCTCTAAGTGTTTTACAGAGTCAACATATTGCCCACAACAATCTGGGTCCTCATTTTACCCATCTTGGAAGGATGGAAGGCTAAGTCAACCTTGAGCCAGTGAGAATCAAACTGCTGGCATTTGACAGAATTACCCTGCAATACTTCATTCTAACCACTGTGCCACCATGGCTCTTTGCTCCCAGTGTGGAGAATTATGTGTGCTAAGGTCCCAAAGGTGCTTTCTTCTTCTTTTTTTCCCAAGAAGCAACTGGACTTTCTGGTTTTTCTTTGAAGACATTTTGCTTCTTCACCTCTGAAGAAGCTTCGTGGACGAGAAGTGAAACATCTTCAAATAAAAATCAGAAAGTCTAGTTGCATCTTGAAAAAGCACCTTTGGAACAACCATGACATGTGTGACTGAGAACCTCCATAAACATCTGCACTAAAGGTTAAATCACCAGAAAGAAGACATGGCCAAAACTGTGAATTTTGAAAAAAATCCACTCTTTCTGTGAGTAAACAATTTGGGCTCATAAGAAGAGCCTCGTTGAATTTAATCAGAAACCTATCAAGTTCAGCATCTGGTTTTCTAGGGTGACAAACCATACTCTGGAAACCAGTCTTCTCACATTAGAGGAAGGTTTATTCGTCAAGTTGTGTTTTTTACATAGTTTTTCTTCTCACTCACTAGGCCAGGGGTCTCCAACCTTTTGGACCACAGGGACCACCAAACTCATAATTTTAAATCCCAGGGACCACTAACCGGTTCTGTGGGTGTGGCCTAATTTGCGGATGTGGCTTGGTGGTCATGTGACTGGCTGGGCATGGCTTGTATGTAAATACTATAAATATTTATATAAATATTGAATTTTTTTTTATTAAAAAGAGCAACTTTTACCCAAAATCAGGCAAAGCAGGCAGATAGATTGAGCTGCTCACAGAATCACAGATTCATTCAGAGATCTATCTATCTGCCATTGGCTAGCTCAGTCTGTCACATAAAATTTGCTTGCAAGCAAACTCACAAAATTAACACACAACACACCATGCATGTACATATTGAATTTTTTATTTTAAAAAAGAGCAACTTTTACCCAAAATCAGGCAAAGCACGCAGATTGAGTTGCTCACAGAATCATTCAGTGATCTATCTGTCTGCCATTGGCTAGCTCAGCCTCTCAAGTTTGCTTGCCGTAAGTCTGCACTGAATTTGCTTGCAAGCAAACCTTCAGTCCTAAGGGAGATTTGGCTTTGCTGAGCTGAAGATCTAAAGACTAGTTAGAAAGCAAGAAATCCAACCATTTCCTGCTTCCTAGCTAATCTAAATCTTCCAGAACAGCAGAACAGATGATGGTCAGAAAAAGGAAAAATAGCAATTTAGCAGGCAAGTTTACTAGGTAAGGAGTGAGTGGGCGGGGAGGGTTCCTGCAGGCCATGCGGGCAGCGCAGCTTTGTGTTTCTGCGCAGCCTGAATTAATTGCTTTGTGGGGGTGTTCTGGGGTTGAGATTTCTTTGCAGCCCACCAAAATTTTCTCACGGCCCACCAATGGGCCGTGGCCCACCGGTTTGAGACCGCTGCACTAGGCAGAGTTGGGTTGCTCAAATTACCTTTCTAGCCGCTGCATGGTCATGGACAGTGTTTTATTCAACTCCTCGATCATGCGACATCCTGAAGGGTGCATGGGTAACGTGTTGGATCCAGAAGGCATATGTGAGCTGTGGCTGCCGTACTGATGCTGGTGTGCTGCTAATTGTGATGGGAGGATTGTGTGATGATGCGAAGTCAATGGCTGCTGGGAGTTCTTCTGCGTGGAATAGGATGAGAGGGAGAGATCGGGTCCCCCTAAAGGCATGCAAATCATGACTTTCTTTGGAGGTAGTGGAGGTGATAGCTTGACTGGCATACAAGGCAGCTTCATCGGAGCACCAGGATCTTAAAAACAAAGGTTGAGAAACACAGTTATGAACAAAGGTGGAAAAAAGTACTTTTGTTCTCTTCACAGCCATTGACTCATCTAATTTTTATATATATATACATATATATGTATGTATATATATATATATATATATATATGATAATAATAATTATAATAATAATAATAATAATATATGTATATATGTGTTTATACATAATAATTTATACATAATAATTGAAAGCATTTTTCCTCGTGCAGTTCAAGTAGATATGAGAGATTACTAGATATATCATGCCGTCCTTCCTGGTTCAATCTGTAAACAGGTAGTCCTTCACGTATGATCACAACTGAGCCCAGTTTCTGTTGCTAAATGAGACATTTGTTAAGTGAATTTTGTAGATCTTTACAGCAATCTACATGTTCATTCAGTTGAAACCTTGAATACATATGCATCTATAAAGAACATGGGAAGAGACTGGAAGAAATGAGATTTCTCTTCATATAATTGGGACATTGTTAGCTACAATTCTTCATATACTGGAAAAAGAAACAGTGATTTTTTTCCTGGTGTTTGTGAGTTTCATTAAGCCTAGAAAAAAAAAACTCAGTAATTTTACTAAGATCAACCTTCGCTTCCGTATGCTTTGCACACTAGTATATTCTGATATGTTTTAGAGTCACCTAAGTGAGATGGGTAGTATGAAGATATGATGAATGAATGAAACTGCTTGGTTTAGGATTATGTTATGGTAATAGGAATTCAGTAAAAGATTATCTGATATAAACACTGTAATTTTATACTAATTATATATGTACTTGTTGTCCATATCTTAATACAGATGTATCAATGAGAGGGAAGAAAGAATAAAGAAAAAAAAAAACCTCAAGAATGGGCCACATGAAATCTGTAGTGTCAATTAGAAATGGTGAGAAAATCAACTGCATTTTAATGTGAATTCATTCAATTCTTAGATTAAATGCTTTTCTTTAAATTTTACCACACAAGTCTCACCTCAAAAATTGCTTATATTAGTAAATAACAATATGTGGAGAAAGGTAAGGCAGGTGAATAGATGCCCCGTACTTTGCTGGGGACACCACAGCAGAAAATGCATTTGGATGCAGGATCCAGATTGCCAATAATTCTTCTTGGATTAAAGGGAAGTCTTGAGAGCAAACTCATGGATTCTACACAGCTGGAAGTTTTTTTGTGAGTCAACAGAGAAATTGATATTTTTGTAGCTGCTCATGATCAGCTGGGAATTGTGGGTTTTATCCTGCTTTGAGCCTTTTTTAAGGAATCAAGTTCAACCAAGCCTCATCTTTTTAAACACCTTGGGAGTATAATTTTTTTTTTTACAGTGAAAATATTTCAGAACTACAAACTTTGTATTTCTGGGTTAGTCCCTCTTTAATCCATTTAAAAAGAGGAAAATATGTGTGTTTCCAGCTCTGTAAGATTTTATTTTCTGTAATAGCACAGAAGGATGACTATAGTGTTGTTTTTGGAATGTATTTAAATGCCAAAAAATGCATAAAATTGATCTAAAGAAAGACTTGGAAGCTAACTAAAATGTCTTCTCTTGTAGGAATTTCTCAATTTATAAATTGCTGATAAGAAGGCTTTGAAGGTTAATCATTAGAAAGCACGAGAGGTTATGTTAAAGGTAATTTAGATGTGTGGACTGAAGAACTGTGTGAGCTACTTAACACTATATTTCAAATAAACAGTGTTAAAGAACATTAAATTTCTTTGAATAAAATTGAAAAGGATAGAGGAATTGAAAACTATAATCCACAAGAAAGGGATGGATTTATAAATGGACTATTAAAAAACAAAAGTGATACACAAATAAGATAAAAAAATATATTGATTACTCATTTAAATTGGATTATCAAAGAATTACAAGAGAGGCTATTGAAATTGCAAATGGATTTTAAGAGAAGAGACAAAGATAAAGTGTTTCTAGAAATCTATAGAGATGGAATGAGGATGTATTTGGTAATATTTTTAAGATACAGTCAGAAGTTGTTAATGTTGAATATACTTGCTGGAGATGAAGAGAGAAGTTTTTTCATATAGTTTTCTTTTTCTTTTCTCTTTCCTTTTTTGGGGGGGATTCTGCACTTAAAAAAAAAATCTTTGATGTATTTTGTATTAGGTTTTTGTATCTGCTTTACCTGATTTATATAATCCTTACTAAAATTATTATAAATAACAGTAAATAATGTATCAATATGCACATATTTATATTTTTAAAAATAGTGATTTTTTTTAAGGCATTTAAAAAGTTGACCTAGTTCTAGTCAGTAATATTTGGATGGAATAGATGTTTCTGAATGAATTCATGTAAACCTAACATTTGCAGCCTGATTCTTTTATCTTTAGTTTTAATACACTGTATTTATTCATTTAGTGCAGGAATGTCAAACTCATGTCTTCACATCGTCATGTGATGTATCCTCCCCTTCGTTAAACCGGGCATGGGCATGGCCAGCACGTGACACATCTGGCCTGTGTACCAGGAGTTTGATAGCCCTGATTTTGAGTATGGGAAAAATGTAAAATTGTGCTGTAATTATTGTTGTTTAAACATGAAGAAAGAATCTGAATGCCATCTGAATGTATGGCATTTTATTTGTTTCTCTTGGCTCTTGAAGTTTATTTTTTACTGAATGATGGCTCAATTGTTGAAACAAATCTTTGTATTTGGTAACCTAAGGGTCTGACTACAACATGCTAAATGAACACTGCCACACAATTGGGGCAGGGAGAGATGTTTATGAAGACATAAACATCTATTATTTGAGGTTAATCTGTTTTGCTCTGCTATCTTGGAGAAGGCCATCTCATCAAAAGTGTTAAAGGAGGTGACACGTTGACTGGTTTCTATATGCACAAAGGAAAATACTATTTCCATCTTTGCCTCAAGCATCAAAATGCCTTGAGCTGCCTCTGCCTAAGAAAATATAGCTCTGTTCTAACTCATAGATTTCAGCATCTTTCTCAACAAAAGTACACAATTACAGCTCCAGGGCAGTGTGCCGTCTTCAAAAAAGCATCCGTGTTATTTTAAACCAAAATGCATTAATGCGGCAGAAAAGGAAAGGCAAACACTGTATATGATTAATCATAGCTAATTTTCAGTTACATTTAAAAACAAAAGCAAAGTATCTGGATTCTTCAGAAATCACAATGTGACAGCAATGAGAAGAGAAACCAGATATTAAATTAAAGGGAATATATTTTTATATATTAAATATTCACTCTCAAAAAGATTGCTGCAAGCCCCTCCTTAATTGAATCATATGGTAGCTTCTACAAACCAGGAGCAAACAGTCCATCACAACTTGCTATTTTTTGTCTAAACTAAAGTACATACACATCTCATAGTAGGAATTTATTGAGAATTGAGATCGTTTTTCATTTTCATTGTGTGTTGCATTATATGCATCTCTTAAAATGCAATCTAAATATGACATTTTCATTTTGGAAAGAAGGATGTGCCGGAATTGACTGCTCATTTCCAGACTCTCTGCAGGGCAACACAATCCATAATTCCAGCATGAACAACGTCTGTTGATTTATGATCCATACAACTTGATTATAAGCATATTTATTGGTAAACAAGAGTTTTGATTTCATCAAGACCTAAATAAACCTATATATTCAAATTCAGTTGTATATAAAATTAAATTAATTGTCCCATTTCCACCATAGATCATGTTCAAATGGGAAGGAGCCAAGAACTGGCAGAAAGATAGAAAGGGAATATTTAACCCTTAACCAATTTCTCAGCCATTATTTTTCCGGCAAGCAAATAAGTTCCCTATCCTGTATCCAAGAACATAAATGCAGGTAGTCCCTGACTTACGAACACAATTGAGTCTAAAATTTCTGTTGCTAAGTGAGACATTTGTTAAATGAATTTTGGCCCATTTTGCGACTTTTCTTGCCATTGTTGTTGATTGAACCACTGCAGTTGTTAAGCTGGTATTACAGTTTTTGTGAATCTGGCTTCTCCATTGATTTTGCTTGTCAGAAGGTCACAAAAGAGAATTACATGACCCTGGCAAACTGCAAACATCATAAATGTGAGACAGTTGCCAAACATCCAGATTTTGATTATGAGACCATGGAGATGCTACAAGGGTTGTAAGTGGGAAAAACAGTGATAAGTTCTTGCTTTTCAGTACTGTTGCAACTTGTACAATCATTAAATGAACTGCTGTAAGTCAACGACTATCTGTTAGGTGTGAAGCTGCTTAAATGTAAATAAGCAAGGAATAAGAGAGAGAAGTTTATCAATTGGAAAGCACTACCTTTTAGAGAAAGAAATACTGGACATATTCTTTAATTTCTCAGTGGAGACACTTAACCATAGTTTAACTGGAAAACTGTGAGCACCCTAGACCAAGCCAAGTCCAAAAACACTACAGAATTCCTGGAAGCCTGGCACTCAGAGAAGCCATCAACAGCACATAGACATAAACAACATCTACATACTATTCAAAAGAGACAATCAAAAAGCCCAAAAGGAAACTAAAAGACTAAAACACCTCCTTGCCAACAATCAACACCCAGATGAGCAGAAATTAACCCCAAGATTAACTTGTGACCAATAATCAAGAAGCAAACAATTCCCCAATCAAGGAACTGCCAAACAAGCTAAACAACAGCTCCATCAAGGAACCATCAAGCCCATTCCCACCAACACTGACAGGGCAAGCCACTTGAATACAAAATGAAAGCAAATTCTACTCCCTACTAGCACTGATGATGTTACCTAGTTTGGTAGTGAAACATCTGCAAGAAAACAATCAAGCTCAGAGAGCACCAAGGACTCCACAACTCTGGGCATAATATTACCTAAAACTGTGTTCAACAACATGGTCTCTGGTTTCCAAATTGTACTAGATTTACATAAATCTTCATTCATTTCATGTTATTAAGGACACCCATTAATAAAACTAAATCTGAAGAAAGTTATACTAGGGCGGTAATTATCTGGACAGGAAAAAAAATCCTTCCTTGTTACTATCTAATTATTGTCTGGATTTCTGCAGCCCACAAATGGTAGGCTTAATTAATCACATATAAATCTCTGCTGCTGATTTTGAAGTGGCCATCCTTGTAGAAAGGACTTTCAAAGGGACACTTTATCCTGACTCTCTTGAACTCATCCAGAAATTAAGTTCTGCTCATTTGTGTTTCAGCGGAGACAATAATTGCATATTGCACTATAGATAGTAATTATTTCAGCACTAATGTTACCACCTACAGTATCAAGTTTTTTTTCCAAGAGATTGGTGTGCTAATCTTGAATACATTCGAGTTCTAATTAAATTATCCCTACCAGTATATTTCACTCTGTTTAATCTCATTATTCACAACCTAACATGCCCTCTAACTGAGCAAAGGAGAATAAACCATGTGTCTGATGACAAGTTGGCTAGGAGTAGGAAGACAAAGAATTGGAAGCTTCAAATTGATCTTTAGATCAGGGATCTCCAACCTTGGCAGCTTTAAGACTTGTGGACTTAAAGACTGAGGAACTCCCAGAATTCCTCAGCCAGCAAACAATTCTAGGAGTTGAAGTCCACAAGTTTTAAAGTTGCCAGGGTTGGAGATCCCTGCTTTAGATGATTTCTAATTGATTAGAACAGGAAAAGTAAGGACACGAGAGTCAGTTCTCCTAATAATGCTTATTTTAGAATTTCATATTCTCGCTATCACTTCTTCAGCAGTGAGCAGTACTTATCAAGCCTTTAGTTCCTCATGTCTTCACATTGCAGCTAAAGAGTAAAAGTCCTTGATCTGCCCTCTAAAATCCAAAATTTAAAACCTCTACTATCTCATGCATATTACTGCATTTCTCAAACAAAAGAGCTGGTTAGAAAAAAGGCTTTTCCTTTTCAACACAGGACAAATCATGCAAACTATGATTTCACCCTTCAAACCTGCTACATTTATTTCCCCAAATCACAGAAGTGGTTGGATGGCAAATTATGATGAACTCCACTTCTGCTGATTTGAAATACTAAGAACAAGTGAAAATCACCGCCATACCAAGCTACTAAGAGTTTGGCAGCAACAAAAAGGAAAACCCGAACTCAAAGCTTCCACAGCTAATTTTATGCTGAAAAGAAAAGCAAAACGAGAAAAATATTTGTCAGTTTTATCTCGAACTTCTTTTGTCTAGACTATCAAAAAGTAATATAGCGATAAAGATAATATGTCAAGTAGAGCTTACAAGACTTGAAACTCCAGAATTAGGAAAAAAGACAAAAAGTTCTTCTCATTAACAAAACCATGCAAAAATGAACTTTGCAGCATTCACATAACACATTGAAACAGTAGCTGGAACAAAATAACCACAGCTCTTCCACAGTATTGTGGGAGTAAAGAAGTTTAATCTTAACAGAAACCTCGAGGGAACAAAATGCAAAGGAGACATGGACGTTCTTACTTGAAGCCAGGCTTTAAAAGTTTACAAGTCCCCAATTGAAGCCAGATGTTGAAGGATCTAAAACTCATTGAACCAGGTCACATTATTTTGCTTTCCCTCTCAAAAGCTCTGGAGTCTGATTATTCTTCTAGGACATTTAGTGCAGAAGACCTGTTTTGTGTACAAGTGTGGCCAGCCAACCAAGTAATTAGAAAGCAAAGAAAATACAGAAATATGTGAAGAAGGACAACAGTGTGAAATAAACTTCTATAACAGGTTGGAAACAGAATAGAGGAAAGGTAGAAGACATAAAAGGGATAACAAATAAAGGCAAGCAACAGTGAGTTCCCCCATTGACACATAATAATTAAAAAGAAATGAAATCTAAAAATGAAATCTTATTATTAGTTTATTTTTTAAAAAGAGCAATCAGCTCTTGAAACAACTGCATAGCAAAGAAAAAAATATGCACGAATGAGATTTAAGCTCTCTTATTATTTATTTGTTTCCCATGAGCTATAATGGGAGCTACAGTTCCTTAAGACACACCTGTGAGTTTTTAGAAGCTGGAGGAAATATAGAAACGTGAAACCAACATTTGATTGAAACCGACTCCAGTCAACAATTTAATGCTAGAAAATGTTTTCTTCTATGCTCTAATAGCCACAGGTTCTCATGTATTTGCAAATTGGTAACCCAGGTATTCTAACGAAAGATGAAAAAAACAGCAGAAAAAGACCTACATGACCGAGTCATGAAGAAAATACTTTTTGTCTAGAGACATGAGGAAAAGTGCATTTTTTTCAGGGGACGGCAGCACAATCCAAACAGGAACATTTACTTACCAGCTAAATGGTTGGCAATCTTGGTAATGGGCTTAGGAGGCAGGGCAGGGGGTTGTTTGAGGGAAAGCTGCTTCACTGGGGTGTCTTCATGATCTCCAGAGAAAGCAGCAGATTTTTTAGGGGGGAGTAGCAAGACTGGTTTAGATGTAGGTTCTTGAGGGAGGTGGATTCCAGATTCACTGGACGTGGGACTCTCTTCAGACACTGGAGGACACAACCACAGCACAGACACAACAAGGTTACAAGCAAAGCAGCAGCAGAAAGACAAAGGCAGCACAGCAATGATGGTTTAAAAATGTAATTAGCCATATTTTACTCGGGTACAAAGAAAAGAAGGAAGAAGAAAAAGAGAGAGAGAAAAAAATTCTGGTGCTTTCACTACAGACCTACCACTAGTACATCCCTCAGTAGTAATGATCTAGAGAGCAATTCACTGGCTTTTTTTTTCTCAGCTTGCTTCTACTGAAATCAATTTACTACATCGTACAGCATTGGTATTACTTTTAGAATCCTAGCCGTGCCTTAGATATTCCTTTTTCTAAAGTCCATGGGTTATTCAGGATGTAAAAAACTCTTTATAGAAGTATTTAACAAATTTCTTTTTACATTGAGGTCTTTCCCACTGACCAGACTTGCAAAGTATCTTGTATGTTGCAAAGGACTTTGAGATACATTATGTGGTATATTACTTGTCTTCAAAGGCTGTAGACTAGAATATTTCTCTCATGACTGCATATTTCACAGAAAGACAAGAAGAAGCACAGAAGTTTCAAAAAGCTATTCTTGTTCTAATTGTTCTTCAGTATCTATCTATCTATCTATCTATCTATCTATCTATCTATCTATCTAT
>BLBF01000002.1:81436071-81454476 GCA_015471245.1 Laticauda colubrina
TATCTATCTATCTATCTATCTATCTATCTATCTATCTATCTATCTATCTATCTATCTATCTATCTATCTATCTACCTACCTACCTACCTACCTACCAACCAACCTACCTACCTACCTGTCACCAGCTTTCCAATTTGTTTAAAAGTTATCATTATTCTGTCCTGTTAAATAATCTTCAGATACATAATTTTATCTTAAAGATCCAACAGTATTTCTGCTTGGATATTGATGGTGGGAGCTTTCATTTCTCTTTTTCAACTCAGGATAGTACGTATTAATACATTAAAAAACTCATTGCTTTTGGGCTTAGCTGAACACCTTAAGCTGTACAACTGTTGCCAAAGACCAGCATGTCTTGTCAAGTTATTATAAAGATTACTTTTGAGAAGAATAAACCCCACTGAATTTGAAAACAATCTAATTTGCCCTTTGTTTCATCAACACAACAAATTTCCTTTTCACTATATGGTACTTTGTCACCTCCATATATTGAAAAAGAGAGAGATACATACAGAGAGACATACAGAGAGAGACAGGGAGAGAGAGAGAGAAAGAGAGAGGAGAGATAGAGAGAGAGACAGAGAGATGATGACAATATCTCACTGATGACATAAGCTAAACTTTGAGTTTGTTCATGAATATGTCAAAAAATTTTTTGCAGGAATAATTCCATCATGAAATAAGTTTTCTGTATTGAAACTAGACCAGTGGAAAGACAACATTAAAGTACTAATATACAAACATGGCTACTGGGTCGGATTTACATTCCAAGTATTTCTGTTGTCTATGGAAAGTCTGTCAGCCAATTTTAAAAACAATAATCCTTTCCTCCTCTTTTATGCCCTGCTTCTTGCAAACATCTACATATTGTTCAGCCATCATACTAAGAAACACTGGTGTCACTGCTTTCTTTGCATATACTTAATTCCTTTTACAGCTTTCTAATGGAGTAATCAACACTACAACTAACCACAGTAAATTCTACAAATTAAACATTGAAAAAATAAGTGGCTATAGTCTTTTAGTTTTCTCCATTCTGATCCAATTCAGAAGAATTTGGAGCTCAGCTCCCTTAACTGTGGCCCCCAAATAATAATTAAAAAAAGTTTAGTCATTTCCCCCTTAATCTAAAAAGCTTTGTGTGTCGGTCAGTGGGCTTTCGTTGTAATCATTCTGATTGAAAAAGTTATTTCAAATTTAATTAATACAAGTATATGCAACCATTAAAACAAAAGTAATAATACTGTTTTGGCAAGTTAGTTCATTAAAGGCCTGGTCCCACTGGCCGACGGACGCAAAATGTATGCATAAAGGACACAGCGGACGAGCAAAATTTCGGGGGTGGCTCCATCCGTTGTCATCCGGTCCAAAAAGTGATGAAAATTTGCATAAACAGAACGGAAAAGAACGGAAAAGAACGGACGTGGGTAGTATGTAGCGGGGATGTTAAACAGATGTTCATAGGAAGCCTAGCGGATGAAAGCGGATGGAAGCGGATGATACCTCCGAAGGGGTTCCGGGGGATAATTCCAAAGCGGACGCATAGCGGATGAAGTGGATGCATCACATACGCCTAAAGGAAAGAAAGGGGATGCGAGGCGGATATATATCGGATGCAAACCGTTCACTGCGCATCCTTTCTATTTCCGTGCTACTAACACTGTGTAGACGTTCCGTGTACCTTTTGTTTCCTCTCTCTTTCCGTTTTCAGCTGCAGCGGATGTGAGTTGTGAGGATGCCCAGAGGATGCAGAGAGGATACAGCGGACGATTAACGGATGATAAACGGACATAGAACGTTTGTTGCTCGTATGTCTCAAATTTACATCGTACACGGCGGAAAGTTCATCCGTTCACAAAGTTTTGTGCAGCTCAAAACTTCTTGCGTGGATGAAATCGCAGTGGACGGATGCTCGACGGATAGAGCGTATGAAACCCGTCTGCAATGAGTACACAACAGATGCATAGCGTTTTCCAACGGATGGCAAGATTTTTTTAACGTTTTACATCCTCTTTGCATCCATAAGTGCAGTGGGACAGGGCCTTAAAGAATAATGTCACCTACTGTACAAACTCACCCACTGACATTGGCAAATCTTTTGAAGGTTAATTCTTCATATTTATTAACTGAGTTAGAGACTGTTCATACAGATAAGATATAATCTAGAATTATATCAGTCTGGATATATTACTTCTCAAGTATTACAGAAATCATTCCATTATTTATTCTGGAGAACCAGTTTGATTTGGTTAATGGTACTGGGCTAGAAATCAGGAAGTTTTAATCCTGCTTTAGGCACAAAGCCAGAGGGGTGATTTTGAGGCCAGTCACATTCTCTCAACCCTAGGAAAAAGACAATGGAAGCCAATTCTGGAAACAGTTGCTGATAAAACTGCTTGTCCATGTAATCACCAGAAGTTGACTCAAAAGATTCTTTCTAAATTATGTGACTTGTGATGGAATTGAAAAGCTACCTGTTCCATCCATGACCTCGTGATTCGGGAGTACTTCATAGCTACAGGAATCCCCAGATATTGAACATGGCTCCAGTTCAGATAGGGCTTGCAGTGATACTTGGCTGGAACTCAATGCCTGTCCATTCTCCAGTGACCCCTCTTCATTCTGTATAGAAAGCTCTCCATCTAAAAGAAAGCACAATAACATGGGATAAAGATCACAACTGCAATTGAAAAAAATCAATAAACTTTAATAAAGAGGTTGATTGAAAAAATGGATTGTCCCACCGCCAGTGTCTCTGTATTTTAACTGCAAACAACAAATTTCATAAGGAAAAACGATCCTTATTACAGAAAAGAATCAACCCAGTTATCCAAGTATATCTTGTCTGACACCAATATTGCTTTGCTTCAGATACATTTGTAAAAATGGTATTTGGTGGTTGGGACATTCCAATGTTATGAAAGAAAGACTGGAACAGGATTTGTTCAAAGTGTTTCTTAGAGAAGGGCAGCTAGAGCTAATTTCTCTGCACTCTCAATCTCCACCCTCCAAATAGCAAGCCAAACTCTTGTTTCAGGTTTTGAGTGCAATAATGGCAGGGTGGGCTGCTGGGGGTTCGCAGGGGATCAGGAGAGCCCTTAGCAAAGTTTACCCAACTTCAAATGTTTTTTTTTTTTTTTTGAGGGAGAGAAAGTTTGAAAATGATGCTAGATAAAAATGCTCCTAAGCAGAGTTTAGAGGGACTTAAGTTTTAGATAAACTTCCTTAAGTTTATCTTCACACTTCCCCCTAGGCCTGACTGAAATCAATGAGACTTAAGCCCATGTCACACTGGCGAAATGGATGCAAAAAGGACACAGCGGACGAGCAAAATGTTCCATCCGTTGTTATCCGCTCTTAAAAGGGGCAAAAATTTGCATAACTGGAGCGGATAACACGGATGCGGGGAGGACGCAGGGCGGATGCAAAGCGGATGCGGAACGGAAGCCTAGCAGATGGAAGCGGATGGGAGCGGATGGCGCAACCGCAGGGCTTCCGGGGGGCCTCAGCAAAGCGGATGTGGAACGGATACAGCGGATGCAGAACGGACGCTGAACGGATGAAGCGGATGCACAGCGGATGCACAACAGATAAAGCGGATGCACAGCGGAAGCCTAGCGGATGCACAGCGGAAGCGGAACAGATGCCGACCGTTAATTGCACATGCGGGGGGGATGTATTACGTAAGCCCCCCGGATATAAAGGGAAGCAGCTCGCACGTGGCCAGCATTCCGAGGAAAGACCTGCTGCTGGACACTTCGAGTTCCTTGCCTGCCCTGCCAGCCTGCCTTCCTGCCAGCCAGCAACCCCACAACCATGGGGAGGAAGCGAAAGCCTCAGCAACCTGCCGCCATCCCTAGCAAGAGGGACAGGGCCAACCTCCCGCCCCCTGCCCCTGACTCTGCTTCTGCTGGGGCTTCTGCTGAAGCTGCTCCTGGCGGTGGTGCTTCTGCTGGTGCTGGGGCTTCTGCTGGGGCTTACTCTGTTGAAGCTGCTCCTGGTCCTGCTCGACCTGCTCATGCTCCTGGACTTGCTCGTCCTGCTCGTGCTCCTGGTCTTGCTCGTCCTGCTCGTGCTCCTGGTCTTGCTCATCCTGCTCGTGCTCCTGGACTTGCTGGCCCTGCTGGTGCTTACTCTACTGCTGCTGATCCTGGTCCTGCTGGTCATGTTGCTGCTGCTGATCCTGCTGCCACTGCTGCTGCTGCTGCTGCTGCTGATTATGATCCTGCTGGTGAGGATGATGATGCTGATTATGATCCTGCTGGTGAGGATAATGATGATGATGATGATGATGATGATTCTGCTGGTGCTGCTGCTGCTGCTGGTGGTGTGGAGGAGCAGCCCCTACTACCTGGGAGCCCCTCTGATGAGGGCCCATCTGGTCCAGTCAAAGGGAGGAAGAGGCATATGTGACAACGGGAGAGGAGGCAATACTCCATTGAGGAGGCGCACGAGGATGAGGTGCTGGAGTGGCTGAGAGAGAACGACTATCTGTGGCGGAAGGGACATCGGCTGTATAGGGACACCAAGCGGAAACAGGCTGCTTGGAGAGAGAGGGCGGAGAGTATGGGTTACACTTCGGAGGTGCTCCTTGGCTGGTGGAAGCACATGCACACCTGGTACGGGAAGCTACACCTGAAGAAATCTGGCCAGGCCACTGTAAAGCTGACAGAGAGACCTACGTCATGGCCAGGTGCAGCTTCCTGGAGGGTGAGGTCCACCACCGAGGAGCACCAGCAGCCCCTCTCACGACCCTCTCTCTCCGGCAGCCTGCTGAGAGCCAGTCCTCTTCCGGCCGAGAGTCAGTCCCTGTCTCCAGGCAGGTTTCTGTGGAGCGTGCCATGGCGGAGAACCCGCGGACAGGTGTGGTAAGTGTGGTGGAGTGCGTAGAGGACTCCCTGGTGCAGTGGGAGAAAGGAGACATCGAGTCCACCACACTCCTAGCCGCATCCACCACCCCCAGCTCCGCCTCCGCAGAAAGGCAGCGAGCTGGACAAATGGAGGGGCAGAGCCACACTGTCCTACTGGAGATCAGGGACACCATCCGCACCAGCATAGATCTCCTCTCTCAGCTGGTCCACACCGACTCCTCATCCTCCAACCGCAAGCCCTTCCTCACCTATGTCAACCAGACCCTCAAGGAAATGGCGGATCCACAGTACCAGCTGGTGAAGGACTGGATCACCAAGCTGCTTCACAACCCTCCAGATCCAGAGGAACCTGCTCCCACCCAGTCCAGGCCTGCTCCTCAACCCCAGGTGATGTCCCTTCCATTCCAAGGCTTCCCACAGGCCCTCACCTACCAGGGCTATGGCTACCAGGAGGTTCAGCAGCACAGGCTGCAGCCCTTCTCAGTCCAGGCACAGAGTCATCGGGCGACACCGTTGCCACCTGTTTCACTGATGCCACTGATGCCACCCATGACAATGATGCCACTGATGACAGCGATGCCACCCACGCCAATGATGCCACCGACGACAGCGATGCCACCCACGCCAATGATGCCACCCACGCCAGTCCTCACCCAGCTGCAGAGCAGACAGCCCCACTACACTACTCCTTCCTCCACCCCACAGCCAAGCCCGGCCTCAGTACATCTGTCATCAGTACTGGGGCTGACACCCCATGGCATGGAGGAAGGACCTTTCAGCATCACGGGGCTGAGCCAGCTGTCCGAGAGCTTTCTCAACACACCGTCCCCTGTTGTTCTCTCGAGGCCAGGCACTCCAGCACCACCCACCACCACAGCACCTGGACCCTTCACCCCTGAGACTGGGCCCACCTCCAAGTGACCAAGAAGAGTGCCAGAGACCGGGTAGCTGGCTACCTGTGGACTTTATTTGGACACTTGACTTGGGTCATTTTTTTTTTTACAGCTTGTTGTTCAATAAAGTTTATCTTTGATTCACACACTTGCTTCATTTGTTCTTTTTAAAAAAGTCTTGGTGGAAAGTTTTAGAATTGGCTTAAGCCTTTGCATGCTTGTGGGATGGGTTAAGATAGCAGTGGGGTGGGCAGGGATACCTGTGGAATGAGCAGGGATACCTTTGGGATGGCTAATAGCTGTGGGATAGATAAACCTCCAGTGCAAGCATAGTGGGACTGTATGGTCTACCCTCCCAAGTGCCACACCTAGGGCCCTTTTTTATCAATAACAATGTAAGCATTAATCCACACATTTGAACACAAACACAACTCTTTATTAAACGCCCTGTTCATTGTAGACCCACCCAACATACATGGCCCAATCTCATCCGTGTGATGAGACAGGCTGAAGGAAGCATCCATTAAGCATCTACCATCCTGTCTTGCCACTCCACCACTCCAGCTGGGGAGTTGCACCAGTGTTTCAGGAGGTTGCGCTGCTTCTTCCCTTCCCGTGAGGCTCTGTTGTGGCCTTGCACATCCTGAGTGTCAATCAGGTTTCGCCCTTGCCTCCATTCCCCAGCCTCCATGTCCCCATTGCCTTGTTGACGGTCCACGAGCCTGTTCTGCAAGACTGGGTAGCGGGTGCGCATGAGATTGTGCAGGATGCAGCAAGCTTCCACGATCCTCCTCATGGTCTCTGGGCAATGCTGCATGGTGGTGAGAAGTACCTGGAACCTGTTGGCCAGGATGCCAAAGGCGTTCTCCACCACCCGCCTTGCCCTGGACAGCCTGTAGTTGAAGATCTTCTCTTCACGGGTCAGGAGTCTGGAAGTGTATGGCTTCATGAGGTAGGTTCTTAAGGAAGAAGGCGTCATCCCCCACGCACACCTTCGTGTCATTGGGCAGGGGTTCTGGATCTGGGAAGCCCACGATGAGGTTGCCTTCCAGCCCCTCCTTGAGGTTACTGGCGTTGTATACCTGAGCATCTGAAGATGAGCCGTAGCCTGAAGCATCGATGTACATGAATTTGTAGTCAGCATCGACCATGGCGAAGAGGACGATGCTGAAGAAGCCCTTGTAGTTGAAATAAGTGGACCCCGACTTGGCTGGAGCTTTGCAGGCCACGTGCTTCCCATCTATGGCTCCAACGGTGTGGGGGAAGTTCCATCTCTGATACCACTGCTCTGCAACTTTCTTCCATCCTTCTTCAGTGGAGGGGCACTGGAGGAGCTTCTCCTTGTATTCTTCGATAATGGCCTGCACCACTTCTCTGACCACAATGCTGATGGTGTTGTGTGGCACCCTCCAGCCGTATTGCATGATTTTGTAGGTGGTCCCTGAGGCCAGGTGGCGCAGAGTGAGTGCCACCTTGAGCCCAGGTTCCAGGCTGGGCCGGAAGTTGGTGTTTGCCTTGGTCAACCTGGATGTCAGGCGCTGCACAACTTCGTCAAACATGGCTGGAGGCATCCTCATTAAGTTCTGGAACACCTGAGTGTCTTTGTTCCTGAGCTCCACCATCAGCTTGTTGTACAGTCCGTCCTCTGCTCTTCTCCCGATCCATTTTCGTACCCAGACGCTTCTTGGCCGCCTCTTTTTCTTCCCGTAGTAGAGTTCACAGAGCCTGCAGATGGCTTTGTACTGTTGCAGAAGGATGGTGGCTGCCAAAAGGACTGTGGTACGATCCACGGTGGACATGACTGGATGCTGTGGAAGAGGAAGAGTCAGATGAAGGCTCCAGAGGTCTGCACAGCTTGGCTGCTGTTTTGAAAGTGAGATGCAGACAAGTTGCTCCCCCTTTTTATAGGCAGTATAGGTGTCCCTTTGCATCCTCTAGGCATCCTCTAGGCATCCTGTAGGCATCCTCTAGACATCCTTAATATCCGAGATAGGTCCCCTCTGCAAACGTTTTTTCCACTTTAAACGCTTTGTTTCCGTGCTGCATCCGTTCTGCATCCGTTCTGCGTCCGTTCCGCTTCCTCCCTGCGTCCGGGCGGATGCGAGTTGCACGGATGCGCAGCGGACGCCAAGCGGATATAGCGGATGCGTAACGGATGCGTAACGGATGCGTTGCGGATGCAGAACGGATGAACTGGATACATTTTCCGCGCAAAAGTTTTAGGCAGCCCAAAACTTTTGGAGCGGATGAAACGTCAATAAACGGATGCTGGACGGATAGAGAGGAAGCAAAACGGAGGCAGTGAGTACATCGCGTTTTCGAACGGATGGCAAGGTTTTTTGTCCGTTTTACATCCTCTTTGCATCCATTGGTTCAGTGTGACATGGGCTTTATATTCAACCAAACATGCACCTGATTGTGTTGTCAATTACATAAAATTGTTATGTAAAACAATAACAATAAATTATGTAAAATAATTACATAAAAGCAAAACTGCAAAGCCAATCATAATTGTATTACTGCCTTCCATTTTTAAAAGATATATAAAATAACAGTACAAAATCAGTTGAGAACTGCAAAGTCAAATGCACTGAATATTGCTAAGTCAAATGAAAGACATTTGAATAGCATATATAAATGTTAAATTTGAATACTGCGTAGTCTCTTCATTAATATTTCAGTGAACAGAAGGATTTAAGATCAAGCTGCTTCCTGTCATCTGTTGAGTTAAAAGGTTGGAAAGTAAAGAAGAGATGAAAAAAAACCTAAATAACTTTAATCTTTTTTTTTTAAATCAAACAGCAAACTTGCAACTATACAGAACAAATTACTATAAAGTGTTGTGTTTTTCTTTAATGGGCTTAGAAAAAAAGTTGCCCTTTTTTAGTACGGTATTCTAATTCTAAATTTAGTATCCATTTTTCATGAAATGATCCATTAATTGCTTTTACTTACTGAAGTGTTCCTGGGCTTCCAAATTGGGCCCAAAGAATCATACAGTTAAAAGAGTCTACAATTTAGCCCCACAAAAAACCATGGTAGATACAACGCAGATGTTTTTTTTGCTTACGTCACAAATGTTATTTTCTGACAATAAAGTAGGCTTCCAATTAGGAACCATTTTAGGTTGTTGCTTTCTCTTTTTTTAGCAAATACTTAAATTCCACCAACAAAGAGACTGGAGATTGCTTGTGCTAAAAAAACGTGATTCATTTTACGAAAAAGGTCTGAAGATTTGATGCGCATTAGGTGATATAGGGACATTTTTTCAGGTGACTTCTTAATAACCTCAAGAATTGGGTACCTCAAAAAGCAATCCAGTTTATGAGCATCTAATATCCATTTTTTACACATGAAATATTTCACCTGAATATTTTGTAACACTGAACATCTGAAACTTGAATAGGATTTTATGGTCTCTATGGTTGCCCTTTCTTGTAAAAATGTGAACAGAGCTTCTCTCTCTCTCTTTTAATGCTGTAAAATATGGATAATTGAGCTAGAAAATATTCCAAAACCAATCAAATATTTTTTTAATTTTAATACAAAAGCTGCACCTGAGTGTATTTGAATTAATTGTTTATTGTATTGGTAGTTTGGAGTTCCAGCAATTATAAAAATCCAGATCCAAGTCCTGGACTTGCTACATGAAATTTTTGCAAAAACAAACAATATTATCCACTCCCCCCCATTCAATTCCCACTGTGAGTTGACCGTGTTTCTTACCTTTATCAAATATTTCCTTCAGAACTCCTCTCTTGATAAGTTCCTCTCTGCTTTGCCTCATTGATATTTTTCTTTCAAGTGCTAACAAAAGGGGGAAAATACAAGTTGAAATAATAAACTCAAAAAATATTAAAAAACTGTAACAAAATATTTTCATCCCTTAAAGTACTTGTATAATCCTGAAGACTTGAAGAAACCCAAATCATTGAAATGTTTTTACATCTTCTATTTTTGCCAATATTTTCAACTTTATGAAAAGGTATTGCCCTTATTGTCCTATTTATTGGTTTTACATCTTTTAATGTTAAGATTTCTGATTGGTGTGGTGATGAGCTGAATTTATGAATTTGCAAGGAGATCATCTGGTCTTTTGATTGTTTGATTGCTTAATTTGTAAGCAGAAAACTTCTTTTGCTTTTGACTAAATTACAGGTTTGTCGTGGCTTTCATTAGATTAATTATAGGTCTGAAATCAGGAAGACAGGGTTTGAAAACAGGAATCACTTCCTCCTCTTCAGAGGGACAGCAGCTTCTTCAGACTGTTGAAGAACAGCTGAGAGATTGAGCTGATGATGAATTTATTCCCTGATTCAAAATGAAAAGAACACAGAGAGAAAGCTAACAACTTTAAAGGCTCTCTCTCATGGATTATGGATTTTTTTTAGAACTCTGCACTGGGATCCCTCTTGCTGTTGTACTGCTTCACCCAGAAGGCTTCCCTGAGGCCCAAAAGACAAAAAGGGGCAGGCACGGGGGTGGTGATGGTGCGGCACCCCTCCGCGCTCTGTTTTTGTTTTTGTTTTGCCTTTTTGGGCCTCAGGGAAGCTTTCTGGGAGCAAAAACACCCTCCAGGTGGCTTCCCTGAGGCCCAGGAAGCCAAAAAATGGAGCACGTGCATGAGCTGCACGTCCTCCCTGCAGTCAATTTTTTGCTTTCCTGGGCTTCAAGGAAGCTTCCTGGGAGCAAAAACTGAGGCTTCCCTGAGGCCCAGGAGGTAAAAACAAAACAAAACAAAACAGAGCGTGTGAGAGGGGAAGAGTGCTGCAAAAAAGAAGCCATGCCCACCCAGGCACATGGCCACACCCATCTAGCCACGGCCACCTAGCTACACCCACAAAACTGGTTGTTAAAAAATTTGAATCTCACCCCTGTCTATGATGCAGCTGTAGGCTTTGTCTTCTCTTATATGGCCATTCCATTTGCAGCATTTTTTGCCCTGCGTCTCAAGGTCTTGCTCAACATACCATCACCCCAAGTTATTCAATTCAATATAGAATGTTTGAAATACGCTCTATGAGCTCTGGATATCCTGAGGAGTTATGGTGAACCTTTGAGTGAACTCAACCTATGGTGAACTCTGCAAAAGTGGAATCAATATCATGGCAAGCAGCAAGGAACCAATGAGCATAATGGTTCCATAGAATGGTCTCAGGAAAAGGGGGGATGGAACCCCTCCCCATGTATTCTGGACCATTGTTCCAAAGGAGCAGACCTCAGGACAGTGGCTTTTTGCCAATTTGAGTACCGGGAGATGACATGATTAAGCATCTTGCTTGCAACCATAGTGGACGCTTTAGCACACTAAGTTTGCAAACCTCACTTTCTAATCAACTCATTTGTTGATTAACTATTTCCAAGATATTAAAGACCTGTGGAATGACAACTTTGAAAATACTGGATGTGCCTGCCTTTAATTCTGAATGAAAGAACATTTTAATTGTAAACAAAAGAATTTAAAGAATCTGAAATAAGTAGCAATCATGCGAGAAGCATTATAGACACTAAAAAGATAGAAAACAGTTAAAGACATTTCCATCTGCAACAATTTGTGAGACCTCCTTTTTATCCCTATTTTATACCACATACACAATTAATCCTTACATATATCTGTATATCACTACTATGAGTCTATCATATTTTCTTTTGCCTTTTAGTGTGAAGCCTATCTTTGATCAATCCATTTGTACCAGCTGTTCCAGCTGGCATAATATCTTGAAGTGTCTTTATTTTTTAATGCCAAGGTTAATTTGTCCATTTCTGCACAACTTGAAATTTTTTGAAGAATCATCTCCTCTTAATTAGATAGTTATATTAATTATCTAATTAAATAGTTATATTAATCTAGCCCCTCTGATATCATGGCAGACATTTAGTTTCCTCTTCACTGAACAATAATTCTATTGTGATTCTTGTATTAAAAGCAACAAGATATATCTAAAAAGTCTTGGGCAGAAATCAAAGGTTGGTCATTATTCACATGATAAAGTTACATTTTGGGACACTATAGTTTGAAACTTCCATGTAAATAGAGGAGTTAAAAATAAACAAGGCACTTACATATATGATGTGGTATTGTTTGGTTTGGTTTTCAAATCCTTGTATTTGTTAATATGGTTTGGGGAACATTAACATGGCTTGAAGATGGGAAGGTGATTTTGAATTATATATTTAAAAGTGGGATTTATCATAATATGGAAAACTATGGATTCATCAGGCAGGAGATAGAACAAGAATTATATATTTTTTAACAGTGAAAAAGAGCACCTAGGCAGACTTGCAGAAATGACCCGGGAAATCTCGCTCAGCAGCTGTGCTGAGCTTTCTTTGCAGGGGTAGCAGGAGCGAAACTTTCTCCTATCATCATGCATTGTAAGCACTTTTCAAATGCTTTCCAGACCTTACTATAAGTTTCCTTCTTTGAGAGAATTGAATTTTAAAAAAGAATTTTTCAAATTGCCACCTTTGTGATTCTGTAGTTATATTTTGTATAATTTTTATTTCATAGGAAAAAGTCTATAAATAACTGTCAATTTTCCCTCAGGCATTAAATGTCAAATAAGGTCACAGTTTAGTTGTTATTGTAGTATATACCTGCTGGTGCCAGTTCACATCAAAGGATGAAAAAAAAAAAAATCAGTGACCTTTCAGAAAATTTACAAATCTCTTTATTTCCTGTTCATTGCAAGAGATAATTACACATGCTGTTCAAAGGGTTTCTTAAGATGTCAGGCGTGCTGAATCTATCACTGAAGCATTGAGTCCCACTGAGAAACAGGTGCAATAGCTTCTGTGATTCTGTCAGGCATCAATAGCTATTTTGATTTTTTGCTCTTTCATCAAGAAAACCAGCACCACACATATCATCTAAATTTGAGTATGGGATAGTTGTTACTATCATAGCTGTAAGCTACATAGTGCCATGAATAATTCCTTTTAGCTCTCTTAAATTATTTTACTTTAATGTTATTGTCTCATTGTCTTTCTTAAAGTTTAACAAATCCAACCACGTTTCATTTCCTTGACCGTTTTTAAATCTCTCATATCAGCACACCTCTTTAGCCTGATTCTGCTGATCTTCATATGATTTTTGCTTCGTTCATTTGCTTCTGTTAAATATTTACCCAGACAGAGCTTCTAAAGCAGGGGTGTAAAACTTGTGGCCCTGCACCTGCCCAGTTTAGCAAAGGGGAAAAAAGTCCTGATACGTCAAGTGACACCGTGATGACAACCCGAGTTTGACATCTCTGTTGTGAGGGAAACATCCATGCTAGTACTTTTCTACTCAAATATCCAGAATTATATGTGACCTCAGATAAAGCCGCTGTTGTTGTCCCTGCCACATATGGGTTTCAAGAAAAATTAATGATAAGTGAAGTATATTCTTCCTTCTAGAATATACCTCAGTTAAGCTGCCACAGTTTCTGGGAAGAGTATATATCTACTAGTCCCTAAGCGTTAATCCTTTACCTGCAGTATAGATTACAAACTAAATGTAAACTGCTTCAAACTCGATTGCAGAAAGTACGACTTCAGCAACAGAGGGGTCAATGCCTGGAATGCACCACCTGACTCTGTTGTTACATCCTCTAATTCCCACTCCTTTAACCTCAAACTATCCACTATTGACCTCGCCCCATTCCTAAGAGGTCCGTAAGGGCCTCCCATCCCTATCCTATTGTCCCCATTTATTTGTACCTACTTCCTGTATTCTTACTCATGTTTATACTTATACCTATTATCTCCTAAGTGATTGACAAATCAAATCAAATAAATCAAAAATCAATCAATCAATCAATAAATAAGTAAGTAAATAGATCTAATCAGACAGAAAGCCAGAAGCCCAGATATAGTGGTTGAGAAAGCTATGTTTCCTTACCATAAATTAGCTTAATCCAGAGGTGGTATTCAGCCAGTTCTGACAGATTCTGGAGAACCGTAGTAGAATTTTTGAGTATTTTGGAGAACCGGTAAATACTACCTCTGGTTGGCCCCAGTATGACGCCTTTATATCTTTTAAGTTTATCCATTTAACTCTTATTTAGGATTCAATATATACCTTAAAGTTATAACATTCAATATAATACATAACTTCCATTCGGATTCTGCTTGGTACATTCTTAAAATACACACGATATTCTTAAAAAAAGAAAAAATTATAAATATATGAAATTAAAACAACACATTCCATTCCAATTCAATTCTATCATTAATATTAATATTCATTAAAATCTTAACTTCTTTAACATTATTTTTCAATTAAATATCATACTTCTATGGGAACAATTATAAGCTTTCCATAATTAATTCCCCTCCACTCTTCACTTATATTTTATAAAACATTAACTAATTAAAATGTTCCCGTCCCTTCCTAATTCAATTTTCTCATTTATTTTATTTCACTTATTTTATTAACAAACATTTCACTAAATTACACTATTTTATCCCTCATTTTAATCATACATTGTTTCCAATTTTCTAAAGTTATTTCTATTATTAATATAACAATACAATCTTATGTACCTTTACAGAATCCCTTTTTCAGTTAAATTTTCACCCATTATCTCTAAATAGGTCCTGTTTCTCTATATCTTGTTCCAGTCCTTCTTTTCCTTTCCTTCTTCCGTCTCTTCTTCTCCCTCCCCATTTTACCACCTTGTCTCTCTACCTCTATTTCTCTCTTCTGTATTCCCCACTTCTGTTGCTTTCTAGTATTATACTAATTTTTTGAATTATTTTTCTTTTCTTTGGTTGTTTTTTTAAGTCTTAAATTCTCCATTGTATTTCCCCCCTTTCCTTTTTCTTCCCCACATGGAATTACTTGTTCATTAAAGATGGCTTCTTCTTTGTCCCAGTCTTCTTGTTTTGCAGACATTTCTTGTTTTTTCTCATAGTTTCAAATCTCCATTTCTAAGAATTGAAAAACAAAGCCAAAAGAACCCCTCTCTTCTTGTGCATCTTCTTTATACTTTTTAAGTTCCATTTTCAATTCATCCAAAAGTAGTGCCATTATATAAATTTTTAAACAACCACCCAATTAATTTTAGTCATTCAAATGCTATAACCAAGAGTCCAAAGATCACCAAGTAATCCAAATACTCTCAAGCTGTTTCTTTTTGCTCTTTTTTTTCACTTTCTCTTCCTGGGGTTCTACTGTTTAATTACAAAGTTTCAGTTAAAATGTATCTTTTAGAAGTTTTGTTGAAGTTTTACTGTAGATTCTTTCTAATTCCAGGCAGTCTCCTCCCTCTTTCCAGATCCTGCCCTTTTATTCTTTCTTCTATCCCTTCCTGCTTATGAAAAAAAAAATTAGTGTCCAGAAATCTTTATTATCCCTTTGACATTTTGTTTTATTTTCAGCTTAATTGCCTGTTGATGTTTTTCTGTTTTCTTATTTAAGTCTCTTAGTTGTCAGTATAGGGAAAGGAAGAGAAGAAAAAAAAAAAAAACCAAACTTTTCACTTTTCACTTTCCTTTGCTGCTTCCGACTCTTCTTTGGGAGCGATGTTATTTTTTGTAAGTTTAAATTCCAGGGTACCTCAGTTGTTGCTTTTGAAATTTAACCCAGTCAGCCAGAACGTTCACTTCTTATCTTTCTCCTGCACATTCTTTCCTGGTTGAGTTCTTCTTTGAGGTGGCCATTTCTGACCACCACTGCAACCGCCTTCAGGAAAGGGAGTAATGGCCAGCTGGGGAGGAGAGATGTGGCTCTCCTCAACCATGCTGTCAGTCTCCCCCCTCTTCACCACCTCTATGGGGTGGCTTAGGCCCGAAACCAGCTGGCTTGGGGCGCTCCAGTGGCGAGCCCAGACCAAAACCGTGCACTATCACGGATTTCTGTATGTCGCTGAAGGAACTCAAACCGGAAGCCGTGGCAGAAGAATATCTTGAAAACACAGAACAAAACCGACTTTATGTGTCATTTGAGCAACTTCAGATTTCCTTCTAATAAGGACTGGCCTCTCTGCAGGGGAACCCCAGCTACCACAAAGTCCCCTTTCCCCACTAAAATCATCCCCTGCCTCCTCCTTTCCAGTGTTGATTCCTGGTGACTTCTTGGATCTCTGCAGTTTCTGCTGGTCTCTGCAGTTTCCTTGGCATGATTTTCAGAAGTGGTTTGCCATTGCCTCCTTCCTGGTCCATTCTCTGGTCTAGGTGGGGTAAGAACTCATAATATCCCAATTTGTAGTCCAATACTTTAACCAATACAACAAATTAGTTTTCTCACATGAATTTTTACTCTTGGCAAAAAAGCTCCTGCAGTTAGCAAGGAACTTTTTTTTGTTTAAAAAATCTTTTTTTCAGTGGAAGGGGATTTACAGACTAAAACTACATTATATTTACTTTTAATTTAAACAATGTCCTGATGTTTAATATCAAACAAAGTGAGACTAAACATGGAGAAAATATTTCCCCACCTTTAGAATTAACTTAATAAAGTACTTTTTTCTCTAATCTATTTCTTCAGATGTTATTTTCAGATCGTCTTACAAATCACTGTATAATAAGTCTCAATGCTAATTGTAAGAACATGTAACATAATTTTCTACAGGAAGTCAAGGGCTTTTTCATTTCCACCTTCTTCTTCTTTTTAGCTTGTAAAGCAGGACACAAGATGTGGCAACATCACAATCATTCTCCCCCCCCCCCCCCCGAATGAGGTGTAAGATAAAGAAGTCAAAAATATTAATGCTAGGTTTTGTTGTGGAATGTAATAAGAATGTAGATTCCAGGGTGGGAGGGGGTGCATTGCAGAGGAGTAAGAGGCAACTCATCCATGATTTTATGTGTGGGAGAAAGAGGATGAGGACAGCTTCTCACTAATTTATTGTTGATGCAGATAGTAGAGTGGTCAGTTTGGGAGGATTTTTTTCTATAGGTGTGAAACAATAAGAATAAAAATCAACACACGTCATTCTTGGGTTTGGGTCTGACACACTCCGTGATGAGAAAGCTAAGCAATGGTTTGGATAGTTCTACCATATGCTGACCTAAAATAATGTTGCACCGATCAATTTCATAAACTGTTTCATTGTAATTAACATTTTTTGTCAGTCAAGATTTCTGGTAAGGTATAGAGACCCAAAAATATCCCCGAAAAATGGGGATGACATTACCACTGAAACTTGTAGCTGCATGCAGGATCTGGGTCAGCAAAATCTCTCCAGAAGGAGAGATCTTCAGATTGCCCACTTATTTGTGTCAATTAAGCTTCAAACCTAGTGAATATGCTTCCCCATGCATCCAGATTTCAAAGTCATCCATCAGTGTCAATGTAGGTTTCTTTCATTTGCAATTTTCATCAGCAAACTTATGTATATATCCAACTGGTTGTTCTAGCCATACAGAGAAAAAAAATAATTGACATTGACAGTGTGACCAGATGAGAGAACTAACAAATTAAAACAAACAAACAAAAGGGTATGTATATCAAAAGAAAATAAGAAGGAGCAAACATAATGACAATGTGATGAATGGCTTCCAAAACACATTTCGGGTATTTTCACACTTCTATTAATAGGTATTTCTATTCAGGAAGAAGAAGATAGAAAGGACGAGTTGCATTTAAAAAAGAGAAACTTAATCTCAGTTTCAAACAGGTGTGGAGCAAAGTGAGAAAAATATATTATACTTGGTTGAATAGCAAGAACATTATGTATTTAGTCAGTAGTTTCTTAACTGCAAAGCAAGCCACATTAGGATGTTCTAAAAATAGTCATCCCAATCATATCCCCTGGATTAATTGCAACTATGGATATCAAGCCACCTGGAAAATTCAGATATACTCAATAGAGGTTTTCTGCTGATTTTCCACCATCCAATAATAATCCAATTTATACAACTCAGATCCGGTGATTCTAACAATGGTCCAAATAGAAGGCATTAAGAATGTCTTCTAAGGAAATTTCAAGGCACCTGGGATGATCACACCACAGCCACACCAGAAGCAATTAGAGAGAATAGAAAAAAATAGAGCTGAACCTTGGAGGTACCTTGGAGGTCTTCTAGTCCAGTCCCCTGCTCTAGCAGGAGATCCTATACCATTTCAGACAAATGACTGTCTAGTCTCTTCTTCAAAACATCCAGTGATGGAGTGCCCATGATTTCTGAGGGCAAGCTGTTCCACTGGTTAATTGTCCTCACTGTTAGGAAGTTTCTCCTTAATTTCAGCTTGCTTTTCTCTTTGATTAGTTTAGATCAGGGGTCGGCAACCTTAACACTCAAAAGAGTCACAAAAGTCCTAACTGGAAGCTCCTGTTCAATTCTGGAGCCGACCAGAAGTCCAGTTCTGCCACCAGAGTCTCCTCCTAGCATGGTGTCCTTTTTCCTCTACCTATTCTAACCAAAAGCCCTATCAACTGTGGAGCCTACCAGCAACAGGGAGCTGCAGCAGAAAGATGAAAGAGCCACATTCAGCTCCAGAGTGGCAGGTTGCTGAACTCTAGTTTATATGGTTAGCTTCCTTAGATATCAATTTATAATATCCATAATATGCTGCATATTATGGTGACTTTATTATGGTTTTATTTTATTTTAATATATTATCTCTTGTATTGTATTGTATTGTGTTGTATTGCATTGCAATACACACACACACACACACATATGTGTGTGTGTGTGTGTGTGTGTGTGTGTGT
>BLBF01000002.1:81454876-81516227 GCA_015471245.1 Laticauda colubrina
GGCCACAACATAATGCCTTTATAGAGAGAAGAGGCCAAACATTACAATCAATGGCACAAACTATGATGTCTGATTCAGGATTACCTGACAATTTATGGGGAGAAGCAATAATGTGTGGTAATCATATATTAAATAATGTTGTTAATTCAACAACAGGTGAATTACCATTCACACTGTGGCATGGTACAAAACCTGATTTAAGTTACATGCACACATTTGGAGCACCAGCATGGGTGCATATCCCTACACAACTTAGATACAAAGGACAGCATAGAGCTAAAAGATTGATTTTTGTAGGTTATACATCTAATCATAGATCTTATAGATTCTGGGAACCAGGTACATCTAGAGTTTACACCAGTGCTAGTGCAAAATTCCTAGAACATGTAGGATGGAATAGACTAGAGCAAGATTTAAATAATGAAGTATTTATTGAACCCTACAAAAGGCAGAAAGATGAGATTAGCTATAAGAAGAGTCCAATTAAAGAAGAAGTCCACGAAGAGCAAATAGGACCAGAACAAGAGGAAATAGTTGATCAGGAAGAGTTACATAATCAAGAACAATTAATAAATGAAAGTCCACCTGTAAGTCCTATAATACTTAGACGTACTACACGTGTAACTAGACCACCTGATAGGTATCAAGCAAGTATAGTTTGCCAAGTAACTAAAGTTCCAACTAGTGTAGATGAACTTAGGATGTATCCTGCTAAGGATCAGGAGAATTGGCAAAAGGCTATGGAAAAAGAACTAAATTCATTAAAGGTAATGAAAGTGTATGAAGATGCCAAATTACCTCCAGGAGAAAAATCCATTGGGTGCAAATGGATATTTAAAGTAAAAACTGGAAATGATGGGACTGTTACCCATAAAGCTAGGTTAGTAGCTCAAGGATTTAATCAAACTGCATCTGATTATGATGAAGTTTTTGCACCAAGCCTTAAAGCTACATCTTTAAGAGCAGCATTAGTGTGGGCAGCTAAGAAAAACTATGTCATTAACCATTTAGATGTAGAAACTGCTTATCTACATGCACCATTGCAGCACACTATATATTTAAGAAAACCAATTGGTATAAAAGACAATAAGGTAAATAGTAATGATTGTTGGAAACTCAAAAAGAGTCTTTACGGGTTGAAACAATCTGGGTTTGAGTGGAACCAATATATTGTGAAAGAGTTAAACAATATAGGTTTTAAATCTGGTTTAGCAGATCCGTGTGTGTTTAAAAGAGAAAATAATGGAACGGTGTCATTATTGTTATTATTTACAGATGATATTGCTTTAATAACTAAGACTAATAATGAAGCTAATGAGATTATATCATTATTAGCCAAAAAGATAAAAATAAAGCATTTAGGTGAAATTAAAAGGTATCTAGGATTGACAATAAATAAAACAAATAATGGTTTTAAGATATCTCAGGAAGATAAAATTTGCCAATTAATTAAAACTTATAAGATGGAACTTTGTAAACTGGCAAAGACTCCAATGAGTCAGGAAGTTTGCCAAACTAATGATCAAAGTCCCAAATTTGATAAGTCCATATATCAATCTTTGATTGGTAGCTTATCATATATAAGCAATTGGTCAAGGCCAGATATAGCTTATAGTGTAAATCAGCTGGCACGTTTTAATTCAGATCCTAAAGAATGTCATTGGAAATCCTTAAAAAGAATATTGAGATATCTTAAGGGAACAATGAACCATGCATTATATATAGAACCAAAGGATGATTTGAGTCTTAGTGCTTATGCAGATGCAAGTTTTGCAACTGATATAAACACTAGAAAATCAACATCTGGTATGGCTATATTATTTGGTAAGACACTAATAGGATGGAGGTCAATCAGACAACAACATATTAGTTTATCCACGATGGAAGCAGAATTTTCATGTCTGTCATTATTATGCACTGACTTGATTTTCTACAAACAGTTATTGTTGGACATGGGTATAATTGTAAAAGATTCCATTATGGTGTATGAGGATAACCAAGCAGCTATAAAGTTAGCTACTAGTATTGCTGTAAAAACTAGATCAAAACATACTGACTTAAGATATTTGAATGTAAGAGAATCAGTAAAAAATGAATTAATAAAATTGGAATACTGCATGTCAGAAGAAAACATTGCAGACCAATTTACAAAAGCTCAAGGAGCAACTAAGTTTAAAGAAAGTTGCGAAAAATATTTTCTAAAGATGTAAATGATTCATAGTTATTATGTAACCTAAAAGGGGAGAATGTTAGGGATAACATTGTTTACCCTAACTGGTTTAGGTGAAATAATAACTATGAATCATAGTTAGTGTATGTTAGAGTGCATGCAGCTTTAACTGTGAAATAGGAATTAAAGGAGTGGTTAAGAAAACAATATAAAAGTAGCAAGACTACGGCTTGCTCTCTCTCTCTCTGGATTTGATGATCCCTGATTACTGCTTGGAATCAAGACTGCATTGCTCGAACGGGAGAGACAACAAAGGACTGATTTGTAAGTGAACTGACATAGGATATTCTACATGGACTTTGCTAACTGAATATCCCTGAATGGACTGACTACATGGTAAATGACTATTGGACTGTTATTTGACTATGCCATAAACTTATACTGGAATAAAATATATTCTTGATAGCACAAGCGTATCTGTTATTTTTACTGTATGTTAATAAACATACAAGCTTAGCTCACTCATTTATCTGTGTGCCTATCTGACTAATGCTGCACATTCTGTTTAGCTTGTCTACCTAACCCTGGTTGGGGAACCCAGGCTACAACTTTAACAGAACTACAATGACGTAGGATAATACCCAAAGGAAGCTAAACAGCACACACGTAAGTACCCGCGAAAGCTTAAAAAAACATATATAAAAACAAACAACTACCATTCTACAATCTTTTGTAGATACTAATCTACAAAAGAACAGATGGCACACTGGGACACACCATATACCAAAAGAAAACACACACCAACCGCCACCTCAACGCCCAATCCCACCCCCCCCAGCACAGATAAATTCCGTAGCGAAAACACTAATTACCAGAACCAAACGCCTGGCAGATAAGACACATATAAAGACTGAACTATGCACCCTGACTGAAGTATTGACAGCCAATGGCTTCCAAAAAAACAAAATCACCAACCTGATCCACAAAAACACACCAAGACATAACAGAGACCTAGAAGACCAACAGATCTATGGAAAAGCTGTCTTGCCCTACATAAGAGGTACTACAGATAAAATCAGTAAGATACTACACAGGCATCACATCAAGACTGCCTTCAAAACAGACAAAAAAATAGCAGCCATCCTGAGGAACCCCAAAGACAAAATTGACCTGGAAAACTAAGGCATATATGAAATTCCCTGTACATCATGCCCGGCCACATACATTGGACAGACCAATAGAAGAATAAGTACCCGCCTAGATGAACACAAAAATGCAGTAAAAAAGCTGGAACACACCTCCTCACTAGTCCAACACATGAAAACCACGGGTCACAACATCAACTTCAATGGCACTAAAACCCTAGCCACTATAGAAAACCCCAACCACAGAATCATCAGAGAAGCCATAGAGATTGAAAAAAGACCTGAAAGCATGAATAGAAGAGATGATTCCAGCAGACTGTCAATCATTTGGAAGCCTGCACTCTCAAATAGAAAGATCTCCATGCCACAAGCCAGACAAACACCTGGGCAAAAACAGACTCCCTCTGATAGCTCCAACCCAAACACCGCCCCACCAGGCACCCAGGTCAAACCCAGCTTGCTAATGAATAGCAGCTTGCTAATGAAGAGCAGCCGTCCCTTCACACGGAGCCAAGCTGCACTGAAAGCCTCCAACACAAGGACAGAGTGTTGCCAGCCAATCAAAGTCACAAAACAGACAGAAGAAACCAGAAACACCAATCAATCAAACTCCAAGTCCAATGAACACAGATCCAAGCTCCCAGCCAATCAGAATGGACCAGCCTCAAATTTGAAACCAGGAACTAACTCTATACAGAAGCCTGAGGATGGCAGATGAGATTCTGCTGAAACGTTGCTACAACTTTAACAGAACTACAATGACGTGGGATAATACCCAAAGGAAGCTAAATAGCACACATGTAAGTACCCGCAAAAGCCTAAAAAAACAAACAAACAAACAAACATACATACATACATACATACATACATACATACATACATACATATATATAATTTATTTGGTTATTCGGTTTTTTTCCCATGTAAAATTGGAAGTATCTAGGCAACATTTCGATGAAGTCTCATTCATCATCCTCAGGGTTGTTTCTTTGGCTCTGTGCTTCTTAGAGTAATGTGAGCTTGCAGCTGCTTCTTCCTTTTAACTGCTAGTGGGGGTGTGACTTGATTGGGTGGGGGCTTGGCTGTGTTCTGATTGGTAGGGGGCTTGGCTGGGGGTGTGTTTTGTTCAGGTGGGGGCTTGGTTGTGCTCAGGTTAGTCTTAGTTGCTGGGGGATTTGAGCTGGTGAGCTGTGATCCTGTTGTTTGGCTTCGCGTTCGTGGTCGTGCCACATCTTCATGGTGGGTGTCAGTTCGCTTCTTGTATGGGTCAGAGGGGTTTGAAGCGGGTAGTGGTGCAGCTGCGGTACGGCTTTTGGTCTGTGGTCGTGTCTCATCTTCTGTGTGGGTGTGAGTCCTTTTTCTAGGTGGAAGTGTGGTGGTAGCATCTTGTGTGGCACTCGTGGGTGTGGGTCTGGTGTCATTCTTCATGTTAGGTTCTCGTTTATTAATGAGGGCAGGTTTCCAAATGGTTGGTAGGCGGGAGGTATCATCTCGTTTATTCATGCTGTGTGGGCGTTTTTCTATCTCTATGGCTTCTTTGATTATTCTGTTGTTGAAGTGTTCGGTTTTGGCGATAGTTCTGGTATCTTTAAAGTCAATTTCATGTCCTGTGGCTTTGAGGTGTTGGACCAGGGAAGAGGTCAGTTCTTCTTTTTTGATTGAGTTTTTGTGTTCATCAATGCATGCACTTATTCTTCTGTTAGTTTGTCCAATGTATATGGTGGGGCAGGCAGTGCAAGGGATTTTGTATACTCCTTGGTTTTCTAACTCGATTTTGTCTTTAGGGTTTCTTAGGATGGTGGATATTTTTCTGTTTGTGCAGAATGCTGTTTTAATGTTGTGTTTTTGGAGGATCTTGCTGATTTTGTCTGTAGTGCCTTTTATATATGGGAGGAGGGCTTTGCCATTCTCTTGTTCTATAAAGCTCTTTTTTTCTCCAGATCTTTATTTGTCAACCATATCTGAGGATTCACATAAAGAATGTGTTTTTACAAAATTGGCATCGTTCAAGTATGAAGTGAAATGCCCTGTTCGCAACTCTGCTGCTCACTGAGTTGAATATCATATTCTGATAATATAAAATGGAAATAAACCCTGTAATGGTACGCTGCAGTATTTTACCTTAGGTTGTTGCTAATTATTACTGATTGTAATATGACAGAAGTGTAGTAACTGAAGAGCCAATGTGGTACCAAAAAAATGAAAGAGGACATCTGGCCCAGTTCCCCAATTAGGCAAAAGGAACAGCTGTTTCATAAAGTTTGATTACTATTTCACTCTAGGGCTCTGCAAATGGTCACAATGGATATATTGAAGAAATGGCAAAGATGATCACAGAACCATTCTCAGCAGTGGTGGGATTCACATTTGTTTACTATCTGTTCTGTGGGCATGGCTTGGTGGGCATGGCCAGGGCAAGGGTTGTAAAATCTCCAGTCAGAGGTGGTATTTACCGGTTGTCTTAACTATTCAAAATTTCCACTATCGGTTCTCCAGAATTGGTCAGAACCTGTTGAAGACCACCTCTGATTCTCAGTGATCTTTGAACATTCTTGGAAGACTGGAGTAGAGCCAAACATTACCCTCATTTTCAAAAAAGGGAAGAAAGGAGACTGGTTGCCTATGAATGGCACAAGTAGAAGATAGGAGACTTGGTTTGGGGGTGGCATACTTGAAAAGAATCTGGTGTCCTTATTGGCACAAATTACATTTAAGCCAGTGTTATCATGCAGCTATTGAAAAGGCAAATCCTACCTTGGGGTGCAGGAAGAACATATATCACAGTTTCTTTCAAACAAAACTGGAAATGAAACAATTATCAGAATGGAGAATGTGTTTTAATTTTCCTTCCTTCAACAAAAAGGCAGCTGTATACTCTTAACTATTGTATTATATTATCAATATAATATCTTTCCCTTAGTTGAATGGAAAAGCTATTTGAAATTGAAGTGCCAAACATTAAAGTACTTCCTCCATCAAGTCAAAAAATGTCTAGTAATAATTCTATAGGTGCTTACTTGGAATATATGAATAAAGACAATCTGGTTTGCTTTCAAAGATCAAAAAGTTATGTTTCCCTAGATCATGTGATCAGTTCACAGTGGAATTTACTTCCACTCCGTGTCAGACCCTCCCCATTAAATGAGATTTAAGAATATTGTAGAAGTAAATGCTGAACTTCAATTACAAATTATGACATACATGAAACAGTGTAGGTATGTAATGTTCATTTACTATACCAACATGAAGTACAGATTGCTGTTCAGGAGAGATAAATGAATGAAAGTCAATCATGATACTCAGGAAGCCTAATACTTGTAACATGATTCCCTTCACCGACTTCAAATATGAAAATATATAAAGGACCCGATTGGAAACACCATGTTCCTAATGCCCAGAATTTGCTATGAATTAGAATCTTGATTTAATGGATTCCTTTTGTGTGCTTCAGATGCAACCGACCAAAATTTCTGTCTAGACACCATCCCAAAATAACAGATAGGTCAATTGTCTGAACTGAAGTTGTCTGGATGAGTCAGTTCAAGTTAAGCTGATTTTATTTTAATTTTATGATACTTGCACAGATTTATGTCAACTACGTAATTGTTACCTGGTACTAATTAGTAAATAAGTATTTTGTGCATGCATTATTGTATTTAGTTGAGAACTGGGAATAATGGAACACCATTACTTTTTCACTCCAGACTAGTCTGACTAACTATTTTTGTTTAATTTAATATCCAGCCTGAAAGTCTTCTGAAGTCCCCCTGACCATTTTGTAATATTTGGATTGGGTTTAAATATTGCTAAAATTTCAAAATAACTAATTCATTAGTTGAAACTAGAATGTTCATAATGCTTTAAAGCAGAGTAAGCTCTGCTTTAGAATCATAAACATTCATTTTTTAAAAAATTCAAATTAAGATAATTGGTATCCTATGCCTGCCTACACAGTATATGCATAGTTGAGGGGGAGAGACTTGCAGTCCTTGTAGCAATATACAGTGGTCCATTTTTAAAAAGCTTATTTCTTTGTTTTAAGATTTATTTACATACAAAAGCATGCCTTGCAAAATAGACAAAAATGATCATGGAAAAAGCATTCTGTGACCGGGTTTACTTGGAACTGTCCAAAAAGGAGAATTAAGTATCTGATATTAGCTTTTTAAATATGAAATCATAAAAAATTGTGATTGCAAATATCTTATAACTAGATATATAGGTTTCAGTGGGGCATTCCCTTCCTGAAGATATTCCTGATATCTGAAGGAAATCTGGGATAGCAACGGCAATAAGACAGTGCTTTACAGCCCTCTCTAAGCAGTTTACAGTCAGCATATTGCCCCAACAATCTGGGTCCTCATTTTAGTGACTTTGGAAGGATAGAAATCTGAGTCAACCTTGAGCTGGTCAGGATTGAACTGCTGACAGTCAGCAGGATTAGCCTGCAATTCTGCATTCTAACCACTGCGCCATCACGGCTATTGCATTAGTCACTGTTTATCCTAGTCATAAATTACTTTAGGGTCAAGAATAGGTAATTCATTGTTATAAACATGAGACTCACTTTCACAAACTATCTGGATTTAGGGACTAAAACTACATTATAGTCAGCAATTCTTATTTCTAAGTATGCATTAGATGGCAACAATTTTTGTGAAAATCTTAGCAGCTTACTGTAAGATTTATGGAATAATGCTCAATCTCCAAAAATAATTGCTTTAAAATACCTCGGGAATTTCAGAAGTTTGAACACATGCCTTTGATCTTTCCCTGAACATTAGTACAGTTTTAAGTTGCCTCTAGGAATTTTCCACTTGAGTAAAACTTCATGAATAATTCAGTGTATAAAAAAACAACACAAAACTGACATAACCGCACCCTATGAAGATTAGCTTTCTGAAATCTTGTAGGCTTTTACTTCTATTAAATAATTGCTTTTTGATTAAACAGAAGACAGCCAGTTTGATTTAGTTATTTTAATGTGTGGACAGGCAAATCTTAGGTTGGTAAATATATTTGGAATTCTGACACTATATTCTGAATTCTGAGTTTATTCAAAAATTGTTTCAGGAGGACCATGGACCTATACCTTATATCATCAGGGATGTCCACAGGGTATGGTTAAAAATGTCGAGAGGGCAGCTGAGACAGTGCAATTGAAGTTCTTACTGCTTTTTATGAGTGTTGTGACACATAAAAAATAGTGGCTTGGTGGGCATGGCAGGGGAAGGATGCTGTAAAATCTCCAGTCAGAGGTGGCATTTGTCGGTTCTCTGAACTACTAAAAATTTCTGCTACCAGTTCTCCAGAACTGGTCAGAACCTGCTGAATGTAACCTCTGGATCGTGCTAGAGAGTTGTCATCTTGACTTTTTCAATCATCCTTGAGTAGCGTATTTTATAGTAGCAATATGGATTTTGTTGTCTATAAATTGTTACTTCCAGGATTGTAGTCACCAGGCCAGCCGATTGTTCTCCACTCCTATTTTAATTTATTTTCCATTATTGCAGACTGCCATACACATCTAAGTTTTCCATAAATTCAAGTTGTTAAAGCTGCAAAACCATAAAGACGCATCCTATAACTCATTAGAATCAAGGATAGTGTGAAGAGAACAAAATGCCAAACAGATGGCATGGAATATGCAGGTATCAATCTCCAAAGACATGTCAGAACAGGCATGTTCTAACTGTCTTGGAAAGATGTCGAAGCTAGAGGTCAACCTGATCTTGGGGGAGGGAAGAGAGCTTATTCTAAAATGTCAGAGCAGCAGAGAACAGGTTCTGCATCTCTCAAACTGAGGGTACCTGAAACACCATCTCACATGAAGGACGAACAAGCAGAATGTGGAAGAGGCTATCCCATAGACAAGCGGTATTTAAACCTCATAAAGCTTTGTGGATTTAAGCCACCACTCATTTTGAACTCTGTTGCAGAGGTGGTATTCAGTTCCGGAGAACCGGTAGGAGAAATTTTAAGTTGTTCGGAGAACCGGCAAATACCTCTTCTGACTGGCCCTTCCCCCATCTGTTCTCTGCCTCCCGAGTCCCAGCTGATTGGCTCGGTTTTCTTTTGTTGCCCTGCACAGGAGAACGGAATTGGAAAGCAGGTTAGTGGAATGGGGTGGGAATAGGATTTTGCAGTAACCTTTCCCCAGGAGTGGGGTGGGAATGGAGATTTTACAGTACCCTTCCCTTGCCACACCCACCAAGCCACGTCCACAGAACCGGTAGTAAAAATTTTTGAATCCCAGCACTGCTCTGATGGACAGTTGGAAGAGGCTCTTCTATCCAATCAAAATCATTTTTAAAAAATCTTAAGAAACAGAGAGCTGATATCTTGATATTGTCATCTCCTGTTAAAGGTCAACTGGACTTCAGAATAATCAAGCTAACAATTGAGGTCCTCATCTCTATAATAACAGATTCTTAGTTCAACTTAAAATAGAGAGCTTCCTCTCCACATATACATTAGGCTGTAGATATTTTATACAGATTGATACCTACTTTTAAATAAGCAAGACATCACAGAATACCTATCAACAACATTTTGGGGTTGGTATTTTTTTTTGCATTATACTTAATCTTCAAATATTTTACTTCCATAATTTCTGTCCCTACTTTCTGCCCATATTGTGGAAGTAGCTGACTTAAATGTACTTCTTAATTTAATCAGACAATTTTTAAAAAAGATTTCTAGATTATGCCCACAAAAAAGATTGTGGGCATAATTTCACATTTTGAAAGCAATTTCTTCGTATGTCTGAATGAATGAAGAACTGGGCCATGTTCTTGTTCAAGTAAAAGTTATATTTCTCAGTGTCCTTGTTCATAGTACCTTTTGCCATCATGATACCCTTCAAAGTAGGGGTCTCCAACCTTGGCAGCTTTAAGACTTGTGGACTTCAACTCCCAGAATTCCTCAGCCAGTTTTGTTCTGGGAATTGAAGTCCACAAGTCTTAAAATTACCAAGGCTGGAGACCCTTGCTTCAAAGAACACCAGGCCAAGTTAAGATGACTCGAGTTGTATTTCAAAATTGAAAGCTTTTTTTATAATTAGCTGTTGCTATGAAAAGGCTGAAATTTTTTAATTTAAAAGTGTATGCCATTACAATATGGCAAAGTCACACTTTTCTTTTTAGCTAGAGATTGTAAGCCAACCAGTGTTGCTCTCATCAATAGGCTAAATGGAAGTTTTTCTTCCATGGAGGGAGTATGCCATTTTGCCTCTTCTTATTTCAGTCTGCCTCCATGGGCTATCTTTAAGTGCTGTTGACCATGGCCATTTATTCTTTCTTTCATTCATTCCTTCATTCCTTCGTTCGATTTCTATAGCTGCCCATTCTCAGTAAATGATTCTGGGCTGCTCACAGTTCAACACATATATATTAAAATTAAAAATTTAAAAACAGTAGAAACAGTAACGCGAGCATTTGATGCCATAGCCTTTTCTCTTCAGAAAAAAAACAATAAAAATGGTATTTTTAGATAGCTAACTTGAAAGATCTCAGAGCCATCTGCTATTCTGGGTTATATTGTTCATAAAAAGCACAGAAGTCAATGGAGTGACTGAATAACTAAAACTAGCATAATCAAGAAATTAATCAGATGATAAGTCCAGGAAGGACTGCAGTTTTTTCATAAAATAGTGTAATGGCGGCACAAGATACATTTCACTGCCAACTCTCCATTACAGATTTTTGGCAACATGTCTATTTTATTTTAAAGCCTCGTCTATTTATTGGTCTTTGCACTTGTGAAATCAAAAGGAGGATACTACCTACTCATGTTCATGCTCTCCTTGTCAGAGACTGACTCCAAGATCTCAGGCTGAACTGAAAAATCTAAAGATACTGATGTATCCACTGACCTGTAACTTGTCTCTTAGCATTATGTCTTAATTTGGGAGAACAGATTCGGAACACTCAATTCAGCTAAGAAATTCTAATTAAAAAGAATGTGATGTTCAACCAGGAGATGGTTCTGGCTTCCTGTTTTCAGGCAGAAGAAAATATAACTATATATAGCTATCGTTACTTTATAGACAGATGCAGAGGTCTGCTTATATATTTGTTAATTGGAGTCCAGTTACAAAACTGGATAGAAACCTCAATAAAATAAAGCAAATAGGAACACACGAAGGACAGAGTTTCTATTATTATAGATTAAAACTGCTTCATATTCAGGCTTTAAAATACACATTTCATTCCTATCATAAGATGCTGAACAAATAGAATCTCCATTAAAAACAACAACCAGACATTAAACGTAACATAAAATCTACCTTTTTGTATAGGACCCTTAATGTTCTTTATGATATGCTTTCACCTATGCAGATGTGTGTGTGTGTACGTATACACCAGAGGTGGTCTTCAGCAGGTTCTGACGAGTTCTGGAGAATCGGTAGTAGACATTTTGAATAGTTTGGAGAACTGGCCAATACCACCTCTGACTGGCCCCACCCCTATCTATTCTCTGCCTCCTGAGTCCCAGCTGATTGGCTGGGTCTTCTTTTGTTGCCATGCACAGGAGAACGGAGCTGGAAAGCAGGTTAGGGGGAGGGAATGGAAATTTTACAGTCTCCTTTACCTGCCACACCCACCAAATCACGCTCACAGAACCAGTACTAAAATTTTTTGAATCCCACCACTGCCACACACATACCAATTCAAACTTCCTGTCAGCTCTCATGCCAAAAATTGCTTTTGGTATTTCTCCACAGAAATAACTAGGATTTGAAGGAAAGCCAAAATCCACATGCCTTTTGTAACAAATTTCTTCTTGAATAATAAAACCCTGTGAAGTTTTTCTAAACAAATTAATCACCTGGCAATGTAAAATGGAGTTACAACTTTGCTGGAGAATATCAGTCATATAGCCTTCACACGTTGGTGCCATAGCCCTTGTAAAAGAAGGTAAAAAAAAATAATACCTCCACAGAAGAGAGCAAAGGAAGGCAGCTTTAAAAAAAAAGGCATATAATCACACATGCTAGAAAGGCAAACCAACACCTGTGTTAGCAGCACCTTGGCTTTTGTGCAGCTGCAGTGGAAGTACAAAAATATCACAAATCACAGCTTTTCTTCCCTGTTCTGGCATCCTCTGAAATACACAATTAGGAACATTTTCTTCTGCTGTTCACCACTAGTTCATTGCTCTAACAAAACAACAACAAATCAAAGCTTTTAGAAATGGCGGAATCAGGTGAAAAATACATTGTGTCTTATGAGAAAAGAAGCCAACCTTTTGTTCTCCTTGTGCCTGCATGCATATACACTTACAGGCTGCAGAGTTTTTGTTCCAGAATAAACTCCCTCTGAATAAAAGGCTAGCAAACCTGTCTTCCATCCCTCCTAAAGCTGCTCTTTTACAACAAGCTTCTATTGCAGCTTTCCACCCACCCCCAATAACAGAAGGGCTCCACGATATCTCTGCCAGGTGCAAGAAACTAGGAGCCAGGATGAGTTCAAAATTTGAATTTATTTCATGCTACTTGTACCCAAGAATCTGAACTACTAACAGTCAAGGCAAATTGAATAACAAGAGTTGGAAGGGACCTTAGAGATCTACTAGTCCAACCGCCTTCTCAAACAGGAAGCCCTATACCATTTCAGACAAATGGTTGTCCAAACTCTTCTTTAAAACTTTCAGCGTTGGAGCACCCACAACTTCTGGTGCAGTGGTGGGATTCAATTTTTTTTTACTACCGGTTCTGTGGGCGTGGCTTGGTAAGCGTGATGTGGTTTGGTGGGTGTGGCAGGGAAAGGATATTGTAAAATCTTCATTCCCTCCCCACTCCTGGGGGAAGGTTACTGCAAAATCCCCATTCCCTCCCCATCCCACTAACCTGCTTTCCAACTCCGTTCTCCTCTGCAGGGCACAAAAGACCCAGCTGATTAGCTGGACTCAGGAGGTAGAGAATAGTTGGGAGTGGGGCCAGTCAGACGTGGTCAGAACCTGCTGAATACCACCTCTATTCTGGTGCTAGATAACAGTCAACGGAAAACACAGGAGGGCGGACTTAAGCCTTTGGTGGGAGTCTAGCGGCTCCAAACTGATGACACATTTGACTCCTCCCTCAGGCTCAGCCTCGTCATCTCCTACAATGTTCTGGTGGTAGAACTGAAACAATACACAGAGCTTCAATTCAACTAATTTTCATGAATCCACTGTGAAGAATGTTAGCAAAACTCCACCCCTGAAGAACAGCTCTTTGTAACTATGGGTAGTATTCGACATACGACCATAATTGGCACCAGAATTTCCACTGCTAAGCAAGGCGACTGTTAAGTTAATCACACCTGATTTTGGGGTCTTTTTTTATAAATCAAGGTTGTTAAGTGATAATTACCACTTAATATCATTAAGTGAATTCAGCTTCCCTCACTGACTTTGCTTGTCGAAAGCCAGCTGGGAAGGGTGCAAATGGAGATCACGTGACCGTGGGAAGCTATAACTGTGGTAAATACAGACTGGTTGTCAACTGCCTGACGTAAGGGTGAGGATTGGTGGTAAGCAGAGGTGATATGAAGCAGATTCTGACCAGTGGTGGTATTCAAAAACTTTTATTACCAGTTCTGTGGGCATGGCTTGGTGGGTGTGGCCATGTGAATGGGTAGGCGTGGCTTTTTTTGCAGCCCCCACCCATTTTTGGGAGCTTCTTAGCCACAGAGGAGCCTCTGGGGGGGTGTTTTTGCTTCCCCAAGGCTCCTCTGGGGCTCTGGGAGAAAAGGATTAGAGCATGGGAGAGGCATGCAGCACCTCTCCAAGCTGTTTTGGGAGCTTCCTAGCCTCAGAGAAGCCTTGGGGGGGGGCGTTTTCGCTCCCCTAAGTCTCCTCTGGGGCTCTGGAAGGCAAAAAATGGAGGGAGGGCTGAGCTCTTCCCTCCATTTTTTGCCTTTCTGGGCCTCAGCAAGAGGAATCCCAGCACAGCTGATCTTATCTACAGCCGATTATCAGGAGGGGAAAAAAAAAAAGAAATACCTTAGGCAAATGTCAGGCAGGCGGGTGGGGTGAGTGAGCATCAGGTGGGAGGACGACTGGGTGGGGGCGTGGCCAGCCAGAACTTACTACCGGTTTGGTGACCCATGCCAAATTCTTGCTACCAGTTCGCCCGATCCATTGCGAACTGGCTGAATACCACCACTGGTTCTGACCACTTCTGGAGAACCGGTTGCAGAATTTTTGAATAGTTTGGAGAACCAGCCAATTACACCTCTGACTGCCCCTGCCCCTATCTATTCTCTGCCTCCTGAGTCCCAGCTGATCGGCTGGGTCTACTTTTGTTGCCCAGCTGATTGGCTGGGTCTTTTTTTGTTGCCCTGCACAGGAGAATGGAGCTGGAAAGCAGGTTAGTGGGGTGGGGAGGGAATGGGATTTTGCAGTATCCTTCCCCTGCAATGCCCACCAAGCTTCACTCAAAGAACTGGTAGTAAAAATCTTTGAATCCCACCACTGGTGGTAAGTCACTTTTGTCAATGCCATTGTAACTTCTAGCAGTTAGCAATAGCACTTGGACTTATATACTGCTTCACAATTCTTTACAACCTTCTCTAAGTAGTTTACAGAGTCAGCCTATTGCCCCCAACAATTTGGCTCCTCATTTTACTGACCTCGGGAAAGATGGAAGGCTGAGTTAAACTTGAGCCACTCAGAACTGAACTCTTGGAGTGAGCAATGACTGAGCCTGCAGTACTGCCTTCTAACCATTGTGCCACCATGGCTCTTGCAATTTGTTGCTAAACAAATAGTTGCAAGTTGAGGACTACCTGCACACAAACTGAACTGAAGCAAAACATATTACTAACCAGTGGCGGGAATTCAAATCATTTTACTACTGGTTCTGTGGGCCTGGCTTGGTGGGTGTGACAGGGGAAGGTTACTGCAAAATCCCATTCCCTCCCCACCCCACTAACCTGCTTCCCAGCTCCATTCTCCTGTGCAGGGCAACAAAAAAAGACCCAGCCGATCAGCTGGGACTTGGGAGGCAACGAATAGATGGGCCAGGGCCAGTCAGAGATGGTATTTGCCAGTTCTCTGAACTACTCAAAATTTCCGCTACCAGTTCTCCAGAACTGGTCAGAACCTGCTGAATACCACCTCTGTCACTAACACATGATGCCTTTGGCCTACATAACTCCCATTTGCTCCTGGAAAATGAGTTTTCTCAGCAGCCCCTATAGATAATAATTTTTATTTATTAACCATCTTTGTATAGCCACGAATCTCACATTAGAGTATTTCTGGACAGTGTACAACGTTTTGCCCATTTATGAAACCATGCCCTGTCAGCTCTGGAGGAATTCAATCTTATTTGCTAACGTTTCCCAAGTGTATTGAGATTGCTGAATTCCAACTATCATTTAAAGACTCTTAAGGCAATATTTACTGTGTCAGAAGAAACATGGTTTAAGAGACCAAGGGGTGCACTGTGAGTAGAAGTGATGAGCCTGCTGATTTGTGGGTTTCAACTAGGTGCCAGCAGTGCCAACAGCTGGCCCTGAGCCTCGTCATAAAGAAATAATGCCGGCGGGGAGGTATTTGAATCTTATATACATTCTGATTTAGACAGAACGCTGTTCATTTAATCATGCTGCTCTGGAAATCCACATCTTCCTCCATCAACAATGCTTTTTATTGGAAGAAGTTCAGAAGTGTGATGGATTCCTGCTCTTTCAGAAAATATCCTAGTTGGCCCTAATCCTTCTCCACTAGCGCAGTGAGGCCTGAAAGTCAAGGGCAATGCTCATTTTAGTTCTGAAGGCCTTGTGGCTTTTCTGTTGCTGTTATTGAGAGAAACTGGGTTGGAAAAGGTTGGAAGGCAAAGCAAAATGCAGAAACAGCTTGGAAAGGCATCTGTGTACGGTTGTTTCTGGCACAGGAGATGCTGGATAACGGTGAGCTATTCCAAAGAATGAATTTGTGGTCTTCCTTTACTGATTTAGTTTTCTACAGGCTTTAAATGGTAGAGGAAAATTAATCCTTCCCCTCAATTTCTGGCTTCCAGTATGAAAGACAATTATATAACATCCTTCATCTTAAATGTATAAAAGCCTCAATATACCCTGTCTTACTTTTGAAGGCTGTAATTAAAGCCAGGAGCTCTGGATATGACTGCAAATTCTAATTGTCGGCAGTCTTCTCACAAGGTTATATAATCCTAATTAAAGTTAATTTTGGACAGCAGAGGAAAAGGCAAGAGACAAGAAACATGCACAATCATATACATGCGCACCATTTTTGTTTCATTGCAGTGGCTTTCCATTTCAAAAACCACAAATTCTTGTGACAAGAATACTTTAAGTGACTGCTGAGGCAATAAATAGATTGTCAAGGACTGACAATGAGGACAACTTATTAGCTGGTGAAAACACTTTTTAAAAGATGAGCTACTTGCAACTGAGAGCCAGTTTGATGTGATGGCTGAAGTGCTAGGCCAGAAACCAAGAGACTGTGAACATTAGGTCTCCTTCAGGTATGAAAGCTGGCTAGTCAGTTACTTTCTCTCAGCTCAGTCCATCTCACAGGGTTGTTGTTGTTGGGAAAATAGGGGACAGGATCATTAAGTATGTATGTAGACTTGAGTTAGTCAAGATATAGGTGAGATAAAAATCAATAAGACTACTCCATTGCAAAGATATCCAGGTATATTGCATCCACCGAGAGGAAATATTTCCACTGAAATATTTTTGTTTGTTTCTTAGAGTAAAAGAAGCAATTTGTCTCATTTTTAATCAGCTTTCAAATTCAGGAATTGAAATCCAGATGATCGGAAAGCACAATGGAAAGTTCACCTTAAATATTAACTGAATGATTATGACCAGGGATGGAATTCAAATGTTTAACGACCGGTTCTGTGGGTGTGGCTTAGTTGTTGGTTATGGCTTGGTGGTCATGTGACTTGGTGGACATGGCTCGATGGTCATGTTACTTTGTTGGTTGTGGCCAACTCAATATCACTCACATCGAGGCACACATCTCTTCGCCTGGCCTCTCATGACTGGGGATGCTGCAACAGTCATAAGTGTGAAAAATGGTCATAAGTCACTTTGAATGGTCACTCCACACAAGCAAAGTACCAGCAAAGGAGGGGGTAAAACTCCAGAGACGTTCCTGAGACAGGAAGTCCAGTCCTGCCAAGAATGTAATAAGGGTTAACAGAGAGGCAGTTTCTGTAAGCAACACCAGAATGTTTCCTTCCTGCCTTCCTGATAGGATTAGGCCAGTAATTTCTTCGAACAGCTGGTTCTCCGAACTGCTTAGAATGTTGACAACCAGTTCTAGTGAATAGGTGCGAAATGGTAGAATCCCACCCCTGATTATGACGTAAGTTTGAAATGACAACTTCATTTGTTCAGATGCGTAGAATATTATCATCAGTTAGGAAGTGTGCATTTTAGACACGAATATAGAAAACTACAAGCAATTATTGCAATGCAGTCCTAGTCATCTACTGGAAGAACTTATTTCTTGAATACTTATCCTGCGTTATGAGCTGCTATATTCTTTGATCTGAAGTTAAGCAATACAGTTTCATAACAATCTTAGATACTAAAAGTGGTATTCAAAATTGGTGACAAAAGTTAAATTAATGTTGATTACATTTTAAAGTCAAAGTAACATTTATACCAGGGGTATCCAACCTTGGCAACTTTAAGACTTGTGGACTTCAATTCCCAGAATTCCACAACCAGCCATGATTTATATTCCTGATATAAATGGAATTTATATCCATTTATACCATTTTCAGGCATCTAAGTTGAAACATTATAAAACAGCAGAAAACTGAACTAAACTTTGAGAGCAATAGTAGCATGCCTGTGGAAAATGCAAATATAGTATGCAGTATTATGACTCTAAAGGTGTGCTATTTAAATATATTTTGTTTGGTTAAAAAAAGGCAACTTTCCTCAATACTGATAACAAATAATAGGAATTTGAACATCCAGTATGGTTGCTCAAATCTTTATTTCTGTAATAAAGCTGATATACAGTACATGCATAATTTTGTAATTAGAATAATGGCACTACAATTACAGAAACAACTCCTGACATTTCCTTAGAACAATTCTTTTATGGTTGCCTGCTGGGTGTGTTAATATTCTTAACGAAGATACAGTCCAAGATTTTCATTAAAACAATGAGATGTGCAAAACTTATCGGACACAAATATTAAAACTGCTCCAAGGGAAATATTTGATTCCAGTCATTTCTTAGCCAAATGTTTTAAAACCTGACTCTTTCTTCCTTGGGTCTGAATCCTCATGGCCTTGTATCTTATTGTGCTAACAGGTGGCCCTTAACTAAATATTATAATAGGCGCATAGAGGAAATAAGCAAACCAGGGCCGGGAGGACATGAAGTAATACATCTCTAATGATTTCTAAAATAAATCTCAAATGGGGACACTCCTCTCCTTCTAAGGATAGTATAATTCAAGCTGCTGGAACATGTCCATTGTTGCATCCAAGCCAACAGAACAAGCTATAAAGTCAGAGCATACAACTCCAAAACCTGCAAAGAATTTCAAAGCTCTACCAATTAGAACCCAGCTGGGTAGAATGTAGGGAGAAGCAATATTTGGTGACAATTAATTAAGACAAAACAATAAAAATCACCCTCACCAACATTTATATCAATAAATTGATTGGCTGGTCTTGTTCCTTGGATCAGAAGCATGAAACAAGCCTGAAGTTTAGGACTACCTTTCTGTCTACCTTTTGAGTCTTCAGAAGATCAGGATGACCGAGTTTTCATGGAAAACACTCTCCTAGCACATCCCAACGGTGCTTTTTCAAGAGGCAACTGGACTTCCTTGTTTTTCTTTGAAGACATTTTGCTTCTCATCAGGGGTGGGATTCAAATTTTTTAACCACTGGTTCTGTGGGCGTGGCTTAGTTGGTAGGCCTGTGACTGGGTGGGCATGGCCAACTCAACATCACTCATATCGAGGCACACATCTCCTCGCCTGGCCTCTCATGACTGTGGGGATGCTGCAACAGTCGTAAATGTGAAAAAGGGTCATAAATCACTTTTTTCAGGACCATTGTAACTTTGAATGGTCACTCCACACAAGCAAAGTACCAGCAAAGAAGGGGGAAAAAACTCCAGAGATGTTCCTGAGACAGGAAGCCTAGTCCTACCAAGAATATAATAAGGGTTAACGGAGAGGAAGTTTCTGTAAGCAACACCAGAATGTTTCCTTCCTTTCTTCCTTACAGGATTAGGCCCGTAATTTCTTCTAACAACCGGTTTTCTGAACTGCTTAGAATGTTAACAACCAGTTCTAGCAAATAGGTGCGAACCTGTAGAATCCCACCCTGCTTCTCATTCAAAAAAAGTCTTCACTTCTGAGGGAATGGTAGGATTTATATTCCTTGCAGACAGCTGGTCATTTGCATTCTTTTAGAGAGTCATTGAGGCCACTTGGAGGATTGTCTGTGTCCTCAGGGTAATGAGTAATGCAAATTAGTGTGGAGCTGTGCTTTCTGCAGGATGTTTCCTGCCCTATTTCTCTTCACTGTTGAATACAAGCACCATCATCTTTGGGACAACTGTGACCTGTATGACTGAGAATCTCCACACACATTCTCCCAGCCCATGTATCCATCTAAAACTGGACTGTTCCTATACTCTATTCCACAGATCCAGAACCCTGATGACACCATTCTTCGCTGTGGCAAGGGGAAATAGACACACTCTGTTCAAGACCTAGCAATAGATGTTTGCCACTAGTTACTTAATCAGATTACACCTAGACAAATCATGTATTTTGAAACTCTGCTTCTCATTGTTTAATGGTGTTACCAACCCTTTCAGGCATTATCATCATCATCATCATCATCATCATCATCATCATGTTTCCAGGTATTAGTTTTGACATGGTTATTTGATCTCTATATTCAAAATTTAAATTTCAAAGTTTGGATGGTATACAACACACAGGACAAAATGTATTAGCATTTTGCTAATGGCAAATGTCATCTTCTCCCTGTTTAGTCCTTGCCCTAAACTCATTCTATTGGCTCAGTTGGTGGTACAGCTGAGTGGGAAGAAGTGCTCAGCGGTCTAATCGATTATTTGTCAATAGGTTGCCTGAGCTCTCTACAGGGAAAGCAATAAAAAAGAGACAAGGGTCAGAAAAAGTGGCAGTAACCAAACCATGAAGTTCAGGATAAGAAAAATATACCACTGTATAGTACATCCAGTTTTTCCTGGATATATCCTTTTTTCCAGTCCTGAAATCTCTGTCCAGTTGGATTGTCAAAAATATCAAAGGCTCCGGGATTTTTTTATGTTGTAGCAGATGATCTAACAAAAAGGTATAGGAGAAAGCTCTTCTCCCAATTACTTAGAAGACTCAGGATTGGGCTGGGAGAAGGAATAGGTGACTTTCCTTGCATGGAAGTTATCAATTGTCTCAATTGTCCATGGAATGGCCTATCTCTATTAGGGGTATTTAGGTGAAGGCTAAGCATTTTGGCCCAATCTTGGACATCTTTTATCTATGCTGATGTCTTTTTTGAGAGAAGCAGTGATAGTTTGCAGCCTCCGATTCTCCTTTCAGTTCCTGATGCAGCCACTGTCAGCTCAATGCAGCACAAGTGCCAGGCGTGCAAATCCAATCACACCTGCATGTCTGCCTTCAATCACAACTGCATGTCTGCTCTAACACAGGGGTGTCAAACTCACAGCCCACGGGTTGGATGCGTCATGCGCTGGCCACATCCACCCCTGGTTTTTCAAAGGGGGGAAAAGTTGCGATACACCCCGTGACAACAACATGATGCCATGAGTTTGACATCCCTGCTCTAACAGCTCTTCTTTGTGCAAGAGGCCTGTCTGGGGCATCTTCTGCAACAAAAATCAGGAGCCATAAGAAGGGAGTGAGGGGGAGGGTGTCCCAAAAGTCAAAATGCCAGCTGTAACTTTGTCACCAAAGCAATTGCACTTAGACTTATATAATGCTTCACGGTGTTGTACAGCCCTCTCTAAGTGGTTTACAGCATCAGCATATTGTCCTCAATAATCTTGAGTCCTCATTTTACCCACCTCAGAAGGATGGAAGGCTGAGTCAACCTTGAGCCGGTGAGAGTAGAATTGTTGAACTGCTGACAATTGGCTATCAGAAGAATTAGCATGCAATACTGCATTCTAACTACTATGCCAACACGCCTCTGCCTCTTTTTACACACAATACATATTAAAAGCAGGTGGGGCTATAATTGTTTAATTTATAGTTTAGAGTCTCATGTTAACCTAGAGCAGTGATGGCTAATCTTTTTGTCATCGCGTGCCTGCACCCATACTGCAATGTACACGTGACCACTCTGCCCCCGTGCACATGCGTGCATGATCCCCATGTGCCTCATGTGCCTTTGCACATGTACGCATTACCCCCTCGCACGTGCCCCCACTGCCGCCATGCATGGCAGATACCCAACAATCAGCTGGCTGATGGGAGATATGTGGGTGTGTGCACATGTGCAGTGGATCTGTTTCAGGCGATGGCTCGTGTGCCGACAGAAATGACTCTGCGTGCCACTTCCAGCACGCATGCCATATCACGGACCTAGAGGAAGAGTCCTGCACTCATTATTTGGATGCTGTGATTTAGGCACAAGAGGATTATTCCATAATGGCAAATGCTACTTATTCTAGTCCTAGTTATTTTAAATTTAGGACCAGAGAGACAGAAGGCATGCAGGGATGGGAGAGCATGAATTATCTATTTAAAGTTGTGCTGTGCACACAGTGGAATTGGATTCAAGCAAACCCTTTCCCCCCCTCCCCCTTAAGCATCTCCTTTTAAGAAAGTCCCAATAAGGTCATCCTACAGCAGTGCCACAGAAATGTTAACACCAGCAGGAAGGAGATGAGGGCTGAATAATGAGAATGCCTGCAACAAATAACATTTTATCCTCAATGGAAAAAAACCCAGTGCAAAAAACAAACAGAGATATATCAGGGTCTGGATCTCCATAAGTAGTGATTGCTCTGATAAACAGAGATGGATGAGCTACAACTTGCCTTGCAATGAGATTTTGCAGAAAGAAAAAAAGGCAAGGCTTCGGGATTAAAGATGGCCCTTATCCTACATTAGTCGACCCCAATGAACTTATTTCTTGCTGATATCTGATTAGTGTAGGGTAGCTGTCAATTTTATAGAGTTTCAGCAGCCTTTAAAGCAGAATTGATTTCTCTAGATTCTGTGCCTGTTTGGTATAAATTACATATTAGTCTTCATTCTAACTCTGAAAGAAAAGTTTCCTCAGATGTCAGGTAGACAACCAGATAGACAACTCTTGTTATGAAGTTGGTCCTTTTAAAGCCAATACATCTGAACCTTAGAAGGAAAAATTGTTTAAGATGCTTTCCACATCATCTATAAAAGTGGACATTACTGACTTCATTTGGGAACTGTTATAAATTGTTGCAGTTGTTCGTGGAATGGCCTTATGTCTCTGTTAAGGGTATTTAGGTGAAGGCTAACCATTCTGATCAGACAATTAATGACAATTGTTGCAGAAAAAATTATCTCCAGTAATTTTTCTTTAAACCAAACACCCATGATGCTTTAGTGCCCTGGCATATGTGAATTAAAATTTACTCTTTGTAAAATAAAAACATCTTTCTATTTTGCTCTTGCCCAACAACTGCTTTGTAATGGAGGTTTTTGGACAAATACTTAGGCATAGTGGAAGAAAGCCTTTAATCCAATCTTCCCAGTCCAAATATTTTGAGAGAAAAATCTTCTCATTGATCTCGTAAGGTCATATGACTGACTTTCATGTAAATTAATTTAAAACTCTGTCAAATGCTAACAAGATGGTTGAAATTCTCATCTTTGGCCTTTTTCATGTACATATATATGAAATTAAGCATATTTCCTATTTGTTTGCTCAGTGCTTGCCTATTATTAGCAACTAAGATGATATATGGGGTCTTAAATACTGCTGACCAAGTGAGTTTCCTAATCAGTGATTGGATGCTGCTGGTTCGGACTGGTTCTAGCAAACCAGTAGTTCTGATGATCAGCTGGCCCGTCCCACCCATCCCTGCCCTATCCTGTCCTATATGTCTGCTTTTTTCAGCTCAGCTGAATTGCGTGGCACACTGGATTCCCGCACCTCAGCTGTTTTATTTTCTGGGGCTTCCCTAGAAGGTGTGATGACCTTCTGGGCATGGTACAAAGGCAACACAGTCACATAAGTAAGAAAAATCCCTTTAAAACCTCCAACTTTGTCCCCAAAGTCCAATTACCTTCAGCTGGAGAAAAAACTCTCCCAAGAACAGTCTTTAGATGAAAGAAATTCAGTCCGAAAACAAAGTACACATAAACCGTAAATAAAAATCCACGCAAACCATGCTGCAGCAATTAATTGGACAGGGCAGGATAAGTAATTGCAAATTTGAAAGGCCAACAAAACATACACAGTTGGGAAGATGCCAGAAACCCAGATAAGCCTCAACCATAAAAGATAACTCACGATTTACTTCCCACAAGTTGCTGTGTGCAACCTCCCTTTTTAAACACTGTGTTCCCAGATGCAGCTAATGAAGGGAATCAGGGCCTTTCCTCCCCCATAAGCCATGCAACTGACATTGCTCCCTTCTCCATTCCTTCCTGCATGCCCTAGGATGAAGAGGGGGTGGGCCTGGATCTTCCTCTGAATTCCCTCTGTTTTGCTCTACCTCTCCCCTGCTCTGCCCAGCCAGACTTTGCCCTTCCTGAGTTTCTTCCACAGCCACCGGAGCCACACTCTCACTCCCTGTCAGCTGCTTGGCCTCCCCCTCGGAAACAGATTCTGACAGGGGCATCACAGAAGGTAAGCTGTACTGCTTGAAATGGATGTATTTTGAATGCTGCGCACGTGTTCTAAGCACGCTCTAATAGAAATGGTAGTAAAAACTTTTGAATCCCACCACTGTTCCTAATCATTTCACTGAAGAATTTAGCAAAGGGGAAGCAACTATAGGACAAAATAATGCAATCTGTACATTATCAGTAGCGCTGCGCCACAATTATGTACTCCAATGTCTCTGCTTTTCACCAGATAAAGCAACAACTGGTGCGTCTTTGTTAAAATCTAAGCAAAAAAAAAAAAGATTAGAAATTCAATTAGCACCGAGTATGACCCAATCACTGATTTTTATGTCTGCAGTGCATAGATGTCATTATGTTGACCTTACCTCACAATGTAATTTGATATTCCTCCCATTGTTTATTAGCAATCACTTCCTATTATTGTAATGTTAATATTTAGGGCAGAGTTCAACCTGTTCTAGAGTTACAATGAAAAAGTTATTGAACGCTAAACTATAATGGAATTGGAATTCTTCCACCATTCCCAGATGACAATTAGAAGGAAAACACATGAATCCATGGAGTGGTTCTTTGTTTTTCATTTCTGTGGCACTAATTTTGAGACTGTGAGACTCAAAATTTAAGAGAAGCTTTCTTGTCTCGGATGCCCTTCTAATGTACTGTAAGGGCTCCCAAATCCCACAACTACCAGTCTGAATGGGGAAAACCAGACCTAAGGTAATCTCATATTAAGTGATTCTGATTTTTTTCCCAGGAAAAACAGCTTCTTCCTCTTACTAGGTTTTTTTTTCCTTCCATCCAATTATGTGTGATTCTCAGAGACTGTTTGGACAAGTTTCTGGGGTTTTCTTCACAAGGTTTTTCAGAAGTGGTGTGCCATTGTCTCCTTCCTATGGCTGAGAGAAAGTGACTGGACCAAGGATACCTAGCTGGGACTAGAACTCATGGCTTCCTACTTTCTTGCCTAATGCCTACACCACATTGGTTCTTGCATATCTTTTAATGGATTCCTAAATCGCTAACTCTATTGGTGTTTTTTAAAAAATGCATGTGTGAACACACTCAGTTTCTTTTATATATATTATAATATCTATAAATGACTGCACAGGAATAATAGATTTCCATTTCTCAAGTTGTGCCACTGTTAAGATTCATGAGACAATATTAGATGGTGCATTATATTTAGGAAGCATATTTCTAAGCCAAAAAGTAAACTTGGCTTTTAAACTGGTGCTAGATTTTCTATGACATAAGTGAACATGGTAGAGCTTTCAGCAATGCATACAGTATTCAAATTAGTGTCATCAAATTTGCAGATGACACTAAGCTGGCAGGAATAACCAACATCCCAGAAGACAGGCTCAGAATTCAAAAAGATCTTGACAGACTTGAACAATAGGCCCTGTCCAACAACATGAAATTTAATGTGGAGGAAAGCAAAGTTTTACACCTGGGCAGGAAAAACCAAAGGTACAAGGAGAAAATAGGTGAAGCTTACAAACAGTAACTGTGAAAGGGACCTTGGAGTTTTCGTGAACAATCACTTAAACATGAGTCAGCAGTGTGTGGCAGCAACCAAAAAAGCTAATATAATCCTTGGTTGTATAAACAGAGGCCTAGAATCAAAATCATTGAAGTATTAATACTGCTTTATAAAACCATAGTAAGACCACACCTGGAATGTTGCATCCAGTTTTGGTCACCACATTACAAAAAAAGATGTTGAGGCTTTGGAAAAAATGAAATGAAAATCAACTAAGATGATTAAAGGCCTGGAGACTAAAACATACGAAGAACAGTTGCAGGATTTGGGTATGGCTTGTTAGAAGAAAGATGGACTAGGGTGGACATTATAGCAGTATTTCAGTGATTGAGAGGATGCCACAAAGAGGAGGCGGTCAATTTATTTTCCAAAGCACCGGAGGGCAGGACAAGAAACAATGGATGGAAACTAAACCAAGGAGAGAAGCAACCTGGAATTAAGGAAAAACTTCCTAACAGTGAGGACCATTCACCAATGGAACAGCTTGCCTCCAGAAATCATGGACACTCCATTACTTGAGGTTTTTAAGAAGAGCTTGGACAGTCATTTGTCTGAAATGGTACAGGATCTTGTGCTTTAGCATGGGGGTTGGACTAAAAGACCTCCAAGGTCCCTTCCAGGTCTATTCTGATTTTGATTCTAATGACATTCAGCTCAGGCTCAGATCCTTAAGAAGAGAGGAATAAACTATAAATGGTTGATGCCAGAAGGCCTTTTGTACACTTGGCAGGAACAAAGACACAGAACTGAGACAGTTGGAAAAGCAGAGTTATTCTATTTAGAATTTTTTAGAGGAAAGGAGGAAGAAGAAAGAAAAGAGTCACTAATTGAATTTCAAGAGGAGTGTATAGCAGTAATTGAAAAAGAAAAAGAAGGTGCAGTAGGTGGTGTACCCAGAGAGCAACGAGAATTAAGATCTACTAGAGCAATAAAACCCTCTAATAAAGCTTAACATGGATGAAAGAAAATTGATTATGATTAACATAAATGGACTTAATTTGACTGTTAAAAGAAGAAAAGTATTTCATAAATTAGAGAAATTAAAATTTGATATAATTTGTCTACAAGAAGTACATATTAAAAACAACATGAATATATATTGAAACAAAAAACATAAGGGAAATTATTTACATTGCTGACACAATCCAAAAAAAGAGGCACGGTCTTATATATTAGAGATACAATTGCAGCAGAATTAATTTATACAGATGACTATGGAAGGATTTTGATGGTAGAAATAATGGACAATAATTTTAAAACATTTTTAATTGCAATTTATGCCCCAAATGATAATCAAGAAGAATTCTACAGGAAATTACATATGAAAATAATTGAATTGGACTATGCTAATATTTGTATGATGGGAGACCTTAATGGAATAATTAATGATCAGTTGGACTATAAAATGCAGCAATCAACAAAGAAAGCTAGAAAGATATAACCAAAATCTTTCTTTCGAATGATAGAAGAATTAAACTTAAAAGATGCATGGAGAGAGAGAAATCTGGAAAGTAAGCAATATACTTTTTACTCAAACAGACATGCATCATGGTCTAGAATAGATATGATATGGATGTCACCAGAACTACTTACTAATATACGAGAAATTGAAATAGAACCAAGCACTTGGGCAGACCACAATCCAATGACAGTTATTTGAAAAGGATATAAGAGGAGATCTAGATAGACTTTAAATAATACGATATTAAAGGAAAAAGACTTTAAACAGAAAATAGAGAAAGAATTGATTTTCTTTTTTAAAGAAAATAGAAAAGAAGATACTTCTTTACAGAATCTCTGGGACATGATGAAAGCCTACACAAGAGGTTTGATAACTGACTATACAAGGAAAAGAAATATAAAACAGAAAAAGACTTTAAAAACTTTGGAGGATGACTATAAAAGACTGGAAAAAGAGTTACAGAAGTTCCCGCAAAAAAGATATTAAGAATAAAATGGTTATAATTAAACATAAAATAGGATTAATGGAAAAAGAGGAACTAGCACAAAAATTAAAAATGCTAAACAGAATTACTTTGAAGATACAAACAAACCAGGCAGATGGCTAGCCTATAAATTGAGAAAAGAAAGAGAATCAAGAAAGATGAATCAATTAATAAATGAAGAAGGACATGTTTACTGTGAAAATGAGGAGAAGAAAAAAATTCGACAAGATTACTATGGAAAACTGCATTTTCAAAGAATATTCAAGATGAAAAAGTTAAGCAATACTTATAGAAAACAAATTTACCTCAGATATCTAAAGACATTGAAATAATGCTAGAAGGGAACATAACGTTGATGGAACTAACAGAAGCCTTAAAAAAACAGAATGTTGGAAAAACATCAGGTCCAGATGGATTGCCTATGGAATTTCACAAGACTTTCCAGGAAATACTGAATCTCCATCTGTTAGAAGTTATGAAGTTATGTTAAAAACAAAGAATACCCAAAGAATACCCAAAACATGGTCAGAAACATATATTACACTTATATCGAAGGAGGATACAGACCTGCAACAAGTTAAAAATTATAGACCTATATATCCCTATTAAATTCAGATTGTAAAATCTTCACTTCAATTTTAGCAGAAAGACAAAAAAGATACTTAAATAACTTTATACTTTATACATGTTGACCAAAATGGATTTCTGCCAAAGAGACAAATTAAAAACAATGTGAGAATAATTCTGGACACTTTGGGATAAACACTATGAGGCACATCTGGAAAAGCAAATGGCTTTGATGTTTCTAGATGCACAAAAAGCCTTTGACAACGTGAGTTGGCGATTTATGTTATTGCAATTGGAACAAATGGTATTTGGTAAAAAAATTATTCAAGCCATTGAAACGATATATTATGAACAAACTGCAAAGATTATGGTAAATGGAGAATTAATAGAATCCATAGATCCATAGATATAAGAAAAGGGACAAGACAAGGTTGTCCACTGTCGCCTCTGCTGTTTGTGTTAACTTTGGAAGTGCTGCATCGGAATATTAGAGAAGATAAAGAAATAAAAGGAATGAAAATTAAAAAGGAAGAGTATAAATTGCAAGCTTTTGCAGATGATCTGGTATTTATACTAGAGGATCAATTGGAAACAGTACATAAATTAATAGAAAAGGTAGAAGAATATGGAAAAGTAGCAGATTTGAAAATAAAGATAAAACAAAGCTATTAACAAAAAATATGTTAGCAAGATGAAAGAAAGAGTTGGAAGAAGTTTTAGAAATACAGGTCACAAATAAGGTTAAGTATTTAAGGATACACATTACACCAAGATGTAGTACATTGAAGGAGGACAATTATATTAAACTCAAAGAGCAGATTGCAACAGGTTTGATAAAATGGGAAAAATTACAAATATCATTGATTGGGAGAATATCTACAATTAAGATGAATGTATTGCCTAGAATTCTGTATTTATTCCAGACAATTCCAGTTCGACTAGGGAAATAGTTTTTTTGAAGACTTAAACACAATTGTGTTTAAATATATTTGGCAGGGAAAGAAAGCAAGAATAAAACTTAAACTTAAAGATGCAAGGAGGGTTTGCCTTGCCCAACTGGGAGCTATATTACCAGGTGACATGTTTGCTGTAGGTAAAGGAATTGATAACATTAAGAAACACTAGACTATTGACTTTAGAAGGGCATGACTTGCTGCTAGGAATGGCCATGCTTTCTTTTGGTATAAGGGAACTAAAACAAAGGGGTACTTTAGAAGACATTATATTCGAGAGGCATTGTTTTTGAACTGGGAGAAGACAAAAAGACAATATTATTTAAAAATCCCATTATGGATATCTACTATTGAAGCTTTTTCCTGTCCAGTAATATATAAAAAGGAACAAACAGTTAGATATGGTGAGATATTGAATGAAAAGGGTGAATTTTAATCTATGCAAGCGTTGGAAGAACAAGGTGTAAAAATGAAGTGGTTTTCATATTTGCAAATACAATCTAGGTTTGATAAAGACTCTAAAGCAGAAGGTATTTATGATAAGTTGACTGATTTAGATAAAATTTTGATGGGTACTGATGAAAAGGTAATTTAAAAACTTTATGAACATTTATTAGAATTTAAACTGGAAGAAGAACAAGTTAAAGAAATGATGATAGCTTGGGGGGAAAATTTTGGATATGGGATTGATTTAGAGAAGTGGCAAAAATTGTGATCTCAGAATTATAAAATGACAATGTCAATTGCATATAAAGAAAATTTGTATAAGATGTTTTACAGGTGGCATCTACCCCCAACAAGAATTGCAAGAATGTTTAAGAATAAATTGGATAAACGTTGGAAATGTCATCAGATACCTGCTTCATATTACCATATGTGGTGGACGTGTTCGGATGCAAAAAAATATTGGACTAAAATCCACACATGGCTGGAAAAAATGATAAGACAACACATAGAATTTAAACCAGAGTTTTTTTTAATTGGGAATTATATCGGAAATATACAATAAAGAATTGAAGTATTTGATTGTAAATGTTTTAACAGCAGCTAGAATTGTGTTTGGTAAGAATTGTAAAAATTATAAAATACCTATGCAGGGGGAAGTTATAAAGAAAATTATGGACTGTGCTGAAATGAGTAAATTGACATTTGAAATTAGAGAACAAGAAGATAAACAATTTTATATGATATGGGATTTGTTTTATCAATGATTGGACAAAAAGACATGGTAATGTAATAGATTTGTTGATTTTGTAATAGGTTTAATAGATAGATATAAAATATAATATAGTCATATATAACCATTGGATGAAAGTAAACATACATTTTAAAATAAAATTTGAAATATCTCATATAAAGTGATAGAATAAATAGTTTGGTCATGGATGATTAATAATTGATAAGCATATGAGCATATGTTAGCTTGATAATGTGAAAATTTATATAAATTGATAAATGACTACAAAAGGATAGCACAAAAGCTTTGTAATCTGACACACCAAATATATATAAGATAAAAGATAGTTTTTATGTTTTGTTTGTATATGTTTGTCTTAAAAAAATAAAAACTTTTTTTAAAAAAGAAATGAGTAAAAAAAATAGAATAAAATTTAAAAAAAACTAAAAAACAATATATATAAAAAAGAAGAGACGACATTGCTATGAATCCTGTGTTGTAAATAATGTATTCATTAAGAATATTTGTGTAAGAAGCATCTCACACATTCACATATATTCAGCAACAAGCCTTTATCTGGTTCTGGCAGCTACATCAGATGGAAACCCCATAGAATATGCGTACTCTAAGGCCTTATTTGCAGCAATATTTGATTTTGTTCAGACAAATTGTGGTGAGTTTCTTAACTCAATTTATTTTGTGGGAAACCAACAGGCACAAAATTAATTTTCCCAGACTTTCCAAATAACAATTCTTTCAACTAGAGAATAGTTCTCATGCTGGAAATAAGTGGTAAAAAAAATTTGGGAGGAAAAAAACCCTGCTTAAGAAATCCTTAAAGAAAACCATGGAAATCAGTATGAGCAAAGTCTAGTCATGTTATGGAATACTTTCATTAAGTAGTAATAAGTATCACTATGTCTATTTTCAGTGGATTTAATCCCCATATTTTTCCAAGTACCTGCAAATATTCATACAATGATTCAATCATGGCAATCATGAGTTTTTCTAAATTCTGCCTACAATTTCTTGTAATAGGGCAGCCTTTTAATCAGCTGGTAGGGACCTTAATGTTAATATTGGCAAGATTAATGAAAGACAAGTAAACATGGAAAAATTAAGCTAAGTGGATTCTAACCTACTCCTTTATACAGAAGGAAATTGCATATAATTGAAAAGAAAAGGACATGATCAGTATTATGGTAAACCATAACTCCATGAAACCATGTTATCAAATTTATGATATCTAAGACATTTGGAGGCTACCAAGCTGGTGAAAGTTGATGCAAACTAATTTGAAAAGTATACTCATCTGCATAACCATATCACCCCATAAAGGCTGCATCCTTAAATCATCAGATAAAGCACTCAAAAATAATAGATAACTTTAAAAGGTGCTCCATAGCAGCCATTAATTTGTAGCTATTTACAATACCAATTATATTCTGCTTCTTCTCTTGAAAAAGCAAGGTGGGATACTTAAAAGATTTCCCCTCATTTTATCTGCATCATACAAATTTGTGAGGGTCCTTGGTACTCTCTGATCTTGGTTGTTTTCTTGCAGACATTTAATTACCAAACTAGCTAACAGCACCAGTGTTAGTAGTAGAGAGAAAGGATTGCTCTTATTTTATTTTCTGGTGGTTTGCCCCGACAATGTAGGTAGAGGAAGTGGTCTTGAAGGTTCCTTGGTTGGGCTGTTTATTGTTAGCTTGCTTGGGGTATTGTTGTTTCTTGCTTGTTAGTTTTGTGAGCTAGGTTTGGCTGAGAGAAAACAGCTGGCCAAAAATTACTAGTAAGTTTTCTAATAACTTGGAGCTCTGAAAAATACCAATCTCCGCGTTGGGTCATATTCCTATGGGAAGAATGTCTCAAGGCTCAAAGTTCCTTTTGTTTCTCATTTCCTACCACCTGCTGCTATACTGTGGTGCGAAAGATGGGTTTAATCCTTTTTCTGGCAGAGATGTTCACAATTATTTATGGAAGTTTCTTTTGAACACTCTTTTGTCTGAAGTCACATTTTGCTTAATGTCTATGGATATCTCCCAAGATGCCCTACCAACATCTTGGAATGTAGCTCTACCTTTTCCTACTAAAATGACTAAGATGAACAAAGCATCATGAGCTTTGCAATCCAAGATTAGTGGAGAATTTCAGAGAGCAAAAAAGTCTTGCTAATGTTCTACCATTGAGTAATGGCTATTTTCCATCAAGTATTGAATGTGAACAAATACATTTAATGAAGGGTTGGCATTCCTCTTTGACTCAGGGTCCCTCTTTCCCAATCAGGACTCCAATGGATATCAGCAAGATTCAGATTCAGCTCAGGAATACCTAACTCTAAGAAGACTGTGATGAGATCACGGGAGATTTGTTAGTGCCACTTTCCTTTAAATCAGGGGTCGCCAACCTTTTGGACCTCAGGGACCACCAAACTCATAATTTTAAATCCTGCAGACCAGAGACCCTGGGAAAATCCTCCCCAAAAATGTGCAGGAAAATTCCCCACCCCATTTTCCTACTATCAATCATTGTTTATTTGGGATTGTAGGATACCATCTCCAGCTCTATTCTTGGAGGGGGGGGGAGAGAAAGACTTTTCGCCTCATGCAAGGAAAGCAGCAGAAGTATTTCTTTCTCTCCCCCAAATTCTGCTAGAAATGAATCTTTGTGAGACTTGTCATGCCGATGCAGCCTCTTAGAGCAGGATGTGTTGCAGGATCCCAAAGACTCATTTCAGGCAGAGTTTGCGGAAAAGAAAGATTTTTCCTTGCATGCAACCAAAAGCAGAAAAAAAAGGTGGAAAGAAGCAGTCCAGTGACCAGGCGAGGTGTGTGGGGTGAGTGGGGCAAGTTCCCTCCCTCTGCTCTTTCCCCCCTCCCCTCACTACCTTGTGTTGTTCGCAATGCAAGCAGCACAGCCTTGTGTTCCCATGCAGCTTGGATTAATTGCTTTGGGGCTGACATTTCTCTGTGGACCACCAAAATTTTTTCACAGACCACAAGTGGTCCCTGGCCCACTAGTTGGTGACCACTGTTCTAAATTATATGGCTTAGTTTCAGTCTTGTGGTGAGGACAGAAAGAGAGTTCATTGGTAATATTTAAAATATATTAAAGTATGGATCTGAACCATGTAGATCAGGTGTGTTAAACTCAAGGCCCACGGGCTAAATCTGTCATGAGGGTTGCTTAGATCTGGCTTGTGGGCTCACGCTGGAAACAGCCAGAAGGACCGGCCAACGGTGCCTCTGCCAGAGAAAATGAAGCTCAGGAAGGCCACAGGAGGCCCTCATAAGCTCTATTTTTACTGGCAGAGGTTTGTAGGAAACTGTCTCAGCCTAAGACAGAACTTGGGAGGGCTGCGGGTAGCCCTTCCAAGCTCCATTTTTGCTGGCAGAGGATTGCAGCCCGTTTTCGCTGTCAGAGCACTCGGGCCACAACAGGCACCCCGACACCAGTGACGTAAAGCTGGCTACACCCACCCTGGCCACGCCTACCCCATCCCCCTGAGGTCAAACACAACCCTGATGCAGCCCTGAATAAAATCAAGTTTGATAGCCGGGATGTAGACTGTGACCTATGACCACAAAAGCTACAGTGCTGTTACACTAATCAGAGATTTGATACCAGCTAGGCCTTTTTTGGTTGAGTGTCCATTCAAGGAGACACTCATCACATACTAAATAGTTCTAAAACACTGAACACTCTCAGTAGAAAAATGGATCTGGGGGATTTTCTTGATTAAACAAGAGAGTCTTTCAGGCAGGAAGACCCAGGTATACATCATAGAACAATAGGCTCTTTTCAGAACATTCTCATGATACAAGTTTAAAATATTGTGTGACAGTTAAGATTTTATTACAAAAACTTATCCAAGAAAGTGGTGGGTTTTAATTTTAACTCTTTTCGCTGCATAAATAAAGCAGTTAATAATGTGCACCAATACGTCAATCAATGTTTCTCAACCTTAGCAATTCTAAGAGGCATGGACTTCAACTTCCAGAATTCCCCTGCCAATCATCAGCAGTAAAAAAACATTTCTGAGTAGAGTTATATATCTATTGTTAGACATGGATTTCAAATTTCAGCTCCAAATTCTAAAAATATATATGTATACAGTAAATATAAATCTTATTAGCTTTGTTATGTGGTTGGTTGCATTAGTAGATATCGGGCACTGAGTTTGTTTTGATGACTGCAAATTTTTTCAGTGTGACAGCCGCAACTGACACACATTTATCTTATTCATTTTTTAAAAAAATTGCATCTGCACTTCCAGGAACACCATTATTGCTACTTTTGATGACAGATCCTTCGAGATGTGACACATTCCACCAATTATGGCAGAGAAAACACTTTTATTTCGCCTGTTAGAGTTTTTTTACCCTGTTTTTATAAAGTCCCTCCTTTCAAATGAACTTCATACTATTTTTTTCTCCTTCTTCTTTGGTAGAGGAAAATACCATTTTAGAATGGCCCTACAAAATTGCAGTTTCAAGCTTTTGTACATAATCTTTATAGCAGCTGGAAGTGTAATTAGCATAAAATCCAAATGGCCTCATTAAACATTTCTACCCTGTAAGACTGGATACATTAAAGGATCTCCCCCCCTTCCAAATGTGTCATTAAACCAAAAAGCCTGAGCGTGAGTACATTCTTAAAAAGCCTTTTCAATCCAGTAAAGTCAAAGTTTGCTTCTTAATGGTTACAAATTTGCAGTGCAGCAGATTTTTAAGAGGTTGCAAAAGATTCAGCTGCAGAGAAGCTGAATAAAGATCTCCTTTCATTGGACGTCAAGTCCATATTATCAAAGTCTCATTAAAAAAATAGACAATTGCAACAACGAATGCCAATTTAAGAGATAGGTGAGAACTGCTTTTGTCATAGTATAGATCTACCAAATAACATTTGTATTTTGTGCCTTCTGATCTGAAGATTTACATTTGGAAAAAACATATCAACATCAATCAATCAATCAGAAAGTGGAATTCATAGTTAGGATCCCCTTTCTTAATTCTAACATTCTGAAAACATTCCCGTCCCATGTCAGGAACCCCAACACAGTAGGGTTGAGTACTGTACTTATGCTAATTCATGTGAACCCAGAGAATGGGATTTTAAGCTATGGTTTATATTTAACATTATATATGGAGTCAACCACAGTGGTTCTTCAGCTCATTAGATCACATTCTTTGGATATGTAACACAAGAATAAAATATTGCAACTAGTCCTTAACTTACAGCCATTTGCCATTCAATGTTACAACGGCACTGAAAAAAATGTCTTACAAATGGTATTTGCATCTACAGCTATTGCCCTATGGTCATGTGATCAAAATTCGATAGTTTGGCGATAGGGGGCGATAGTTTGTGGTGTCCTGGAGTCATGTGACTACCTTTGGTGACTTTTCCAGCATGCATCTAACAAGCAAAATCAATGGGGAATTTGCTTTATGACTACATGACTCACTTACGCAGTGATTCACTTAACAGCTGTGGCAAGAAAAGGTCATAAAATAGGCCACGGGTTGCTTACAACTGCCTTGCTTAGCAACATAAATTGTGGTTGTAAGTTGAGAACTACCTATCATTGCTAGACCTATGTAAGGAATTCTCGGCTGAAAGTGAATTTAAGTACTATGAGCGGTAAGAAGTTGAGGTGAGAGACTTGATTATGAAGGTGCCTTCTGCTGATTATTATTTCATACGCCTCCCCCAAATTGGGGGGGGGGGAATTGAATCCCTTTGAGAATATGAATGAAGAAGTGGAAGGCACTGGCCAATGACCCCTAAGACCTCTATTTTACAGAGAAAAGCCACTGGCAATGTTTTCCTCTTTTGCTGATCACCAGGCTAACAATATTCTCAATGCCCCTGGGGAGAAATTATGGTGCTCCCTTTGTAATTAAAAAGCAACTCCTCAAATCCTAGGATGTGTTGCAGGAAATAACACTGCAGGTATATTTTCATCAGAACATGGCCAAGTGTTTTTGGTGTTCTACAAAAGTATCCACCACCTGCTCTCTTGTCTACATTCCCGAAGGACGCAGGCTTTGTTGCCCTAAGTAGAACAGCAGAAAGGTCAAGTAGAACTGAGGTGCTTACATAATTAAAGGATTTAAAAAAAAACCTTCCTCTTGAGAGTTTGGATTGATCAAATACTATGCTTGAAGTGATTAAGTGTCTGAATAAGCTCTAGATTGCTCTCTTTCTCTCTCTCTATCTCAAATGGAAATTGATTTGAGGGTGTGGGATTGCTTTGTTGTTAGCAAAAAAATGAAAGAAAAACAAGGTTTGTTTAAAAAAAGATTTTTAGCAGACCCTAGAATATGACTGCACGCCATACAAGTCATGGTTACATATACATGGCTACTTTGCTTCAAATACAGGTAGTCCTCATCATACAGCAGTTCATTTAGTGACCATTTAGAGTTTCAACCCTGATGCAGCCATCAATGAAATTGAGTTTGACACCCCTGATCTAGTAGTTAAGACTAGAAAGCAGATGGCCTTGCATTCAAGTCCTACTTTTAGCCATGAAAACCAGCTGAGTCACTTTTGGCTATTTACTCTCTCTCAAATCAATCCTGGGTTGTTGTTATGGAGAAAATAGGCGGAGGGAGGTGTATTGAGTATGTTTTTTTAAACCTTAAATTCTTTATAAAAACAATGAAGATGGGATACAAACAAAGAAACAAACTGTTAGGTTTCTGGCAGCTACTCCAATTAAATCATGAGCCCTCAGCCACACTCCCAAAACTAAAGAGGATTTATTTGAAGGTAACATTCTACATCCAGCATCTGGGCGTAGCCAACTCTGAGATACATAATTCACTGTCATCCTTGATTCTGCTTTTCCCTCCACCCCTCTGTATCATCCAACGAAAAACGTCCATAGCCAAGAATCATCGATCATGCTCTCCAATTAGATTTTTTTCGAGGCAGAAGCTTCAGCCATCTAATCAATATTAGAAGAAAATATGAATGGAATGTACTTTCGATTTCACACTGTTGCCTGCTTTTTGAAACTCCCCCTCCTTTCTGTTGTCAACTATAAAACGTGTATACAAAATGTTTTATGAGTTGACACAAACAAACAAATAAATAAAATAAGCAAATACCATATTACAGGTAATCCTTGACTTTCAGTCACAATTAAGCCAAAATTTCTGTTGCTAAGCGAGACAGTGGTTAAGTGAATTTTGCCCCATTTTACGACCTTCTTTGCCACAGCTGTTAAGTGAACGACTGCAGTTTTTAAAGTTAGTAACATGGTTTTCAAGTGAATCTGGATGCCCCTTTGACTTTTGTTTGTCAGAAGACTGCAAAAGGGGATCACATGACCCGGGGACATAGCAAAGGTCATAAATACGAACCAGTTGCCAAGCAGCTGAATTTTAATACATGGCCATAGGGATGCTGCAACAGACATAAGTGTGAACAATGGTCATAAGTCACTTTTTGAACTAAATGAATATTGTAAATGTTGTAGTCGAGAACTATCTGCCTCGACTTCTTATTTATTTAGTCAAAAGCTTACAGTACAATAGAAATAAGAATAAACATAAGTTTAAAAATTAGAAATAGGTACAAATAAATGAGGACAAGAGGACAGGGACGGTAGGCACGATTGTGCATTTATGCATGCCCCTTACAGATCTCTTAGGAATGTGGTGAGGTCAATAGAGGTTAGTTTGAGGGTAAAGGAGTGGGGGTTTGAGCAGGTGACAACAGAATCAGGTAGTGAGTTCCAGACATTGACCATTCTGTTGCTGAAATCCTATTTCCTGCAATCAAGTTTGGAGTGGTTTACATTAAGTAAACAGCCACTAATAATAGCAATAGCACTTAGACTTATATACCGCTCCATAATGCTTTACAGCACTCTCTGGATGATTTACAATGTCAGCTATATTCCCCCCAACAACCCTCATTTTATCAATCTTGGAAGGATGGAAGGCTGAGTCAACTTTGAGCTGCGTTAGGAATGAATTCCAGGCTGTGGGCAGATTTTGCCCACAATACGGCATTCCAACCACTGTGCCACTTGGTTTCCTTTGCAAGTTCATCACCATTCAGATTCAGCAACATCATTGCTACTCCCTAACTTTGGCCCTGGGTCATAAGGGACATTTACATTTATCTAATTGCCCCAATAGAACAGTTCCAGTTACAAAATGGTAAGATTTCATCTTCAGAGCCACAATTTCCCACCACCGCAAGGAACTATTTCCTTTTCTCTCATCCCTCTTCATCCAGCCCAAAGATTTTGCTATACAGGTAGTCCTCAACTTACAGCAGTTTGTTGACTAACCATTCAAAGTTACAACATCACTGAAAAAAATCACTTATGACCATTTTTCACACTGATTTGATTTGATTGCTTACTGTACCCTATGACTATTATTAACTGTTGTACCTGATGATTCTTGACTCTTGACGAATGTATCTTTTATTTTATGTGCACTGAGAGCATTTGCACCAAGACCAATTCCTTGTGTGTCCAATCACACTTGGCCAATAAAGAATTCTAATTCTATTCTATTATGACTGTTGTAGCATCCGTGGTCATGTGATTGAAATTCAGCCTGTTGGCAACTGACCCTTACTGATGACCTTTGCAGTGTCTTGGGATCATGTGATCCCCTTTTATGACCTTCTGACTGGCAAAGTCAATGGGGAAGCCAACAGTGTCACTGACTGAACAACTGCAGTTCACTTAACAGCTGAGGCAAGAAATGTCATTAAATGGTGCAAAACTCACTTAGCAAATGTCTCACTTGGCAACATAAATTTGGGGTTCAGTTGTAGTCATTAAGTTGAGGACTACCTGTACTTGAAAGCTTGCATCCTAGTTTTAGGAAACAGAGTGCTGAAGACCACTTACTGGGATGAAAGAACAAGAAAAGTTCCTCAAAGCCTTCTCATTGGCCACCAAAGGAAATAGGATGTTTGAATAAATAGACATTTAGTCAAATCCATCAGGACTCTTATTCTAAATTTAAGACATTTTAATTGGATTTTATACATTAATTACCTTGATATTCCCTTTGGCTTCCTGAATGAGTTTCCTATTTCTCATGCAAATAAATGAACACTGGGAGTTAATATCCACTTACCACTTTGCCTAGTTTATAGAAAAGCACTTTTAGCACAATATTTTGAGCAATTTAAAGAGAAACCTAAAAAGGGTTGATTTCTGGAAGCAAAGAATGGTATGTGGCTTTTTAAAATCAACGAATAAGAAACATATTGGATGTACTGCAGTTTTTAAAAATCTGATCAAAATGTACCTTATATATTACAGGAAGCAGCAATAAAGAAGGAAAATTTCGGAGAGGAAATTGATGAAAATGTATGCCAACAAAGCATCTATACAAACTGAGACTTGTTGGTGAGTAAAGATAGAATTCTTTCTTGGCCAAGTGTGATTGGACACACAAGGAATTTGTCTTGGTGCAAATGCTCTCAGTATACATAAAGGAAAAAATACAAGACAAGCCACGGAGAAAGATGGATTTTAACACCATAGTGTGTTCACCTCTTTTAGTGTGAAAAATATGGAACATGTTGTGATGCATTTCCACTTCATTAAAAAAAAAAATGCCCTTGTTCAGGTCATCGACCAAAAGTGGGCAACTATGGCAACTTTATGACTTGTGGACTTCAACTCTCAGAATTCCTGAGCCAGCATGGAATTATGGGAGTTGAAGTCCACACATTGTAAAGTTGCCACAATTGTCACCTCTACCATGGACTAGCAATAGCAATCACATTTAGAGTTATGTACTGCTTCACAGTGCTTTACAGCTTTCTCTAAGCAGTTTACAAAGTCAGTATTTTGCCTCCAACAAACTGGGCCCTCATTTCACTGACTTTGGAAGGATGGAAGGCTGAGTCAAACTTCAGCCGGTAAGAATCAAACTGCCAAACTGCTGGCAATTGGCAGTCGGCAGAATTAGCCTGCAATACTGCATTCTAATCATTGTGCCCCCACAGTGTTTAAATCTGGAGGCCAATCAGTAGAGGGAAAAGTGTTAAGAGACCTCTGGTTTTGTCTTATTTTTTTTCCTGTTTCTACCTAAGCACTTCTACTGCTATTCTATAAATTACTATAGAACTATCAACTACCCAAACTGTTTGTCTATTGTTGAGACAATGGAAGAATAGCAATTTATTTCACTTCTGAGCAGAAAACAAAAACAAATATGAAACCAGTTCAGTGGCTTGCAACTTACCTGCTGATGTGTGCTTGAACTTTTCACTCTTCTTCTTCCTCCATTTCCATGGTTTGAAAAGTCTTCCTAGATTGGCAAACTTGCTTCTCCTCCTTATGGGAGGGGTGTGTGTCCCTGGAACTAATGAGTCTGAGCGCATTGCAGCCAGTCTCTCCACTTCCTCAGCTGGGTTGTCACAAAAGAAAGCAAAAGAAAAAGAGAAGAAGGCCATCTTAGTAAAACAGATGGGCAATATTTATCCATGTTGAAGCCCCATTCGGAAATTGGACCAAATAAGTGCTACCAAAAACACCTTAATTTGCAGCATTTTGCAACAAATGGTTTCTCATCCAGGAAGAGGATCCCTGAGACATCAGACAGAACTTTCCCTTCTAGATTATGAAGGAACTTTCGGAAGATTTTTGAGGCAGTTTGTTTCCTGTTTATCTTTAAAAAATATATGGGAGGACTAGAAGAGATCTGGATGACACAACTTAGAGCTGAACTAGAACTCAAGACATTGCCTGCCACTTCTACAACATGCATTGTCAAAGGATTATGCTGATATTGCACAAGTCTGGGAATCCAGCTTCTTTGGAAGTGTTGAAAATGCAGTTTGTGTGCCCCTACAATGATACATTTCTTAATTTCCCCTTTCTTCCATTTCATTTAAGGAGGTTCTTGATATTGGAGAATGTAAAGAGTCTACAGCAGAGGTGTCAAACTTGCATTGTCATAGCAGGATCACATGACGTATCGCGACTTTTCCCCCCCTTCGCTAAAATAGCCGTGAGCGTGGCCAGCACGTGATGCATCCTGGTCACAAGCCGTGAGTTTGACAGCCCTGATTGAAAGCTTCTGCAATTTATTGCTCAATTTCTTAATTAAATGTGAAATGTTTGACAGTGACTTTGGTACATACATTGTCCACTATATCTCCTTTAACCCACCATCCTGGGCAATCTGCCTTCCTTAAAAAGATAATAAGCCTCAGATATGATTGAATGTTTTTTATTCAGAAATATCAGGCAATCAAAGAACATTATGGATATTGAGGTGGCTGAAGCTAAGTTTATTTCATCATTATGGATCTTTTTAGCAAGATTTACTGACATTCAAATCAATTGGAATATATCCTTTCAATGATTTTAAAGTGGTCTGTGGATATTTGAAAAAAAAGGGTGAGTTGCTTGTTTTATTAAATATCTTGCAATAAATACTCAAAGAAAATAGTGTTGTATTTGTAGATTATTTATGTAACGTGTAAATCACAAATACGCAGTATCAATTACTGACAAACCCTAGCAATTAAAATTAGAAATGATAGTAAAATATTACTGATAAAAACCAAATAAAAGTGACACAAAATAATCTGCAATTATCATATCATCAAAATCATTAACACAAATTATTACATGAGAAGAGTAAACAAAAAGTCAATGAAACATGCAAAATATACATAAAATGAAACATATCAAAATACATGACTACAATAAAAACGAACAGCAAATAAGCTATTGTGCAAGAAAGCTAAATAAGCTAAAGAAAAATAATTTTTGGGATTATTTGTTGAAACATGACACAGAAAGGCAATTGACGAAAGGGAATTCAAAAGTGCTGGTATATTGCTTGTCTCAGATTGGCACTGAGGTAAACAGATGGTTAAAACTCATCAGGAGTGTATGGGGAAAGATAAATAATTGTTAAAATGAATGTTCTTAAAGTTAGACATTATGTACTTCAAGGGATTCCTATGTCAATATCTTTCAAGTGTTTTAAGCAGACTGGTAAATAATTTATAAATTTCTATGGGAAGAATAGCCCCTACAAAGAAAATGGTTTTAATTTCACTCATTTGCAGCTTCATTTGGGGACATATATTTAATTCTACTTTTTATGAAATTTAGAAAACTGGGATAAAATGTTTTTATTTGACTCCTCTGATGTGGTAGGGGTTTCATGCCTTTTTAAAATAATGCTCAACTATATTTACAGCACAAAAGGCAAGTTGGAAAATATTGAGAAATATAATGTTGATCCTTACTCATATCATAAGCTTACACTTTGGGCTAACCCTGGTTTGAAAAATCACAGGTAAAGTTTTTTGAAAGGAACTTCTGAGTGGATGAAGGTATCAATATTTTAAATCAAAATTAATCAATTTTAAACATGATCATTGTCAAATATCAGTTTATATATGCCAGGTTTTAGCCAACCATTAGTAGCAGGAGCAATTAGACAACTTTATAATGTCTGAGAAATAATCTTTTTTGAAGAAAAATTAGAAAAACACAAATAATCAATGATCATCACTGCTCTGTTCCAAGAACAAGCCCTATATGTAGAAGCCATATTCAAAGTGATTTGTGCCTTTTTCTCTTTTCTGCTTGGCCCTCTTTTCTATAGAAACTAGAGAGCAGTTTTCAGCTGTTCTTTGTTTTTGCATTTGTCAAATGTGCCAGTGCCCCATGTTGTTTCCCACTGGATATTGGAGAATTAATTCTCAAAATTCAGTTAGAATACTTTATTATTCCAAATTTTGGTCTAAATGCCTTCGTTTTACAAAGCTCTTGAAATATTACCAACAGCGAAAAACTTTTTGGATGATTATACTGGTTTTTCTATAGACTAGAATATTTTAAAGGTACAAATCAGTTATTTGCAAGAATTTTGGAATTCAGAGTTGATATATCTTATGCTGACAAACCAGTAATAAGATTATTTGTGTCAAGCATCAGGGGATTCAGGCAGTTCAAATGAGTATAAAGATTTATTGCAAGCTTAAGCTCTGTACAAGAACCTGGCCAACTAACAGTCAAGGGAAATGAGCAGGAGATAAGAAAAGCATTCAAGGTGACCTGGACATAGATCTCTTGTGGGCATGCAGAGACTATGACATGAGGCATTTTTTGACCCCTCACTTGGGCTCAGCCTGGTCATCTTCTACAATCTGATGACATTTAAATGCTTCTTCATACGAAACATATATTTAGGATATTTAAGATAACTCAGCAATATTTTTCCATGTTTATTGGACTCTCTAAAAATGTTTCAAAAGGATTGGTTGCCCACCTCTTTATGCAATAGAAAATAATGGGGAGAACACTCCATATATGATATACATTTGTCCTATTGTTTTGGTTCAACTTACAACCATCATTTAGTGACCATATGAAGTTACAACAGCACTGAAAAACTTATGACTGTTTTTCACAGTCTTTACGTGGTCATATGATCAAAATTCAAATGCTTGCCAACTGGTTCATTTTTATGACCAGATGGTCATAAGTCAAGGCTACCTATTTTGCAAAGCATACATTATGGTTTAGCAAACCATATAGCTGCAACCGTGTTCTATTCAATAAATACATTGAATAGAACACAGTTAAATATATTGTAGCTAACATCCTATGTAAATCTTGCTTCCCCCCCCCCTCTTCCACATCTACTTCTTTCTCTTCCAAATTCAGAGTATCACAACAAATTGTTTAAATTAACTGAATCAATGGTGATGCTTAAATCTTCATGATGAAGCCTCTGCTATAAGAATGACAGGAAATATGGCCCATATAATTTAAATCGTTGATTTGCAAGGGTTAGGAGAATTGAAAGGCGATAATTTTCTCTTCTCTTATTCCATTTTATTTTTACTCCACATTTTACTTAGATTTCTTGAAGTGTTGAAGAACACTTTACACTTATATGAATCATAAGTAACATATTCCAATAGGGCTAAATCTGGAACCAACCATATACTTAAAGGAAGGGCATTAAATAAAAAAGCATTAGGCCCCTTTTATACAAGCCCTGATCTTCCTTGTTATACTGAATAGAAGTGAACCTGTTACAACCATTTTCCTAAGCAAGAAACTGAGAATTAAACAAAATTGCTCTAAAGCAGTTCAGAATGATGTTATATGGATATCCATTCACCTAGTTCTATAATAAAACTCATCAAAGTATATCATATCCATAACCCCACCTTGCTTGTACTCAGCTACTCAGCGGATGGCAATTATGGCAGCCATTATACCTTTTCTCTTTCAGTGGCTCAGCGGTTTCTTCTCCCACTCAGTTTTAAGGAGGCTTCATTAATTGTGTAGCTACTGCCAAAGAAAAAGTGAACTCTAATAACGAGAATCTGTTACTCAAAAAAAACACCCAAACCCACCATTCTGAACAATTCACACCAGAGGTTTAATGTGAACAGCACAAAAGGGGTGTGTGGCTAGTATTTTTAACATTAAATCTCATTCATAAATGTGAGACCACGTTGTTTGGGAAAACGTTCACCTCCCAAGGCCGAAATGAACGCCAAGCATATTGGATTAGCTACTGCTGAGAAAGAGGCATTGTCTTCTGAATAACTGCTCATTTATAGTATTTCCCAATGCAAAACTTCCATCATATTTTTATCCCCACAATCAATAGAAAGATCAGTCATTGTAAAGATAATAAACGGATATAATTGGTATCGTCTATTAATCTACTAGCCAGCTTTGAATTTCCCTCTCATTGCCAAATCAGTGGGCGGTGCCAGGTTCTCAGGCTTTTTCGGAAGCCCAAGAGGGTGGCGATGGGTCTCACACTGCAAGGAATGGAAGCCATGACAGAAAAGCCTCTTCTCCTGGACCCTGCCAGCTGCAGTTCCTTGGCTGATGGGATGGAGAGCAGGTCTCTTTCTGCCACAGTGAGTGGGGCAGATCAATCCAGTTGGGATGAGACAGTTACCTGTACCCATGCGATAAAGGGCGTGATAACCAAACCCTTGAATTGGAAGCAAATCAGCGACCAGTGCCATTTGTACAACAGTAGTGTCGCATAGGCCACCCTAGGGGCCCCTAAGACCATTCGCACTGCTGTATTTTGTGCCAGCTGTAGCTTCCAAATGCTCCTCGAGGGTAGCCCCACGACATAGACTGCAATAGTCCAAACGTGAGATGGACTAACCAGGGCATGAATGACTGAGTGCAGTGACAATCTAAGAAAGGGTGCAATCTGAAGTTGTACAAATGCAGAAGTATTCAAGGCAAAGGGAGAATACTTCTTTCCTTAGAGCACAAATTTAAACTAATGAATTATCTGCTGACAGATACCACCATCCAATTGGACAGTTTTAAAGGGGAGCTGGACAATTTGTGAAACAGAGGGCCATTGTCTCTGGATTACAAACAGCAGATACCAAGTGCTCAGGACTACAACAGAAGGGAGCTGTCCCTCTCATGACTTCTTGGTGAGTTTCCTGAAGCCATTACTTTAATCACTGTGTGGTACATAATGTGGAACTGTGATACTGTATAATGTTTAAATTACATTATCTTTATCATCACTGTTTTATGTATGTTTTACTGGGGATATTGCAAATGTTTTATCAGTTATTTGTGGTGATGTACAGCACAGCTAAATGTCCTGAGTTTTGCAGGATTGGTGGTATATTACTGAATAAATTGTAATAAATGAGCTATAAAAGTCTTTCAGCAGGCCTCTTCTAATCTTAATCTCTAGGTAAATCAGTTGTGGGTTGCAACAGTTAGGCAATAGATGTATCTACCAGTTGTCCACATTTTTGCAGCCCAAATCTGGTAGCCCTAATTTTGTTTTTCTTTTTTCCATACAATATGTCAAACAATTATTTCAATGGAATAATAAAAGCCTTCTTACTAATACCATTAGATTAAAATATCATTAACTCTGGGTAAATTGTGCCCTTAGCAAAATGTTATCAAGAGTTTTGAGCACTCATGGAATTGGGCTGGAATGAATGCAGCTCTTTGATGAAAAGATAGACATTCCAAAAGTTTCCTCCACCTCCACCTTATTAAAATTGAAGAAGCTCACAAAGTTGTAGAACATCCACTTTCAACAGGTTACATTGGGTACAGTAAATGAAAATACTGTACTAACAAGTATAATTCACGTAAAGAATTTCTTTCTCACTCTAATCTACTTTTTCAATATGGCATTCCAGTTGCTCTTAATGATATCAACAAATCTGGAGGAGATGCTTGAAGTTACCATGATTTTATTATGGATTCCTCTGAGTCTAGGAGAACTCTGGTGATTTTCAGCTTGTAACTGAGGAGGCATGCCATCTCTGAGGGCTAAGTCAGATTCAATACAAGTGGCTGTTAATTTGATAACAAAGAGTGAGGGCTTTATATTTTGTCAATATAAGCATGTTGACAAAAGTTGCTTTTAACTCTTGAAACACTGTAAAAAAATAACTCTTCTACTTCTTGCCATGGTGTTCTGATGAGTTCCTCTGGTCGTACTTTAAATGAAACTTCTCTCCACTTTTAGAAGAGCTTTTCTCCATTTCTTGACCCATGGACTGTTCTTGGGATGACCCAGCTTTTTTGCCTTCAATTGTTTCCATTAAGCAGCCTTAAGGTACTGGCAGAATTTACACAGCAAAAAATCTGTCCCTTATTTTTTCAAGCCTTTATGGTTCTCTTAATAGCCTGTTTCTTTTTCTAACTTAATTTTTGTTGGAAAATTTATGGCAGTCCAGTTAAACCACAACCTTTACATATCTTTCTAACTGTTTACCTGGCCTTGAGCTTAAATAAGGCAATTTTACATGAGGTATCAACATTTTACAACTAACTTCATTTTAGAAACCAATTTTCACCAAAAGCTAGCATAATACCAGCCAAACAACTTCCAAATAAAAGACTATTGGCTAATCCATATGAGTAATTGAGATTTAATAGAACTTTTACTTTTTCTAGAATTAAAAATCCTATTACCTTAAAGGAGAGGTAATCACTGTATTTCTAAATCAATTTCCTTAGCAAAAAATGGGAAAGTACAGAATATAGAGTTTGAAAAGGATCAAAGCAGCATACAGAAAATAACTACTAGCATTAATAGTTCTAACTCGATAAACTTCTGTCTTTGCTGAAAAATACTCTTAGTAGAATTTTTGCTACTTGCTGCTAAAATGCCCCCTGGGTACACCTCCCAAAGGCTGACATAAAAATATTGGATCAGAGGTTCCAAACAGGGGTGTCCGTGGAGGAGTATCCAAAACATTAAGATGGCATTTGTTAACTGTGCAACTGGATCCTGTTCTTTTTTACATGTATTCATACTTGACACATGTTAAAAAGGGGGGAATTCAATCACAGGCTGTACATTTCATTTTTACTTTTTTACCTCCTGAAGAGATGCCCTGCCAGATAGCCATTTTTTTGTGGGCGGAGGGGATGTTTAAAATGTGAATTAGTAGAACCTGGGAAATAATTTTAGCTCACAAGTCAGATTAGTCTTTTTAAGTTTGATTAGCTTGTCTAACCAGCTAGTCACCAGTTGTTTTGGGATTAGAACTAGAATTCCCATATATTCTACTCAGATTAGCAGCAATACCTCAGAATTACAGAACAAACCTTTTCTAGACTTAGTTTGAGTTTCAAAGAGATCAGATGTTGCATCTCGATCAAAAGCTTTTTCCATTGACTCTTCATTTGGAGCTAAAAATTTAACTTGAAGGACTCCAATTATTTCACTGTAAAAGGGAGGGATCCTGTAGCACGGTGACTTGAAATATAATTGTTCAGAATGCATGGTTTAAACAAATTTTATTTCAATTCATGGTGTCACAGGATCCCTGCATTTTACAGATGAACAATCTGGGTGACATGATCCTATCAATGAGCTACCTGGGTGGACCTGGAAAGCTATTTTCTTAATGCCCCATGGAAACCTTTGATCATGGTCTCTGTCAATTAATTGGGCTTACTTTCTAAGTGTCAGAACATCATACAAAATTCTAAAGATGTTCTAGACATGCAAAGATTATATTCATCAACCCTGCCAGGCTTCCTGGCCTGTTCTTAGCAATAAATCACCGATCTCCTGACACTTAACAGTTTATATTCAGCAGTTTGATTTTATTTTGGCTGAAAATTCTCAGGCACAGTTTGGTTAGAGTCTTCCTCAAAGTAAAGAGTGAAACAATATTCAAAAGGTGATTGCCCACGGTAAGTGCAAAAGGATAAAAGATAATTACACTTACAGAGGCTTAAACTCACAGCTTCCTCCTCCTACGCTCTCTGAATCAGTGGATGTTTGTACATTTGGTGGTCTTGAAGTCAAACCCTTGTATATTTACATGATGGTAATCCCTGGTCTGGGAACTGCTGCTTCCCAACCTCCCTGAGTCAAACTTTGTACCAACGACAGAGCTGACAATCCCAATCCCAACCACCAATTGTGGTTGCTAAGTAAGGACTATCTATTTGGGACTCCTGGGGATCGGGGCGGGGAGGGATGCTACAGTATAACCTCTCTGCCTGGTTGTAATGTGCAAACTCACTAGGGAGAGCTTTCCTGAATAGAAATTCTTCACTGCAGTCATTCTCTAAATGTGGAGGGTAACATTTGGAGAAAAGGGACATGTTTTTATATTCCCCATGTGTAATTTTATACATTCTTACAAACATCTGAAAAGAGTCATAATAATAATAAATCAGATACAGGTAGTCCTCGAGTTATGATCACAACTGAGCCCAAAATTTATGCTGCTAAAGCCCATGTCACACTGAACCAACGGATGCAAAGAGGATGTAAAATGGACAAAAAAGCTTGCCATCTGTTGGAAAACGCGATGTACTCACTGCCTCCGTTTTGCTTCCTCTCTATCCGTCCAGCATCCGTTTATTGACGTTTCATCCGCTCCAAAGGTTTTGGGTTGCCCAAAACTTTTGTGCGGAAAATGTATCCAGTTCGTCCGTTCTGCATCCGCTACGCATCCTCTAGGCATCCGCTACGCATCCGCGCAACTCCATCCGCCCGGACATGGGGAGGAAGTGGAATGGATGCAGAACGGATGCAGAATGGATGCCTAGCAGATGCAGCACGGAAACAAAGCGTTTAAAATGGAAAAAACCTTCGCAGAGGGGACCTATCTCGGATATTAAGGATGTCTACAGGATGCCAAGAGGATGCCTAGAGGATGCCTAGCGGAAAACCTATATTTCCTATAAAAAGGGGGAGCAACTCATCTGGATCTCACTTTCAGAACAGCAGCCCTGCGGTGCAGACCTCTGCAACCTTCATCTGACTCTTCCTCTTCCACAGCATCCAGTCATGTCCACTGTGGATTGTAACAAAGTCCTTTTGTCAGCCATCATCGTTCTGCAACAGTGCGAAGCCATCTGCAGGCTCTGTGAACTCTACTGCGAGAAGAAAAAGAGGCAGCCAAAAAGAGTCTGGGTCCGAAGATGGTTCGCCAGAAGAGCAGAGGACGGACTGTACAACAAGCTGATGGTGGAGCTCAGGAATGAAGACACTCGGGCGGTCCAGAACTTCATGAGGATGCCTCCAGCCATGTTTGATGAAGTTGTGTAGCGGCTGACACACAGGTTGACCAAGCAGAGCACCAGCCTGGAAACTGGGCTCAAGGTGGCACTCACTCTGCGCCACCTGGCCTCAGGGACCACCTACAGGAGCATGCAGTACGGCTGGAGGGTGCCATCCAACACCATCAGCATTGTGGTCAGAGAAGTGGTACAGGCCATCATCGAAGAATACAAGGAGGAGCTCCTCCAGTACCCCTCCACTGAAGAAGGATGGAAGAAAGTTGCAGAGCAGTGGTATCAGAAGTGGAACTTCCCACACATCGTTGGAGCCATAGATGGCAAGCACGTGGCCTACAAAGCACCACCCAAGTCGGGGTCCACTTATTTCAACTCCAAGGGCTTCTTCAGCATCATCCTCTTTGCCATGGTCGATGCTGACTACAAGTTCATGTACATCGATGCTTCAGGCAGCGACTCATCTTCAGATGCCCAGGTATACAACGCCAGTCACCTCAAGGAGGAGCTGGAACGCAACCTCATCGTGGGCTTCCCAGATCCAGAACCCCTGCCCAACGACACCCAAGATGTGCCCTACTTCATCGTGGGGGATGACGCCTTCTCCCTCACAACCTACCTCATGAAGCCCTACACTTCCAGACTCCTCACCCGTGAAAGAGGATCTTCAACTACAGGCTGTCCAGGGCAAGGCGGGTGGTGGAGAACGCCTTTGGCATCCTGGCCAACAGGTTCCAGATACTTCTCACCACCATGCAGCATTGCCCAGAGACCGTGAGGAGGATCATGGAAGCTTGCTGCATCCTGCACAATCTCATGCGCACCCGCTACCCAGTCTTGCAAAACAGACTTGTGGATCTCCAACAAGGCAATGGGGACATGGAGGCTAGGGAATGGAGGCAAGGGCAAAACCTGATCGACACTGAGGATGTGCAAGGCCCCAACAGAGCCTCACATGAAGCGAAGAAGCAGCGCAACCTCCTGAGACACTGGTGCAACTCCCCAGCTGGAGCAGTGGAGTGGCAAGACAGGATGGCAGATGCTTAATGGATGCTTCCTTCAGCCTGTCTCATCACACGGATGAGATTGGGCCATGTATGTTGGGTGGGCCTACAATGAACAGGGCGTTTAATAAGGAGTTGTGTTTATGTTGACATGTGTGGATAATTATTACATTATTATTGATAATAAAGGGCCATAGGTGTGGCACCTGGGAGGGTGGACCATACAGTCCCACTATGCTTGCACTGAAGGTTTATCTATCCCACTGCTATCCTAACCCATCCCATAGCTATTACCCATCCCACAGGTATCCTAACCCATCCCAAAGCTATCCTTACCCATCCCACAAGCATGCAAAGGCTTAAACCATTTCTAAAAGTTTCCACCAAGACTTTATTAAAAAAAAGAAATGAAGCAAGTGTGTGAATCATAAACAGACTTTATTAACAACAAGCTATAAAACAAAAATGAGTCTCTGGCACTCCTCTTGGTCACTCAGTCTCATGGGTGAAGGGTCCAGGTGCTGTGGAGGTGGCTGGTGCTGGAGTGCTTTTCATCAGCAGAAGCCCCAGCCTCAGAAGAGCGAGCCCGTGCTGCAGAAGCCCCAGCAGAACCAGAGTGAGGGCCAGGGGGCGGGATGGTAGCCCTGTCCTTCTTGCAAGGGCTGGCAGCAGATGGCTGAGGCTTGCTGTGCTTCCGCATGGTTGTGGGGTTGCTGGCTGGCAGGAACCAAGGCTGGCAGCAAGGCTGGCTGGGAGGCTGGCACCAAGGCTGGCAGACAGGCAGGCACCAAGGCTGGCAGGCAGACAGGCAGCAAGGCTGGCAGGCACCAAGGCAGGCACCAAGGCTGGCAGGGAGGCAGGCACCAAGGCTGGCAGGCAGACATGAACCAAGGCTGGCAGCAAGGCAGGCAGCAAGGCTGGCAGGCAGACCGGCTGGCAGCAAGGCTTGCAGGCAGGCTGGCACCAAGGCTTGCAGGCAGGCTGGCACCAAGGCTGGCACCAAGGCTTGCAGGCAGACATACAGGCAGGGCAGGCAAGGCAGTCGATGTGTCCGGCAGCAGGTCTTTCCTCTGAATGGCGACCTGCTTCCGAGCTGCTTCTGTTATATCCTCGGGGCTGACGCAATGCATCCTCCCCGCATGCGCAATTAATGCCAGGCATCCATTAGGCTTCCGCTGTGCATCCGCTGTGCATCCGTTTCATCCGCTGTGCATCTGCTTCATCCGCTGTGCATCCGCTCTGTCATCCACTGTATCCGTTCCGCGTTCGCTTTGCTGCACCCCCCTGGAAGCCTAGCGGATGTGTCATCCGCTCCCATCCACTTCCATCCGCTGGGCTTCTGTTCCGCATCCGCTTTCCATGCGCCCTGCGTCCTCCCCGCGTCCGTGTTATCCGCTCCAGTTATGCATATTTTTGCCCCTTTTGAGAGCGGATAACAACGGATGGAACATTTTGCTCGTCCGTTGTGTCCTTTTTGCATCCGTTGGGCAGTGTGACATGGGCTTAAGTAAACATTTGTTAAGTGAGTTTGCCCCATTTTACCACTTTTTTCCCCACAATTGTTAATTGTTGCATATGGTTGTTAAGTGAATCTGGATTTTCCATTGATTTTGCTAGTCAGAAGGTCACAAAAGCTGATCACATGACCTTGGGGCCCTATGCAGACATCATAAAAATGAACCAGTTGCCAAGCATCTGAATTTTGATCATGTGATAATGATCTGGTCACATAAGCTGAAAGGGTCATAAGTGTGAAAAATGGCCATAAATCTCTTTTTTCAGTGCTGTTGACACTTTGAACAATCACTAAATGAACTGTTGTAAGTCATGCACTACCTGCATGTAATACTACTGCAATACTTTAGAAACAAGTGAACATTCCTCTTTTGGTGGTCTTATTGAATGATCTTGCAGTGGTATTCCTATGAAGATCAGTCTTTCACTTATCAAAAGGACGTGCTGTGTCACACTGAATTTAGAAAGCCTGGCAAAATTGCCACCCACCAACAATATGAATCTAGTTTCCTGACCATTTCTATCCCATATGGACCTATTGGACATAGAAGTCTTATGGCAGAAACAATAGAGGGACACCCAAACATGGCATTTGTGCAGCACAGAGTACTTATGATGAAATAAAATGCATTGTAGAAAAGATACATCCCAGTTTAGTCTTGCACTAAAATTGGCCCAACACAGCTGTTTACAACATAACACTGGTTCAGCATCATTACATCTCCATGTAATAAACAGTTTCAGCAATGAGGTATCTGAGATTTCTTTATAATACTTTTACAACCTGAGCATTTTCTCAGAAATGTCAACCAGCATGGCTAATGGCAAGGCTGACTGAAAACTTTGTGAATTGAAGTCCATATCGAGAAGGTACCAGGCTGAGAAAGACTGCCTAATAATAATAGCACTTAGACATATATACTGCTTCACGGTGCTTCTTACAGCTGTCTCTAAGTGGTTTACAGAGTCAGCATATTGCCCCCAACAATCTGTCCTCATTTTACCGACCTCGGAAGGATGCAGGGCTGAGTAACCTTAAGCTGGTGCGAATCGAACTGCTGAACTGCTGGTAGCTGGCAGTCAGCAGAAGTAGCCTGTAGTACCCTTCTAAGTATTGCACCAGCACAGGTCTTGGAAAAATAACATTATCTTATTTATAAGCTATGAAGAAAGTTTCTATTAGCAATGGACTATGAACAAAATTGACTATGTCGGTAATGTCATTTCTATTTTCATTTATCTTGATAGTGTATAATTTGGAGTTTTCTTACTATGCAAATTGTTAACTACACCATCACAAAGAACCAGTTTGTGAGAGTTTAATGCTGAAATGTTTAATTAGAAAATGGATTAGGAAGGTATCAAGAAGCAAAATCCCTCCCTGTAATTTTGCCTATATAGCTTTCAAGCCATTACCTGAGCTTTTTTAATGGAAAACTTGGAGATATAGTGCCATACTTTTTAAATTCACCTACTCTCTCAATTGACCAATTATTCAGCTGTTATTATGCAGCATTACTAGAGGCAGAAAAGAATCACAGTGTAAACATCTGCCAGTATTTGAAGCTCTAGCAGTTCTCAAATTAATGAAAGATATTAACTAAAGGCCTGACATGCGTTGCCATAATCCAACTACAGCCAAACTATTCACAGGCAAGCAAACACGTTAGTAATTAAGCTTTACCCATAGAACTCAATTAGGTACAGAGATGGTATTCAGCAGGTTCTGACCAGTTCTGGAGAACTGGAAATTTTGAATAGTTCAGAGAACCAGCAAATCCCACCTCTGACTGGAGATTTTACAGTATCCTTCCCCTACCATGCCCACCAAGCCATGCCCACAGAACCGGTAGTAAAAAAAATTGAATTCCACCACTGGTTAGGCAGCTCCTTTCTCTCCCATAACTGAGTCTATGTTAGATTTGCTTAATGTCTAAACAACAATCTGGGTACCAAACAACTTCATTGTAGTTGTACCAAACAACTTCATCAATTCTTTTGAAAAAGACCCCAGTGCTCACTATGCATGTCTACATTACAAATTGAAAGATGCTTTGGATTTGTTTATCATCATGGCATCCAACCAGAGAACTCCATAAAGTACAATTCTAACTTGCAGAACTATCTAAAGATACCCAAAGGTGCTTTTCCAAAAGGCAACTAGACTTTCTTAATTTTTTTCCTTGAAAACATTTCACTTGTTGGATGAGAAGCGAAACATTTTGAAGGCAAAAATAAATAAATAAATAAATTCAAGGCAAAAATCAAGAAAAATCAAGAAAACATCATTGGGAAATGGATGATGATGATTGAGCATCTCATTGATATGGAAAGATACATGTAGATCTAAACAATATGCCCCAAGAATACTAGTTCCAATTTGTGGCCTTCATGTTGGGGTGGGGGAGTGGCCTTCATGTGCTGAAAATTGAATTAATTTATTTTTTTTCTCTTTTGTATGCTGAGTCTTTTCCTCAGGAAGCCATGAAAGTCTGCTAAGCCTGACCTCAGAAGATAATAGGATAGTTTATTGGCCAAGTATGATTGGACACACAAGGAAATTGACTATGGTGCATAAGCTCTCAGTGTACATGCAAAATAACAAAATAATAATCATAATAACAAAGGATAATAATCACAATAATGATACCAACAGAGAAGTAGGGGAACAGATGAGAAAGTTAAAAGTAACATAGCCATACTACATGGGTAATATACTGAAACAAAAGACAGAACTGTGTAAATTAAGTGTTCAGCAGAACAATGGCATGAGGGGAAAAATTGTCTCTGTATCTAATTGTTTTAGTATGCAATGCTCTGTTTCATCATCAGTGGTGGGATTCAAAATTTTCTACTACTGGTTCTGTGGGGGTGGCTTGGTGGGGGTGGCAGGGGAAGGATACTGTAAAATCTCCATTCCCTCCCCACTCCAGGAGAAGGATACTGTAAAATATTCCCTCCCCACTCCTGGGGGAAGGTTACTGCAAAATTCCCATTCCCTCCCCACCCCACTAACCTGCTTTCCAGTCCTGTTCTCCTGTGCAGGGCAACAAAAGAAGACCCAGCCGATCAGCTGGGACTCGGGTGGCAGAGAATAGATGGGGCAAGGCCAGTCAAAGATGGTATTTGCCAATTCTCTGAAGCACTCAAAATTTCTGCTACCGGTTCGCCAGAATTGGTCAGAACCTGCTGAATACCACCTCTGGGCATCATGTTGCATTTTTCATCTTTTCATTTTGCATTGAATCTGCTACCTTAAAACTTCATTAAACATACTATACAGGTGAAAGAACATGGTCCCGTGTTTAATAGAACTGAGGGATTTCTAATACAAAAGATGTGACTCAAGATATGATATTGCAGCACTGAAAGATTATTCGTTCAGCATCCTTCTTCCAGAGCTTCTAGATTCATTGAGTTTGCTTTTTTAAAAAAACCGAGTGAATATAAGCCCTGGAAGAAGAGTCTGAGTTTAGCACCCACTTCACCTATATCTATGTGTTAATTTTTCAGCAATCTCCCCTTATTCAAACAGCAGTAATCTCTACCTTCAAGTTATGCTGAGAATCTTTTCCTTTGCACAGTTAATCTAATGTCCAATGAACTTCTTTATCATCTTCTCACCACCTTCAAATGCATATTCTCATACACAGAAAAATGCCATCCCCATGCTTTGCTGTAACTTTGCTTCTCTTGTGGAAGAGCAATATTAGCAAGAAAGTAAAGAAAGCGTGCTTTCTTACTGTGACTGGATTCACATCCAGTGCGAACCAATATTATGTGTTTATTGTTTGTTATTGCCAAGGCAAAACCAAAAAAACCATTTCATGCTTAACATAGCTTAATTTGGCATGATATTCTTACTTATGATTTATTTATGTTTCCACCAGAGGTGGTATTCAGCAGGTTCTGACCAGTTCTGGAGAACCAGTAGCGGAAATTTTGAGTAGTTCAAAGAACCGGCAAATCCCACCTCTGACTGGAGATTTTACAGTATCCTTCCCCTGCCATGTCCATCAAGCCACGTCCACAGAAACCAGTAGTAAAAAAAAATTGAATCCCACCACTGGTTTTCACCATATTTCCCAGATAGTACTTGTGTAAAGGAACACAGAATTTTTAAAAGTTTGTGAAGATTCATTATACATCTAGCTCTTTGAAAAGGGGGCCTTTATTCACATATATGAAGAATTCCACAAAGGATGTTCTGAGATCATTAACAAAGGATAAGATGAAATAAAAAAGATAATGGTTCCATAAAGTCAACCTCGGTTTATATTGACTACCAATACACAACCATATAGGTTTCTTAGCAAAAATAAGGCAATGGTTTGCCATTGTCTTTTTTCCAAAATATCTTTTTACTTCCAAGTCTAGCTTATAGCCCTGGGTATTCTGAATAGTCCCTTGGTTTTCTGCTCAAGTGCTAACCATGTCTGGGCTGTATCTGAGATATTGATATTGTTCCTATAAAAATAATTGAGGGCACCCGGATTTAGCCATTATCCACAACAGATTAAACTTTCTATTAGATTGGTAATCCTTTTGTTTCAGAGAAGCAAAAACAGTGCTACTCTTTTTTCAGCGAAAACTCACAATTTTACATTTCATTAGCAACAGAGCAATAATAAAGCAGATAATTGTCAATCCTTGGACTCTGTCCCATTGTCCCCATTGCATAAGAAACTATAAAAATACATTGTATGTTATAAAATGTATAATACTAATCCAAATATGGAAAAAATGGGGGGAGCTATGGCTTTGAGACTTTTGGAAAGCATTGCACTACAACAGAGTGATGTGTTTTAAGTAATTATCTTTATTGTTTGGACTAGCAGACATCAGCTTCCCAGGATTTCAAACACTTATAGAAGATTTCAAGTATGAGACCGAAGCTGGGAATTCTTGCATGCAAAATAGATACTGCTTCATTTAGTTATATCAGGAATCTCCAGACCTGGTGAGTGTAAAACTTGTGGACTTCAACTCCCAGAATTCCTCAGCCAACCATGCTGTATGATTAGTTAATAATTTATAGTTATATAATATGATTGTTTTCCATGTCAGTGGTTCTACTTGTCTTAGATACCTTCAGAAGAAGTGTGGTAAACTAACCACAAGACATACCCCAAACAGGTGATGGCATGAGTATTAGTGCCTTCATCAACAAAGATGTCATGAAACGGCCCCCATGAGGGAAAAATCTATAAGAAGACTTCTCTAAAATCCATCATAATTATAGCTAGCATTTGGTAAGAAACTACCATCACTGTCACTTGGATAATGTCTTCTCTTTCTTTGAGATAGAGACATGGATATATGGTAAACTTAAATATACTATCTCTAGACCAGCAGTGTCAAATTCAAGACCTGGGGGCTGAATCCAGCCCACGGGGTCCTTATATCTGGCCCACAGGGCCATCCTGGAAATAGCAAAGGATCGGTCCACGGTGCTTCTGCCACCAAAAATGGAACTCAGGAGGGCTGCACATAGCCTTCCCAAGCTCCGTTTTCACTGTCAGAGAGTTGCAGGATGCCATCCCAGCTGAAAACAGAGTTTGGGAGCCTGTCTTCACTGGCAGAAACCTTGGGTCACTACAGGCGCCCCCCTCACCTCCCTGACATGAATGTTATCATGCTGGCCATGTCCACCCTGGCCACACCCACTCTGGCCCCCCAAGGTCAAACACAACCTTGATGTGACCCTCAGTGAAATCGAGTTTGACACCCCTGCTCCAGACCATGCCATCTAGTCACAAAAAGAGCACAGAACAAAAAAAAACCTCACCCAAAACAAATCTTAGACAGACTGAAGAGCTAATTATTTTTAACCAATTGTCGGAACTACAGTTTACTGCTATGAGATATGCAGCACTGGGTAATTGAATAACACTCTATTTGGAGTGCCAATCAATTGCACAATATGTCAAACTGTCTTTATCCAACCAAAAACTGCTAATGAGTACTGTCAACTTAAGACTTGCTTTTTTAAAAAAAAAATAATTGAGTTAAAGTCTTCTAAAGGATAAGGCTAACAAGCCCTATGACTTCAGCAATATCTTCTCTTTTTTTATGGATGCTTTGTTGAAAAGCAAAGGAAGTTGTGCCAATTGAGGTGAGCCTCAATTGGAAGAAAATGCTAAATAGATGCACAGCAGCATTTCAAAAATGCACAACTGTAGAAGTGTAGCTGTCACATTTTTGGAAGGTACTGCTTTAGAATAGGGTTTGCACACGAAACATTATTCTTTATACCGTAATTTGTTTATTCTTTATACAGTTTGGCACTGGATTTCGAGGACATTAGACATTAAAGGAGATTTCAAGTATTAGATTGAAGTTGGGACTTCTCCATATTAAAGAGAAATTCCTTCAATTGGCTACAGTATGATAATTTTCTATGTCAATAGCTTTTATTGTGTTTAACTTTTCCAAGAAATTTCTATGATGCACAATGCATTTTTTACTGTTATATTTTGTTTTCCATTGCTTTTTGTTTCTGGCTATGTTGTTACAATCTGCAGCCATAAAAATAAACTTAATGTATTACATGCTTATTTCCAGTTTCACTGTTTCACTGTTTGCAATATATAAGTATGATTCAGCTGATCTTTACATCTTTACATCATACTGGACAAGAACGATTTGTTTTTTTTTAAATCCAAACTTTCAAGGACAAAAGAAACAGCCAGAGCTTTTAGTTTCCTTAACTTTTAAAAATAATATTCACTTTGCACTAAACACAGAAGGCAGGAATAGAAACAGAATATTTATTAATGCTGCTTCTGGCAATACTGCCCACATGCATCAGAAGAGCAGGATGTCCTTACAGTCATAGCAGTGTTATAAAAATCTGGAGGCAAAATGGTCCAGAATAAGACTGAACAACTCTGGGCTTCAACTCATTTCATGAGCTAGTTTACCAAAAGCAATTTCTGAAGGCTGCTTATTTACATTAATAGCGGGTTTATGAATGGCAAAACAAGAATGGAAAATAGACTGAAAAAAATATGGTTATATTCTTGATGACAAATAACTAAATTCTGATTTTTTTTCCCAAGAGGTTAGGGCCAGGGGTGGGATCTGACAGGGTTAACTACCAGTTTGATCATTTATGAGGTTCAGTGATTTACGATGTGCTTCCCTTCACACTGCCGGCCGCATGTCTGTAAATCGTCATGCTGCGTGCAGAGAAGCAGCCTTTCAAAAAGCCCTTTTTTCCTGCTTTTTAAACTGCAGCTGTGCCTTGCACGGCAGTTGAAGTTGAAAAAAATCAGGAAATAAAGGTCAGGTAAGAGCCCGGGTGGGCAGGTGGGCAAAAACATCAGCAGACATATGTACTATGTCTGCTGTTCTTCAGAGCTACCGGTTCTACAGAGGTGGACAGAACCGGTAGAAACCCATCCCTGGTCAGGACAGCATATAGCTAACTTTCATTACATAAAACTTTGTGGATTTTAGACTGAAAAAAAATGGTACAAGATCAGTCATGAAGATTCCCAGCCAAATGACGATTTGAACATTGTGTCGGGCTTCAAAGAGTCTACCAGTTTATCTCCTGGAGTGAAGCCTGACACATTATCTTGGTTGGGGAATGAACTTCTGATCCTGCCGTTTATATTAACTTGATCGGAAAACATCTCTTACTTTTGAAGATCCTATCCCAGTTCGACCCATCTCGTATCAGCACGAACATGCGACAAGGATGGGGTGGGAGAAGGTTTATCACTCCAACTCCTCTCATTACCCGAAATGAAACACAAACACTCATTGGGGGAGTTACAGCACAACTTAGCAATTTAAACCACATTCTGTTTGGTAATTAGTTGCATTTAGAATTGCGGGGTGGAGGCATGTAGGACTAATGGGGAGGGCGGATGTTAGTTAGCTGCATAGGGTGGGGCTGCATGATAAATTGCGCTGAGAGACGAATGATCTCAGCGCTGACTTTATCTTGAATATCTGTTGTTGCCGTGTTTGAAGGAAAATGAGCAAAAATAAATGTACTTATTCACAACAAATCCTGTGAGTAATATAGTTTATTGCTAGAATTCCTACGTGTTCAAACGACGGCTAACACATTGGGGGTTTTTTGTGCTAGTGCAGCAAGTTTTCAGTAACCAATTTTATTTCCTTACTAGCATAGTAAGAACAATTTGTGCCAATTAAAATGTGCCGTTCTATATTCATCTGAATTAGGAAATTATATTAAAGCAAAGAATCTCAGACTTCAACCCAGTAAGCAGAATGTACCCCATTAATAAAAAAAATCCATGAATATACAGGTAGTCCTCGATTTATGACCACAACTGAGCCCCAAATTTCTGTTAAGCGAGATGTTTTAGTGAATTTTGCCTCATTTTACAACTTCTCTTGCCACAGTTGTTAAGTGAATCACCGCAGTTGTTAAGTTAGTAATGTGCAGAGGTGGTATTCAGCAGGTTCTGACCAGTTCTGGAGAAATGGTAGCAGAAATTTTGAGTAGTTCGAAGAACCAGAAAATACCATCTTTGACTGGGGATTTTACAGTATCTTTCCCGTGCCACGCCCATCAAGCCATGCCCACAGAACTGGTAGTAAAAAAAAAATTGAATCTCACCACTGGTAATGTGGTATTCTTCTGAACCACTTTTAAGGGCTGGAATCATCACATTACATGGATTCTGCTCCTTCTTAAATGGGCAGATCCAACTGAGGATGAGGACAGAAGAAGTTGAGCTCTTGATCATTCTTGCTTCAAGGCTCCTCCATGCTATTTAATATTTACATGAAATTGCTAGGAGAACTATGAACAAGTGATGATATCCAGCTGTGCATTTACACCCCTGCAAAAGCAGAAGATGCTGTGGAGGTCCTTACGTGGACTTAGATCATGTCAAATTTTTCAATGTTCAGTTTCCAAACATGAGTGGTGCTCAAAAGTTGTAACATGGGAGAAGGCGGAGCTACGTCTCGGTGTTACAGCTG
>BLBF01000002.1:81533541-81547606 GCA_015471245.1 Laticauda colubrina
ACTGCCCAGAAAGTTTGAGGGCCTGTCACAAAGTCAAAGACAAAGAAAATTAATTTTCAAAGCACCAGAAGGCAAGACAAGAACCAAAGGATGGAAACTCATCAAGGAGAGAAGCAACCTAGAACTAAGGAGAAATTTCCTAACCGTTGAGAACAATCTGCCTTCAGAAGCTGTGGGTGCCCAATCACTGGAGGTTTTCAAGAAGAGACTGCACTCAGCTACTTGTCTGAAATGGTATAGACTCTCCTGGCTTGTGCAGGGAGTTGGACTAGATGACCTCCCAAGGCCCCTTCCATTTCTGTTGTTCTATATTCTAAGTGGAGAACTTGAAGGGCAGCAAAAATGAATAGATAATGTCCAGAAAAGTAAACTTTCACAGAGGTTTAAAAATATGAATTTAATTCCATTTAAAAGCCATGCTCTCTGTATAGATGGGAAACCCCGACCAGCGGAGCTTATAACATGAATCAAAAAAGGTGAGGGTGCCAAGCGATTCTCCTTACTTTTTGATTTATTACTACATGCAGCATGCCACAGGCAAAGAATTCTTTAATTCCTCTCCCTGTGAAAAGCCACAGAGGCTTCAGTATCTCTCCTCCCTCATCTCTACGAATCTCAGCTACTCTGGTGATAGAAAAATAGGAGAAGAAACTAAAAGGAGGGCAGTATAAAAGAGATGCTCTGTCAAGATTGCCCCAAAGGTGCTTTTTCATGAGTTAACTGGACTGTCTGGTTTTTCTTTGAAGATGTTTTCCTTCTCATCCAAGAAGCTTCTTCAGCTCTCAGAGCTCTACAGAGCTGAAGAAGCTTATTGGATAGAAGTGAAATGTCTTCAAAGAAAAACTAGAAAGTCCAGTTGCCTCTTGAAAAAGCACCTTTGGGACAACCATGACCTGGAGGACTGAGAATCTTCGGAGACATCTATCAAGGTTGGAGTGTGTTCATACCAGCAAGGAATTAGGATAATTCAAGAGATCTTGCTTTGCAAGTCACAGAAAATGCTGACATACCTGCTGTGTTAAACTAAGTTGGTTTGGCTTAGCCTGTTAGAACCTGTCCTTGTGCTTTATTTATGCATCCATGATGTACCACAACGTGTGAACAAGGGCAGATGCCCAAAGTTAGACCATGCCGCATTGTGCTTAGTTTTTAAGACCCTAGCTCTAGGCATCTACGCTCCATTTCTTTACAGCTGCTCTCTGTTAGCATCCCAGTTTCTGGGAGGTATGTCATTTTCAAATTGCCTGGTGTCCATGGTAATCACTCAGCTTGTCTGAATAGGGGAGTGTTTCTCCCTAGCCCCCAGCCCATTATATTTTTTTCACTCTTGCAAATATACAGGGGACTTTTTCTACATGTCCTACATGTCCATGCTACATGTCCATCTAGAAAAGTTATTTGGACAAAAGATCCAGGCTGGGGACAGTCATTTAGGGTAGGGGTCTTCAACCTTGGCAACTTTAAGACTTGTGGGAGTTGAAGTTCACAAGTCTTAAAGTTGCCAAGGTTGGAGACCCCTGATTTAGGGCTCACTTATGCTTCTGATGTCATGAGGTGTACCAGTTTGAATTTAAAAATAGGATTAAAAAAGGACCGGTTTTTTTTTTTTAAAAAAAGTTTTATTAGCTTTGAAATGAACTATGCATAAAAAAATAGCCATAGGTGGCAAAGTTCTACATATTTTAATCTTGTCCCCTAGGTTGCAATTCTAATTGGATCACATCTCCCCAATTTTGGTTGATAGATCCAAATGCAGGTTTCAAACATGTCCAGCAATCCTCTCAAAATTTGAGAATACAGTGAAGGGTTGAAAAGGAAATTCCCAGGTCCCTATGTCAACTGACACCTGGGAAAAGATAATCAAAGGCCCTTCTGAAGCTTGTTTTCAATAAATCAAGTTTAACTTCACCTTTTAAATTGTTTTCCTTTTCACTTTTTATACCCTGGTATTTTAAAATATGAGAAGCCATAGATGTCCTGCTTTTAACAATAATACCCATTGACCACAGCTGGCGGGGCCTGATTGAGAGCAGGGCAAGAACTATTGGCCTCTGGATCCTCCCCTCTGGACAAAATTGTCAAGGGTTAGTGTTAGGGAGGAGCAGATCCACTGAATCAGTTTAGACTGCTAATCTGAGGATGAATACACTCCTTTTTCTTCTATCATCCCTTTTTCCAAAGGGTCATTGACCTGGAAAAACTATACTCATACCCCTTTACAAAAATCTGTTAGATTTTCCCCACTCCTTCACTAAAAGCCAATGAAAAGCTCAGTAAAGTTTAAACAAAACTTTTGTCCAAATCTATCAAATCTAGACAGCTGGCTGAAGCATTACCCTCCCACCTGGCTTAAGACAAGATGACACTGGGTCACTCTAAGGAAACTAAACTTAAGGATGGCGTGAGAAAGGAATATGGAACACTAAGGGATGCTCCCTTCTGAAGAAACAAGCCAAGGAACTGAAGGAACCGGTAGAAAACAAGAAAGAAATGAGAAAAATCATGCCTGATAATGGAGTTATAATGAGTTGTAAAGGCTAAGAGGGCCAAATCAAGCAAACACACAGTTATACACTTTCCTCTTTGTCCAGATAGCAGATAGAATAGCTACTCACACCTGGTAATCATCAGATACATCTGACTTTCATAGCAGTGGTTATACTGGCTGAGAATGTGAACTCTCTGAAATAGGGACAGAAACACAGCCAATGACCAAGCATAATCTACCATAATTAAAAGAAAAATTGTGATCACTGGAATACCAGTAAGTGCAATTTTACCCAAGCACTCTGTTGAGAAAATATAGACTTCTCTCCACCTCCCCCCCCACCCCCCATACCACTTGTAAAGTTAACACAACAAGAAATCTATAAAGTTGTGGGCAGACAGAAAGTCTGTGTGGAGGCACACAATCCAACTAAACCTTCGTTTTGCTGATGCTCTCCATAGGTTTTAGACTGCTACTCTTAAAATGAAATGGTCACAATGTCAAACAATAGGCACTTTCATATCAACACTGTTACCTGTTGCCAATCCCTCAAGAGCTGCTTAAACCTAACTTGTAGGTAGTTTTTCATTCCGACTGTCTTTAAAATGCTGAGAACAGCAGAAACCAGTTGACTTCATTCCAGGCAAACAGTATCGTGCAAAAATGGCTATCAGTAACTGCCTTGCCTCCCATCTCCATTTTTATGCCTTTGCCTAGTGATTTCCAGAGGAAAATGGAACGTGTGCTGAGAAAGTGAGATGCAGCCCATTTGCCATTAAGGCCAGTGAGAGGACATTGTCTCAGCATGATGCTATAGCAACTGGCAAGCTCAGATGCCAGGTGGAAGAAGCCAAACTCCTGCCAATGCAAAAACAGCTTACCTGCAAGCTCTGTAGAACGTGAGCGTTCCTTTCAATACAACACATGGCAGTTGAGCAAGAAACATATTGGCTCAGCAGTCAAACACAGATGATGTTATGAGACTGTACAGGTACAAAGTTAACTTCTGGAACAGGGAAAAGGCTCCAGGTAGAAGTAACCTACCTATCAATTTTTTTTCAAAACGATTGACTCTGTGAACCCTGTCCATCAAAGAGAGCATGTTTGTAGGACAATGTGAAACACAAAAGTGCTGAAAATGAGCTCTAGAAAAATTAGCCTTTTTACAGCATCTGTGATGTTTGGTAGCAACTGTCAGTCATGTTCAGAGAAATCATATTTCCTCAAAGTAGCAGTGCATAGGGATGAGATGGAAGAAAGGACAAAATTGTTTATTCTACAAATAGAATATTTGTTCTAAATAAAATTGAAGAATATTTTGCTATTTCTATTTGTAACCTTTGGATGGCTCACAACCCAAAGCACAACCAGTGATGGTATTTAGCCAGTTTGCACCGAATCGGGCGAACCGGTAGCAAGAATTTGGCATGGATCGCCAAACCGGTAGTAAGTTCTGGCTGGCCATGCCTCCGATCCGGTTGCCCTCCCGCCTGATGCTCGCTCACTCCGCCCGCCTGACATTCGCCTAAGCTATTTCTTTCTTCTTTTCCCCTCCCGACAATCAGCTGTACATAGATCAGCTGTGCTGGGGTTCCCCTTGCTGAGGCCCAGGAAGGCAAAAAATGGCTCAGCCCCCCCCCCCACTCCATTTTTTTCCTTCCTGAGCTTCAGAAGAGCCTTAGGGGAGCAGAAATGCCCCTCTAGAGGTTCCTCTGAGGCCCAGAAGGCCTAAAGAACTGGTGGGGATTGCAAAAAAAAGAAGAAGAAGCCACGCTCACCCAGTCACATGGTCACGCCCACCAAGCCATGCCCACAGAACTGGTAGTAAATTTTTGAATCCCACCACTGAGCACAACATATTATTTGGATTACCTAATTAATGCATTTTGTGGCTCTCATTCCCTTCTCATTCCTCTATTTTTCCAAAAAATGCTTGTGCCCAAGGTTGATGGAAATGAGGAAGCTTATGGAATGGGATCTAGAACCATCTTCCATATCCAATTGAAGGATCTTGCTTACAACATCTTAATACATTTCTTTAAAACACTTGGCATAAAAATATTCAAGTTTTTTTTTAAATCCTGGAATTTAATTTTCAGCATAATTGGCTTTCATAAAATCATAGAATTGGGAGGGATCATAGAGGTCATCTATGACCGTCTGGGCTCTGAAGTTCCCTTGGAAAGGGAATGTAACAATCTAATTTTTTGGCTGGCAGCATGATGAACCTGCTTTCTTGTAGTGATTCTGGCAGATCTTTCTGGGTTCATAGAGAATTTTGATATTCTTCATAAGTGCACAACATAATGATTAACATTCTATGAATCCATATAGTTCTTAGTAAGACAACCACAGATTGTAAGTTTGTTGAGAAGTCTTGAGAATTGGGCATCAAATTTACATTTAGGACTAAAATCAATGGGATGAAAGGCTGTAACTTGTGAACTATTTAAATAAAACTCAGTGATCATAATTACCATAAAATCTGTATTTAAGGCAAATGTCTTTACCATTTGATTTCCTTTTGCTAGGATCTCTTGCTGTTATATCCCCTCACCCCATTTCCATTTTATCTCCATTGCTTGAGATTTAGACTTTCTGCCTTTATTCCAGGGACTTCACATTTATTTTCACCTTCTAAGTTCCCAAAAACTTTATTTGATTGCAAAAAATCTGATCTTGCATGGAAGCAGGTACACAGAATACTCCACATGCAGTTTCAGTGGACGAAGTTGAACAATAATTTTTCAAACAAGTATCCATCCATCCATCCATCCATCCATCCATCCATCCATCCATCCATCTATCTATCTATCTAGATAACTATCTATCTATCTAGATAACTATCTATCTATCTAGATAACTATCTAGATATCTATCTGGATATCTATCGATCTAGATATCTATTAACAAAATTAATAAGAACAATATTAACAAAATTCATCTGTCTATCTATCTATCTATCTATCTATCTATCTATCTATCTATCTATCTATCTATCTATCCATCTATCCATCCATCTCTATCTCTATCCACCCACTCATCCATCCATCCATCCATCTATCCTTCTATCCATCCATCTATCTCTTTCAATATGTTTGAGAAATCCTTTAGGGAAGTTGATTCAATGGCAGCTGAATACCACTCAAACACACCAAAAACCATAATTTGCTGCTGAAAGAGCAGGCTTTGAGGCTGACTTTACACAAAGTAGCCTTTTTTACATCTATGGTTCTACTCACCAGACAGACTGATGGCCCCCAATTTCTAGCTAGCCGGAGTCATGGTGGGAGCTGTAGTCTGCTACAGAAGGGAGATGCTAAGAAAATCTTGATAAAGAGAAGCAGGTATGATTTTTGTATTGAAGTAAAGTTAGTACTCCCAAAGAAATAAAATTAGGTTATCTGTGTAACCGTTCTGATAATATCAGTCTCATGGGTAATGAAACAAATATAGACCCGGAGACTAAATTTTAATCTAAGAGGTTTTTCCCCTCCTTCCCCTGGATGGCCCACAAGCCAAGGACAGAGAACCTGGGCCTCCCTGATCTTGGTCCAGCACTTTAACTACTATGCCACACTGATTTTAAAACCCTTTTTTAATTTTCAGGAAAGGACAAATCATATCTAAATAGTGTGTTTTAAAGGGTTCATCTAAGAATTATTAGTATAGCATAGACTATGGAGACTATCTTTTAGGGCAGTATAATCTTCCATATATCTTTTTTTCCCCACTTCATATAGCTTTTACAGGACTGTGGCAAGAAAAAAAAGAGAGAATTATATAACCTTAAGGTCCTTGACAGATGGATAACAAAATGTAATACAGTGTAATACAATGTATTACAATGCTGATTTGATACAAGGAACATCTGAAACTGGTTTCACAAAGGAGGAAATATAGGCTGCCTCAATTTGTTTTGGATTGAATTAACTGCACCAAATGTCTTAAAGCAAATTATGCCTTCCTGAATCTGCCACCTTGGGACCAGTAATCTTGCATCCTGCGCCAATCTTGTTTGTTCCTGCCTTTGCTTTTTCTTTTGCCTAAAATTAATTGTACTTCAGTCCTGAGGCCCAAAAGCCTGCTTGTGCCTCAACTGAGACTTCATTTCTCCAAATCAGCCTTCCCTAATCCAGAAATGGGCTAATTCCAGCATTTTAAATTGTCACCCCAACATATCTGAAGCATGCTGGGTTGGTAAAGTTGCTATACGGGTCATATTTGTCAGATAGTTTGATATAAGTTTGATAAAATAAATAAATAAATAAATAAAATAAGAGGAAGGTAAATGTGATTAGGTTTCATGGAAAATACTTTTGTTCAGATGACACAGTATCATCGTAGGATTGCATATTAAGACATTTTACTTTGAAATCATAGGTTTTCATGAAATATTTGGTGATTAAAAATAGGCCATGGTATGTGGGAGAGGCCTTGGGAGGTGGGGCAAAGTGATAGGAACATGAGATAGCTTGCAGCTGGATAGTGGGTGGGGCAAGAGGCTCAGAAGTCATCCTCACTAGTTTTTCAGGCTGTAAACAGGGTAACAGACTTGCAAGATTCTGTTTAATGTAGTTTTGCAATAGCAATAGGAATAGCACTTAAGACTCATATACCGCTTCACAGTGCTTTACAGCCCTCTCTAAGTGGTTTACAGAGTCAGACTATTACCCCAACAATCCGAGTCCTCATTTTACCGACCTCGGAAGGATGGAAGGATGAGTCAACCTTGAGCCTGATGAGATTACAAATTACAGGCAGCCAGCAGTCAGCAGAAGTAGTCTGCAGCGCTGCACTCTAACCACTGCGCCACCTTGGCTTTTCTATAACAAAATAGAATAAGTTTATCTGGTTGTATTTCCTTCCCTGATAAGGCTGATAAAATGTAAAGAAGGAAGGATAGGGACCTTTAAATGTTGTGATTTTTAAAAAGCTAGTCTTTAAAAAAAAAATCTGTTTCCAATCCAAAATGGATGAGTGCCACATTTTGGAGGATTATTGACATATTAGCATATTTATCTGATAGGTCAGTTCATATCCCTGATGCTTAATACAGAATATTACCTCAGATCTCTTCTCAAGAATGACCAGCTTTGATTAGCATGACAGCTACATCAGGAAAGGAAAGGCCACAATCCAAAATTAAGCAGGATAGGGACTATTTGGTGGGAGGCATCAGGAATTCCACAGGACAAAATGGTGAATGTTAATTTCCCCCCATAACTGATCTAAAGTCCTTCAAATGCTACTCCTCTTCCTCCTCCTTTCTCTTTCCTCCCTCACCTACCAACATTATAATTGCATTTCCACCTGAATAATTCTTAGGTATTTATCAATTTTCAAGGTCCACAGACCAGGCTATTTAAAAAAACCACCACAGATTCAAGAACAATTGTTTGTATACGCGCACACACATGCATACACACACATATATTTCAGATGTTTGTTCATTAAATAGTTTAATTGTACACAGAAAGCCATTAGATTGCAAGATATATTTTAAAAATTTTAAATATAGGCATTGAACCTGGCATCTGGATCTTATTAAGTACAACTATGCATGAAGAGGAATCAGTGCTTCGAAAATAGTGGAGGCTAGTTAGTATTTAGTGATTTAAGCAAAAGTTGAAGAAAATATAAAAATCTATGCTATAAAATCTATTCTATTATTCTGCCTTTTATAGCCCAAGGATAGAGATTAGAAATAAGTCCGTGGGAAGTAAAATTTGCAAAGGTTTGACACTGAAGCCAACTTTCCCTCCCTTCCCTTCGCTGAGCCTTTGAAATGAAATTGGATATAAAGGCTGATACATAGATATTTGATTCTTAATAAAACAATGTAAATATTCATTTTGGTATGACACCCACTCTTACAAATGCTGCACATGTTTTCAAGTCTATCAAGATTACAGCTGATTGTTCAGGATTTGGTAAGTCATAATCATAACTCAGTTCACAAAGCTAATCATTATGTTTGGTTTTTTAAAAAATCAACTCTTTTGAAGCACTCTGAATAAGTAATTTGAATCTTATTTAGAATGCATCTAGTATGGCCTTATAGAACTAAGAACGATGAACAGATGATCATAGAAAGAGCTCAGAATTTAGAGTGTCGTCAGTTCGATACAAATCTACATTCAAGTCAGCCCACATTTTAGTCTGCACTGCAGAAAATAAGAAATATATCTGCAACACAGCCTATGTAGCTGGTCTGGGCCAGATGTTTCAAAAGGAATTGTCAGTGCTTCAGTTGAGTAGGAATCCAACAAATCATATTGCTAGAGTCTTTAGTTTAAAACCATCAGGTTTCATAATGGACTAGTAATTAGGAAAAGGAATAATAGTTCATTTAAACCATTCAGATTATCTTGTGGTTTGCTGAAAGGAAAATAAACAGTACTCAAATGAAACAATCTGGACACTGGAATGCATGTAATATGTGAATATATATGATTGCAGCTTCTTGTCTGAAACTTAGAAAGAATAAGCCTAGCGAATTAAGCCCTAAATAGGAGACTCCCTAAGTATGAAGTAGTTGCTTCTTTTAACATAAGATTATAAACAGTATTCTACTGGAGCAACCCTTGTGGCAGAACTGCCACCCAATGCCTGCTCTATGCTATCGCTTGGTGCCAGTCTGCCATAAACTCCAGGGAGACTGGATGGGAGGGGGGGAGTATTCAGGGGTAAAGAAAAGTTCACTGTATTGGTTGGAAATGTGATTTTAAGGTCAGATGACTGAGAACGAACCGCAGCTGCATTCTAACCCATATTAGAAAATGTTCTGAAAACATTTATTTGGAATTTGATTGGACATTTGAAGGCTAGTATGGGGAAAGTACCTAAGGGAAGGGAAGTAAGACTTGGAGATTTGGGCATGTGAATCTCAGTTCTGGCTTTGATCTAATGTATTTCACTTGATTTTTAGTAAACTATACCTTTCTTAGCAAATAGAGTCAAGGGTTGTTATTGCTTAAAAGTTCAAATTGACGGAGATCTGACACTCTTGAGTCTGACCCATCTAGTCCATCAGTCTGTTCTCACAGCGGCCAACCAACTGCACAAAGAAACTTGATAGTCTCTGAGCAGATGGCCTTCAGAGACAGTCACCCTGCTTTCCTTTCCTTCCTTCTCTTCCCCTTTCAATTTTTAGCATCTTGTGAGTTTCATCCTCCAATCTCTCTCTCTTCTACCATCAGCCCTTTAAGATGGGACAAATCAGGAAACAGACTACAGAAAAAATTATTAGAATTATGCTTTCTGGTTGCAAGGTATGATAACAGACTCCTTCTTTCTTTCTTTCCTTCCTTCCTACCTCACTCATTCACTCGCTCTATCACACATTTCTTCTTCTCTGCTATGTGGCTGGTAGAAGACAGAAAACTGCTTTTGTCACAACCCAAGCCCTGGGATGATTGCCAATGAGTTACATCAATTTTTTTTAATGCTCTGCGACCACTTTCAGAGTAATACGGGTAAGGATGCTGCAGAACTATGAATCCAGATCTCTCACATTAAACTAGATCACCTGGTTCTCCACAGACTTTCAGAAGATATCACAATGTCAAACACAGCATGGACCCACATTTCTGATTCACAGCCAGGCCCTCCAGCACCTGTTGTAATTAGATGCGGTGATTTGGCAACTGCAAAGTACATGGTTGCTCTCAGCATGGCAAAAAGTAGAGCTGCCTGTGTATTTTAAATAATCAGGGACACCTACACAATGTATAACAGAGAAAAACAAAAGGCTAATGCTAATGTTATAAATACAAAGTCAAAAGAAATATATTGTCCTAATAGTTAACAATACTGTATTACACAATCTTGTTGTCTGCGTAGGATGAGCTTTCTCATTTTCCTTTCTTTCCTTGTATGCTTCATCACATTTAACCTCTGGGGTTTTGTCAAACTGAAAGCTACCCTTTATAGAACAAGAAATTGAATCGGGATTTCAAAAGAGCTTGCTTTTTAATGGATGTCAATGGATTGTGATTAATTTTCTCTTTCAGATCGGCTGTACTAGCTGCCCATCCTCATCCAAACTAATCTTGCTCAAAATAAGTAAATAAAAAGAGTTTAACGTCCAACAAGATAGACTGCAAAGAAATATGGCAGGAAAGGACAAATGTGTTTGAAAGTTGTCAAAACTAAGCAACGGAATGATCTCTATATGTACTAAATAAATAAATAGAAAATGTTCCTAAGTGATAGATCTAATATATACACATGTAAGATGGAAGAAGCAATAAAACCATCCATCCAGCTAAAGAAATTACAGCAACCTTTTATATAATATCCTTTTCCAAAATGGCTGCACAAATAAAATAAGGTGCCAAAATGGTATGGAATATTCTGAAAAAGGGCTAAATGAAATGGTTGGATGAACAGTGAAGTGGTTTCACATTGTCACATTTTGTTGCAGCCTTCACATGTAACACTTAAAATCCCTACATTTGTTTTTGGAAAAATGGAAAGATTATTTGCCATACTCTGCCCCAAAGATAGCTGAGTGAAGCGTATTTGGCTGCCATTTTTTACCAGCCCAACTTAGGATATATTTAGATCCAGCTTTGATAAAATCATGCAATAAATATATGTCCCAATATATGGATTCTGTCAAGACAACTATCACTTTCAAGAGCAAAAATATTTTTTAGAACACGAGATCAGATCTGAATCTAGAAAGTATTTGAATAAAACTCTGTCTTGATCCCCCTAAGAATATTGTTTTGAGTTCTGGGCAACATGATTCAAAAAGGAGAAAGTTTAGAAGAGAGTTAGCACGATGGTAACAAGTTTGGGAAGCCCAGTATGGAATGACTAAAGGATCTGTGTATATTTAGCTTATGGAAGAGAGGGCTGATGGGATATAAGACAGCAGTCTTCCAATAACTGTTACCGATAATAATAAATAAATGAAATAAAAATAAATAAATAAATAAATGAACTTTAGAAGAGGGAATAGATTCATCTTTTGTCACTGCAGAGGATAGATCATGTGATGGAAGGTGGAAGGAAGGAAGGAAGGAAGGAGAGAGAGAGAGAAAGAGAGGAAGGAGGAAAAAAGAAGGAAAAGGAAGAAAGGGAGAGAAGGGAGGAAGGGAGGGAAGGGAAAGAGACAGAGAAGGAAGGGAAAAATGATGGGCAGGAATGAGGGAGGGAGGAAGGAAGGAAGGGAGGGAGGAAAAAAAGGAAAATTTTTGACATTCCTACTAGCTACCCACAAAAAAACTCATGGGGAAACTCATGGGGATTGGAAATTGGAAAATGCTCCTGCTCAAATGGGATTTTTTTTGAACCTGCCCATGGTCATTCTGTTTCTCTGTTTAGATAAGGAAATATCCTTCTCTAATGACCCAGCAGGTTATTTGTTATTTTCATTAGCAGAAATTAAATTGTAGTATATCCTATATCTAGCATATCTTTGAAGCCACCCCAAGCACCTCTTGTATATTTAGCCATAAGTATATTAGACAAGTAAGAGAACATCACTGATCCTTTTCTTAGTCTCTGTTCATTTTCTAATCATTGCTAAGCATTCAATTTATTCCTGGACATGCTTTACTCCACCCATAACTCTTATACATTCAGTGAGTAACCTCCAACTCCTCATTTGTGCAGGCTGTTCCATAATTAAAGCCTAGTTAACGCATGATATGCTATTTCTAATTCAACAGACAATAAGGATTTTCTCGCATTCACACATTTTTTAAAAAACAAGTCACATTCTTTTTCTTTTTTAAAAAAAAATACACTTTTTTGATTTTACAATTAAAATAGACCAACAACACATACATAAATGTAAGAGAGAAAAAGAAAAAAAGAAAAAAAGAATAGAAAAAAAAGATAGAAGACAATTAAAAACATTTTCATCTTCAACAGTTTGTGAGACTTACTTTTTATTCTTATTTTATGCCATCTACACAATTAATCCTTACATATATCTGTATATCACTACTATGATTCTATCATATCTTCTTTTGCCTTTTAGTGTGAAATCTATCTTTGGTCTATCCATTTGTACCAGCAGTTCCAGCTGTCATAATATATTGAAGTGTCTTTATCTTTTAATGCCAAGGTTAATTTGTCCATTTCTGCACAACTTGAAATTTTTGAATCATCATCTCCTCTGATGGAACATGAGGCTGTTTCCAACATTGTGCAAAAGCCAATCTGGCTGCTGTCAAAATATGTATCATGATATATTTCACTTTTGGGGGGTAGTTGTTTATCAAAGATCCCTAATAGAAAGGACTCTCTTTAAAATTTAAATATTCTCTTGTCATTTCCTCCAGCCAATTTCTAATTTTTTGCCAATATTTTTGAGCTTCTGTACAAGACCACCACATATGGAAGAAAGTTCCCTCTTTTTTTTTTTTTTTTGCATTTCCAGCAGTTCAGACTCATATTGGGGTGCATCTTCACTAATCTCGAAGGAGGAAGGTGCCACCTGTAAAAGGTGCCACCTTTTATAGGCATTTTAGTTTCCTTTCAGTTTGTTCTGTCCTTTTCTCTACCTCTTTTATTGTTGCTTCATTTTTCTCCAAAGCCTGCTGTAATAATCCAACTTTGTCCTCTACTTTGGAGATATCCACTTTCATTTCTGCTTTTAGTTTCCTCATCTCCTCTTTTGATTCATTTATACCTGATCTTGTCTCGTTATGGTTTTTCATCATTGTTTCTTGCAGCTTCATCATTGAATCCTGTAAAGTAAGCAGAATCAATTGGATATTGGCATTTGAGGTGTTAGCTTGTTTCTCCACTGGTAATGTTTCTTCAATTGTTTTTTGTGCCATGGGTGAAGCTGTTGCCGACATGGTTGTAAACGTTGGGGTGACCTTTCTTCCAGTTTTCAGAGTTGTAGTTACTGTGGAAGTCATTTCTTTTAAGATTTATTTCTGTTGTTGTAATATATTAATTATATTATCCCAAATTAACATTCAGTAATAGAATCTTTATATTAGGATTGACCAGTATCTAATTACTTAATCTATCTATCTGCTGGATATCTGTACTCTTTGCCAATTTACTGGAGTATAAGTTCTTGTAGATACAAATATTATCACTTGATTATTTTAAATCCAAATTCTAAATCACATATATAATTTTGTAAGGCCTCAATGCTCAGCCTCTATCCATAACTTCCATGTAATAGAAAAAATATATAAATATTATACCCAAATCCAACTATATTTAAATATTATAAATAAATATATGTATTATATAACCTTATTTTGAATATTCTTAAACACAAACAGAATTACATTCATCCCCAAATGGATTAATTAAATATTTTGAGTGATCACACAATGATTGGTAATATTAATATATAAAATCCTTCATAGTTATTAATTAAATAATACTTAATGTTCTTACTATTTTTCCTATATATCTAATCAAAGTATAAGTGTTGAGGTAATTCCCCGTTAGGAGAATGAGCGCATACAGGGAGACGTATAGAGAGTAGTGTTTGAATAATACACACAGAGCACACTGATACACTGTACAGCAGTGGTCCCCAACTTTTTTTGTACCAGGGACTAGTTTCACGCAGAAACACTTTTTCAAGGA
>BLBF01000002.1:81547616-81568361 GCA_015471245.1 Laticauda colubrina
GGAGCAACGACAATACTTTCCAACAGAAGGAAACAAAGATACACTCTTCTGAGACTCAGACTAAGACTTAAACAACCCAGGTTTCTGGCTCCATCTTATGGCCATTTGAGAAACCACACCCAATTGCATGCTCTTGCATTCTCTTAAAGAGATAGTACTGAAATGTTTATCGTGGTTTATATATTTCTAACTCAAATACCTCTTAGGTGACTTATATTCCAAACAATAACTATCACTATTATTAATAAATCAATTAGATCAGTTAATTCAATTATTTAACAATCAATTACAACAATCAATTTTCCTTTCCCTAGGTATACATATTTATGAACATTATAAAGAGAGATTGAAGGAGGAGAGATAGTTCATCATCAGCCAGAGGGTGAGGGAGTTAAGAAAGATAAGTATACAGGAAAGAGGGAGTAAAGAAGGGGGGAAAGGAACTTTAACGTAAGTTTTTAGCTTTCTGCCTCTAAGTTTTAAGAGCTTACACTCCAAATGCACCGGAAGTGGGGAGGTAAGAAATGCTGAGTAGTGACTGTAATTACACGGTATCTCCACACATTCGGAAGCTTCTACTTGTCCTTTTCATCTTAGCGTTCCTAAGTTCAATTTTCCTGATTTTCTTCAGATGGAATCATCTCTTCAGTAAAATCAATATACTCTCTGAAGGGCAGTTAAGTGGTTTACATCAATTATATTGTTACAATAACTTCAGGATTTCTAAATATCACTTTTGGCACCGCACTATCTTTATTCCGCCGGCTCCGATCTTCTTCCCATCTCCGATTTAATAAAGTCTTTCAGAGTAAAAATCAAATGAAATTGTCCGAATCCCCCACACCTTCCAGTCACCTTCCAGCCACTAGATTCCCTTCTATTAATATTGGTGTGATATATCTCCCAACCTCGTAAGCTTCCCTATTTCTTCGTTATCTTCCTCTATCTTTCTTCTGTCTGCCAAGCCTCTTCATTTTCACTTGCCTCGTGTCCACTTTTTGGCTGCTTCCTTTTAGGACTCCGGACAGGCACTTGTCAGCCTTATAAAAGTCTATAGCGTTCCTATCATCCTCTCCGCAGCTAATTTTCTCTGCCACACTCTTCACCAATGATCCCACAAAATGTCACTCACTCATTTCTTCACATCAGTGGCAGTCCGGACTTCGGAGCTGCCATTGATGAGCGGCTGTTTCTTGCTTGTTGGGCTCTGGAGGGCTCCTCTTTGCTGCGGGGGTGGGGTTGCCTTCTCCACACTGCAGCTCAAGTCTCCCCCACACCAGCACAGATCTCTCTGGGACACGTGCACCTTCAAAGGATCGAATCAACCGCAAAAAGAGGTTAACTGAAACCATGGGCGGGCTTCTGCACCTCTGCTTGTCCTTGCCTTACCACCGAAAGTCTCATCACATGCTTTCTCTTACTGACTTGTAGAAAAACAAAAAATCAGCTTTGCATGTTCCTACTAAGTGTAAAACTACACTATGCAGGTAGTCCTCAACTTACGACCATAATTGACCCCAACATTTCTGTTGCTAAGTGAAACATTTTGAAGTGAATTTTCCCCCATTTTACGACTTATCTTGCTACACTTTTTAAGTGAATCTCTCCGGCTGATAAATTAGTAAACCTGTTGTTAAATGAATGCAGCTGCCCCATTGACTTGGCTTATCAGAAGGTCACAAAATGGGATCACATGACCCCAGGAGATGCTGCAACTGTCATAAACGTGAATCAATTGCCAAGCATCTGAATTTCGATCATGTGACCATGAGGCTGCTGCAACGATTGTTAAATGTGAAAAACTGTCATAAGTCACTTTCTTCAGTGCTGTTGTAACTTTGAATGGTCGCTAAATGAACTGTTGTAAGTTGAGGACTACTATATTTCTCAATTTTTGCTCATTGTTATGGATCACGCGGGTGTCAAATTTGTGGCGTCACATTGCCATCCCATTACAAATGGCAATGGTTTTTTTTTCCTTCAGGGAGCTGGGGTGGACGTGGCCTGTTTGGAATGCATCTGGCCTGCTAGGCTGCCAGTTTGACATCCCTGTTATAGATTATTTTAAAAGAGATGCCAATGAATATGCTACCACAGTACAGACACTGACACTTTTTTTCCTGTTTTCATCACTGTAAAAACCATATAAGGCCAATCCCAGTATCCAGTTAATGTTAACAGCACCCCAACAAGAAAAATGTTTACATTCTTTTAGCACATTGTAAGGAGAGTTTTTGTAAGGGCCCTGTTGAACAGCATCTCAGTCCCTGTGGCACCAGTCAGGGGGAGAACATCATGCACCATGCCCACCACTATCCCATTTTCAATGAGATTAGAACCAAATTATTGATAATATTAGGGATGTGGTGGCTCAGTGGCTAAGATGCTGAGCTTGTCGATCAGAAAGGTTGGCAGTTCGGCAGTTTGAATCCCTAGCGCCGCGTAACAGAGTGAGCTTCCGTTACTTGACCCAGCTTCTGCCAACCTGGCAGTTTGAAAGCATGTAAAAATGCAAGTAGAAAAATAGGGACCACTTTGGTGGGAAGGTAACAGCGTTCCATGCACCACTGTTGTTTAGTCATGGCGGCCACATGACCATGGAGACATCTTCTGACAGCGTGGCTCTTCAGCCTTGTAATGGAGATAAGCATTGCCCTCTAAAGCCGGAAATGACTAGCACGTATGTGCAAGGGAAACTTTACATTTATTGATATATAAGTGACTTCAGGGCTTGGACCCTGAATGGTTGAATTATCTTCTTGCAGATATTTTTTTTCCAGCTGTTGATAGCAGCCCTGCCAACTCTCACGGTTCTGCCGTGAGTCTCACAATTTTTTGTCATGTCTCACGGTCTCACGACAAGGCTCCTCAATCTCACACCAAATTTAAAACGCTTTTTTTTTTCCAAATTTGGGGGTCAGCTTATACGCGCATAAATCTGATTCTCACACAAATGACATGATGCCACTTCTCAGATCACGCAATATCGATATTACCATACAGTCAGATATACATACAGCACATTTCTTTTTACTCTGGGCGCCTCCATTTTGCTTTTTCTACCACCGGATATAACACGCTCTGATTGGTTAGTTATTCACGTGACCGTGAATCTCACTATTTTTTATAGAATCTCCAGATTTTTTTTCATGGGTCTCCAGATTTTCCTTTATCAGGGGTTGGCAGGTCTGTGATAATCAAGTTTCTTATTTTGCTTTGTCAGTATTTAAACTCAGAAACACATTTTTAAGTTCCTAATCATAGCCTTTAAGTTATTCATCATAGTCTTTCAATTCTCCAAATAACCCAGAATAGGAAATTCAAAAAATGTCCAAGCTAAATAGTCAACCTAAAAATAAGTTACAGAAAATCATATAGAATCATAGGGTGGTTATAAATCTCTACTTTCTTTTCGCTCTTTTATTCCCCCCACCCTCCCAAAGCTCTTTTTCTGGTTGTATTTTCTCTGAAGATCTGAGAAGCATTTCTTCCAGCTCTTTTTCCAGTACTGAAGACAAGATATTTTTCTGAAATTGGGATATCTCTTCACAGCATACCTATTGTCTACTATCAGTCAATCAATTTATTTATTGTTTTGACTGCCAGTCATAAAAAATACAAGTTAAACTTGCACAAAAGTGGCACAGAATGACATAATAAAATATATTAACACGTACAAAAAAATCAGTAAAAATATTGAAGCAATTGTTCTTACAGCAAATATAACATTAGAAAATGTTAGGTTTTGATAAAATATTTTCTTTGTTTTGCAGGAGCCAGTGCAAAGCTTGCTAATTACTATAGCAGCATCTCCTTGAATATTCTCTAGATACTCAATTTTATATGAATCAGGCCAAAATGATTTTCTTTAGCAACAGGGGTTCCAGAAATTTTCCACATGCTAAAGTGGAAATAAGACAGTACAATAAATAATGGATAAAATATTCTATAATTTCCTTAGAACAAGGGCAAAAGCACATTTTATTTGGGACATTGAGAAATTGAACTTCTCTGGTTGTTGATGCTATTTGCTGAAACCAAGGGTGGCTTTCAAATTTTTAAACAACCAGTTCTTTGGAGCTGGCTAGGTTGGTGTGGCGTGTGACTGGGTGGGTGTGGCTTCTTTTTTCTTGCAGCATCATCCCCATTTTTTTGGCCTTCTGGGCATCAGGGAAGCCTCCTGGATGGTTGTTTTTGCTCCCAGAAAGCTTCCCTGCAGGCCAGGAAGGCTAAAAATGGAGCCTGGGGGGCGTGCAGCACCCCCACTCCATTTTTGGGCTTTCTGGGCCTCAGGGAAGCTTCTTAGGAGCAGGGAAGCCTCCTCCCTCCCTGCACACACCCCCGTGACCCCTTTTGCTTCCTGGGCCTCAGGGTGAAGCAGTAAGACAGCAAGGGGAATCCTGGCACAGCTGACCAGCGGAACAGCTGATCATTGGGAAGAGAAAAGAAAGAAATAGCTTAAGGACTGACTGGGCGCGGAGAGGAGAGGTGGGCAGAGAGGTGTGGGGCCAGCAAAGGATACAATTTGCTGGTTCTCTGAACTGCACAGAATCATAACAACCAGTTCTATAGACCCAGTCCAAACTGATAGAATCCCACCCCTGGCTGAAACCATAATGTTATATCTGCCTCTCAGAGGGCGGAAGGGGCCAACTTGCCACGGCCAACTCACCACAACCAACTTGCCATGGCCAACTCAGTGAAGGACAATTCAACAATTCAATTTAAGTATTTAAAATAATTTTAAAAATATATTAATTTTTGTCATACACATTTCATTTTGTCCCTCCATTTGCATCCTTTCTTTAATGATTTTATTCCACCATTTCTTTGTTATTACTATAATTCTTGTCCTGCAGTGAGTTGGCCATGGCGAGTTGGTCTACACCCCTCCAAGGGGTGGCACTATATGCTTTGATGATCAGCTCGCTCCAAAAAGTTTTACTCCGAAAGAAAAAAAAACAGACCCAGGAAACTATAGACCAATCAGCCTAGCATCTATACCCAGGAAGATACTGGAAAAGATAATAAAAAAACAGATCTGCCAACATCTACAAACAAGTAAAGTAATAACTAGCAGTCAGCACAGGTTTGTCAAGCCAAACCAATCTGATTTCATTCTTCAACACAGTGACTAAATTAGTAGACCAGCAAAATATTGTGCACTTAAATAATTTAGATTTCAGCAGGGCATTCGACAAAGTAGACCACAACCTACTTCTTAGTAAGCCAGAAAAAAGTGGAATAGATAGCACCACCACTAGATGGACTCGCAACTGGCTGGCAAACCGTACTCAACGAGTAGTCCTTTATGGGTCTAAGTCTACATGGAGGGAAGTAAGCAGTGGGGTGCCACAAGGTTCCGTCTTAGGCCCAGTACTCTTCAATATCTTCATTAACAACTTAGATGAGGGAATAGAAGGGGAACTTACCAGATTTGCAGATGATATGAAGCTGGCAGGAATAGCTAACACCCAAGAAGATCGGCTCAAGATCCAGATGGATCTTGACAGACTAGAACACTGGGCCATATCTAACAAAATGAAATTCAATGTAGAGAAAAGTAAAGTCCTACACTTAGGCAAGAAAAACCAAAAGTACACATAAAGACTGGGTGAAACCAGGCTCAATAGCAGTCTTGAAGTCTTGGTGGACAACCAGCTAAATATGAGCCAGCGGTATGCAGCAGCAGCCAAAAAAGCTAATGCAATCCTAAATTGTATTAACAGAGGGATACAATCAAGATCAAGGGAAGTACTAATACCACTCTAAAAAGCCTTAGTAAAACCACACCTAGAGTACTGCATCCAGTTTTGTTCACCGCATTATAAAAAAGACGTTGAGACTCTAGAAAAAGTACAGAGAAGAGCAACCAGGATGATGAGGGGACTGGAGGCTAAAACACACAATGAACGGTTGCAGGAACTGGGCTTGGCTAGTCTAGGAAAGAGAAGGACCAGGGGAGACATGATAGCGGTCTTCTAATATTTGAGGGGATGCCACAGGGAGGAAGGGGGTCAAGCTATTTTCTAAAGCTCCTGTAGGCCAGACAAGGAATAATGGATGGAAACTGAACAAGGAGAGATTTAACCTGGAAATAAGGAGAAACTTTCTGACAGTGAGAACAATCAACCAATGGAACAGAAGTTGCCCTCGAAAGTTGTGGGAGCGCCATCACTTGAGACTTTCAAGGAGAGATTGGACTGCCATTTTGTCAGAAATGGTGTAGGGTCTCCTGCTTGGGCAGCGGGGGGTTGGACTAGATGACCTACAAGGTCCCTTCCAACTTTGATTATCTGTTATCTATTATGTGGGCCCACCTACCTGCCCCTGTGCTGTATTCACCTATATCTGCTCAGCTGATTTGCGCAGCAGAGCAGATTGCTACGCCTCAGCTGTGTTACTTCCCCAAAGTAACATTGAAGGTAAGTAATTTTGAAAATTGTGCATGCGTGTGCAGCGTACGTCAGGCTCACGTGATTAGCGAACCGGTTGTTACACCGGCAGCATCCCACCACTGCCTATGACACTCTGTTGAAGATTACAGCTGAACATAAAGAACGTGGAAACTTGCCATCTAAACTAGAAGAAGCTTACAAAGAGAGACTCTGCAATTTGAAACTGTGTTTTTCAAGTAACAGCCATCTCTTTGTAGAGCTTCTATATGTACTTATTGAAAGCTGTTTACAAACAAAGCTCAACTCATGAAGGAAAGGCTCAGATGCTAAAACAATACTTATCACCAGAGATAGCTTCAAACAAAAGAGGTTATGTCCAGTGCCTGAAAATGTTGATGTGTGCATTAAATCTCAACAATGGTCAATATTACTATCTTTTGCTACAGGGTTGTAATCTCAATAAACTCTGGTGGCCAGGATAGCAACCCAAAAGAAAATGGAAATGAAAACAACACAGCTACAGGAATAGTCTTTGGATCCTAACTGCTCTTGGACAAATATTACCAACATCCTAGATTAGAGGACCTCCAATACTCCAAATATTGTTGAGGAAATAGCTACTTCTGAGAGAAGTTAAACCCTAAGACTATGGAAAACACAGGGACAATATCATACTTATGGTGCAAGGAACTCAATCTGTTCCTTACCAAAGGGTTCCATACCAAGGCAACTTGAACCATTTTGAGTCACATGATTTGGGGCTCCTTATTTGCAAATGAGGCAAATTATTTGAGAGATTCAGAGGATTTGAGATTACAGAAGCCTTGGGAGAAGGCGTGAGGCTTTTAACAAATTTATCATGAAGTGGTCGTCTGATTTAATACTTCTGAAAAAATTTCTATCTACTTCAAATGTTCTCCTGCTGTCCCCTATTAAATTAGTCTCAAATGAGGTTAGACCACGGAAAAACACAGCATTTGTTGATAATTCACTAATGCATATTCATTCCCAAACCCAGACTCATTTTACAAATAAGAAGAGAGAAAACAAAATAAAGCCCCAGGCAAAAACTAAAAGAAGGAAAAAGAAAAAGAAAGTACAACAACAAATCATGAATAGAAAAGTAAGAATGGGAAGGCCACTACTATTGCCAAATGGGCTTCTAAATGGAAGTACAATAATCTATTTAAACTTTTTGGAATAGCTGCCAAAAGAAACAACCGAAAAGCCACCGAAGGAGAAGATGGAAGCAAATAAACTACCTAATAAAGGAAATAAAGCCATGAACAAGATTGAAATGAGCAATACAGGTTTTCTAATTTAGCAATTCCAATAGCTGTTGAAACATTATTATTGAACAAACTCATCTAGCAAATAGCTCAGGAAACTCTGTTCTTAGCATTAAGAGAAAAATTCCAAGTTGGAGAAGGTGCTACTTGCAACGAATAATAACAAATATTAGGCTGGCATTTATCAACTTTTTCTCATAGATGGAACAAGGGTAGCATTTTGTGCACATTTGTCAAACTTACACCCCACTTAGACTACTTTCAGATGATATTTTAAAGGTGAAATGCTTATATTATAATGGTATGACAGCAAGAGCACTGGTAACTTAATAGTAAGTTTATGAATTTAAATACCACCATCAGGGCTTGGAGTAATTAGATATTTTAAGAGTATTTTCGTAACCCCTCTTTATAGATGTAATTTATACAGTCCAATAGTTGACAGGAATTTCTTACCTGAAGGAACTGAGGTAAGAAATACTTTTTAATGACTTGCTCTTTATGAAGCAAAACTGTATCATAATTATATTTTCCTGATTAAGAGAAGAGTTGGTTAAAAAATAGGAAATGTCACCATCTGTCACTTCACCCCCTCCTAACCTTAAGAATCTAAAAAGGAGGTGAGACAGTGACAAATGTAAAAGAAGGGAAGGAAAATGAAAGTAAAATGTCCTGCAACATGGAACAAAACAGCCAAAAATTTAAAAACTTCAAGAAGATAATATAAGACCTTACAATTTCAATAGAGAAATAGATCCAGATTCCTTTTTTAAGAAAACAAAATACATGCCCCCTTTTTCCAAAGGACAGGAAATCACTTAACCCCCTTGCCAAAGAGATCCAGGACCCTAACCTCCACCTGCATTTACTTTTTCAGGATCCAATGATATCCATCAGGGAGAAGATTCAAATTTGTCCTTTGGAATTAATAAGCAAACAAATGTGGTAAGACTAAATATCTCAAACGAAATAACACTATGCCCAGATCCAATGGCTAATTCTGCCCAAGGGTGCTATTCAACTGGTGTAACAACTGGTTTGGTGAGTGGACGCACATGCATGTCAAACACACACTTTGTGCATGTGCAGAGAGTTTGCTACTGACCTTCTCCTACAATCCCTGTGTGTTAAACAGATGACGCATGGCAATCCGCTATGCCATGCGAATCAGCTGAGCTTGAAAATCAGGATATAAAGCACAGACTAGAGCCGGGGCAGCAGATGGGCCCAACAGCTGATTGTCGGAGTGAACTGGTTCACTCCCAGCTGTTTCTCAAAGCTACTTTTTTTCCCAAACCGGGGCAAACTGGTAGAATCCAACCCCTGATTCTGCCCTAATACATGAAATTAAAGGTAGTCAAAGACTAAATAAAAACCAACTTACCCAAGGGTTAAATCAAGCCAATGCTAATAATGCACATGTTCGTTATGTAATTCTGGTTATGTAAACAGCAATAAGGACTGAACATGACAATTAAGTTAGGGATTTGTAAATAACTCATTCATTTTGGTTTGGAATTTAATAGGATGGAATGCTCAAACGATTGACATGGATTCCCCTACAGTTGCTAAAATTATACCCTACAGTTGCTAAAATTATACAACTTAGTGTATTAGTTAGAAACTTGGTTTCCAAGAAAACCAATACAAATTATTTAACTCATTTTAGATCAAGGGTTATTCCACTAAGGAAGCTACATGCTATGAGCCTTCTTTTTTTTTTTTGATTTGGCTATTTTGTTAAATATGAAGTGGAATCTGGAGGCAGTGCAAATATACCTGGACTGTAATTCCTCTTTTTTTATAGAGATATGTATGATAACAAATAAGATTGCCCTAATAATATTAAATAATTATATGTCTCTCAGAGGTGTTAAATTTCAAATGTAGGAATTCTGATCTCCATTCAAAAATACAGTGGATGCTCTCGAGGAAAAATTACCACTAGATACTATTATCATAACAGCTGCTTTTAATGCAAGAACAACAATAGTGACTATGTATGTATCCTTTTTGCCAAAATAGGAAAATTTCAAAACTTAGAGACTGTATTAGAGACATGTATCCATGAAACTGTAGTGCCCATAAAACTATTACATACAATACTCTGACTCTAAAGATGTTTAAATGTTTAAACTGTTTAATAATCTCATGCCTGTACTAAAGAGCAAAGAAGGAAAGAAAGAATTAAATGTCTGTTAATTTAACTGATAAAATCACTACAATACTTCAGTGTCTACTAAAGCCCATGTCACACTGGCCAACGGATGCAAAAAGGACACAGCGGACGAGCAAAATGTTCCATCCGTTGTTATCCGCTCTCAAAAGGAGCAAAAATTTGCATAACTGGAGCGGATAACACGGACGCGGGGAGGATGCAGGGTGGATGCAAAGCGGATGCGGAATGGAAGCCCAGCGGATGGAAGCGGATGGGAGCGGATGGCACATCCGCAGGGCTTCCGGGGGGCCTCAGCGAAGCGGACGCAGAATGGATACAGCGGATGCCGAACGGACGCCGAACGGATGAAGCGGATGCACAGCGGATGCACAGCAGAAGCCTGGCGTTAATTGCGCATGCGGGGAGGATGCATTGCGTCAGCCCCGCGGATATAACGGAAGCAGCTCGGAAACAGGTCGCCATTCAGAGGAAAGACCTGCTGCCGGACACATCGACTGCCTTGCCTGCCCTGCCTGCATGTCTGCCTGCCAGCCTTGCTGCCAGCCTTGTTGCCAGCCTTGCTACCTGCCTTCCTGCCAGCCTTGGTTCATGTTTGCCTGCCAGCCTTGGTGCCTGCCTTGCTGCAAGCCTTGGTTCCTGCCAGCCTCCCTGCCAGCCAGCAACCCCACAACCATGCGGAAGCACAGCAAGCCTCAGCCATCTGCTGCCAGCCCTGGCAAGAGGGACAGGGCTACCATCCCGCCCCCTGGCCCTCACTCTGGTTCTGCTGTGGCTTCTGCAGCACGGGCTCACTTTTCTGGGGCTGGCGCTTCTGCTGCTTCTGCTTCTGGAGGAGCTGATGACAAGCACTCCAGCACCAGTCACCTCCACAGCACCTGCACCCTTCACCCCTGAGACTGAGCGACCAAGAGGAATGCCAGAGACTCATTTTTGTCTTATAGCTTGTTGTTAATAAAGTCTATTTATGATTCACACACTTGCTTCATTTCTTTTTTTTAATAAAGTCTTGCTGGAAACTTTTAGAAATGGTTTAAGCCTTTGCATCCTTGTGGGATGGGTTAAGATAGCTGTGGGATGGGCAGGGATACCTTTGGGATGGGTTAGGATAGCAGTGGGATAGATAAACCTCCAGTGCAAGCATAGTGGGACTGTATGGTCCACCCTCCCAAGTGCCACACCTACGGCCCTTTATTATCAATAATAATGTAATAATTATCCACACATGTCAACATAAACACAACTCTTTATTAAGCGCCCTGTTCATTGTAGGCCAACCCAACATACATGGCCCAATCTCATCCGTGTGATGAAACAGGCTGAAGGAAGCATCCATTAAGCATTTACCATCCTGTCTTGCCACTCCACTGCTCCAGCTGGGGAGTTGCACCAGTGTTTCAGGAGGTTGTGCTGCTTCTTTCCTTCAGGTGAGGCTCTGTTGGGGCCTTGCACATCCTCAGTGTCTATCAGGTTTCGCCCTTGCCTCCATTCCCCAGGCTCCATGTCCCCACTGCCTTGCTGGAGGTCCACGAGCCTGTTCTGCAAGACTGGGTAGCGGGTGCGCATGAGATTGTGCAGGATGCAGCAAGCTTCCACGATCCTCCTCATGGTCTCTGGGCTATGCTGCATGTTGGTGAGAAGTACCTGGAACCTGTTGGCCAGGATGCCAAAGGCATTCTCCACCACCCGTCTTGCCCTGAACAGCCTGTAGTTGAAGATCCTCTCTTCACGGGTGAGGTATTTGGAGGTGTAGGGCTTCATGAGGTAGGTTGTGAGGGAGAAGGTGTCATCCCCCATGATGAAGTAGGGCACATCTTGAGTGTCGTTGGTCAGCGGGTCTGGATCTGGGAAGCCCATCATGAGGTTGCTTTCCAGCCCCTCCTTGAGGTCATTGGCGTTGTATACCTGGGCATCTGAAGATGAGCCGTTGCCTGAAGCATCGATGTACATGAACTTGTAGTCAGCATCGACCATGGCGAAGAGGATGATGCTGAAGAAGCCCTTGTAGTTGTGATAAGTGGACCCCGACTTGGCTGGCGCTTTGCAGGCCACGTGCTTGCCATCTATGGCTCCAACGGTGTGGGGGAAGTTCCACTTCTGATACCACTGCTCTGCAACTTTCTTCCATCCTTCTTCAGTGGAGGGGCACTGGAGGAGCTCCTCCTTGTATTCTTCGATGATGGCCTGCACCACTTCTCTGACCACAAAGCTGATGGTGCTGGGTGGCACCCTCCAGCCATACTGCATGCTCCTGTAGGTGGTACCTGAGGCCAGGTGGCGCAGAGTGAGTGCCATCTTGAGCCCAGGTTCCAGGCTGGGTGGGAAGTTGGTGTTTGTCTTGCTCAACCTGGGTGTCAGGTGCTGCACAACTTCGTCAAACATGGCTGGAGGCATCCTCATGAAGTTCTGGAATGCCCGAGTGTCTTCGTTCCTGAGCTCCACCATCAGCTTGTTGTACAGTCCGTCCTCTGCTCTTCTGATGACCCATCTTTGGACCCAGACTTTTTTTGGGTGCCTCCTTTTCTTCCTGTAGTAGAGTTCACAGAGCCTGTAGATGGTTTCGCACTGTTGCAGAAGGATGGTGGCTGCCGAAAGGACTTTGTCACAATCCACGGTGGACATGACTTGATGCTGTGGAAGAGGAAGAGTCAGATGAAGGCTGCAGAGGTCTGCACCACAGGGCTGCTGTTCTGAAAGTGAGATCCAGATGAGTTGCTCCCCCTTTTTATAGGCAGTATAGGTGTCCCTTTGCATCCTCTCGGCATCCTCTCGGCATCCTCTAGACATCCTCAATATCCGAGATCGGTCCCCTCTGCGAACGTTTTTTCCATTTTAAACGCTTTGTTTCCGTTCTGCATCCGCTAGGCATCCGTTCTGCATCCATTCCGCGTCCATTCCACTTCCTCCCTGCGTCCGGGCGAATGCGAGTTGCGCGGATGCGCAGTGGATGCCTAGCGGATGTAGCAGATGCGTAGCGGATGCAGAACGGACGAACTGGATACATTTTCCACGCAAAAGTTTTAGGCAGCCCAAAACTTTCGGAGCGGATGAAATGTCAATAAACGGATGCTGGACGGATAGAGAGGAAGCCAAACAGAGGCAGTGAGTACATCGCGTTTTTGAACGGATGGCAAGCTTTTTTGTCCATTTTACATCCTCTTTGCATCCGTTGGTTCAGTGTGACATGGGCTTAAGGAAAACTACCTGATCAAAAAAAAAAAAAAAAAGAGGCAATGTTAATCTAATAAGATTTCTGTTGTCATCAGCTTGTATATGATCACAGCATAACTTTGTTTCATATTATTAAATATGCTTTAATGTTACCTTAGCAACTTGTTAAGTAAAGTGATAATTTCCATTAGCTGAAGCACAGTTCTATCAATCTGCAGGTGCTTGTTTTATCATATTATATGTATTAAATTCTGAAATGCTGGAACTGTACTTTATAGATGCCACCTGAATCACCATCATAGAATGATGGCAGAAATGTTTTTGATCAAAAGTAAATGGACCATTATCATTGGTGACCTCTTCAAAGTATGCTAATCATTGGAACAGTCCCATTTGAAACTTTTATGATAGCGGACAAAGAAGTAACATACCAATGTGACTGAAAGATGCTTTTTTTCCCTTCAAATGGCAACTGAACTGTTTTTTCCTTAAGGAAGAAGAATAAAACATTTCACTTCTCACCCAAGAAGCTTCATCAGTTCTGATGGTGTGAAGATGGAAGGATAGGTACTGATGGTTAAGAGTGGATGGTGGGGGAATGGAAGGATAGGTTCAGGACTAGGGGGAGAGGGGCAAAATGGAAGGATTATATTTCTTTGCATCCTTCTATCCCCAAACCTTCCATCCCCCTTCACCATCCTATCATACCTGTCCTTCCATCCTGCTGCCATCAGAACTGATGAAGCTTCTTGGATGAGAAGTGAAATGTTTTCTTCTTCCTCAAGGAAAGTGACCTTCTACACCATAGAGAGTATCTTAACTTACTGCCCCTGTGTATGGTTTGCCAATTGCAGTGGCAGATAGGACAGCACTCCAGAGGGTTAAGGTCATTGCTCAGAAGATCATCGGTTGCCCTCTCCCCTCTTTGGAAGAGCTTTACAACTCCAGCTGCCTTAAGAAACTTCAAAACATTCTTAAAGATCCATCACATCCTGGGAACCCTTTTTTGAACTATTAGCATCTGGCAGAAGGTACAGGATAATAAAAACAAGGACAAACAGGCTGAAAAACAGCTTCTATCCCAGAGCAACTATATTGAATTCTACTGTATAATGCAATATTAATGCAATATCAAGGGTTTTCAATTCAATTGTACAGAATGTGAAGGATGTGTGTGTTTTTGTTTACTTTTTTATGTATAATGTACATTGAAGATGGCATTTAATTTCATTGTATGGGGTGCAATGACAATAAACTTTAAAGAAAAAGCACCTTTGAGACAACTATAAACCGGATGACTGAAAATCTCCACAGACACCAATGTGCCCAAACCAACAGCAACAGATCCTTTGGGGAAAATACAGCATCACAAAGTTTTGAAAAAGAAAAGTCTTATACTTCTCCTTTATAGGACTGTATGTGTTCATAGTTCTCTCCTACGTAGAATGGAAAAATATAAACAGAAACAATCCTGTTGCGTCTGCAAGGCTTTAGTTTTCAAGCTTTCTCTTAAGCTGGCCTGTTTTTTTTTTTAAAAGAGAGCATGCCAAGACAGTTTGAAAGTGAACAGAACTTTTAAGGTAATAAAACATCAAACCATAATCTAACCTGAATAACATAGCTCTCCCTTGAACTGTATATCAGTTGCTAGAACTTTTACCACAGAAGTTCACACAGCCAAACTTGCTTCTCCCATACTTGGTCCCAAGCCATTCTGCTAAGATATGGATGAAGTAATCAAACTATGCAAGATGCATTATTTTCTGCTCTATGCTAACAATGCCCCCCAAGATAGAACTATGAGGAAGTATGTCTATGGAGATTTTCAGTCATCCAGGTCATAGCTGTTTCAAAGGTGCTTTTTGAAAAGTCAACTGGACTGCTTTTTTCTTGAGGAAGATGATGACATTTTGCTTCTCATTCAAGAAGCTTCAACAGTTGTGACTGGATGGTGGAGGGAATGGACTCCATGGGATGGAAGGAGAGGTACCACTCTATTCAACAAACTATGAATTGCCTTCAAGAATCATAGACATGATAGATGAGAATGTGATTAGGAAAATACTAGAATGTGCAGAAATGAACAGATTCACACTTGCTATAAAGGAGAAAGAACAAACTGAATATTATATGACATGGGAGCTATTTTGTGGATGGTTGGAGAATAAAAATAGAAGTGAGAAATAAATGGAGATTAGTGAAAGAAAGAATATATGTTAAGATAGAGATGTAAACTATATGATTATTATATATGATTGTTAAGATTACCATACCAACATATTATATTTTCATTAGAAGATATGTTAAAAGGGAGAAATGAATAGAGTTGCAATGCTGATTATTAATTTGTAAATTCAGAAAATTATTATCAATGTAATTAATATTGTAAATTTTGATTGTAATAGCACAGTTACATCTGTACCCAGATGACACACTGTTTAATGAAAGATATGTTTAAGTTAAAAAAAAAATAAAAACTTATTAAAAGAAGAATCATAGACATGTTACAAAACTAATATGGGATTATGTGACTGCTGTGATATTTCCTCAGATTGTCAGCCCTTCAAGGTAGATCAGACTGGGATGTCAGAGATATAAATATGAACACTGTTTTATTATAAGGTTAAACTAACAGAATCATGTCAATCTGAATATACTTCCTGCTTCTTTCCTTTTAACTTCATGAGAATTACAGAGGATCATATCTGAGACACTTATTCAAATTACATTTCTCCCCCAGATTCAGATTTTTTTAAAATTTGTCCTTTGCCTTTGTTGCAGCTCTTCCTCCTGTTTGTCAATGCTATTCTTATTTTCCATTGGACAGAATCTGACTTGTGGAATCATCCATTGAGAGAAAAGGAACGCAGTCTAATATGACCAGAATTATCATTACATTTTAGGCTGACTAAATATTTTACCCTCATGCTGGCTGGTCCTGCTATCATTTAAAAAAAGTATATATCATAACTGTAGACTGTATGTAGAAAAATGATTGTTGTGAGCAGCCAACAAACTTAAATAATAAATAAATATTTATTTATCTAAATTAATAAACAGAATGACCATGAATGGATGAGAGCAAGAGCGATTTCCAACTTCCTCCTGACTTCCCCCATTGCATTTTCTTGTGGAGGCTGGCAGGGAGCATCAGAAATCAAAATCCCATGAACACAGGGACTGCAGGGATGAACACTGCAATGGACTCAACTTTGGAAATTAAACTGGTGTAAACGTTGTGAAACTTTCAACTCCACAGGAATAATATGTCCTGGATCTTTTATGCATTCTTTAAATTACCAGCTGTTAGATACTTTGATTCAAAAACTGTTGTAATATAAACACAATGAGAGTTCAGATGTTAGGTACCTTGACTCAAAAACTGTTGTAATATAAGCTATATGTTTAAATTTATTTCACACTGGAAGGTTTCTATTCCTAAAGCAGTTCAACCTGCTCTTACTTTTTTTTTTCTCAAGCAATGCTTAGATATTTAGTCATGTGTGCATTCATTAATATCGTACTCTACGTTCAGGAGTTGAAGGCAATTATATAACATTCCCACCTCCCATTTTCCCCACAGCAACAGTCCCTGAGGTATAAGTATCATGCCTATTTTCTGTCGCTGCTTAATCTTGTTTGTGAACCCCTGTAATTTAGAGAGTTTTGCAGGACCGAAGATTTTCCAAAACAAGGGAAAGTATTCCAGTTACAAAACAAAAAGTATGTTGTGTACAGACTGTGAAAAGCCTGAACAGGTATCATGTAGAGATTCTTTGACCAGTTAAATCCCACTGGTCTTGGGAGAGACAAATATATCCCCATAAAATCACTAGATACAATAGTAAAGGTTTCATTAGCATGAATTACATGCTGGCAGGCCATCTCTTAGTCCTTCTCACAAAGGCATAATTTAAAAATTAGTACTGGGAGTTGGGAAAGGCATTTGTTCTCTTGAGTGGTTACTTTGTTTTTCCATTCAAAACCAGTAGCAAAATAGCAAGGTTCATGAAAAACAGTACACACTGTTGTATTATACTGAAAGCACTTGCTTGGTTGATTTAAGTCAGAACACATGTATATACAAAGGCATAAACAATCGTGCAGCTATATAGTATTGTTGTTCTAGTGTTGTCATTTAGTTTCATCCCTGTAAGTGTAGAACAGCCAAAGCAAATGAAGAAAGATACTCAGCCCCAGATCTCCCACGAGTAAACTATATTTTAGGGAAGTTGCTGGAGAAAATTATTCATAATAAAACAAACAACTAAAGGTTCTGACACATTCAGAAATCAGTGTTAAAACTTGATTTTGGGATGGGGTGGGGGTTAAAAGTTTTCTTCTATTTGAAAAAACAGCATTCTAACCAACACAGATTTGAGTTCTGTGGCCAAGAATTTCAACCTATTTTGAGGTGTTAACAATGGAAGAAAACAATTAAATACAGATTTAAAACTATTAAAACAATTTGTTTAGTAAGCATTTGAAGTTACAATGGCATTGAAAAAAGTTACATATTTACATTTTTTCATATTGTGGCATCCTGTGGTCATATGATCAAACTTCAGCCACTTGGCAACTGACTCATATTTATAAAAGTTGCAGTGTCCCAGGGTCATGTGATCATCTTTTGTGTCCTTCTGACAAGCAAAGTCAATGGGGAATCCAGACTCATTTAACAACCGTGTTACTAACTTAACAATTGCCATGATTCACTAAACAACGGTGACAAGAAAGGTTGTAAAATAAAGCAAAACTCATTTAGTAAACGTCTTGCTTCAAGGACTACCTGAACTGCAATTGTTTAATATGAAAGGCTCAATAAAGTAGCACAGTCACACTTAAGATGTTCTGAACAGATGTAATTTTCCAATCATTTCAATTTTAGACTAATATTGGGAATAAAGAAAAATGTAGTGTTAATCTCAGCCATGTAATGTTATGAAAACTAATGAAAATCAATCAAGTCATTGCCTGTGATTACAAAGTTTTGGGAACCACCAAATCACTCCACTTCCTCCCTGTTTAGTTGGTGAGAGCACAGATGAGTCCCAAATCAGACCAAGAAGCAAAGAAAAAAAATGCTTCACTAAAATATCCTTGCAACACAACTTCGAGTCACTCAAAATCATAAATATATGTGCCAAACAATATGTGTATTAATAGATAAATCAGGCTGATTCAAGTGGGAGAAAGAGATCTTGAAACCATCCAGGAGTTTAAGTCATAAAAAATTTTATTAAGTCAAAAACCAACATTTAAAATTGTACCTGGAAACCAATTAGTAGCTCATTCAAGCTCTGTAGCAGAGATATACCATGTTCCTAGCAGCAGTGGGAACCTACCTGTTCCACTACTGGTTTGGTGATCACGTGTGTGCAGCTTTCCACACACCAGCTGAGGCCTGAAGCGCCAATCGGTTGAAACGATAAAGAAAAGTGCAGAGTCGGGTCAGAGGACCGAACCTGTGCTTTTCTCTTCTTTCTTCTCTCAGCTGAACTGATCGTCAGAGGCTTTTTTTTACTACTGGTTTGGTCGAACCGGTAATTATTGGAATTAATTATTGGAATTATTATTGGAAAATTATTGGAATTATGCTTTCTGGTTGCAAGGTATGATAACAGACTCCTTCCTTCCTTCCTTCCTTCCTTCCTTCCTTCCTTCCTTCCTTCCTTCCTTCCTTCCTTCCTTCCTTCCTTCCTTCCTTCCTTCCTTCTTGCCTTCCTTCCTCCCTCCCTTTTCTTCCCTTCCCTTCCCTTCCCTTCCCTTCCCTTCCCTTCCCTTCCCTTCCTTTCTATAAAGCCTGAATTTCTTTCCTTTCCTCTCTCTTACAGCCAAAGAGAATCAAAATAGGGCAATCTTGAGTTTCTCTCTCACCTCCTCTTCTGTTTATCGGCTAAGCTGATGTTTACATAATTGCTCTTGCTTTCCTTCTTCAAAGCTCTCTCTATTCCTCATACATCATACCCCTCCTCTTCTTGTGTTACAGTTTCTCAGGAAATGCCTCTTTGTAGAAATGGTTATTATCAGATGAAAACCATGAGTAGGGCATTAAAACAGAACTGCAGTTGGTAATCAAGCCATGATGCTGGAAATATATCAGCACTGACAAATTTTACAGTTGTGGGGACACTATGCCTAGCCTCAGGGGTGGGATTCTACCGGTTCAGACCGGATTGGGCCAACCCCTTGTTCTCATGTTTGGCTCACTCCAAACTGGCCCACTGTGACGAGGAAGTGGGCCCGCCTGCCCTCCCCTGCAATTTCCTGTGCTTTATGCCTTTGTTCAGAGCACAGCTGATTTGCGTGGCAGAGCAGTTTGCAGCCCCTCAGCTGTTTTCTTCACAGAGTCTGCAGTTGAAGGTAAGCCTGCCTTTTCTAAATGCGGAGCGCGTGGGGACCACACATTTGGCACGAACATGTGCAAAGCACCTGTTCACATGCGAAGCACGTGATCACCCAACTGGTTGTTATACTGGTGGAATCCCACCCCTGCCTAGCCTGTATCATGCTCCTAGATGCATACTCAAAAACCACATAACTTTGGACGACATCCTTCTGTCTCTGTTGCTTTCTCATGGGAAGTGCAGGCTTTCAGGTCCCATGCAGGAACAAGAACCAATAATCTATTGGCTGAGTACTGTGAGAACTTCCTTGGATCTATGCCAACATACCTGAATCAGGTATAGTCCTTGACTTATAGCCATTCATTTGGTGACCGTTCAAAGTTACAATGGCACTGGAAAAAATGAGGTATGATCATGTTTCAAACTTACAACTGTTGCAGCATCCCTGTGATCACATGATCAGAATTCAGATGCTTGGCAACGGGGTCATATTTGTGATGACCTGGGGTCATCTGATCACTTTTTGCAAACTTCAGACAAGCAAAGTCAATGGGGAAGCTAGATTCACTTTACAACCGTGTTACTAATTTAACAACTGCAGTGATTCACTTAGCATCTGTGGCAAGAAAGGTTGTAACATGGGGCAAGGCTCACCTAAGAGCTGTCTCGCTTCGCAACATAAATTTGGGGAAGAATTGTGGTCATACATCGAGGACTACCCATAGCACGTATTTCAATTTTGGTTACATACTCCTGGTTTCTCTGTCTTAGCATTTCAGGTTCTGAACCCTGCTGGCTCATGCTTGCTGTATTTGGGAGATGTAGGCAATTGCTACCTTCAAGCAACATGCCCTCACAGAGAATCTGACAAGCAGCTTTCTAAAACTCTAACCCGACATTTGTACTTGAAGTGAGCATGAATTAGAAGGGACATTCATGTGCAGAACAAGAAAGATGCACATGCTTTACCATCTCACTCATGTCTATCTATCTGTTCTGAGTCTCCAGGGCTTATTTTATATTCTCTTTGCCAACAGCTGTGTCACTTAAAAATAAACAAGGCCCTTTAAGTCTCAGTTCTGAAAATAAAACTACAGTTTCTCTCTCCATTCCTAGTAGTCAGAGTGATAGACATTCCCTTATTTTAGGTTCAACTGATGGGGGTCGGGGGGGGGGGGAAGGAGGGAAGTGGGGCCCTGATTTAAATGCTAACTTACAGCAAAGGGACCCAAAAGAAATTTGAATAATCCAATTGGCAACCTCTTAAATTACTGCAGTATTGAAGCAAGGTTGTGGAAGAAGTTGCATGACTTTCAATTCCTTCCTTCCTTCCTTCCTTCCTTCCTTCCTTCCTTCCTTCCTTC
>BLBF01000002.1:81568371-81685648 GCA_015471245.1 Laticauda colubrina
CTTCCTTCCTTCCTTCCTTCCTTCCTTCCTTCCTTCCTTCCTTCCTTGATGCTATTATACATCTTGGTACAAATGATCTGTCCCAGAAGGATTTACTTTCTGTTCAGAAAGACTTCCAGAGCTTGGGGTATGAACTTAAGTCATATGGACTGTAGGCTTATCTTTTCAGAGGTTCTCCCAGGATACAAGGAACAAAAAGGGAAAGGGCAGCGTGTCGCAGAGTTTAATGTGTGGCTAAAGGAGTGGTGTAAAAGGGAAGGCTTTGGTTTTATTAGTCATGATGTCTGCAGCTGGTCCAGTGAAAAACTGTACAAAAGAGATGGTTTGCATCCATCAAAGAAAGGGACTGAGTTACTTGGCATTAAATTCACAGATTTCCTGGATAAACATTTAAACTGAACAGCGGAGGCAGAGAATTAATGGATTCAGAACATTTCTGTCCCCAGCAACCTAAAACTAATAAGGATACCAGTGCATGCAAAATAGATATTTGCGCAGGTAAGATTATCAACCTTGATGCCCAACCAAAACCAAGCATTTAATACTGAGTGCCATACCATGTGCACTAATCAAACAGGTGGCAAGAAAGTAGGGGCAGGCAGGCACAACACAGGTTATATACACAGTAAACACAGTGTCAGACATAAAGATCTCAAGTGCCTATATACAAATGCACAAAGTCTGGGGAACAAACAGGGTGAACTCGAACTACGAATACATGAAGGTAAATATGATATAGTTGGAATAACAGAAACTTGGTGAATGAAACCCATGACTGGAACATACTGGTAGAAGGATACAAACTATTCAAAAAAACCCAGACCCCATAAAAGAGGAGGTGGAGTTGCACTGTATGTATACACAGTATATTGCTACAGAAATGCATGAAACCAAAGATGAAAACCTCCTAGAATGCACATGGGTCAATATAAAAGAAAAAAAAAAGAATGACATGGCCATAGGTGTATATCATAGGCCACCCAACAAACAAACAAACTAACAAACAGGAAACACACAACAATAGTAATGGGAGACTTCAATTATTCTGATATCAATTGGAAAACTAATTCTGCACCAAGTGAGAAATCAAGTAAGTTCCTTCCTTCCTTCCTTATCTCCAGACCACTAGCTAAGGCAGTCCCTCTCTCTTCTGTTTCCCTATCTCTTTCAGCCTGCCTGCTTCTCTCTCTCTCTCTCCCTCCCCCCCCCCCCCCCCCCCCCCCCCCCCCCCCCCCCCCCCCCCCCCCCGCCACACACTCCTGCACTGCACACAGTCCCTGGAAAAAGTCATCACGTAGTGACAGTCTTGAAGGAAAAAGAATGAGATGCACTTACCTCTCTACCAGTCAACAGTTCCTAACTCCAGGATGGGGTCTCCGAGGAGTAATTCATTTCGTGGCAGATAAGATGAAAACAGTTTCAAAAGCATGTCATACTTGGGAAGGGAAGGATGAGCAAATCAAATGTCTAGTCTATTCCCTTTGTTTAATTGCCCATACCCCATCCAGCACCAGGATAGTTCAAATCACCATGTGGCTATTTTGGCACTCAAAAATCCTTCAGATATATTCACATGGAAACAGCAAGCTCCTTTTTTTTTTTTTTTTTTGGGGGGGGGGGGGGGAAGAGGAGGGAGTTGGATGTTTTAAAACACAATTTGTTCTGCTTTTTAATATGCAGTTTGTCTCCTTCTGCAAGGAATTACTCAGGCAGTCACATGACTCCAAGCAGCACAATTATATAATTCAAATGCTGGTAAGGTTGTTGTTGGGAGAGGGATGTGTGTAATCTGGAAGCCGCAGCTAGGAAAGCAAAAGCAAATCAAACCAACATCGGTATATACATTCAAGGAAAAGCAAACAGTTGTTTTCAAAAATACTCTATTTCAGGAAACTTCCATTTTATTCATTTTCTATCTGTGCCCTGCTTCAATTCAAACCAACGAGCCAAAGGACTAAAAAAAACTTTATAAGGTTTACAAGTGAGGACAGTGATGGCTCTGTACAAGTCCATGATTGGAAGATTAAAAACAAGCCCTCATCTGGAAACTTTGTTGTACCTGCACAAGCTGCAACTAAGAAAGCCAGTGTATTGGAAACCCTGAAGACAATGCCATTCACTAGGACCATTCACCATTCGCTATTTTTGGGACAGAAGATGATTTCATACCTTGCCTGGAGGGACCAGAGAGTTAATTCTAAGAACTTGCACACCTCAGATGGGATTTTATCACAAGATTACTATGCCATCGTGTGCATTTTGAAATTCTGCAAAACAAGACTGAATGTGTCAGCCCCAGTAAGGGGACCAGGTCAGAAAATCAACTCTGCAGGACTAACCATATACTTTATTGAGGTATACCATAATCACAGAATATTACAAGTCCCCTCCTTCTTAAATTCCAGTGAATCAGGGAAGCATTTTCTTGAGGCGTTCCATTACTTATTTTGTTTCTCCGAACTTAAAGAACATTTCAGTCAGTTCTTGCATGTTTCTATCGAGGCCATTTCCTGTACGCTCTACAGCAGGGGTGTCGAACTTGCAGCCTGAGGGCCGGATGTGTCATGCACTGGCCACACCCATTCCTGGTTTAGTGAAGGGGGAAAAGTTGTGATCACATGACGACGTATTGTCACGAGTTTGACACCCCTGCTCAACAGAATGTATGCTGGAAAGTAAATTGTAAATTTACTATGTTTGGAGATAAAAAATCCAGCAAAGGGATGAGTGCATTTTGATGGGACAGAAGCTGTTTTGATAAGGAGCTGGAATTTATATTTTTAAATATGAAGATCTCCAAATGTTTGCTTGTTTCTTCTTACAGGCAAGAATTAAGAGAAATCTTATTACAACTTCATCTTTTTTTTTCCTGCTAAAATTCAGTTCATATGTCCACAAGCCAGCAGTGGAATCTACTGGTTCGGTGATCATATGTACATGTGCACCTAATGCCCGCGTGCAGCTTTCCACACACCAGCTGAGGCTTGCAGCCAGGGGTGGGATTCAAATTTTTTAACCAGTCCTGTGGGCGTGACTTAGGTGGTGGGTGTGGCTTGGTGGTCATGTGACTGGGTGGACATGGCTTGGTGGTCATGTTATTGGATGGGTGTTGTCAACTCAATATCACTCACATTGAGGCACGTGTCTCCTTGCCTGGCCTCTCATGATTGTGGGAATGCTGCAACAGTCGTAAATGTGAAAAATGGTCATAAGTCACTTTTTTTTAATGCCACTGTAACTTTGAATGGTCACTCCATACAAGCAAAGTACCAGCAAAAGAGGGAAAAAAACTCCAGAGAAGTTCTAGAGACAGCAAGTCTAGTCCTGCCAAGAATGTAATAAGAGTTAACAGAGAGGCAGTTTCTGTAAGCAACACCAGCATGTTTCCTTCCTGCCTTCCTTACAGGATTAGGCCAGTAATTTCTTCTAACAACCGGTTCTCCGAACTGCTTGGAATGTTAACAACCGGTTCTAGCAAATAGGTGTGAACTGGTAGAATCCCACCCCTGCTTGCAGCGCCAATCAGCTGAGAGGATAAAGAAAAGCGCAGGGGTAGGTGGGAGGGCCAATCCTGTGTTTTTCTGTTCTTTCTCCTCTCAGCTGATAGTTGGAGGCTTTTTTTTCTCCTCTCAGATGATCATCGGAGGCTTTTTTTTAACCACTGGTTGGGCCGAACTGGGCCGAACCGGAAGCATGTCACCACTGCCACAAGCTTTCAGTAGCAGAGACATGTCAGACATCTTGCCAACTTCAGTCATTTTTTACTCCTATGGTTCTTTTTCTAACTAATTCACCTGATGAAGAATTCTTGCAACCTGAAAGCTTGCTGCTTTGTAGAAGTTCAGCTGATCTAAAGGAAAGCAAGTCTCCTGATTAATTGTTCTCACTGACAGGAAATTTCTCCTTAATTCTAGATTCTTTCTTTGTGTCTGTTGGCCTCCTTTGCAACCAAAAGGTTAGAATCATTTTTATACAGTTGGTATAAAAATTATTACCGCATGCAGATAACCTGCAGCTTCAACAATTTTCATCGGACTGGGTAGAAAGTGCCTTTGTAACTTTGCAACTTTGCAACAGTTAGTATCTTGCTTCACTAACCTTCAAAATTACTCTGAAAACTCTAACAAGGCCTAACGAAATATTTATTTGTTTAATTAATTTATATTGCCGCCTATTCGCCCATGGCAACTCAATTTATGACCAAGAGACATCGTATTTTAGAAATTGAGAAGTGCTTGCAAAATTTCCCCACATTCAAAAGTCTGGCTTGACTTCTCCAAAGAAGTCAAGAAGAAGAAGTGTGACCAGACACACATAGGGTACAATGGCTTCCTCAAACGACAGCTTTAGGATCAGCACCAATCAACTGATTCTGAGCAGAATGCAATTCTCCACATCCATATAACTTAGGTTAAAACAGATATAATCTTACCAATGATAATAAATCAAATTAAAAACCAAACAACATAACTTCTCTAGATATGACAATCCTACAATCCTTCAAGGACAGGGGTGTCAAACGCGATTTCATTGAGGGCCACATCAGGGTTGTGGCTGATCTCAGGGGCTGGGGTGGGTGTGGCTAGCTTGATGTCACTCATGTAAAGCGCATCTGTGGTGGCCCAGCACTCTGCCAGTGAAAACGGGCTACTGAGCTCCATTTTCAGCTGCGATGACCTCTGCCAGTGAAAACTGTAACAGGATAAAAATCCATTTTCACTGGCAAAGGGCAGCAGGAGGCCATCGCAGGCAAAAACGGAGCCTGGTAGGGCCATAAGCAGCCCTCGCAAGCTCCATTTTCACTGGCAGAGGCACCACAGGCCAGTCCTTTGCTGTTTTTAGGGCAGCCCCGCAGGCCAGATCTAAGCAACCCGCAGGCGGGATCCTGTCCCCAGGCCTTGAGTTTGACACCTCTGTTCCAGGAAACTTCTTAACCAGAAAGACAAACTTCAAGCAGAAGGCACAAGCAGATTCCTCCTGAGAAGAAATATCATGACTGAAACATTGCACCACTAATTACATTGTTATTTATCAACTTTTATCCCACGTCATTGTAGTGCTTTCAAAGTTGTAGCAACGTTTCAGCAGAATCTCATCTGCCATAATCAGGCTTCTGTATGGATGTGGGTCTTACAGCCTCTGGTTTCAAATTTGAGGCTGGCCTATTCTGATTGGCTGGGAGTCTTGGTCTGTGTTCACTGGACTTGGAGTCAAGACAAAGGAAATGCCACAGTAGTGATGGATAGAAAAGACTATGAAACAAAATTGACAGACCTACTCCAAGACTCCACAAACAAACCTATAAACACCAAACCATATATCTAAACCTATAAAGACCCAACCATATATCTAGAAAAATTAACCAAGAAGAAAATTATAACCAGCCACATAAGCAAAGAAATCCAACAGACGATCATCCCAAGAGAAAAATCTTCTAGATGCCCCAAATTATACGGCCTCCCAAAAATACACAAAGAAGGCATACCTCTCAGACCCATAGTCAGCTCCATAGGAGCACCATTACAAACCCTAGCTAAATACTTAGCAAAACAACTATAGCCCCATGCTGAAACCGCAGCTTCATATGTACAAAACTCATACCACTTCTTAGAAATGATCAAAGATCTACACGTGGAACAAGAAGATCTGCTTGTAAGTTTCGACGTGGTTTCACTATTCACTCAAGTCCCGATAAAAGAAACTCTTGAAATCATCAAAAATAAATACCAACCAGCTGAAGACCTCATGGAACAAACAGAACACTGCCTAACCAACACATATTTCATATACAAAGGACAAAGATACAAGCAAATCGAAGGAGCCCCTATGGGATCACCACTGTCACCCGTCATTGCAAACCTGTTCATGGAAGAATTCGAATCCAGAGCCCTGGCTAATGCCACCCACAAACCCAAACTATGGCTAAGATACATCGATGACACATTTGTGATTTGGCCCCATGGAAAAGAAAACCTAAACAATTTCCTAACACACCTAAACAGCACACACCCCAAAATCAAGTTCACCATGGAAACGGAAATAAACAAACAACTACCATTCCTAGATGTACTAATCTACAAAAGAACAGATGGCACACTGGGACACACCATATACCAGAAGAAAATACACACCAACCGCTACCTCAACGCCCAATCCCACCACCACCCAGCACAGATAAATTCCGTGGCTAAAACACTATTTACCAGAACCAAATGCCTGGCAGACAAGACACATATAAAGACTGAACTATGCACCCTGACTAAAGTATTGACAGCCAATGGCTTCCACAAAAACAAAATCACCAACTTGATCCACAAAAACACACCAAGACATAACAGAGACCTAGAAGACCAACACACCTATGGAACAGCTGTCTTGCCCTACATAAGAGGTACTACAGATAAAATCAGTAAGATACTACACAGGCATCACATCAAGACTGCCTTCAAAACAGACAAAAAAATAGCAGCCATCCTTAGAAACCCCAAAGACAAAATTGACCTGGAAAACCAAGGCATATACGAAGTTCCCTGTACATCATGCCCGGCCACATACATTGGACAGACCAATAGAAGAATAAGTACCCGCCTAGATGAACACAAAAATGCAGTAAAAAAGCTGGAACACACCTCCTCACTAGTCCAACACATGAAAACCACAGGTCACAACATCAACTTCAATGGCACTAAAACCCTAGCCACTATAGAAAACCCCAGCCACAGAATCATCAGAGAAGCCATAGAGATTGAAAAAAGACCTGACAGCATGAATAGAAGAGATGATCCCAGCAGACTGTCAATCATTTGGAAGCCTGCACTCTCAAATAGAAAGATCTCCACACCACAAAACAGACAAACACCTGAGCACAAATAGACTCCCTCTGATGCCTCCAACTCAAACACCCCCCCACCAGGCACCCAGGTGAAACCTAGCTTGCTAATGGATAGCAGCCGTCCTTTCACACGAAGCCAAGCTGCACTGAAAGCCTCCAACACAGGAACAGAGTGTTGCCAGCCAATCAAAGCCACAAAACAGACAGAAGAAACCAGAAACACCAATCAATCAAACTCCAAGTCCAGTGAACACAGACCAAGACTCCCAGCCAATCAGAATAGGCCAGCCTCGAATTTGAAACCAGAGGCTGTAAGACCCTCATCCATACAGAAGCCTGATGATGGCAGATGAGATTCTGCTGAAATGTTGCTACAACTTTGAAAGCACTACAATGACGTGGGATAATACCCGAAGGAAGCTGAACAGCACACATGTAAGAACCCACGAAAGCTTAAACACACACACACACACACACACACACACACACACACACACATATATATATGGTATTCAGCTTTGTTTGGGTATTTTCCCATGTCATCATAGTTGTTTAGCTTTTAAAGTTGTAGCAACGTTTTGGCAAAATCTCATCTGCCATCATCAGGCTTCTGTATTGTGTTCGTCTGTGAGTCAGACTTTTACAGTTGTTTCAGTTTTAAATGTGGGGCTAGCCTATATTATACATATTTCATATACAAAGGACAAAGATACAAGCAAACCGAAGGAGCTCCTATGGGATCACCACTGCCACCCATCATCGCAAACCCGCTCATGGAAGAATTTGAATCCAGAGCCCCGGACAATGCCACCCACAAACCCAAACCCTGGTTAAGATACATCGATGACACACTTGTGATCTGGCCCCATGGGAAAGAAAACCCAAACAATTTCCTAACACACCCTAATAGCACACACCCCAAAATCAAGTTCAAACGGAAACAAAGAAATACCATTCCTAGATGTACAAATCTTCAAAAAAACAGATGGCACACTAGGACACACCATATACCAGAAGAAAACACACACCAATTGCCACCTCAATGCCCAATCCCACCACCACCCAGCACAGATAAACTACGTGGCCAATGAACAGGTTTGCAATGATGGGTGACAGTGGTGATCCCATAGGGGCTCTTTCAATTTTCTTGTATCTTTGTCCTTTGTATACGAAATATGTGTTGGTTAAGCAGTGTTCTGTTAGTTCCATGAGGTGTTTGGGTGGTTGGTATTTATTTTTGATGATTTCGAGAGTTTATTTTATCAGGACTTGAGTGAATAGTGAAACCACATTGAAACTTACAAGTAGATCTTCTTATTCCATGTGTAGATCTTTGATCATTTCCAAGAGTTAGTATGAGTTTTGTACATGTGAAGCTGCTGCTTCAGCATGGGGCTGTAGCTGCTTTGCTAAGTGTTTAGCTAGGTTTTGTAGTGATGCTCCTCTGAAGCTGACTATGGGTCTGAGAGGTATGCCTTCTTTGTGTATTTTGGGAATTCTACCACATTAGTCATCTATGATCAATTTGGTTGAAAGAAAGACTTTGCTTAATATTACTGGCATGAATTAATAAGAATTTGAAAGCCAGCTCTCCCAGAATTTAGTTCACTTTCTTCACCATGTCAGCCCTTTTATTAAAATTTAATTCTCTAGGATTCAGAGAATGGTGGCAATTATCTTTGCTGACTGAAAATGGATGCAAGATTCCACCCCCTTCCTACAGCTTCATCATGAGAAAATAATTAAATATGCCCAAAATACATTCATCTCATCACTTAGTGCTCTATTTCATCTGACAGATTTTTTTGTAACTCATAAAATATTAAAGCCTCGAGCAAACTCTCCACAGTATTTTATTTATACAGTGTTCTTTTATTAATTAGTGTCCTTTTATCCATTTTATCTGGCTAATGGATTTCTCTATTCAGTTGGCTTGATTAGCTCTCCACTTAAATCAATCGATTACTTTTGGTCTCCATATCCTTTTTTGGGAACATCATTCTCCGTAAAGGGGCCCACTATAAATCATTCAGCTGGCAGCGATCCATAATTGACCTTGTTGTAAGGGTGAGGAAAGTTTGGAATGGTTCAAGAACTGTATCAGTTCTCTCAACACACAAATGTGTTGGCTATATTTACATAGATGTATACATACATACATACATACGTATATGCCTACAAATGAAGCAGTGAACTGACATACATTGTATTTTCTCCTTTAAAATTCCCCATATCAAACCAAAAAAGATAGCCATAGATCTATGAATCCTCTAATTCTCTAATCTTCATTTTTATTTAAGTTGGAACTTATGTTACTCAAGATTTAAGGCCTGGTCCCACTGGCCGACGGACACAAAACGTATGCATAAAGGACACAGTGGACGAGCAAAATTTCAGGGGTGGCTCCATCCGTTGTCATCCACTCCAAAAAGTGGTGAAAATTTGCATAAACAGAACGGAAAAGAACGGAAAAGAACGGACGTGGGTAGTATGTAGCGGGGATGTTAAACGGATGTTCATAGGAAGCCTAGCGCATGAAAGCGGATGGAAGCAGATGACACCTCCGAAGGGGTTCCGGGGGAGAATTTTGAAACGGATGCATAGCGGAAGGGGCGGATGCATAGCGGATGAAGTGGATGCATCACAGACGCCTATAGGAAACAGAGGGGATGCCGAGCGGATATATATCGGATGCAAAGCGTTCACTGCGCATGCAGGGAGTATGAATTGCGTCAGCTCCGTGGATTTAAAAGGATGGAGCACGCATGCAGTCAGCATACAGGGGAAAGACGTGCTGCCAGATACATCTTGCAGGAACACCACGGTTCGTCAGTCAGGCAAGAAGAGGAAGTCCATGCCTACTTGTTCAAGCCCTGGCAAGGTGAAGAAGGCCAGAACCAGCATCCCACCCCCTGGCACTGACTCTGAAGCTGCTTCTGCTGCTGCTGTGGTGGACCAGCCCCAAGCCCCTCAAAGCCCTACTGCTGAAGGCCCTGCTGCCCAAGTCCCTGAAGGCCCTGCTGCTCAAGCCCCTGAAGGCCCTGCTGAAGCCCCTGCCAGAGGAAGGAAGAGGCAAGGGAAGGAGAAGGGAGAGAGGAAACAGTACACTGTTTCCGAGGGGCATGAGGATGAGGTGCTGGAATGGCTGAGGGAGAACGAGTACCTCTGGAGAAAGGGCCACAGACTGTATCGGGACACCAAGAAGAAGCAGGCAGCTTGGAGAGACAAGGCAGAGAGCCTGGGCTACACTGCAGAAGTACCCCTTGGATGGTGGAAGCACATGCACACCTGGTATGGCAAGCTACACCTGAAGAAATCTGGGCAGGCCACTGTCAAGCTTACTGACTGGGAGATGTACGTCATGGCCAAGTGCAGTTTCCTGGATCCGCCACCGAGGAGCAGCCCCTCTGAGACCCCTCTCCTTCAGACAGCCCACAGACAGCCAGTCCTCTTCCAGCCAGGAGCCAGCTACCCTGTCCAGGCAGGTGTCTTCAGAGGGCCCCACAGCAGAAACCCCCCCAACAGCTGCACCCCCCATGCCAGTAGACTTGGAGGATCCCGTGGAGGATGACGCCCTGCTGTCACAAATGGAGGAAGCAGCAGCAGCCACCAGAGGCCAACCCGCCCCCTCGCCCACCCCCAGCTCCAGAGGATGCAGGCAGAGATGCAGACTGGAGGGCCAGGACCACAGTGTGCTGTTGGAGATCAGGGACACAATGAAGACCAGCACAGAACTTCTCTCAGCTGGTCCACTTGGACAGAGCATCTTCGGGTCAGAACACTTTCATCACCTACGTGAGCCAGAGCCTGAGGGACCTGCCCGAGGCCCAGTACCAGTTGATGAAGCAGAAGATCACAGCACTTCTGCACAATCCTCAAGGCCCAGCTGAAGCTGCTCCTACCCAGTCCAGGTATGCTCCTCCACCCCAGGGGATGTCACAGCCCTTCCACGGCTTTCAACAGCCCCTCACCTACCAAGGCTACGACTACCAGGACTTCCCACAGCAGAAGCAGAACTTCCCAGTCCAGGCCCAGGTTCATCGCATGCCACAGACACCAGTCCTCACCCAGCTGCAGACCAGACAGCCCCACTACATTCCTCCCAACCCTTCCTCCACCCCACAGCCAAGCCCGTCAATGGACAATCTGTCATCAGTATTGGGCCTGACATCTCAAGTCCTTGATGAAGGGCCTCTCAACCTCATGGGACTGAGTCAGCTCTCGGATAGCTTCCTGAACACACCACCACCTGTTGTACCCTCGGGGCCAAGCGCCCCAATGGTGCCTCAGACCAGCACTCAAGCCACAGCCACCTCCACAGTCCCTGCCCACTTAACAGCTGAGACCATGGACATGACTCAGAGTGACTGAGAATAGTGTCAGAGACTGAGTTGTTTACTTGTTAAGTTTATCTTTGCTTAAGACACTTTACTTGGTTCATTTTGCTTATTTAATACAGTCATAAAGTTTACCTAAGAAAGTTTATCATTGCTTAAGACACTTTATACAGTTTACTTGGTTCATTTTGCTTATTTAATAAAGTCATAAAGTTTACCAAAAAAAGTTAATAAAGTTTATCTTTGCTTAAGACACTTAGTTTATTTGGTTCATTTTTTTTACTTAATAAAGTGTTGGTGAAAACTTTGAAAAATGGTTCAGCCTTTGCATGCTTGTGGTATAGATAAGGATAGTGGTGGGATAGATAAACCTCCAGTGCAACCATAGTGGGAATGTATGGTCCACCATCCCAGCAATCCAGATGATTTTCTCCCCCTTTTTATAGAAAATATCACTTGTCCGCTATGGGGCCTTCTACATACTCTAGACATATTCCAGACATCCTAAATATATGAGATACATCCCAGATACAAACATTTTGTCTGTTTTGAATACTTTATATATGAGATGCATACGCTTACATCCTTTCTATTTCCGTGCTACTAACGCTGTGTAGATGTTCCGTGTACCTTTTGTTTCCTCCCTCTTTCCGTTTTCAGCTGCAGCGGATGTGAGTTGAGGGGATGGCCAGAGGATGCAGAGAGGATACAGCGGACGTTTAACGGATGATAATGGACATAGAACGTTTGTTGCCCGTATATGTCGCGGATGTACATCGTACGCGGTGGAAATTTCATCCGTTCACAAAGTTGTGTGCAGCTCAAAACGTCTTGCGCAGATGAAATTGCAGTGGACGAATGCTCGACGGATAGAGCGTATGAAACAGGTATGCAGTGAGTACACAATGGATGCATAGCGTTTTCCAACGGATGGCAAGCTTTTTTTTACGTTTTACATCCTCTTTGCATCCGTAAGTGCAGTGGGACCGGTCCTTTAGGAAGAAGTAGGTGGAAAGGGAAAGAATAAAGGATAATTTATTGCAGTCTATCCCAACATGCTGTCTTCAAGATGTCATGGACCATATCTTTCGTGCCATCAGAATTGTATTTGCAGCAAGAATGCAAACTATCTCTACAAACCCTACAAACTAAAAAGGAACATCAATTCCTTTGCAATTGGAGAATATCTGGTTAAAAGGTAAAGATAAAGATTCCCCTGCACATACATGGTAGTTGTTCCCGACTCTAGGGGCTGTACTCATCTCCGTTACAAAGCTGAAGAGAGAGCACTGTCCAAAGATGTCTCGGTGGTCATGTGGCCAGCATGACTAAATGCTGAATGTGCATGGAACTGCTTGGTTGGCAAAAGCTGGGGCAAGTAACGGGAGCTTACTCTGTTACACAGCGCTAGGTATTTGAACCACCAAATTGCCGACCTTTGTGATCAACAAGCTCAGTGTTGTAGCCACCGAGCCACTACGTCCCTTATCTGGTTAGATAAAGTCTGGTTATCTGGTTAGATAAGAACTGGTTAGGTAAAGCTTATCTGTCCTAACTCAAGCATCTGTTTTCCACAACAGGAAAGAAGATAATATTATCAAGCACAGGAAATCAGGAGTTAAACAAAGACAGGTTTATTGCATGCTAACACTTTCTACAAGAATCTGAGCTACTAATGGTCAAAGCAAATTGATAGTACATAAGAGTCAACAGAATTCAAGGTGGACTGGATTTAGATCTCTCTAGGCACACAGGGACTCAAGATTGGTGATACGCTTGATCCCTCCCTCAGTCATCTCCTACATGTAATGTGGCAACAGGACACCATTCCTTTCACAGATTTTCATCCATTATTTCCTCTCAAGTTCAAGAATCAGAGCCACAGCTGGTCTGAATGGGCAATTCTTAAGCACACAGGACTATCTCCTTGTCATGGGCACATAGATTCCTCATATTGTTGCTTTTTCCAGATTCACCACTGTTTTAATTTCCTCCTCTTCTGATATATGTAGGGAGTTCCAGATTACCTGCCTATCTCTCAAACCCAAACATCTAAGGCAGGGGTCTTCAAACTTGACAGCTTTAAGACTTGTGGACTTCAACTCCCAGAATTCCTCCTCCAGTCATATTAGCTTAGGAATTCTGGGAGTTGAAGTCCACAAGTCTTAAACTTGCCAAGTTTGAAGACCCTTGATCTAAGGGAGTGAAAAGCAGGATAAGAAACTGCAAGATATAGGACTACACATTCCCACAACAGCATTCTGTGGGAGAGTTGTGATAGTCATACCTCACATTTCTACAAATAGGGAGCCATGGCCAAGAAGAGATCTCTACTGCAAGCTCTGAAGAATCTCCTTTTTATAGGTCTCCCATGAAAAGAATGATAATAGGCTTCAACCAACCTGGGAGTTCTATTTTTTTCCAGGGAATCTCTCTGTTATAGGATTGCCTTGTGAGGAAGAGGAAGAAAGGCAAGGAAAAATGAGGTTTAGAAGGCTTCATTCTGGAAAACCATGGCAGAGTGAAGTCTCACAGCCTCAACTTGTAGTTTGCTACCATGGATTCTTATCCTGTTACATATCTATGGAGAATCTCAGTCATCCAGGCCATAGTTATCCCAAAGGTGCTTTTTTTTCAAGAGGCAACTGGACTTTCTGCTTTTTCTTTGAAGACGTTTTGCTTCTCATCCAGGAAGCTTCTTCAGCTCCTTCATTCCCCACCATCCAGTCAGAGTCGAAGAAGCTTCTTGGATGAGAAGTGAAATGTCTTCAAAGAAAAACCAGAAAGTCCAGTTGCCTCTGGAAAAAAAAAGCACATTTGGGACATGCTGTTACATAAATTTGGCATCCAATTTATGGAAGCCTCATCATAGAGCCACCTCAAGTGCAGAAGACAGACAAATTAAACTGATTAAACCTTGAGGAAAGGGAGGGGGGAATTCTATGGCAAGAAATATGGAAACAAAATGGTGTACTAGAGATTGGAAAATACAGGTAATCTTTGACTTACAACAGTTCATTTAGTGGCCGTTGAAAGTTACAATGGCACTGAAAAAAGTGATTTATGACTATTTTTCACACTTATGACCATTGCAGCATCTCCAGGGTCACATGATGAAAATTTGGATGCTTGGCAGCTGGTTCATATTTATGATGGTTGCCATGTCCCTGTCCCAGGGCCACCTACTGTAATCACCTTTTGCAACCTTCAGATAAGCAAAGTCAATGAGAAAGCCAGATTCACTGAACAACTGAGTTACTAACTTAACAACTGCAATGATTCACTAAATGACTGTGGCAAGAAAAGTTGTAAAATGGGGGAAAATTAACTGAACAAATATTTCACTCAGCAACATAAATGTTGGGCTCAGTTGGGATTGTCAGTCGAAGACGACCTGTAAAAGATGGATACCAATTCATACTCTGGAAAAATATGCTGGCTGAGGAATTCTGGGAATAGAAGTCCACAAGTCTCAAAGTTGACAAGATTGGACCCTAACAAACATCTGCCACTAAGGTGTTTGTTAACTATTGATGAAATATTATATTCATTGGAGGCAATGAGCCAGAGAGAAGACATCAAAATAATGGAACTGCCAGCAATAAAAGTATGCTTAATTGCACCATCTTATATTACTTGCACGTCAGCATTTACATCCCGGCTGCTTGATCCAAATGCTGAATATCGAGAACACGATTTTTTTATTTCTTTGGCAGTCAAAGCATATCTCTAGTTGAAGCTTGCTGCTGAATAGCATATAAAACTGTCACTCTTTTTCTAAGCTGCACAGCAGTCAGATGCGATATGACGTGGCCAAGAGCCATGGCCAGCAGATGCCAAAAGCCATACCCACTTGATGGTATCTTACAGTCATTAAATTCAAATATCATGTATATACATTTAGAGATTTGATCCCCAAATGCTTAAATTTGCATTCTTGGCCATCCTGCCATTGCTTTTACAAGCACAGATGTATTGATTTGAAGGTCCAATATTTAGATCAGCCACTGATAAAGGATGGACTTTTTAAAAAATGGATACATCACACTCATTTTAATAGGGCATTTAATATGCTTTTTCATAAAAAGCCATATTATTTGATTAATAATCCAGCACAATAATGCTCATTTCAGCATTTGCATTTCCGAAGTGTGGTTTTACAGTTCCCAAAATCCATAACCAGTCTGGCAATCCAACAGATTTGAAGGGACCAGTTTGGGGTGGGCTGATTAACCTGGACTAGCAGCTGTCCAAGATCTAGGGCAGAAACTTTTTTTCAATCTATCAACCACTCTGAGTCTTCAATTATCTGTAAATATATTTCTCTACTTTACTTCTGGATTAATTCCATTCATATAAAATATCATCCATTGTTCAAAATAGCATACAAAGTGAGTAATCTTATCAATATTACGTAAATGAGATCCACTTTTCAATTAATAAACATAAAATAATTAAACTGAAATCAAATGCAAATATTAAAAGCAAAACACTTAGCCAACCCATTAGAAAGAAAGAAAAAGTCAGAGTTCTTCTTAAAGATTGAAAAAAAAAAACCCAGTCTTTTGACTACTTAAGTATCTAATTTAAATCAATAATAAAGTATTTAGGCTGGAATAATAGATGGATTAATGACTGTAAATTAACCAATAGAAATGCTGAATTTAATATAGATAGATTGCAGCTTGAGATACCAATTTGAGGCTCCTAAAATTAGCCCTCTGTAACTCAACCAATGATACCAGATTCCCGATTCTGTTCATAATGCAATCCTGCTATTTCAGTTAAGGAATTTCACAGATGATAAAAATTCTTGACTGATTTCCTTTCTTTGGGATTCATCCTTTTTTTTAAATGAACAAAAATTTATTAAAGAAGAATTAATAGATACACAATCACAGTAAGTAAACTTTCATATCAATGAAAGTTGATCAATGAAAAAAATCTAAATACATCTGTCTATAGGCACGCATATATGTGCATGCAAGCATGTACAAACCTTCTAGTTCTTTAAATCTTTGTTAGACTCTAGAAAAGGTCAAGATGATCATACTAGTGGGTGTATGTGTGAGAGAGAGGGACAGAAAGAAAATGTGTGTGTGTTCACTGACTCACATGTAAATATTTCCTTTAAGCATCTAAAAAAAAGGAAGGCAGAAATAGTTTTTCATTTCAATGGATTATGAATTTAGTAATTTTTGCAAAAAGGTTACATTCAATACTTTGAATTTAAATGAGTCCTACAGGATTGTTGTGGGGAAAATAGGAGGAAGGAGTATTAGATATATTTGCCGCCTTGAGTTACTCTGGCACTCTGGACCCCTAAAGTCTGATTTGCCCTCATTCCCTCTTGACAATCAGAAGTTTAATCTTTTATACACTTTAGCTTCTTTCATCTGAAATCAGAATTCCCTCTTCTTCAAAACAAATAACAATGTTTGCTTCTGAACCCACAAAGGTCTTGCAATATGAGACAGCATTTTTTTTAGACAAAATGGGGGTATTTCTTGAGGGCCTTTAAAGGTGCATCCTATCATCATGCTTTCCTTCCCTGGAGGACAGAAGATAAGTGTGATGGTTTGGAAAAGAAATCAAGGCAAGAAAAGAGCTGTCTCAAACAATTTTTCATAGAGTGGGCTGGTTTGAGTGGGCTACTTTGGAGGTATTCCCAAACTAGAATGTGGCTTTGTGAGACCAAACTTAAGCAGGTATTGTGCTCATTAGCTCATTTCACCTCTCCTTCTCATGTATGGACTTGGAGAATGACTTGGAAGCCTTTTCATCTGTTTTAGAGTAACCATAAAGTGGTTTCTGTCTGTCTGTCCCCCCCTTCTCTCTCCCTCTCTCTCTCTCTAAAGGTAAAGGGATCCTGTCCTACCTATCCAATCCTGTCTGAATCTAGGGGCCAATGTTCATCCCAGTTTCCTAGCCGAGGGAGCCAATGTTGTCCAAAGATGCTTCCATGGTAATTTGGGTGGCATGACTATACACCAAGGTGCATGGATAAAAGTTACTTAAGTGGTAACTTTTATCAACTTGTATTGCATGCTTTCGAACAGTTAGGTTAGCAGGAGCTAGGATAAGAACGGGAACTCAATTCAGACAAATGGTTGTCCAATCTCTTCTTAAAAACTTCCAGTGTTGGGAGTATTCAAAACCTCTAGAAGCAAGTTGTTCCATTAATTGTTCTGTCAGGAAGTTTCTCCTTACTTCTGAGTTGCTTCTCTCCTTGATTAGTTTCCACCCATTGCTTCTTGTCCTGCCTTCAGGTGCTTAGGAGAATAGCTTAACTCCCTCTTCTTTATGGCAACCCCTGAGATATTGGAATACAGCTATCATGTCATGTCATCAAACTAGACGTACCCAGTTCCAGCAATCATTCTTTATATGGTTGAACCATCTTAATGTAGAACCTTACTTTTTTCACCATTGAATTTCATTTTGTTAGACAGTGAAATGGCCTCTCTAATTTGAAACCTTGCAAAACAAGGTCTAGATTAGTGGCCCCCAAAGTTTTGGGGCCCAGGGGCTGGTTCCAAGGAGAGAGGTTTGAGGTAGACTGGAGGAGGCATGGTTTTACATGCTGCCTGCATCCCACAGATGGGGCTTTGCTTGTTTGCATGGTGCAGTTTCTGGCATGCTGCAGTCTGGTGCCAGTCCATGGACCATGAGGTGGGGAGCCCTGATATAGATTATTGGATTCATTAAGGAACAAAAATATAAATGTTTCATAAGGAGTAAGTACAACATGATACCCAACTTATAGTTCCCACAGATCCACTGAAAATTGGTTATGAAGTGTCACTTGCTTTTCTGCCTTCTGCACAGAGGTAGATTTGAAGCTGTACAGATGCAGATAGATAACTCAACAAGATGTCCATAACAAATTACATATATTGGTTCATCAGGGATCCTCATAACTCACATTTGTGACAAAGTTCTCCTTTAATGACCAATCCTTTGTATATCTGCCTTGTAGTAAAAGATGGTTATCTCCTAACCCATCTTGTAGAGATAGAAAGAAGCTGCCATGAGTTAGAGAGTTCAGTCAAAGAATGAAGAAAACTCCCCAACCCATTGAGGGTCAAACTAGTGACCAATCAGGATTACAGATATGGCCACGTGACATGAACTACATTTCCCAGGATACCTTTAACTACATTTACCATGATGCATTCCCTTAAGGGGACAGCTCATAATTCCTAAGTAACTATCCAATTCCCATAGACTGGCTGGGACAGCACACTCCCCGCCTGGAATTGTAAATTCCACTATTAAGAGAAGAGAAAAAAATTAACTATAAACTAAGATAAGCAGTAAACAGTAATATTAACTGAATAGTTAATATAACTACTGTTTATAACTAAGATAAACAATAAGCTGTATAACTAAGATAAAAACAGTAAACATCAATAAAGTATTAAAGAAAGCAGAGCATGCAAAACTTGAGGTTCAGTCTTCAAGTTCGGCCTCTTGTTGCAAGTCGGCTGGTCACCTCTGGTGGCCTTTTAGGGTGTACAGGTACTCTTGGCGGCAAAGGTGAAAGTCTGGTGGTTGCTTCTGGTGGCCTTTTAGGATTGGAATGGTACTCTTGCTTCCACCATGTCAAAGGGTGTCGGGAAGCTGTTGGAAAGGGTGTTGCGTAGGTATATGCCCATGTAGAACATCTTAGTGGACGTCTGGTGGTTGTTGGTGGCTGTTCTAGTGAAAAAGCACTGATTGCCGGTGGCCTTTTAGGCTGGAACGGCATTCTTGTTTTGATGGTGTTAAAGGGCTTCGGAAGGCTGTTGGAATGGATGGTGCTAAGGCATTTGCCTGGGTTGGAGCCTGCATCTGAGTGACACCAACAATTCCTGTGATCCCCCATCCTAGTGGAGATTTGATGGCCACTGGGCCATCTACATGACCGCCAACTGACTTGGAGAAGAGAAAGGTGCGTGGGGCATTATTTCCCAGCAAGAGTAGGATATCAGCCTCCAGATCTAGAGCGGGGAAGTGATGAGCCAGGTGCTGTAGGTGAGGCATGCTGCTTATGACTTCAGGTGTTGCAATATGACTGTGGTCATTCAGCATCCCATTGCATTCAAATACTGTAATGGGAACTGGGAACTTCCATCCAATGATTCTATGCAGAGTCTAGTAGCTCTCCTCACCACAGTGCTTCTTGGTCCATGGCACATTGATACAGTGAAGTGAAGTTCATCCTGTTGCACCTCAAAGAGTTCGAAGAATGCAGGTCTGGCCAGAGTGCAGGTGCTTTGAGTGTCAAGCAGCACGTACATTTTCATTGTGTCTTTGGGGAGTCCTTCAGGGTACACTTTGGCGAAGCAGATGGGAAGACATGAACGAGGGTGTGGTGAGTCGGTGCACAGTGCTGTGCAGTTGACACTCGCCACTGGCTCCAGGGATGCCTCTGTAACACATTGAGGCTCCTTGGCTGGGGGAGGGTTATGTGTTGTCTGCCGTGGTGGCTCGGAGTCTAGATGCAGAGCGGCTGGGTGCTCATTGCTGTCAGCATCCTCGTAGGTATAGCATTCTGGCTTGAGGACATGTGTGGTTCGTCTCAGAGTGCTTTATGAGGAGGTTGTGATCCATTAACACATGTGCAGATGGTCTCTGTTGCTGCCGGGTGTGGGTACCACATTCATCTCGACCTATATCTGCATTAGAGTTTCCTTGAGGGTGTGGTAGGAACTCTTTTGCCTATGGATTGAGTGTGGAAACTGTGACTGCTTGCACATGTACTTGTTAAGAAATCTTTGATGTAACTGGTGGGCCAATTTGCTTGCCCAAGTAGGCCTTGACACATTTATCTGGGTTCTCTCTTTCCAACTTTCCGAGGTTTAAGTTGAAGGAAGTGTTGTCGGCCATCTTCCGCCATGCTGCAGCCCATGCTGTCTTTGTTGTGGATTCTCTTTGCTGTTCAGCCAACTCCAATTTGGCCTGAACTTTGACCAATTCTGCCTGTTGATTGGCCTGGACTCTGGCCATTTCTGCTTGTTGAGCTGCTATTTCTACCTGTTGGTTGCCTGGGCTTTGGCCATTTCTGCTTGTTGAGCCGCTACTGCCGCCTTCTGCCGTGCTACCTCCTCTCTGATGCATAGATTTGCGTGTGCGACAGCAGCTTCTACTGCAACTTCTGCAGCCCAGTCAGCATAACTTGTGGCTTTGGAGGCCTTAGATACGCTGCTACGATGGGAGGATGCTCTGGAAGGATGTGACAGCTAGCAGCAGAGAATTGGCACGAGATACTGGAACCTGCCTGTGATCTAGCCGATTTGGGATGGAGGGAGGAGGGCTCCTTAGAATGGTGGGAAGAAGACACATGTGATCGAGGAGCTGTATCAAATGTGGCCTGCTACCTTGATGCTACTTCCTTCCAAAGCATGTTGTGGAGTGCTGCCTGGAGGGCTTTATTGCTTTCCTCAATGCAGTTTTTGCATTCCTTGTGTAGCTCCTCAAAGCATTCAATGTGTTCTTGGAGCTTTGGGTCACCCAGCTTTGGATGAACTTGAGTTCACTTTCGCTGTCTCTCCATTGTACACAAAGGTAAGATAGATCATGTTGCAATGTGCAAATTATCTCGAGGGGCAGCCTGCATGTGGGGGTGTCGTAGATCTTCTCCAGCTTCTTCCACAAATTTGTATGGCATCTATACTCCCAGTCCCAATCCTCCCTCAAGTATGACTCCACATTTACAACAAGGGTGGATAGAGGATTCGGGTCTTGTGGTACGTCAAAGATATCTGTCATGGCTGAGGAAGTTGCCATGCTTCAAATGGGTAAAAGGTGACTTTTGGAAAAATTTAGTGGTTTTCCGTGCAAGTCCCTTTTTTGTACTAGAGTGCGATGCAAGCAGGTAGCAGAAAGTAGAATTGCTGCTGAATTTAATACTTGAGCACACTGCAGAGTCTGGGCGATGCTAGCACAGCACACAATATGGCTTCTTCTAGGGTGCGTTGTAAGCTTGCAACACAAGGGGACACTAGATGTTGCATCACGAAATCTGAAGACGAGAGGGCTGAATGCAGAAATACGCCTATTATTGTCGCTTGCTTCACAAGGTGGCAGCAGAGGGTCAGGAAGAAGCTGTTGCTATGCCCATGTTAGGTTGCAGTTACTCTTGGTACCTTTGAATTAAATTGATTAAATTGTCCACAATAGTTTCAAAAAAGGGATTATTAATGGAGAAACACTGGTCAATATTTGAAAAACTGTGTAAAAAAATCAAAGTCTGGGAAATTTCTCCTTGAGCCCCAGATGTAGCTGTGGGCTGTGTTGCTTAGGTCTCAGTTCTTTGTGGAAGAAAAAAGAGGGGAGAGAATTTCCTGCCTACTCTTGAAAAAACAAAAAAAAAATGGTAAGAATTCTTTAACTTTACTATAAATTTCTTCTTGACCATCAGATGGGGCTGTAGGCTGCTTTACCAAGATGTGATGTTGCCCTTTAGGAAAGGGGTGGTTGGGTCCCAAAGATATTTATTCTGTACTTGATGAAAGAGAAATTCATCAAACAAGTAAAACAGTTCAAAGGATTATATGAAATGTGTCTTGTTATACTTAAATTTTTCTAGCATTAAAAAAAAGATGGCCAAACTCTATGCTTCATGAGGAAAAGGAAATTATTCTTTGTTCACATAGCTTACTTGCTGTAGCTTTGATAGCTGGAGAGGCTTCTCTTATTGCCTCTGAGCTGGAAAAATGCACAAGCTTTTCAGGTGGAATTAGTTTTCCTTTCTAGAAATGCCAGCAGGATTTCTGAAACTTTCTCATTGCATTTGGAAAGGGTTTGTAATTGGATGAATACAAGGATGGATGAGAGATACCTGGCCCCTCCCTTGCTTTTACAAATTAGTTCTTTCTGAGTTAAGAGTGGTAATTTGAGACACAGCTCTTTCGCTGATGAGAAAAGGAGGGGTAATTTGCCCCTTCCTGGAACTACGATGTGTCTTTATCAGTTGTAAATTGGCTGGAAAGGGTCTCTTTTATGGCTTTGTCTCCCTTCCAGATGAGCATAACAGAATCAGCTTTTTGTTACTGTTTAAAAATACAAACAAGATTTGTCAAACTTTCCAACTGCATTTGTAAAGGGTTTTAAGAAAGGGGTTTGATTATCCTTTGAGAACTGGGGAATTTCTACCTCTCCTTGTCATGCAAATGCAGTCTCTGAGATAGCAGGAAGACACATTGAGCAGAGAAGAGAGGGGTGGGTGGGTCAGCAAGTTCTCTTTGTTTGTAACATGTAGGGAAATTCCAACCCCTCCCACCATGCAAGCAGCATGTAAAAAGTTCCATTGCTCGCAGAGAGAGAGGAGAGAGAGACAATGAGAAAATGTAGGCTTAGATTAACATTGCATATTCACTCCTGGCTTCAATATTACTTTGCTTTATCACAAATCCAAATTAACAGTTTTATAAAAATGGGTTAGAACTGCATCTTTTACTTTTCTGCCTTCTGCACAGAGGTGGATTTGAAGCTGTACAGATGCAGATAGATAACTCAACAAGACGTCCATAACAAATTACATTTATTGGTTCATCAGGGATCGTCATAACTCACGTTTGTGACAAAGTTCTTCTTTAATGACCAATCCTTTGTATATCTGCCTTGTAATAAAAGATGGTTATCTCCTAACTCATCTTGTAGAGATAGAAAGAAGCTGCCATGAGTTAGAGAGTTTAGACAAAGAATGAGGAAAACTCCCCCAACCCATTGAGGGTCAAACTAGTGACCAATCAGGATTACAGATGTGGCCACATGACATGAACTACATTTCCCAGGATACCTTTAACTATATTTACCATGATGCATTCCCTTAAGGGGACAGCTCATAATTCCTAAGTAACTATCCAATTCCCATAGACTGGCTGGGACAGCACACTTGCAATGTGACAGGTATGGAAAATTATTTAAGAGATGGAGAATAATAGGAGCAACACTTAACTAGTTTAATTTAAATTTCATATATACATTAAAACAAGTTTAGGTTTTGCTTTAGTACTGCTTATTTCTATGTTTTGACCCTATGTGCTTCTTTCACTATGGACCCTGGCAAGGCTCTTGGCTTAGAAAAGGTAGGACCAATGGTGGGATTCAGCCAGCTTGACCACTTCGGGAGAACTAGTTGTTAACTTTCTGAACAGTTTGGTGAACTGGTTGTTAGAAAAAATCATTAGGGCAGAGAACTGGTTGTTAAATTATTGGAATCCCACCATTGGGTAGGACCATTGCTATCCATACATTCGTACTGGAAACATACTCTTCTGAAGCCATCTCAGAAAGTGTACCACACAACAGTACTTTTAATCCCCTTCAACTATCTTGATCCAAATTTATTTTCTAAACAGGAAACACTGGAGCAAAATCTAATGGAATGTTCAGTTGGGGATTTGCTCCTGTTTTAAGAAGCTTTAAGAATTTAAGAAATACAAATGGCAAAGGCTCAATTATAAAACAATATTTTATGAATGGCCTGATGCCTAATCTTCTGATTGCCAGCATGTTCTTGCATAAGTGGAGTTGTCATGTGCTGAAATAATGCCTAGCCACTCTGAGTCAGGCCTTTCCTCATTTTAACCTCCAGCATTATTATATAACCTGTAATCTTTTAAAACACAACCCTTAGCCTTAGCCTAGCAAACAGACAGAGGAAGGAGAAGCCAGCTGATGGCTATCCATAGATATGTGAAATTATTCTGGGGGGCAGCCATGTATTCAGCTTTTAATTAGTCAAATTATCCAAATGAGCCTGAGGCAGATAAATTCAAGAAACTTAAAATGGCAAACAATATCCAAATGAGGCATTAATATTATTTATGGAACTGGCTGAGCTAACATAGAATTTTAAACCCACATTCTCATTTCTGTGAGCGTAAAATATCAGGTTTATTGTAGACAGGTCTCTGATTTATTGGTACATCTATTCTCCCATCCCTTGAATTAACATAGGCTTATCTCTCAGAAAGCTGCAGAAGAGTTATCTGGAGTCCCTTTCCTGAGGAGTTTCACTGTTTCAAAATTTTAATGGTTTTCATATTTAAATAATTCTAGATATGTTCTCTGTGCTTTTCATTAAGGTAACTGCTCCTGGTTATTGCTGGTGCTATATTTCAGACTGTTCTTCATCTGAGAGTCACATGTTTTACATCTTTACAAAAGACAAAAATTAAAAGCAGAACCAAAACTAGTAACTACAGCCGAGGTATCAAGGGTGGATGGCAGCCTGGGTAAAAAGCAATGCTTTGTTTATTTAATCAAAATGAGCTCCTGCTGCTATTTTTCTTCCAATAATTACTGGGTAGTAGGTTCTCTGTATAAATTTTCATTAGGCTTTATAAATAGGGCTGTATGACATGCAACCTTCTTGCCAGATCTTGTCCCAAACTAAAGTAGAGCTGTGATCTAGGCTTTATCTGGCTTGCTGGAATAGACAGATATTGACTAACGTAATGACAGGACATCTTTTTTCCTAAGATCTTGGAACGTGTAAGGCTACCATGAAGAATGCTGTGCAATAAGAGATCATGACCATAGTGAATACTTGGATGGATCACCTTTTGGTCAGTCTAGGCCAGGGATCTTCAAACTTGACAGCTTTAAGACTTGTGGACTTCAACTCCCAGAATTCCTCCTCCAGTCATGTTAGCTCAGGAATTCTGGCAGTTGAAGTCCACAGTTCTTAAACTTGCCAAGTTTGAAGGCTCTTGGCCTAGGCCCTGTTTACTGAATGCAGCACACTCATCTTTCCTCAACTTGGATTATTTCTTCATTAAGAGTGACAATCTTGTGGCCAATGTCTTACTACCCTTGGACCACACATATTGGCTTGTCACATGGAGCCTCAGCTATTGAATAACTCTAGCGTGAAACTGGATTACCAGGAGCTTAAAATGCCTGAAATTGCCCATGGTGCTTATAAAAGAAGGGGAAAAAAATTAATACCAGAAATAATGTCCCTAAACTCTTAAGAGATTTGTCAGAAAGAACACTAATACTGCTATGAGCACAAGTCCTTACATCACAGGTGTCAAACTCGCCACAGTCATGTTGCCATCACGTGACATTTTGCAACTTTTTCACCCTTCGCGGAGATGGGGTGGGCGTGGCCTGCACGTGATTCATATGACCTGCAGGAAGCTAGTTTGACACCCTTGCTCTACATTAATATTTCTCAACCTTTGTTCTGACCCATGCCCTTTTCCGACAAATCAAACACAATTCAAAAAGAACAGAAACCTTGTAATGCTTTTACAAAATAATTAGCTGTGATAAGCACAAGCCCTGCCAAACTGAGTGAGACTTGCCAAAAAGATAACAGACGAGAAATAATTAGCAAAATGAGAATCTTCAAATACAAACTCAGGATACTGGAATGTCCACGAAGCTGTAGTGTCAAAATGTCTTTGCCTTCTGCAAAGAAGGTTAGTTTCACAGCTGGATTTTATCTTCTTGAAGGAGGGGCCATTACCTTGCAGCTTTACTCCCGAGTCGCCCATGCTGTTGTAACTATTCTTTCCTCCGAGCAATCCTGCGCGCACACGCACTTGGCACAGGCTCCTCGGGAACTCCTCATCACTGATGCCAGCCCCCACAATCTCTGAAGGCAGCAGTCCACTCCCAAATGATCCTGGCCCCTCATCTGAGTCCTCGCTCTCCTCAACCATCTGCACCTGCTGCTGGCTAACTACAACAATCTTGGCAACTTTAACATACATCGAATTCAACTGCTGTTTGAGGAATTCTGGGAGTTGTAGTTCACACATCTTAAACTTTCCAACATTGAGAAACACTGTTCTTACACTCCCAAAAGCTTTGCCATGTAAAACACAAGCAGCCTCTTGAACCTCATATAGATGCCTTCATGTTCACAGCAAACATCCCAGAAAATATCTGCTTTGTTTAAAACAAAGATGCCTCAATTGGCCTTTACAAGCTTGACAGAGTTTTCATTCAAGCTACTTTGCAAAATCTTACCCCAGACTATGTCCTTTCAAACCTCTGAATTAACCACCAACAATAATCTTTCCTGTCAGGATTCAGCCAAAATTTATCTGCTGTCATGTAGCCCATGATTTTCTCTCCAAGGACTGATTCTGCCCTTTCCTTGTCTCTTCTGATTTAGATTTGGTCTGCACATAATGCAAGGATATCCTATCACAGTATCAGGGCCTATTTATATTTAATTGCTAAACACAGTTAAAAAGAATAATTAGCAGCTTTCTGATTTTTGTTTAAAAAATATTCAAATCAGAATGCTAAATCACTATATTATTCAATTAATGCTAATCATAGAAATAGGTCCCAGCCGACAATCCCACCTATTACAATTATAGAATCTAAAGCTCACATATGCAAACAAAGACAGAACTGTATTATTATGACAACATGTATTCTAATAGTCAAGAACAACAAATGTAATTGCAGCTAAGGGTGGATAGTTCAATTCTATAATTGGCACCCCAAATGTTGTTTCCAGATAATTAAACCATTACATAGGCCTGAGAGATCACTTCAGAACATTTTTGGTGCAAATTAGAATAAAAGCATTGTCGAAATGTTACATAATATATCGTGGTTTTATTCAAGAAAACACTGGGGTTGATTCTAATCTTATCTCCCTCCCTCCAGTAGACATACTTCCTTTGCTAATCACTTTCAGAAAATATTTCGGTTCTTATTCAAGAAGCTTCTTCAATTCTAACTTTCTTTTTCAAAGAAAAAACCCAAAAAGGTCCAGTTGCCTTTTGGAAATGTTGGAAGAAATGCCCATCTAGGTTCAGTTCCAAGTGGGGAGAAAGACATTGGAAACATGGAGGCTATTCTATTCGCGGGAATGAGACTCAGAGATCAGCGTAACTTCAGCTCTTTTATTTAGTTCTGAAAGTCCGTTCTAATCAGGAGCTGCGGCAGCTTTTTTTATAGAGGGCTGCTCGCGGCTAGTGTCCAATGACGGCTACTTGTTTTTCCCGCTTGAGTTGGCCAATCATAGCCCTGCTATGATTGGCCAATCACCGTCGAGAAAAGTAGACAATCAGCGTGGGGTATTTGTTGTCCAATAGAAATAGCCTATTTGAAGTATGTTAATATGGAACACCCCTCCCCTCTTGGTATGGTCCTACCGTACGTAGTCATGTAAGTAGGCAGGGCTTCTAGGTTGCCTAGTTGATCTGCGCAGTGTAATTCTAAATTGAATGAGATAGGGGACCCTCGGTACTTGCCTAACTTTCCGTCGAAGACGTCCTGGAACTCTCTCATCAGGTTCTCCTCCCAGTCTGCATCGGTGATGCGGTTAATGCCGGTCACTCTGATTCCTAAGGGCTCAAACCACTCGAGTCCCAGTAGGCTTGGTCGGTTCCAGTCTACGATGGTTAGAGGCAATATTTTTTGGTGTTCTTTGAAGGTTACTTGGAAGTGTCCAAGCCTGACTACCGGTATTCTGTTGCCTTGGTAGTCTTTTAAAATCAGTGCTTGTTGTTCTAATTTGGCTTTGCTGATGTGTGGTACTTGTCTTTTGATGGTATCCCAGGATACCATTGATAGGTACGATCCGGAATCGACCTCCATTTTGCATTCTTGCCCCTCGATTCTGACCGCCACATGTACCTTCCGGCCATTAGTCGTGTTGGAATGGCTGATGGTGATGGTCTGATGTGTTTCTTCTTTCTTGTAGCTCTCGATTGGCCGCTTCCCTTTGCCTTCATGATTTTGTCGGTTTCACATTGTACTCTCTTTCTGTCTAGGGGGTGTGTTGTCCCTTCTTCTGGGGCTGTAGCTTCTGCGGTTTCTGCATACACGTGCAATGTGGCCCCTCCGTTCGCAGTACCGGCAAATGGTGTCTAAGAAATGGCACTCCGAACAGGGGTGGTCTCCTCCACAGCTGTCACACTGGAACCCCGACTTATGACCATTTTTCATTTGCCGCTCTCACTCAGCCTGGAGCCTGTGGATTTCCTCTTCCTCGTCAATTCCGGACGATCCGCTGTCTGTGAAGCATATAGCGGTCTTGTGTGTGCTTTCTACTTTCTTCTCAGTGCCCTGATTTGTTTCAGTTGATGTTTTTGGCGGGTTGGCGTTCATTTGCTGCATTTTTGCTGCTGATTTTTTGGTTGCTTCTGCTGCTGTGGCTTCAGCAATAGCCTTGGTAATGGTGATCTTTGGTCAGGTCAGCAGTCAGCTTTGTAGGGTAAGGTCTCTCAGTCCAAGTACCACGCGATCCCTCATGGCTTCGTCCATGTTCAGGAATTCGCATGCTCCTCCGATGTCCCTGAGAGCGGCTACAAAATCTGCGATTCTCTCACCTTCCTTCTGGTCCCTTTTATAAAATTTGTGTCTCCTGATGAGGCTGGAGACGGTCGGTGCGTAGTGAGCCCTCAGCAGCTTCTCCAGGTCCGGCCAGGCCATTTGCTTAATGTTGTCTGGTTTTGCTAGTGCCTTAGCCATCTTAAACACTGTGGGCCCACAGTGTGTTAGGAATACAGCTCTTTTGCGATTGTCCGAGATTCCTTGCAGGTTGTTACTCTCCAAGAACATGAGGAATCTATCGATGTAGGATTCCCAGTCCTCTGCTGCTGGGTTGAAGGGTGCGGGTGGCGAGTTGGTTCTGGCCATTTCGTCTGCTCAGTTCTCAATGCCACGTGCCCGACTGATCTCTTTCTCAGAATCCCACCCTCGTCGCCAGTGTTCTATTTGCGGGAATGAGACACAGAGATCAGCATAACTTCAGCTCTTTTATTTAGTTCTGAAAGTCCATTCTAATCAGGAGCCATGGCAGCTCTTTTTATAGAGGGCTGCTCGTGGCTAGTGTCCAATGACGGCTACTTGTTTTTCCCGCCGCTTGAGTTGGCCAATCATACCCCTGCTATAATTGGCCAATCAGCATCGAGAAAAGTAGCCAATCTGCATCGGGTATTTGTTGTCCAATAGGAATAGCCTATTTGAAGTACGTTCATATGGAACAGAGGCTATTTGAAAAAATGGTTTAATAGTGGATAACAGGACTACATGATTTGAGATCCTGGGCAAAACTGAGCACACGAGTGAGAGAGGAAGAAAGATTTATAACCTCTGTTGGGCTTTGAACTTGCTTCCTGTACCTGTGGCAAGAAATGTATCCTGATTGGTTGTCAGACTCCCATGGGGCCATGCAGGGGTAACGCTGTAGGTTGTCTTGAGTCTCAAGCTTGATTGAATCCTGCTGGGAGGTGTAATGAAGGGGCTTTGGGCAATTCCTATTATGGCTTAATAGCTTGGATCTGAGTGAGGGCTAATCCCATCAACCTGGAACTAAATGTCTTTTGTCTTGTAGATAGGATGGTTCAGTCCCTCTAGGGCTATTAATAAAGGTGGGCATGTTTTTCCTTTTCTCATCCAGGGATGTATAATATTCTGCCTATTTAATATTTCCTAGATATTTCATTCTTCTAAGAGAGGGGTGGGTGCTAACTTTCTTCAGAAACAACACCTTTGGGACAACCGTGACCTGGGTGATTGAGAATCTCCATAAACGCCAAATGTCATGCCCCTGTCAGAGTCTGAATCTGAGGAGGAAGCTGAACATCTGACAGGAAGTGGGAGTGTGGCACCGTTGACTGTGGGGGAAACTGGGAAAGAGCAAAATCTGGCTGGGCAGAACAGAGGAGTGGTAGAACAAGGGAGAGGGAATTCAGAGGAAGAATTTGCCCACCACCTCTTCATCCTAGGGCACACAGGAAGGAATGGAGAAGAGAGCAATGTGGGTTGCATGGCTTACGGGGAAGGAAAGGGCCCAGATTCCCTTCATTAGCTACAGCTGGGAACACAGTGTATAAAAAAGGCAAACTGCATGCAGCAAGCTGTTGAGAGCAAATGTGACTTTATCTTGTGTTGTCATGGCTTATCTGTGCTCCTGGAGTCTTCCCAACCATGTGAGTTTTGCCGTGCTTTCAAGTCTGAAATTCTTGCTCCTGCCCTGCCAAACTAATTACTTCAGTTTGGCTTGTTTGGACTTTAAGTTACAGTTTTGTTTACCCTGTTTTGGACTTAATTTTCTACAGTAAAGGCTGTTCCTGGGAGAGTTTTTCTCCAGCCAGAAGGTAACCTGGACGTTGGGGGCAAAGTTGGAGATAAAAAAGGGACTCTTATTAATTACCTGACTGTGTTGCTTTTGTGCCATGCCCCAGGTCATCACACTAACCATGGTTTGAATGACAATGACAATCCTTCATCTCCCAGAGTTGTTAACCCACCATAGACCAACATCTGGTGATCTCTTCTCAAAGAACTATATGGAGCACTTGTGGATGATCTGGAGTCTACAAATGCTCAAGAAAAGGAATTACAACAGGGGTGTCAACCTCATGCCATTATGACTTTTTCCCCCTCCTCTAAACTGGGCATGGGCGTGGCCAGCACATGATTCATCCGGCCTGTGGGCGTGGAGTTTGGCAGGCCTGAATTACAAAGGAACTTGTCTGTTTGCTGACTCTTCATTCTGTTATGATTGTCAGTTCTGCTTTTATGGAGTCATCTCCAGTTTGCCATTTCTTCCCCAACGTTCTCCAATATACATTCTGTATGTTCTGGAGAGAATTCCTATGATCACTAGCCACCCACATATTATGGGATTTGAAGTACATCACATTTGGAAAACCCCAGCTACAGGAAAGCCATTTGCAAATGTTCATACAAATAGAATTAAGTTTGTTACTGACAACCTACTACAGTGAGTACCCAATGAGATGTATTTGAATGGAACACAGTTAATTACACACGGACAACCCAAACAAATGTTCTTATTCATTTATTTATTACCCATTTTTCTTCTAGAGTTCAAGGTGACATTCATAACATTCTCTTCTTCAATGTTTCCTACAATATGAGCCCCATGAAATAGGTTGAACTGAGACCGTGTGATAGATCTAAGGTAGTGTTTCTCAACCTTGGCCATTTTAAGACATGTGGACTTCAATCCCCAGAATTCCCCACCCAGCAGGGAGTTGAAGTCCACATACCTTAAAGTAACTAAGGTTAAGAAACACTGGTTTAAAGCTACCTAGTGAACTTCGATGTCTAAAGATAGACTGGCCCCTGAATGTCCATGGTCCAGCATCCTAAACCACTCTATTGCAGTAAACAAATAAAAACCATCAGCCAAATGCATATTTAATTTGGGGTAGCATGATACCATAAAGTTTCAATAAAATTTCCACTTTTGCAGAAACTATGAAAAAAATGTGATTAAAATGTTAGATTGGAAGGACGAAAATAAATGTTCTATCACGGTGCTTTTTTCCTGTTTTAAATTATGTATGTGGTAGAACAAGGGAGAGGGAATTCAGAGGAAGAACCAGGCCCACCACCTCTTCATCCTAGGGCACACAGGAAGGAAGGAATTGTGTTTAATGCACATTGTTATTGTTAACTTGTTAAGCCCCTTTGGTCCCATCTGTTGGCAGTAAGATAGACATAAATCCCAGAAATTGCTAAATAATATATCAGAATGCCTAATATGCATCTCAAGAGAAATCTCTTATCCTGACATTCTTATTGTTTGGAATATGAATTGAGGTTGTTATGAGGCACCACAACACAATGACAGTATTAACACTGCATCTCTAGACCATCTGCACTGATACAGGTAAGTATTTATACCTATTGGCTATCTATGGTACATGCTCAGATGAAGATCATGGGTTGACACTTACATTTTTTTGAAATAAGAGTATAATTTGTAAAACACTTTGCTTCACTTAATCTTTGTCCAAGGGCTAAGAAGTGATTATCTTGCCTTATTGCTAATCCTTTGGCCAGGAATTTATTCATCCATAAATAAATAAAAGCTAAAAAGACAATCATACACCAAGATCCTACAAAACATAAAATAACTTTTTAAGCAGTGCAAACTTTTTCACAGGGAAAATAAACATGGGACTGTGTTAATAAGAAAATAATGAAATAATGCATATTATTTGCAGTGCATATCATTTAAGGTATATTAGTCACAAGAACTCTAAAAAAGCAAACAATGAAAAACAGAGGGAGGGAGGGAGGGAAGGAAGGAAGGAAGGAAGGAAGGAAGGAAGGAAGGAAGGAAGGAAGAAGGAAGGAAAAGACATCACAAGGCAGCAGACTCTAGACCAAACTTGGCAAGTTTAAGACTTGTGGACTTCAATTCCCAGAATTTCTGAGCTAACATGACTGGGGGAGGAATTCTGGGAGTTGAAGTCCACAAGTCTTAAAGCTGTCAAATTTGAAGACCCCTGCTCTAGACCAAGATGAGGCTAGAAGATATTGGTTTTAACTAATCTTGGTTGAAAGTAGTTAGGTGCCTCCACTACGTTCTTGAGTAAATAATATTAATTGTGGGTATTTTTGAAAGTGCAAATTGATGTTAATTTATTATTATTAGACTCCTGCTGGTTCACAGCAGTTTTCTACAAGTATTCAAAAGTCTACTAACCCTGTCCAATTCATTTTAACAAATGGCAACAATTTCTTTTAGCTTGGAAATGAAACAGTTTGGTCCAGAGATAGGATACTTTTAAAATGAGGGTTTGCTAATGGAATAGAGATGCACCTAAATCTTATGCAGGATGTCAACAAAGTAACCTTTTGTTTGTGATGTTTCCCCATTTTCCCAGCATATATTATGTATTTTAATAATAATAAAAAAAGTTCATTAAGATGGAAAACCTCCATGATTGATTGATAGCAGAAAGAGCCATTAGTGTAGATGAATTCTGTTAAAGAAAGCTACAGGGAATAGTGTCTTATTACATTAGATATTTCCTTCTTATTATTTTATTGCCCTCTTGTGTTTTATAAATGCACTACAATTTCAAAGCTTAAATTAAGAGGTAATAAGATACTATATTTTCGCCACATGCATGCACTCAACTAGAACATCGTTTAAGGGGGAAAAACAAAGTGCTATACAATAACATTGTCAAATTTAGTTCAAAATAGTTTGACACGTATTCAAACAGTTTTGATATGCTACAAAGAATATTATGCTCAACTGATAATGTAACTGGTGATCATCAAAATCATAACATTCTACAATGAAACACTGAAAATTTCCCTTAAATTTGCATTTGATATAAACAGCTACCATTGTGGGTTCTATTTTATGGCCCAAACAGTTTCAAAACAAAGCATTGTAAGGAAGCAAAATGGAGATCCTGATGCTGCCCAGCAAGATTTAATAGTAGCTGGATAGATTTACAAGGCAGTCAGACAGGTCTACATGTGAGATGTATTGAATTTCTACTTAAATTACTACAACCACTAATTTTGCTCTCTAATTACTTTCCTCTCTCTCTTTCTCTCCCTCCCCCTCTCTCCCTCTCTCCCTCTCCCCCTCTCTCAATTAATATTTGCATATTTTTTAGGCAAAATGGGAACTCTGTTTCCCTTAACTTAGGATATTAAGAGAGGGAGCTACTACATTGAGACAGACGCTCAATACTTTTTCGTCCTTGATGCTAACTTGAATCTCTCTGAAGTAGCAGTTGGATTTCTGCAAATATTCATTTTGGGTACAAGGATACTCTACACATTGGAGTTCTTGTGTTTGTTTATGTTTACCATTTGAATCGGGCTAGGAAAGCCATTTTGGTGAAGGGGTTAATATCCAGATTCTAGTTAGCCCCCATAGACTCTTGGTGACCTTGAGAGACTCACATTCTTTCTGGGCCTAATCTATGTCATAGGGTTCTTTATTATGAGTAAAAATTGGAAGAGGGATTGCATGGCAGATGTCATCAGTTGCCGGATTAAAATTGGGGAACTAAATCTATCACCTCCCCCCTCCCAAAGCCACTGAATCCCAGGTTGAGTTTTTCATTGAGCAATAAAGCTTCCTGGCTTATCTTACGGAAGTTGTTGTACTATAGTCTAATTTATCATGTTGGTACAAAGAGTACATTAACGTGCTAAAGGAGGGGAAATATGTTTTGTTTTCATTCATGCTTCTCTTTAGTAGTAAGCTTTCCCTAGAGGCCTAGAAACTTGCAGCCAATGTAAAAAGACTAAAATTAACTAAAGATGAGATAGATAGATAGATAGATAGATTGATAGATAGATAGATAGATAGATAGATAGATAGATAGATAGATAGATAGATAAATACCATAGATACATACCATAGATACATACCAGAGATACATACCAGAGATGATAGATAGCTAGATAGTTATCTCGGCAGGCAGGCAGAGATAGATGAATAGAACCTGTCATAGGTAAGTTCCAGCTTTTGTGGCATTTGTAATCAATGTGATCAATGGAAACTACTGAATACTCAATCCTAGTTTATTAGAATTTCTAAGCTTATTTCAGATTTTGACTACCAAAAGAAAGTCCACATATCCTAGAAAATAAGATCCACTGAAATTTAATAAACAAACACATAGGTCTACTTATATCTCAGCAGGTGGTTAATCTTAGCTGGCCTTCAAAGGGTGAGGCTTGGTTATTACTTGGTTATTATACTGTGGTATCTCAGAATTATATGCCAGACTGGGAAGTGGGGGGGATATCTTGGAAGAAGGCATTACGTCTATTCTGCTGCTAAGAAAACTGTATGGTCAAGTCCCCTTAGTTATCAAGACTCAACTTTGAAGGACTCATAACTTTCTCCAAGCCAGTAGACCTCTGAAACTTTGGGATCACAACTCTGGTAATCTTAGCATTGACTAGAATAGCTGGGGATTTTGGAAGTTATCCAAACACATCAAAAGGGCACTTTTTTAGAGATTGCTTTAAAAAGTCCCAAAAGTGCAAATACACAAATTGCTTCTTGTTTGTTTTATATACAAAGCTGATTGTGTCCATCTCAACACTCACTGAGGGTTAGCAGTTTAAAGTCATTTTAGATGGTGAGACAGCACATTCAATTCTACTTGGGATACCCCAGATCTATGGGACGGAGGAGTGGTTTTCTACTCAAATATCCTTCATGATTGTCCTGTTAAAATACTCTTTGGCATACTTGGCAAGGTTTCCATCTTTTCATGTTCCTTTGAAATTGGTTTGGCACAGGGAGGATGAGCTGCTTCCTAATTGGCATAAGGGCAGCCAGGCAGCACAGTGCATATGCCGATTGTAGCAGCAATGGAATACTGCTGACATAAATGCTCTTTAATCCACATTTCGCTAATCAATATTTCCCTTGAGCTCAGCCAGAATACAGAATATTGTATTTATGGAATACACAGAAGATAGCAGGAACATTTTCCTGATTAGGAGACATGAATGTGGATGATTTTGACTCCAAATTGAAATGCTGTCAGTAAGAGTGACTCGGAATTAGTGGATCCAATAAACAGGATGATCCCAGTTAATAAATATGGATTTATTATCATATAGAACAGGGGTGTCAAACACGCAGCCCATGGCCCAGATGCATCATGCACTGGCCACTCCCACCCCTGGTTTAGCAAAGGGGAAAAAAGTTGTGATACGTAAGTGACGACAACGTGTCATTGCGAGTTTGGCACCCCTGACATAGAACATCTACTTCCAGTATTAGTAAACTATGCCCTTTATGTTTTACTTTGCCTTCCAAAGTGAGTTTTCACAGTATGGCTGACACAACATATTAAAATGACAATGCGATGTTTTTTAAAAACTTAAACAATAATGCAGGACAAGAATAATAGCAGACTAATTAATGACAAACCTTTGATTCCGAAAGTTAGAAAATGGCAAGCTTCCTGGGGTAGAGCATTCCTGAGACAGATGTCTACCATGGAGAAGATCTGCTCCCAGGTAGCAGGCAGGGGTAGGCTGCTGGGGTTTCTCACGGGTTCGGGAGAGCCCCTAGCTAAGATTCTGTGCAGTTCAAAGAATTCCCCAGATCCCATTCCTGGCTGGTCTCGCCCATCCCACCCTGCCCCTCCTAGGAGTCCCCATGTGGCCCATTTTGGATGCAGGTAAATGCAGGGCACACACAGAAGCTCAGGGAAGGCAAAAAAATGGGCCTCCCAGAAGTTTGGGAAGGCCGGAAATGGGCCTGTTTCCAGCTTCCAGAGAGCCTCCAGAGTCTGGGGAGGCCAGTTTCACTCTCTCAGAGGCTTGAGGAAAGCCTCCGGAGCCCAGGGAGGGCAAAATCCGCTCCCCCCAGTGGGGTGCAGGAGGCCAACTAGACCAGGCCCACCACGCCCACCCAACAACCAGGCAGAGAACCCATTGCTCAGTAGTGGGATTCAAAACATTTTACTATCGATTTTGTGGGTGGGCTTGCTGGGCATGGCAGGGGAAGGATACTGTAAAATCTCCAGTCAGAGGTGGTATTTGCTGGTCTCCAAACTGCTCCAAATTTCCATTACCCATTCTCCAGAACTGGTCAGAATCTGCTGAATACTACCTCTGCCTTTGGTAAAATTTTGAAGCCTACCCCTAGTCACAGGAAAGTAGGCAAAATCCCTTGCCTCATGCATTTGAAGATTTCCTCATTCCAAGGTTCCTCAAAGTATAAGTCATAACAATCTATGTGGAATTGGAGCAACCTAGAAGGTGTGCCACTTTTTTTTTTTTAATTGATCAAGTTTGGCACAACTTAGCCCTGTCAAAACTAGCAAGACCACAGCAGGCTTTGTAAACAATACAGGGATTATTACAACAATACAACAATCCTATGGAATAGGATGCAGAGGGAGTACAGGAGAAGAGGCAAATTCTGATTCCAAATCACAAGAGGCTTTACTTTTTAAACTTAACTTCCTGAACTGGGATTGGGAATGAATTGGGAACCCATGAAGATAACATAAAACTGGTACAATGTGATCACAGTGTTTACTTCCAGACAATATTCTTGGTATATTTACTTGTACAGACCTAATTTACTCATGTGGAAGCCAAGTTAGAGATGTGGGATTTGGGATGACAATGAACCGTTGCCCTTCCCACAATGCACCTTTGCTTTTTTCTCAAGAATAATATTGCAACACTTGGAAAAGTGTGAAACCTGAAAGATAACTGAAAGAGAATCCATGTGTTGGCATGAGAAATGCAAATCAAGCTGGGTTGCTTAAAGATGTGAACAGAATAAAAATAAATCATTGAACATCAATAGGAAAGAATCAATCTTCACCTTATATGTGTTGGCACTGTTAGGAGGCAGGCAGAGAATGTCAATGAGACTAACCAACACAATCTGTCTCTTTCTTCATGTATTAAGTCTGCATATGGAAGAGAAAGTGGGATGAGGATTTGGATGCTTATCGAACAATCTCTCTCTATTTAAAATAATTTTTACAAATCTAAACTTTAATGCTTCAAATTGCAGTTATTAGCATGACCACAAGATGGAGCTCAAATTTAAACAAGGACAGCCAGGCTGCAAATTGTAGATTAATTTGTAATAATTATTATTCCTGTAACTCAGGCAGATGGTTTGGAGAAGCACAGAATGTGGCTGGGTCCCTGCTCACCCTAGTTGGATTTCTCACATTGTCAATAGCCATTAACTGCTTGGATCCACCTAGCCATTCACCACAACCGTAATCCTTAACTGGCCAATTGGCCATCATCACACACCTTCATTCCTGAGGCTGCAGTCTCAAGTGTCCAAAATCTGTCGCTCAGGTGAACAAACCTTCAAATGTATTTCCTCAAGTAAGCCAGCTTAGGTTGTTAAAACAAGCATTAAATCGCCTGCTTATGGAAGAATTCCTTCCCAAATTACAAAATAAGTGTTTGAGTAATTTCAAAATACGAGAATAACACCTACTTGTATTTGAGTTCCCATTTTAATCCTTAAATTTCTGATGCCTACGAAGGTGACTGGTAGGTCATTAGAAGAAATCAGCCAGCTAACTACGTTAATATAATACACAGCTGGGATAATACCATTCTACAATAGAAATCTAATATGTACAAATTTCCTAGACATTTTTTAAAGTATTATTTTCATTCCACCTTTACTGTTTTTATAAATAACTCAAGGCAGCAAATATACCTAATACTCCTTCTTCCAGAGGTGGTATTCATCAGGTTCTGACCAGTTCTGGAGAACCAGTAGCAGAAATTTTGAGTAGTTTGGAGAACTAGCAAATACCACCTCTGACTGGAGATTTTACAGTATCCTTCCCCTGCCACGCCCACCAAGCCACATCCATAGAACCGGTAGTAAAAAAATTTGAATCCCATCACCTGCCTTCTTCCTCCTATTTTCTCCACAACAACAACCCTGTTCTGGGCTGAAATACAGTAACTAGCCTAAAGCTACCCAGCTGGCTTTCCTGCCTAAGGCAAGATCAGAATTCATAGTCTTCTGGTTTCTAGCTTGGTGCCTTAACCAATAGGCAAAACTGGGTCTCCAAACTTGTATATCTTTTTTTTTCTGACATGAAAAATGTAAAGACAGCAACAAAAGTTCATTATCCCATTACTGGTTAATATTGTGCTGTACAGATATTGGAGGGTGAAATCTGAAGAGTATAAGGTTAATATAACTTTCAATAGCTTTGGGCAACTCTATTAACCAGTCCAATAAAAAATTAAAAAAATTATCAAGAAAAGGATGGGACAGTGGAATTCTGCATTGTCTGAATGTAAAAGTCAGTGCCGGAGGACTAGAAGTTAATCTGTGACGCTCTGAGCAAGGGGGCCTAAGGAAGGAAGCAATATTTTTGGCATAGCATTGCAACAAATGAGTTCCCATACTGTAGACAATGGCTTTAATTTACTAGAGCATCACCATCCTCTCTTAACAACCCCATAATTCCTTGCGGGGTGGACTCTGGGTAATTGAATGCAGCTGAGTGTTTACTGGCCAGATACCCTTCCTGTCACCAATGCAGAGTTTTTTTTTCAGCAGATATATTCTCAGTTTGCCCAGAGAGAGAAATATCTGCCTCTACCTAGGATTGAACTCACAGCCTTCAGATTGTGAGGTGAGAGCTCCACCTCTTGGTTGCTGCACCACTCTTTTAATTTCCTAGAGCATCTACCAATAAAAAAGATACTAGTCATATCCAGTGTTTAATCCCAAATAAACTTATTATCTGGTCCATTGACATCTTTGCAAGTTTTTACCTTAAGACTGCAAAGCAAAAGCAGGCAGGCTAAGATAATATGGAGGGAAAGGAGGAAAATGATTTGAAGAATTTTGATTATGTTGTCAGCAGTATAAAAAGGGATGCTTAAAAGCAAAAGGAAGAGGAGATGCCCACCACAGTACTGTAATGACGGAATCATTTACTTTGTTCCAATATTAAGTGGCTCACATAAAACAATTAAGGACATAAAACAATTTAGAATGTGAACATAGGCACAGAAATAGAAACAACCTAATTATCAAAGTAAAAGCAACTGTAATTCAAAATTATTTGATAATATTCTTTACTGCCCTTTAACTGATGGATCCTTAGAGCCTGGTCTAATGCTTGGAAAAATTTGTATCACACCATTGTGTGAAGAATTACTATCATTCAGAGTAGATAGCATAACTTACGAAATAGATAATTATCCTTTGAGATTATATGTTACTTTTTTACATTATTGTTAAAAATGTGGACATTTTCTGTAGGCAGTAGTAGTAGTAACTAGGATCTCAGAGCACTGAAATCCAACATAGAGAAATATGAATGAATTTGAGTAGAAGAGGAGTGGCAGATGTGAAATCATAACATCTAATGTTGTGGCCCCGATTCCCAAGTCTATGCTGTCAGAGGAAGAGGACCTGGAAGATGAGGAGGAGGAACTGAGAATGCCTTCCTCCCCAAGACTTCCTCTCTGGTAATGCCTTCCTCCCCAGGATCTTCCTCCCTGATAATGCCTCAGGTTCCATCAGACAATTGAGAGGAACAGCCTGAGATTAATCAGGAGGAAGGTATATCAGAGCAGCCCCTGACAGGGAGTAAAAAGAAAGAGTGTTGGCTCGATCCTAAGCAGCGTCGTAGGGAGAAACGTGAGCAGCAACGTAGGAGGCGTGGGAGGGTCAGAGAGTGAGCTGAGTCATTGAGCCACTCGCCACAGGGGATAAAAGTGGGTGTGTTTTCTCCTGGAACTTTGTACAGGACAAAGTTTAACCTTACTTCAGATTTTCTTAGTGAATGATTATTTTTGTGGACTGCCTTGTGATTTTCTGTGAGTAAAACTTTATTTGTTATCAGTTCGGATTTGGCAGGCAGGACATGTTGGAATGCCAAGAATATTATCAGTTCCAAAGAATTAACTCTGTGAAGTCCGAGCCAGCTTGCCTGCCTTTGTTTGTGTGAGTTTGTTCTCTTTCATCTTTTGGGAAAGAGGAAAGGTGAGACAGAACATCTAAGGTCAATACTGATTGATTGGTTTACTTATTTATGTCATTTATGGCCCCACTGTTAACATTACAGTGCTTCCTGAGAAGCTTACAATAAAGAAACCAATTCAATATGTCAGCTAACAGCCTTTAAATCTCCAAACGAATAGCAAGACAAATAAATGAAAAATAATGAATTTCCCTGAAGCTATCAAGTAACAGATGAAGAACATTGTGCCCTTCCTCAATAAAATTCCAGAGTTATTTAAGCTGCTTTAAAATAATGGAAAATAGCCATGGGCCTCGGAAAAGGACGCCATAGAAAATTATAATCCCTTCTCTTTATCCTTATATCTGTATCTTATCATAATGAGTCATTATGTGTGAGTTGGTGGAGCTATATAAATGCAGAGAGAGAGAGAAAGGGAGAGAGGGAGGGGCAGAGAGAGAGGGGGAGAGAGAAAGAGAGAGAGAGAGAGAGAAGATAGTACATTGAACTTTTCAATGTATATTACTGGAACAAACCTGCAATATCAGCTCTACTTTAAAGTTCTGCAACAATTCTTGGAATGTCCATGAAGAATTGTGAAACTGTTTCTGATGTAGAAAGATCAAGCTACAACATGGATTTCAGGAAAGCAAGGAACGCAGGCTTCACTTAGCCAGCCTCAGCAGAATCAAAAGGTTCTGGGGATATAAGAGTTGAATGGGTTTTAGGATTGAGGAGTGTTGAGTGACTTAAATGGCCATTACTGGATCAGACATTTCTGAAATGGAGCTAAAATCGCCAGAATTATAGCTTTTTATGAGTAGGTGACACATGCCAAATTGAAAACAAAACATATTTTTTTCTTTTGAGAACCTCCAATATCAATTTTATTTCTTGGCTGAATTTTTAGCAATAGTTCCCTGTTTCTTGAACTTAATCATTTGAAACTTGGTAGGATTTATCAAAGATTTTATGCTCTTTTTCAACAAGCACCAGATTAAATATTAGTTTCCTGTTTAATGAAAACCACAGCCAAGTAAGTGGCCCTAATGAGATGGCAAAAAAGTAGCTCTCTTTTACAATGTTTTTATTTAATAAATTAATTTTAATGGCATACGGTGGTATTTTGGACTTATTAGAAACTTTTGTATCAATGTATAAAAAGGCCAGGATTTCAATTCTTGGTCCTCCTGATTGAGTTTGCTTTTAATCTCTCAATATTGGCAGGTGTGAAACTACATTATCTACTGAAATTGATTTAAATATATACAGTCAGAACAGAGGTTAAAAAGAGGGAACGTGAAGGTCAAAGTGCAAGGGAATCCTGTCTTATCAGAAATGATCTCATCAAAGAGATCAATCTTCCCAGACAGGGTTGGAGAGTTACCTCAAATTGCCACCTCATTTCATTGGGAAGGTGCCACATTAAGAAAAACTAACATCAAACAGGATGCAGAATTCTGATAGACAAGCAGAATGTAAATGAATGTAAACTTGTTTTCAGAGACTGGAATAGAACTGAACAGAACAGAAAGAAAAGAATATAATGCTTTATTGGCCAAGTGTGATTGGATCCATGAGGAATTTTCTCTGGTGCATAAGCTCTTGGTGTACATACAAACAACAAAGTAGTATAATCATAAGTTACTAATAGGAGAAGGTAGTAGAAAAGATGAGAGGGATAATACTAATACAGCCATACTACAGGGGTAAATATCCTTAGACACAAGACAGTTCTGTGGGAATTAGGAGTTCGGCGGTGATGACATGAGGTAAAAAAAAACAACTGTCCCTATGTCTAGTTGTTATCCTTAGACATAAGACAAAAAAGTACTTAATCTAAATGGTTACATGTGCTTCATCTACAAATGCTGCCCAGTGAAGTAATTTGTTGATAAATGCCAACTTTGTTTTTGAAATATAACAGAGAATGAACTAGGCATCTCCCAGAGACAGTGATGTCACCCTTAAATTCTTTCACCACTTTGGTGCTTCTGACAAGGAACTATTAGTATGATCGTAGATCAACTGAAAACATTCGGTTCATAGTCCATCCCAAAACTTCAATTACCATGACTATAATTAAAACCTGAAGAAGCAAGGAAAAGTGATATTACAAAACTTAAGATGATTACATCAAACATCAGCTCATGTGGGAGGGCTTTGATAGCAACCCATCTGATCATTATCCTCTGCTGACAGAAAAATAATATGGCTGTCATGAGACCAAATGAACACTAGGTTGCTGGCCACAAATAGGATGGAAAATGCTGCCTTCTGAACAATCTTCAAATACGAAAAGATTCAGTCCAGTCAACCTCTGTATATACAATTGGTAGAAAGGAATATATCACCTGTTTCAGGTAAAGTTCTTTGGATTGCTTTCACATGTATTAACTCAAATGCCCTTGCGAGACTGATTTACCAACTATACCCATCTTTCCTTTACGTAAATATCCATGACTAATGTGTTATAAAAATATGGGCTGAGGAACACATTTTTAAGATTTTTATGGAGAAAGCTAGAAAGTTCTGTTGGTGGGAGAGGAAAGAAAATCACAAATGTTCTTCTCAAAATAGCAGTCCCAAGGAATCTGCTATTTTAATACGTCCTTATGTTTGGCATCATATTTAGCAAAGCTTTCAAGCAGAGGATAATTGTAGCTATATGAACGATGTTGTGTAGGAAGAATGAGAAAAAAATAAAGGGTAGAGTTGGGTAGCTATAGGAATTGAATAAGTGAATACATAAATTCTTTAAAAATGCTGTTAATTTGCCAGGCCACAAACAAGAGAGAAGAAAAAATAGAGCGGGAACAAAATCAAAGTGCAGAATTAGACTACAGGTAGTCCTTGATTTACAACAGTTCCTTTAGTAACCATTCAAAGTTACAACGGCACTGAAAAAAGTGACTTATGAACATTTTCCACATTTACAACTGTTACAATATCCCCATGGTCATGTGAGCAACATTCAGATGACTCATATTTATGACAGTTGCAATGTTCTGGGGTTCTCTGTTTCCCAAGAACCTGTCCGTTCTCAAGCCCCATCTTTTTATAAAAAATTGAATAGAAGGTCATTTGTGGACTTGCAAAAACAAAACCAATATCAATTTTTATTGCTACAGTGTCAGACCAAAATTGCACAACAATAAAATGTTTTCAAACACAGTTGTACTTTCCTGAATCCCAGTGGTTTGGAAAAGTTTGGCTGTGATTGTACATGCTGGCCTCCAAATATTTCCTGCAGACCACTCTCATTGTGTGTGAAACAAGCACATTTCAAAACAAGTCAAAATGCTGCTGGAACAGAGCCTGCAAATAATGGCAAAGGCTGGTGGACATTTGTCAACCCATAGGCAGGTAAATTAAGCAATGGCATTTTGAAAATTGGGGTGGGTGATTTTAGACCCTTAGGGAGATTCTTCTTTTTGGACAGCCCTGTCTTCCTTAGGCTTCATTGCCATGGTTGTTTAGAAAACACAGACATACACACAAAGATACTCATATTATTTTTAAGATAGGGCTTAGACTTCAGATTCCAAGTTCAATTCTACCTTCTCAACTGTTGAACTGAAATTATTTTACCACCGATTTTTCCTTCCTTCCTTCCTTCCTTCCTTCCTTCCTTCCTTCCTTCCTTCCTTCCTTCCTTCCTTCCTTCCTTCCTTCCTTCCTTCCTTCCTTTCTTCCTTCCTTCCTCTGCATGTTAGCTCTGCCGTGGGCACCTGCAATTTCTTTACTCTCACTCCACAATATTTCAAATGTAAGAATATCAGAGATGCTGGGATGGAAGAATGGTGCCGAAGGTGGGAATTGTTTATGCAACCTCTGTCAACAAAGAATAAAGAATTTGTGCTAAAGAAGAGATACATATATCACCCTGCTCCGAACTGGAATTCTTTTTTTCATGCTCTTCTTTGACAAAATAATTGGAATTTTCTGCCCCACCAGTAGTAAATCTCCTTTCCTGGTTTTTATATGATTTCTGCAAATGCTTTGAAATTATTCCCCTGCTTGAGACCTTTTATTTGAGAATGTTCAGTGTAATAATAACGCCAACCTTTCTTTCCTGCTATTTTTCTCTTTGGGACTAACATGAAATATTACATTTATTCACCCTGTAATGGAGACATGTATCTCTTTTCAGCAGCCTGAGTCTGCATGAGTTATAGCCCACCAGAAATGCAATCTGATTGGATAGGAAAACAGGATTTTGAATTAAATTAGCTATTTTCTGCTTAGGCAATAATTACTATCCCAGAGGGAAAAACATGTGCACTCAGATGACAAAGAGTCTGTTTTCAAATATTCCTTCATGCAATCATATTTATCATCTTTCCTGCAAGGTTGCAGAACAAAATAAGCAACCTGTTAATTTTTAAAAAAGGGATTATTCCAACTGCATGTTTCTGAAAAAGCATGAAATGACTTAAGACAAAGCTGAATTATAAAATATTTCAAACATAGGAGCACAGAATGACTGAATCATAAAAAAAAGTTTTTTTCTAATTTGGGGAGCTTTGATCCAAGGCATACTATATTATAGCAAATAACAGATCAAATGTAACACATCTGAAGAAAAAAAAGAGTCCAGCTATTTCTTAACAATACTGCCTTCAAACATTTTCAAATCCCAGAATCTAATTTCTGATATTATTACTAAGAACAGAACAGAACAGAACAGAATAGAATTTATTCCCTTCATGTTCTGACAACTCTCCTGCGCTTTCCCAATAGCTGTGTTTCTTAGCATTTCTCTTTTCCAGGTTTGAACTTGAAGAAATATAATGCAGAGATCATCCAATGTGACAGTCCCTTTCTACTGTCTTGTGGTCAGATTGTACCTGGAAAACTGTCCTCATGCAGAAGGACATTGAGAAACTGAATGCAGAGAAGAACAGTTCAGATGATGAGAGGCTTGGAAGCTAAATTCTATGAAGGAATATAAAGGAAGTGGGCATGTTTAACCCAGTGGTGGGATTCAAATTTTTTTACTACCGGTTCTGTGGGTGTGGCTTGGTAGGGAAGGACACTGTGGAATCTCCATTTCCTCCCCACACCTGGGGGAAGGTTACTGCAAAATCCCATTCCCTCCCCGCCCCACTAACCTGCTTTCCAGCTCCGTTCTCCTGTGCAGGGCAACAAAAGAAGACCCAGCCGATCAGCTGGGACTTGGGAGGCAGAGAATAGATGGGGGGAGGGGCCAGTCAGAGAGGGTATTCGCCGGTTCTCTGAACTACTTAAAATTTATGCTACTGGTTCTCCAGAACTGGTCAAAACCTGCTGAATACCATCTCTGGTTTAATCCAAAGAACAGAAAGCTAAGAGAAGCATAATTACAGTCTTCCACTATTTGAAAAACTGTCACAGAGATGAAGGAATGGATTTGCTCTTCATAGTTCCCTAATAGGCTGAACTAAGAAGAATAATGACTGGCTCACTACCTTCCCATGAGTTTTCATGATTGAAAGTAGTTTTAGGACTACTAAGCATCTCGTTAGGTCTAACTAAGCAGGTGTCCACTCATAAATACACATTTGAATGTGATGGGAGTTGGGTTCTAATGAAGTTCATTCTATCTAGTTGTTACAAAGTCTACAAATTTTAATAGAAACTACTGTAAATTCAGTCACAAAACAAAGCAAACTTAAATGATATTGTGGAAATGAAGCAGTGATAAATTTATGCCCATCAAAGAAAGGATTGACATCAATGGACCCAGAGAATTCACAGGGCCCTCACTGACAGAACTTTTTTTTTTTAATTTTAAAAGAAAACTTTATTAGAGATTAAAAAAGAAAAACACTACGTACAATACATCAAATACAACTTTACGTTGTAGACAAAATCTATATATACAAATACATAATAAATAAACATATAAAACATATGTTTCTAATCAATTAAGACGGTGTGCTTTTTCTTGGTAATAATTTTACTACTATTCGTTTCTTATTTGATAAACATTCATAATTTAACTACTCCTTTCATCAAAAACATATCTTTTAATTTCCTGGTTTTTTCTCTTTAATTCACATGTACCATTTATCCCAAGCTGTCATATATCTTGAGTCTTCCTTATTCCTAAGTTTTTGTGTAAGTAGGTCCATTTCAGCGCAGTCAAGTATTTTTTGAGTAATCAAATTATTTGTTGGCATTTGTTCGCCCTTCCAACATTGTGCCAATGCAATTCTTGCCACTGTGATTATATGGAGAATTAAATATTTCATTTCATTTGCCTAGTCCCCTTTTAACATTCCCAACAAAAATATTTCAGGTTTGAATTCGAATTGAATACTTGTAATTTCTTTTATCCACAGCACCAGCCTGAAGATGGCAAGTGGGACCTTGTCAAAACGTTGCCAAGATACTCTCAATCTTACACAGGAAAATACCTGAACATGCCAAGACCTGCATACCTGTACCCGTGAAAATCTATGAAAACATATATACTGTATATACACACACCTTTCTCTAAGTATGCACTTTGTTTGTGAAGCTAGAACATAACATGTACAATTTGAAAAAGCTGACACTACAATAAGACAATAAAATACTAGAATTAAGATATATAATCATGATACTAAAAAGCAGCATACAAACTGCATCTTAAATTTTGCCAGCTAACATTCATGTGCTGGTAATTTTCACCAATCATATAATACATCTTTTATCAACTGTAGTGATGTAACTATGAACTTTGCAAATGCCATTGTAATTATGTTTGCACAGATGGCATAAATATAATTTAAAACTAGCAAAATGCAGAATTTAAATACCAGAATTTACTTGCTCTAATGAGGGCATTTTCAGGCTTAATTTAAAAGTAAAGAATAAAGCTCATTATCTATTCAAAGCCGATGGACATCAGCAGAAAAATAAATTGCTATTGTAAAATGAATCTGCAAATTTTGTAATTACTAGACAATTTAATTATCTATCTTAATCAATCATGCACCCCCTTTTTGCTTAGGTGGCTGCAGTCTTGCTATAAAAATATCTATGCATTTTTGCAGAGGACCGAATTTAATCAAATGAATACTTGCCTGAACCCTTTTCTGCATATTTTTCAAACTTTCTTCTTTGACTGATTAAGAGAAGAAGGCTTTCAATCTTCTTTTTGGAAGGAAAAGAAAATTTCAGCAGCATGCTTGGGAACTCAGAATGAGATTCTGACATTTAGCTTTGTTGTTAGGTGACTGAAAGCAGGGCCAGCTCTAGACATTTTGATGCCCTCGGCAAAGTCTTACCTTGGCACCCCTTAATCTTTGAGCAGGTCTACAGTGCATGGAGTGCGCTCTTATACTGCATTTCTGGATATCACTTTCATAAATTGACAGTCATGTAACTCACTCCTGAGGACCTTTCTTTCAGATCTTTCTCCTGTTTTGATATTATACATAGTCCTTGTCTTACAACAGTTCATTTACTGACCATTCAAAGTTACAGTGACACCGAAAAAGTGACTTATGACCATTTTTCATGCTTATGACCACTGCAACATCCACATGGTCACGTGATCAAAATTCAGATGATTCATATTTACAACGGTTGCAATGTCCCAGGGTCATGTGATCATCTTTTGTGACCTTTTGACTAGCAAACCAATAGAGAAGCCAGATTCACTTTACAACCATGTTACTAATTTAACAACTGTGGCAAGAGAGGGCATAAAATGGGGCAAAACTTACTTTGTCTCAGCTAGCAACAGAAATGTTGGGCTCAATTGTGGTCATAAGTTGAGGACTACCTATATTACCTGCTTCCGGAGCTATATAGCTGTAATAATTTCTTTTTTCAGGCTTGCAATGCCTAATTGGGCGTGTTGTTTGCTACCACTTGACTGAGTGTTTTTCAAAAGCCTAGAAAGAAAAGGGTTCTAAAGCAATGAGGAAAGATTATCAGGTTACACTCACACTGTGTATTTCAGAAGTGTTTCCAATTATGAAGGTACACTTTAAAATTTGGTGCCCTCGGTGACTGCCTAGGTTGCTTAGGCTTAGAACTGGCCCTGATTAAAGCACATTTAATTTTTCCTGATGTAAAGGTTTCAGTTACACACCATGGGAGAATATCTTAAGGCTCAAAGCAGGAAGTGTGGACAGGTAGGGTGAGAGAGCTTTGTAAAGAGGTGGAACAGAAAACCAGAAAATAAGGTAGAAAAACTAGCTGAGGAATTCTGGGAGTTGAAGTCCACAAGTCTTAAAGTTGCCATGGTTGGAGAACCCTGGTATAGAGTATGGCTTCTGGAATTCTTGACAACCTGTTTACCAGCAATGGCCAGATGTTTGTGAGTAAGTAGAAGCACAGATAGACTGCAAATATTCTGGTCATGAGACCACAAGGGAAGAGATCAAGAGGTTCAGACTGGATAGGGCCAGTTTGATGTAGTAGTTAAGGTCAGTGTTAAGGTCAGTTCCAATCAGTTTAACAACTGGTTCACTGAGTGCACACTTTGCTAGAACCGGTCTGAACCAGCAGCAGCCCATCTCTGGTTAAGGTACTGGCCTAGAAACCAGGAGACAGTGAGTTGTAGCCCCTCCTTAGGCATGAAAGTCAGCTGGGTGTCTTTGGACCAGTCACTCTCTTTTGGCCCAACCCCTCTCACAGGGTTGTTGTTCTGAGGAAAATTTGTTGTTCTGAGGAGGAGGAAGGAGCATTGGGTATAATCACCACCTTGAGTTATTTATAAAAATAATACAGGCAAGATAGAAATAAAACAGTTTTTTACCAAGTAGTTGCTGAACTGCTTTACACCTGGGGATATGCTGGAACTCCCATCTTAATTTTGCTGATTCCTCCTTGCATTAAAGCTGGTCCTTTTGGAGGCTGAGGGACATCATTTCCTTTCAACATTTTGTAGGTTAGAAAGAATAAAAAGCAAACCATCTTTCACATTTTTTTAAAAGAAGAATTTTAAAACTGCACACACGGCGCTTGTAAAATTCTCGCCCTGCCACCCCCAACATCAGTTGCCCATTAAATTAATTTTTACTCAAGAAGGTCTTAGGGCCACATGGCATAGAATGTAACTTGTCATTTTCCGATTGACCAAGCAGAAAAGACTTCAACGTATTCAGTTTTTTCCCTTTATGTATGTATTGGGGGAAAGAACCTCAGTTAGCTTTTCTTTTGAGAGTAGCTGGATGTTAATTACACATTTGAACATATATTGTTTCAAAATGTTTTGTTATTTTAATTAGCCACTCAGTGCATGTAACTGCTGGCTGTATGTGTCACAGTTACTAATTACATCTGGGCTGCTCTTTTATTATTAAAACATAATGTGTCTGCTCTTTTGTTTTATTTCATTGAATGAAAGATTCTTTCTCATTTAGGCTTCCTTATTCAGACAATTTTTGAATAGCCTATATTCTTATCCACCATATTCTGTAAGCAAATGGTGGACTGATCCCTACTATGGGAAAAAACAGTTTGGCATACTATGGTTATCGTCAATCAGAAAGACCATTTCAGAAAAGTGGCTGTCCAGTCTCTTCTTGAAAGCCTCCAGTGATGAAGCAACCACAACTTCTAAAGGTGAGCTGCTCCACAGGTTAATTGTTCTCACTGTTAGGAAGTTTCACCTTAATTTCAGGTTGCTTCTCTCCTTGGTAAGTTTCCATCCATTGTTTTTTGTCTTGCCTTCTGGTGCTTTGGAAAATCTTGTGACAGGGCTGCCCAATAGTTTTGGAATTGGTGACCAGATAGGAATCCCAAGATGATGTTGAGGCAAGTGTAGAAAACCGTTTTCTAAGACAAATTAGTTTTTCCAACCAAACTACTGGACTGCAGCTATATGTTGTTTCTATTTTATAACAATGCATGTGGCACCTTTTTATTTTTAATTTATCTTTATCACTGACTTTTTCTGTATTCTCACCTTCTGTTTCTATCAACCCATAAGGCGTCTCAGAACAATAAATGAAAATATAGCCTATGCAGATAGATGTAGTTAAAATCAAAACCAACATTTTAATCATTCATTAAATTTTGGATCATGAAATGGATCATGAAATGACAAGCAAACAGCTGGAAAAGAAGGTACAACTTTGACATCTTCCTAAATACTGAGAGAGTAAAAACCAAATCTATCTCCATTGGAATCACATGAGTCATGGTGGCACAGTGGTTAAAATGCAGTACTGCAGGCTACTTCTATTGACTGCAATTTGGCAGTTCGAATCTCACCAGGCTCAAGGTTGACTCAGCCTTCCATCCTTCCGAGGTTGGTAAAATGAGGACCCAGATTGTTGAGGGCGATATGCTAACTCTGTAAATTGCTTAGAGAGGACTGTAAAAGTCTGTGAAGCAATATATAAGTCTAAGTGCTATTGCTATTCCATTGTCTGAGAGTCACCTCCCCAAAAGGCATATTCCTGTGGGCCCAATAGTAAAGATTCTAACAATAGAGGCAACTTCAGTCTTCTTTTTCTTCTGATTTAATGGGAAGATTCACAGTAGAAGAGGTGATCCCTCAGACAGCCAGATCCTAAATTCATAAGGAAATTAAAGGTCAACACCAATTTCTTAAAATGTGTCCAGCAACCAACAGACACAGGTAGTCCTCAACCTGTGACCATGACTGAACTCAAAATTCCCTTGTCTTGCTAAGCAAGACAATTGCAAAGTGAGTTGTGCCCCATTTTATGATTTATTTTATTTTATTTGTCAATCGGTTACAAGATAATAGGTATAAGTATAAACAAGAGTAAGAATACAGGAAATAGGTACAAATAAATGGGAACAATAGGACAGGAACAGGAGGCATGATGGTGCACTTATGCACGCCCCCTTACAGACCTTTTAGGAATGGGGTGAGGTCAAGATAGATAGTTTGATGATCTTGTTCTGCCACAGTTGTTAAGCAAATTGCTGGAGCTGTTCAATGAACCATGTAGATGTTAAGCAAATCTGGCCTCCCCATTGACTTTGCTTGGTGAAAGCCAGCCAAAAAAGTTACAAATGACGATCACATGACAAATGCCCCCTCCCCTCGGACAGTGCCACAGTGTCATAAATACATGCCAGTTGCCAAGTGCCTGAATTTTGATCATGTGCAATCATTGTAAGTGTGAAAAACAGTCATATGTGGCTTTTTTCAGTGCTGTCGTAACTCTGAATGATCACTAAAAACCAACTGTAAGTTGAGGACCACTTGTAGCCAGGAAGTGCCAATATTTCAATATATGATGTCTACCCCTTGCAATAATCAGTTGCGTGGTATTTTGCTACAAGCAGAATTTCTGGATACTTTTTAATGGTTACTATTTCACAAAGATAAGATGGCATTTGGATTTGCAGCATGCCACTTATCTATTACTATGATTTAATTAAAAGATATATAAGATCAGTGTTCTGTATAAATAATAGTAGACTCCAAATACTTCAATAGGAACCAATCCACGAAGCTGCCCAAGGGTGGCAAAACCAAATGCTTGTCATTGGCTACAAGCCGGCAGACAGAAACATATAAAAGGGCTGTCGCGGCTTGAGCCAATGTTCCGTTTCTTTACTGTGTTAACAAATAAAGACTTTGTTGTTGGAACCCGGTCTACCTCGCGTTTTTCCGGACGGAACACTGGTGACGAGGATGGGATCGTCCTAAATGCGAGACCGAACATGCGGCGACAAATAAATCCAGACAAAAAAACAATGGCTGGAAACAACGCGCCGCCCGCACCTTTCAATCCCAAAGAAGAGGATTGGGAATCCTATGTAGACCGTTTCCAGATGTATTTGGAAAGCAATGAGATGGAAGAGATCTCAGATCAGTGTAAGATGGCTGTATTTTTGACCCACTGCAGGCCCACAGTCTTCAAGATGGCCAAGGCTTTAGTGAAGCCCCGAGATGTTAAACAATTGACGTGGCCAGAACTCCAAAGAATGCTTAAGGCTCACTACGCTCCGATGGTATCAAATCTTATAAAGCGGCACGAATTTTACCGAAGAGACCAGAGGGAAGGTGAGACCATCGCTGACTTTGTAGCAGCCCTCCGACAAATAGGGGGAGAGTGCGAGTTCCTAAATTTAGATGAAGCAATGCGGGACCGAGTAGTGTTGGGTTTAAGAGACTCAAATGCACAGAGCAAGCTGCTAAATAAACCCAACATAACCGTAGCTGAAGCCATCGCAGAAGCCACAGCCGCTGAAGCCGCGAAAAAATCGGCTGTCAAAATGAAGCAAATGAACGCGAGCGGCGACGACACGAGCCTGGCCAGAAGAAAGAAACAATCTCCCACCACCACTCACCACGAAGATTTTGACGAGACGTCAGAATCAGGGGAGGAAGACGACGAGGTCCACTGCCTATACGCCAACAAGAAAGAGCGCGAAAAAAGGAATTGGCGGGAATGTGCTGGCTGTGGAGGAAACCATCCTCGAGCCGAGTGCAGGTTTCTCGATGCCATTTGCAGAGCTTGCAAGAAACGAGGGCATATTGAGAAAGTCTGCAGGAACAAAAAGAATTACAGCCCAAATAGACGCATTAACTCCCCCGCACAAGCTGAGCCAAAACGAACTGAGAGAAAGTGGCAGCGGAACAAGCGAGCCAATAACCGAGAATACACACCAGACTTTCACTATAGGAAGCGCTCAGACAGAAAGCGGGAAGAAAGTAAAAATAATTGTAAAAATAGAAGGGAAGCCCTGCGAAATGGAAGTAGACTCTGGATCTTTCCTATCGATGGTATCATGGGACACCATCAAACAACTAGTCCCAGATATCAAACTCAAAGAACTCCAGAGACAAAAATTAACCCTCAAGGACTACCAGGGAAACTGAATTCCTGTAGTCGGCCTAGGACATTTCCGAGTCGCCTACAAACAACATATTGAAGTACTACTGCTGACAATAGTCGACTGAGACCGACCAAGTCTCCTGGGCATCGAATGGTTCGCACCATTGGGCATCGGGATGACCGGAGTAGACCGGGTGGCCGCAACCGACTGGGAAGAAAACCTGATCCAAGAGTTCCAGGACGTTTTTGATGGCTGCCTTGGCAAGTACCGGGGAACCCCTATTTCCTTTAGTCTAGGCCCCCAAGTAACCCCGAGGAGACTAAAGGCCAGACGAGTTCCTTTTGCTCTAAAAGCAAAGATAGAGGAACAACTAAATAAATTAATAGCCCAAGGGGTGTTAGAGCCTGTGGACCCTGCTAAGTGGGAAACGCCAACAGTAACACCAATTAAACCAGATGGGTCGGTTCGAATCTGTGGTGACTACAAGGCTACCCTGAACCACGCATTACAACAAAGTGCATACCCGGTGCCTGTCGTACAGCACTTGTTACATTCTCTTGGGGGAGGAAATTTTTTTCGCTAAACTTGATCTGGCGCAAGCTTATCAACAGCTCCCAGTAGACCCCTCAACGGCTGAAGCACAAACCATAGTTACACACAAAGGGGCCTTCAAATACAACAGACTCCAATTTGGAGTGAGTGTAGCCCCAGGCGTCTTCCAGAGCCTCATGGAACGCCTTCTGAATGGTATAAAAGGGGTCGTACCATACTTTGATGATGTCCTAATTTCAGCCAAAGATGCGACCCAGCTTAAAAAAAGACTTAAAGAAGTACTAACTAAATTCAGAGAATCTGGCCTCAAAGTAAAAAAAGAAAAGTGCTGTTTAATGACGGATAGCGTCGAATTCCTGGGTTATTTAATAGATGGAGAGGGTATACCTACCGACAAAAAAATCAAAGCTATTAAAGACGCACCAGAACCAAGGAATAAAACTGAACTACAGGCATTTCTGGGACTGATAAATTTTTATAATGTATTCCTACCCCACAAGGCGACAATAGTGGAACCATTACACCGACTACTGGACAAAAAAGCAATTTGGACTTGGGGTTATAGAGAAAAGAAAGCCTTCCAAAAAATAAAAAACTTGTTAACATGAAACACCGTTCTTATTCAATTTAGCAACACACTACCATTGACGGTGACCTGCGACGCCTTGCCTTTTGGAGTCGGTGCCATCCTGAGCCACCAATTGCCGGATGGGAGAGAAGCACCCATTGCATACTGTTCAAAGACCCTGTCCAAAACCGAGCGAAATTACAGTCAATTGGACAGAGAAGCTCTGGCAATCGTCGCCGGAGTGAAACGCTTCCACGAGTACCTATATGGGAGAATATTTCAAATAGTAACGAACCACAAACTGCTACTAGGAATTTTGGCGGGAAACAAGCCCACACCGAATATTTTGTCCCTACGAATGACTAGATGGTCAGAATTCCTAGCAGCCTACTCCTATACTCTGACACATCGCCCAGGGAAACAAATTTCCCATGCAGACACTTTGAGCAGAGCACCATTACCATCCACAGAGGATGACCCGGCACCGACGATGACCACATTGCAGATAGAGACTTGCCCCAATCTACCCATATCCGCGAATGATGTCGCCAGAGCCACCGCAAGAGACCCATTGACTGCCCGCGTACTAAACTGGGTAGGTAAAGGCTGGCCGGAAAACCAAAAAACTGAGATCTTTAAACCTTTCTGGACCAGACAAACTGAACTCTCAATCCAAAAAGGTTGTTTATTGTGGGGTGATTGGGTAATTATTCCTAACAAATTGCAAACTAAAGTACTGGGTATGCTTCACGAAGGCCACCCGGGAATAGTCAAAATGAAAAGCCTCGCTAGAAGCTATGTCTGGTGGCCGGGTATAGATAGGGACATTGAATACTGGGTGAACTCTTGCAACAAATGCCAAAGAATCAGGCCTTCCCCGCCAAAAACACCCATAAGGGACTGGGAAACCCCAAGAGGCCCCTGGTCATGAATCCACATCGATTTTGCGTGTCCTACCAAGGGGCATACTTTCCTGATTGTCGTAGATGCATACTCTAATTGGCTGGAGGTTAAAATTATGCCATCTACGACAACAGAAACCGTTATAAAACAACTTGACAAACTCTTTGCAACCCATGGCCGACCGGACGTCCTAGTATCCGACAACGGGCCACAATTAACCAGTCTCCAATTCGAGCAATACCTAGCCTCCCTAGGTATAAGACATAAACTAACTGTGCCGGCCCACCCGGCTGCAAATGGTAGGGCAGAGAGAATGGTCAGGTTTACCAAGGAGGGTTTAGAAAAAATGGACACCGGGGATGTCCAAAATAAAATAAACCGACTACTCACCCTCCAACATATCACACCCAGTACTACAACTAACAAAACCCTGGCAGAATTACTTATGGGAAGAAAACTAAGGTCACACCTAGACAGATTGCACCCAACCTATACACCAGAAAACCCCCCCGACTCTTCCACCCATTTCAGGACTTTTGCAATAGGCAACTTAGTTTATGCAAAAAATTTTACCGGAGACCCATTATGGCTACCCGGACAAATCACACAAATAACAGGCCCCCGGTCCTACCGGCTAACGGTAGATGACGGCAGGGAATGGAAGCGGCACATAGACCAGCTTCGGTCCCGAAACATAGAAAGAAGCGCAAACACACAACCACAAGTATCAAAAAACAACGAAATTCAAACCAAGGAGGGGGGGAAAATACGAGAAATGAATAAAGAACCGTTTAAATTAAACTCCGAAAACAATAACAATCAAAAAGAGCAAATAAGAGACTCACTGTTTGAAGAAAGTTGCAAGAAGAGTCCATTCGAAGGGGCTAGCCAGGCCAGCTCGACCTGCCCGGAGGAAACGGGAGGGAGCGGCAAAACCGCCGGCCTAAGAAACTCAGGCGGCAGTAAAATGGCTGACTCACCCTTCCAGATGGTTCCATGGAGAAAGACTGGAGAAACAGCAACCCCATCCGGACCGGTCGACGTCTCCAACAGAAATGAACCGCGCAAGTCCAGTTGTATCAAAAGGAGCCCCACCTACCTGCGCGACTACGTCACTACGTAGGACTGAACTAAGAGGGGAGGAGTGTTCTGTATAAATAATAGTAGACTCCAAATACTTCATTCCGATTGGTTAACAAAACCTAAAAGGGGATTGGTTCAAAAGGAACTAATCCACGAAGCTGCCCAAGGGCGGCAAAACCAAATGCTTGTCATTGGCTACAAGCCGGCAGACAGAAACATATAAAAGGGCTGTCACGGCTTGAGCCAATGTTCCGTTTCTTTACAGTGTTAACAAATAAAGACTTTGTTGTTGGAACCCGGTCTACCTCACGTTTTTCCGGACGGAACAATCAGTAATACTGCGAACTTATGGGTGGGGTAGGGCAAAAGAAGATATCTGTAACCTTACCACCACACTGTAAATCACAGTCTTATAACACGACCTTAAATTCTTGCTCACAAAATTAGCTTCGCAAACTTGATGCTCGGTAAAGTACAAGTGGGACAAACTAAACAAAGGACTTAATTAAGATTAAGTTGTTTTAAAAAATCTATTTTCTGTGTGCTTCTCCGGGTTGACATTGGTAACTATTTCATGTTAGAGGTGCTAGTGTTAATTCTGAAAAATACTGAAAATTCACTTTTAATTGTTATTCCAGAAATCTTCCTGATGCCTTTGGGCCTTTCAGACAGTACAGCCAATAAGAACAGTTTGTGGGACTGATCCAAAACTTCCCATGGATACCCAATCCATAGTTAAAATGGGATTCTGTAGAAAGAAATTGAGTGAAAAGCAAATGGACCAGAACCAAGGGGATTAAAAAAAACATATTAGTAGCCAGCAAACCTTGCAATATGTTCTGATTCTGTTCAGTGAACGTTAACATTCCTAAAGATAATTCAAGAATAAATTAGGATTAAGTGAGGGCATAAATATTAGCAGTGCCATAAATATTAGCAGTGCCAATGATCTCTTTTTACAAACTCATTTTTCAATGAATACATATCCTTATTCTTTTTGTAGTGTTCTATTTTATTCAAGCCAATGGAAAATTACTGAGTTTTTTTTTTTAAATGGAAACAAATGATACAATTGCAAAGGAGAAAAGGCTATTTTAATTCCTATAGAGAAGGGTCTTCAAACTTGGCAAGTTTAAGTCTTGTGGACTTCAAACGCCCAGAATTCCTGAGCTAACATGACTGGAGGAGGAATTCTAGGAGTTGAAGTCCACAAGTCTTAAAGCTGTCAAGTTTGAAGACCCCTGCTATAGAGGCTTGTAGTACAAACACACAACCCCTCCCCCTCAGGTACCATTTATTTCTCTTCTAATACTTACAAGTGGCAAAATTCAAGGTATAGAGCAGAGGTGGGGAATCATGGTCCCTTTGTGACTTGTGGACTTCAATTCCCAGAATTCTTGAGCCAGCATGGAGTTGAAGTTCACAAGTCACAAAAGGGTGATTCTTCCCGACCCCTGGTACAGAGAATTGTTTGGGAGGAAATTAACAGATTTCTGTGTGTAATGAAATGACTTTAAAAGGGTCAAGTTCAGTGATGGGTTTCAAAAAGGTTTACCACTGGTTCGGTGGGCATGGCTTGGTGGGTGCATGCACCAAATACGCACTTTGCGCATATGCAGAGGCTCTCCGACTCACCTCCTGCAATCCCTGTAGCTTCAGCAGTGACGCGTGGCAATCTGCTGTGCCGTGCAAAGCAGCTGCATTTCAAAAACAGGGAACCAGGCTGAACCAGTAGAATAGCATTACTGGTCAAGTTGTCAGCCACAGAGAACATAGTGATGGGAATTAAATAGGCCATTTTGCCTATTTAATTGATAGGCCATTTTGCAGAAGTAGATGAAAAGTAGATGAAAATCTGGACACAATCCAATCTTTCTGGAAGGTTGTTTATTAGCAGTTCCATGCAAAATTTGACCCTTCTCTCACTTACCCAAAACACGAGAAAGGGAGGCAGAGAATAGATGGAGCGGGGCTGGTCAGAGGTGGTATTTGCTGGTTTTCCGAACTACTCAAAATTTCTACTACCAGTTCTTGAGAACTGGTCAGAACCACCTCTGCCTCACATATTATTGAGAATATTTGTAAGTGCATCTGAATCCTTATGGAGATTTATGCATACAGTATTATATTCTCATAATTTGAATAAGATTTTCTGGCTTTTTATTGCAAAATATGCCCAGTTTAGCTCATTTTTTATGGCCTGAAACTGTTTCCTGAAGTGTACCTCCTGAATCTTTCATTTAATATTTTAAAAATGGTTTGAGTATGCTTTAGACTAGAATGAAGTAGCCATCACAGCAAGCATATGTCCCATTGGTCACTATGCCAAAGTTTGCTGAATAATTATTGTGGAATTTGCAGCCATCCAAAACAGCACCAAAAAAGCGCTTCCTTTTGTTCCTTGTGGTAAATGTATTTCTTCCTTTTGGCAATGGACAAGTGATCAACCTATGAGATATAAAGGTATTTTCTAAGGTTCTAAAAAGGGCATATATTGTTCAAATTGTAGTGTATTTTAAGGTAATTAAAATGAAGAATGCTGAAAATCAAGTGCCATCTTACATTTTTAAGGATCCTTTTGATTTAAAAAATCAAAATTGATTTAAAAAATGCCTATTAACCAAACCAGTAGTTCTCCATGGATGCTTAACCATTGAGCTATAGCAACTGTCTACTCTCATAAAAATCCAGCAGTACTGAATAATACAGTATATATTATACAGTATGCAAATGATACAGTACTGGATACAGTCTTGTATAAATACTATACAAAGTTCTCTAACTTGGCAAACTAGAGAAATATTTAAGTTTGAAGCCTCCCACTGAAATCCTTCCTTGTATGCTACCTTTTACAAGCACAGTACAAGGAACACAAGTGGGTGTTGATCAAGAACCTTCGCTCAATATTCTCGGCAGCGTTCCAAGGATGTCAGTCAGATTGTCACCATGGTATTTTGCATTCAAACCCTCCTCTCTGCTCATCTGTACCCATGTTGCTGCTTTCTGGATTATATTTTTATAACCTTCTTCCAACTCAAGGTTAACGCTTGGCCTGTTTTAGGAACTGCCCCATCACATGTGCAAACAGGCATGAGTTGGAGGGATGCATTTTAGGCAAAGTATATTTTGAGCCAACAAAGCAATCACCACTTATTATTTTGTACCAAATCACATTCTGTTTTTATTTCCCCTCGTGAGGTGATTTTGAAGTATTTTAAATGGTTAGAGAAAGGAGGGCAGAGAATTAATAGCTTTCTCTGTCATTCAGGGAAGGGCAGAATAGACTATTATGGTCTAATGTAAAAAAAATGGGAAAATGTTGGAAAGAAAGTTTTGGCTGTTTACTGGGAGAAATTGAATACATTGTGCAATATGCATTTATCAATAGTCATCTAGATGCCTTTTAGACTAGGTGCCAGAGTACAAAGAGGTGGACCAAAGTTAACAAGAACTTCTAGCAGTGCTTGCTCATATTTGCTCACAACACATTAATTAAAACCCTACTTGCTACCCTTGCTTTGTGAATGATTATTTCTGTATGTATTGAATGTAGTCTTGAGTGGGTAGAGTCACCACAATGGCAGGCAATCACTTTAAAAACAAAACAAGCACAAGTTTTATGTGCCAAGGCATTAAATTGTTCTACCTCTGTAAGAGGTAATTCCATCCAGGTCAATGTATTTGGATGTCACAGCAGGTCTCTTATTCATGGCCAAACTGGTTTTGTTGGCTGTTTTGGAGTTACAGCATTTTATACCCAGGCCTATCAAGCTTATTACAAAAGCTTGAGTCTTGCTCTCCCATTAATGTACAAGTTTGCTTCCATTAAACATAGACAACATTATTCAATGGTTCCTTTTTATTTTGGATTCTACAAAGAAATTATAAGAAACGGGAGAAAATTAAGATACAGAATATGTTATTATTATTCCTTTTAACATTCCATATACGCAATTATCATATTTTGCCAAACCCAAAGGCCCACAATTTTTGTTACTTACAAAAGTAAAGAACTTCTGGAGGTTTTAGTCTTGCAATTTACCTTTTTTCATTTATTTTTACTGAATTATGATTAACAAACAACTACATCATATTACAAAAAAGAACTACTATGTGGTAAAGAGACAGGTACTGTTCATATATAAATTTACCATATATGTAAGTATATCATATTATGATCTACTGCTATTGAGGTAAATTATAAAATCCTTCCAAATTTGATAAAATTATGGTTCCTGCTTCTTGTGTCTCCTTATTTTAACTTCAGCTGTAGTTTCTTTTCTAATGTGGCAATTTCAGAGTTCTTGTTAATCAAATATTATGTTATCTACACTTTTCCAATGTTGTACAATTATTTTTATTTTGGTTGTTAAAATTAAATTGATAATAAGTCCTTTATTTTTAAGTCTGAGGCTTGGACTTGTAAATAAATGCAGGAGGCCTAACTCTGTCTACTAACTAAGTCTACGATCTGAAACCCTCAGTGTTGAGAATCACTGGATTAGAAATTCTTACAGACATTGCACCAAGGAATGCAGTACTTCCCATAAAAAATATTTTTCTGCTGGACATCTTTTTGCCAACCCTAAAACCAGCAATAGTTGTTGTGCCAACCCTAAAACGAGCATTAAACTCAAATATCATGAATGGTAAAAATTGTTGGTTTGAAGGCCTGTAGTTCTTTGGCTGATGTATCATTGGCTGCCAAAACTACATTCATTGAAAGGCCAGGCATGGTATTTCAGATGGGTAGACGAGATGGCAGAAGACCTCAACTTTGCCACAGCCAAGGCTCTGTCAGAGTATATTCATGAATTGGAACAGAGCATGGTAACAAGGTCAGCCAATGAATAGGCATAGCAACTAAGTCAACCATTGAAGACTGTTTGGAAACTGAAACTAGAGCCTAGGAATGGCTCTATATTAAGCTCTGCAGCTCTGAAACTATGTTAAGCTCTGAGTCTGCCAATTGAAAATGAAATTGCTTCTCTCCTCTGCTGTGTTGGAGAAATCTACAACTGATATTGTAAAATTTACTTTATGTGTTTATAAAGAAGTTAAATGATGCCTCAGCCATCTGTGTTTACTTTTCTGGCACCAAATTTACACTGTAATACTCTGAACAGGCTCAGATGTTAATACTTGGATAAATTTAAAACAAAAAGCATACAAGATTACACTGTACTTTAAAGAGAATTTGTAGATGATATTTCTATTTCAATATAGTGCTACTAATGCTATTGGAACATATTAATCTTGTCTTTTTTTTTTCTTTCCTGAAAAATGAAGTTTAGTTTCTAAAATGAATATATTTCAGCAGTTAAAAAAAAAATCACCTCCTCTTTATTTTCTATGGGTGAGAAAGAATTAATCATCCCTTTTCTGCCCCTAGACTATTGCAACAATTCTACATACCACTCCAAAAAAAAGGTAAATTCTGCTTCTAATTGACTAGGGAATTTTATTGACACGTTCCTGTAATTATCTTGGCAACAAGTTTATAAGCCTTGGTTTTTCCAATGGCCTCTAACCAGATACAACCAGATTCTTTGTTTGTTACGATTAGCCAATGTTGGTTAGATACTCACAGTTAACTGGGTCCTCTTAAAATTGATGTCTTTAGAAAACAAAAGCCAGGCCATCAAAAGGTTTAATAATAAAGACTTTATTTATGTTCATTAGTTTTATAGAATGTTTTAATTGCTGATTCTGTTATATACTGCCCAGAGAAACTTTACAAACAATAAAAAAATGGTTATGTGCTATTTTTGTCAAATATTTCTCTCTTAGAGCCCTATTCCACAACAGCAAATGGATATAGATGCCCCTGAACCTCACAGAGTTAATATACCTCCTCTTCTCAGCTACATACTTGTCCTAGCAATGTGGTAATGGAGTATTGCAGACTAATTCTGCATTCCATTGCCAGGAGTTCGATCCTGACCGGCTCAAGATTGACTCAACCTTCCATTCTTCTGAGGTCAGTAAAATGAGGACCCAGATTGTTGCGGGCAATACTTTGTAAAACAGTTAGAGAGAGCCATCATAAACACTGTGGAGTGGTATATAAATCTAAGTGCTACTGCTCTTTAAAAATCCAACAAAAAGAGAAGGGGCTTTTTGACACAAAACAAATCTACACGTGACCATATACTTTTCCTTAATGACAGGAAGGGCCTCCGGCCATCAAAACATTTTGCTAGCTCTATTCAATTGCCCAGGCTCCACCCCACAAGGGATTATGGCAGTGGTGGGATTCAAATTTTTTTACTACTGGTTCTGTGGGCATGGCTTGGTGGACGTGGCAGGGGAAGGATACTGTAAAATCTCCAGTCAGAGGTGGGATTTGGTAGTTCTCCAAACTGCTCAAAATTTCTGCTACCGGTTCTCCAGAACTGGTCAGAACCTGCTGAATACCACCTCTGGATTATGGGATCATTAAAAGAAGATGATGATGACTATATATTTCTCCTGTTGATGCAATTTTTTTTCCTTATGAATAGGCATCATTTTCTTAGGTTGCTTGACTGCTTTTTGTCAGAAGGAGTGGGAACGGGAAGGGTGGGGAGAGGAGAAGAGGATCAAACTAGGCAATGCCTAATATAGTTCAATTATAAACTGTGGTTTCACCTATGGACTAAGCAGAACAGGCTTATTTTTCAACAAATAATTGGTTAAAATGTACATTTTATTTTGTCCGGCTCTCTTTAGAAAGTTAGCAAATTGCTCCTATAAGAAGGTGTGTGTGTGCGTGCGTGTGTGTGTGTGTGAAAGTTAAGCCCTCAACCTGGATCTTAACAGATTCAGGTTTTATTACTTTTTCAGTAGATCTGCGCTGGTCCACAGTGTGTGTGCAAGACTCACGTGAGCATTTTTATCCAATCATTTCCCAAATTCTTTGGAGCGGCTTGAAGCAAGGCTGCTGTTGCCATCACTGCTGTCAATCTTGACAGGCAGAGAGCAAAAGTTGAGTTTGGCAGCATAAGCCAGGAAGTGCTCCAGTGCTTCCAAGTGACCATTATGACACAAACACACACATATACACACACACAAATGCAGAGTCAGTGTCCATCCTTCAGGTGTTTTCAGTTGTAGACAAATAAAAATTCCCTCCCGAAGGCTCTAATCCTAACCCTGCTACAATCATGGGAGAAGAGAAGAAAAGAGAAGAAGCTCAGTCTTAAACAAGCCAGAACTCCCTTTTGAAAAAAAATATTCAGGATTGATCTGCCTGTTTGCCAACCATTTCTCTCTGGCCAGAGTTCAGATGGAGTGCAAAGTAATTGGCAGGATGCTTTGGGGTTTTTTCACTCAAGCAGTTACACCCAGATTTCACCTGGGTCTCTACACTGCTTAAGTCAATTCGGTGTAGTTCAGTAGGAGAGGCACTGGAAAAATAATGTAGCTAGAACATTCACTATTGCAAAAAGGCAGTTTTGCTGCAGTTGCATTCACCAATCTAGAAAAAGAGATGGCTTCTGAAAAGAGCTGACATCAGAGAAACAGATGGGTCTGGAGCCAATTTTGAACTGGCCCAAATACTTTGCTCAGAGATGTTTTCATTCACAACAGATAATGAAGAGTTCACAACAATTATACTTTCAAGTTAATTCAAAGGAATCTGTTTTCAGTTTTAGCAGAGCAGATTTAGCTGTTGGTTGTGAACATTATTACTTAGTACCTCATCCATATCAGGTGAGTTTTTCCCTCTGTTTAAACAAGGGTAATTACTGATTTTGAGCAGCCACAGGTATTAGGATGCTTAGGAAATGGAGAAGCTTGCCTTATGCCAAAACAGGCCAGGGCTTCATTTATCTTGGGATAGTCTACTTCAAGGCTGCAGAGAGAGGTTTCTCTCAGACCTTACCTGCAGATGCTGGAACTGGCCCTACAGTATGTAAGGAAAAACTTTGTACCACTCAGATAAGAACTTGGTCACAGCCTCATTTTCTCAGTGGTATACTAATTAGTGCTTAAAAGATTAATCTATCAACAGCAGGGCTGTCAAACTCGCGGGCTGGATGCGTCATGTGCTGGCCAAGCCCATGCCCAGTTTAGTGAAGGGGAAAAAAGTCCTGATATGTCACCACAACGACGTGAGTTTGACACCTCGATCTACAAGTAGTCCTCAGCTTATAACCAGCCATTCATTCATCAGAGTACTGCACACCAAAAACAACTAGACACAAGGACAATTTTTTCTGGAACGCCATCACTCTGCTAAACAAATAATTCCCTCAACACTGTCCAACTATTTACAAAGTCTGCACTCCTATTACTGCTAATCTTCTCATCATTCCTTATCACCCATCCCCTCATCACCACCCATTGTGACTGTATGACTGTATGACTGTCGCTTGTATCCTTACAATTTTTATTGACTTTAGAAAAGAAAAATCTTTTCTTTTATGTACATTGAGAGCATATGCACCAAGACAAATTCCTTGTGTGTCCAATCACACTTCTGGTAATAAGTTCTGGTAATTGTGGTTTTAAGTCAAAAACTATCTGAACTGGCTATTATATATTGTGAATAAACTCCTATGGGTGAGGAGAAGAATGACTGCAAACAAGCAAATTTAATTGCCAATGTTGTCTTGCAGAAAAGCTATGAGCTGTGATGGCACAGTGGTTAGAATACACTATTGCAGGATAATTCTGCCAACTGTCAGCAGTTCGATTAGACTGGCTCAAGGTTGCTTCAGCCTTCCATCCTTCTGAGGTGGATAAAATGTGGACCCAAATTGTTGGGGGACAATATGCTGACTCTGTAAACATTTCCAGAAGGCTGTAAAGCAATGTAAAGTGGTATATAAGTCTAAATGCTATTGCTATTGCATTTTCAAAATTTGCTCAACTAAGCAAATAAGCAAAAAAAAAAATTATCCTGATGAAAGGAAACTTTTTCTGTCTCCAAATGAATCTAATTTGCAGTACTGGGGAAAATGTTAACATTCCAGGAACCACACTAGATTTCAATGTGAATCAGGTATCTACACTGGCATTTGTTCCTCAAATCCTGCCAAGAATATTTGATTTTTTTAAAAAGTTGCAACTAATTTGGGCCTGTGTGTGAGATGAATGCAATGTAATTTTAGTAACCTAGTGCACAGTCACCAAAAATACATCAATTGAAAAAACAGCAGTCCTAACCTTATTTGGGAAATGTTGGAGGATGTGTAGTAATCAATTTGAACTATTTCAAATGCCCATTTAATGACTGAATAATGTTTGTTGCAACCCAGAGGAATAAAGTCAAGTTCCCAAATCATAGGGTCACACATAGTGGTGGCAGAGGTGGCATTCAGCAGGTTCTGACCAGTTCTGGAAAACCGGTAGCGGAAATTTTGAGTAGTTCAGAGGACCAGTAAATACCAGCTCTGACTGGAGATTTTACAATATCCTTCCCCTGCCATGCCCACCGAGCCACGCCCACAGATCCTGTTGTAAAAAAAATTGAATCCCACCATGGGGAAGGGATTCAAGGGGCAGGGGAAGGTAAAAGGTAAAATCTCCAGTCAGAGATGGAATTTGCTGGTTCTCTGAACTACTCAAAATTTCCACTACTGGTTCTCCAGAACTGGTCAGAACCTGCTGAATACCACCTCTGATCACACATTACAACCAATGAAATGGCAATGACATAGTATCCTAAACTAAGTGATTAAAGATTTAAGATAATTAAATCTGATGTATGTCTTTTCAAATGTTGGGTCCAGGAATTCTCACTTGCTTCCAGTTTTTGAAATGTACTGATCCATGATTGACCAATTTTATATATTCGTTATACATAAACCCATCCAAGCAGTTGCCAGGAGTCAACACTGACTCAAGGACATAAATATTTAAATATCCTTTAAATATTTAGGATCTTTAATGGAAAAAAAGTGGTCAAGCAGCATGGTTTGGAGGGTTATTTGTTTTTTTTGAGGAAAAAAATGTAATTTTACAAACAGCTGCAAATAAGTTGTTACAGTTTTCAGGCAAGAGTTAAATAACAGAAGTAATGCAATGGCCTTCTTAAAAAGTAGATGGATGGATGGATGGACAGATAGATTCCCTGTCAGTTTGTATTATTTCAATAGAGAAATAATATATACCACAAATATTTATGCTTACTAGCATAAATGCAGTTTAGACTGGCATTTTATAAACCATTCACTTTTCAATCCTAAAGAATATATTTCCGTATCACATAACTTCGACATCTTAGAAAAGGAGGTATTATATGACCAATGATATATTCATACTTAGAAGTCCACAATGAATTTTAACATTGAAATTAAGCTGTCTTATATTTTATTATTTCAATGGACGTCCTAAGTATAGGGACAGGTTTCTTTTCATTTAATAAATGTGACTTAAATGTGTCAGAATGAATGGGTGTATACTACAAGCATATTTTTCTACATTATATGAAGCAAATTATACCTTTGTATTCTGGTAACATAATGGTTTGATTGTAGGCACTTTAAATCAGTGGACCTGGCTAAATCCCTTCAATTTTTGCCATCCTCCCTGATTCTTTCCGCAATATAGCTGAAACAGTTTTTGAAGAATATATGATTGGGTTTTATTCATTTTGGCAGAGGTGCACATTGTTTAAAAAAATAATCAAAAGTTCTCTTTGGAGAATTAAAAAAAAGACTCATTAACAACTTCTTAGGCAGCTGGGCCTTTCTGCTATAATTTCTATCACAATTATGCCTGAAGAGAATGCTTCCAGTGGAAGTGTAAATCACCCAAAATAATAGGATGCAGGCTTTATTGTAATACTGCAAGCAATTGTGTATTAATGTAATTATGCATTTAGAACACGGATATGAAAAGGTTTTTTTTCCTGTGCACCCTACCCAAAAATAATTCTCTTCTGTTTTCTACTTTTGCTCCTCGGTTAACCAGTTTTAAAAATTGCAAGAAATGTGCCACACATTCACATCTGGATTTTATTCTCACTTTTTAAATTCATCTTTCATTGCTGGGATAGGTACCAGGCAGAGCAGAAGACCAGTTACTGAAAGTCTTCCTAAATCATCTCCTGCAGATCTGTGAAACCCCGCCTTTCTTGAAATATTCATAAGTATGGATGGGGAAGGAGGAGAACCGAAGAATGGTTAAGAGTACAGTTTTTGGCATGTAACAAAATAAAAGCATGAGAAGGTATCTTGGAGGTCTTCTACCTCCTGCTCAAGCAGGAAACCTTATAGCATTTCAGATAAATTGTTTTGTTCGGAAAACACACGAGGTAGACCGGGTTCCAACAACAAATGCTTTTATTGTTAACAGTTAGTAACGGAACGCCGGCTGAAGCCGGGGCCAGCCCTTTTATACAGGCTGGCTTGCCTGCTTGCAGCCAATGGCAGCTATTTAGATTTGCCGCCTTTTTGGTATCTCTTTGGATTGGTTCCTAGTGAACCAATCCACTTGTCTTTTCCTTAGCCAATCAGAATGGTAGATTTGGAGTCATCCACTTTACATACAGAACACAAATGGTTGACCAATCTCTTCTTAAAAACTTCCAGTGTTGGAGCATTTACAACTTCTGGAGGCAAGTTGTTCCACTGATTAATTGTTCTAAGTGTCAGGAAATTTCTCCTTAGGTCTAGGTTGGTTCTTTCCTTGACTAGCTTCCATTCATTGCTTCTTGTCCTGCCTTCTGGTGCTTTGGAGAATAGGTTGACTCCTTCTTCTTTATGAAAGCTCCTTTGATATTGTATCACTGTTCTTTCCTTTCTATTGTTTAACTGTCCCTTGTTAATGTGAAATAGGATTTTTCTTTCTCTCAAATCGTTAAATTTAATTTCCTTGATTAATTTTTGTTGACGTCTCTTCTTTCTCTTGTTGGGTTAGATCAGGAGTATCAAACTCACGTCGTCGTGGCATTGTCACGTGACATATCACAACTTTTTTCCTTTGCTAAACCGGGCATGGGTGTGGCCAGCATGTGACACATCCGGGCTGCGGGCCACGAGTTTGACAGCCCCAGGTAAAAAAAAATTTACTGGCTAGTGTTAAACTTGAATCTAGAAAGCAAGATTCTAGCCCATCCATAGCTGCAGAAATTCCCTGGGATGATTTTGCTCTGATTCCTTTCTCTCAGCCCAACCTCCCTCCCGGAGTTTATGGTAGCTGCATGAGGAAAAATTGAAGAAGGCAATGCTATCTACTCCACCTTTAGCTCCTGAGTCAAAAGTAGGATGTAAATTTGACACTAAATAAAGATGTATAGAATTTATCTTAAAAATCGCTTGTTTGGGGGCAAGCTAGAGAGTGAGGAACGAACTGGCAATCTAGAAAAAGTAAAACCATTAAAAGGTAAGAACCCAGCCAGAAAAAGTTATTGAAGTTGAATGGTAGAGAAGAGATATTTGAATTCTGAATAGATCTGGGAATCTAAGAGACACATTCAATTATTTGTTGAAAAATAGATGGATTTGGAGGTTGGGGTAAAAAAATTCTAAGTTATTGAGAACAATTTGCATATCTATAAATCACCCTAAATAGTATACTCTATATGCATTAGGAGAACAGAACGTATATCTGTTAAACAAATAAACATTTAAACTTTGACTCAGATTAAAGAAATTTTTTGCATACCTGGAAGAAATCGTGTCCATGGTGGTACCAAAAAAGCCTACATGCTATTAAATTTTATGATATGTTAATAATACATTAAATCTGTCATCGAATGTAAAAAACAGACTTGAATAGACGTTACTCCCTGCCAAGCTTCCAAGACTATTCAGCAGATGAACCGATCTCTGAGTCATTCTCCTAACATCACGACTTTGTGAAGACTTTTATAAAGAAAGTTTACAAGAATCTTGAGTAAAGGGTCAATCTTTCTGAAACTTTTCTATCTTGTGGAAACAATCCCTGGATGAGAACACGAAGCAGTAATTCTAAGATGGGAGTTAAAATGGAGTAATTGGAACCCTTTCTCCAGAGGTATGATTCAAATTTCTTAAAACCGGTTCTGTGGTTGTGGACTAATTTGTGGTTGTGGCTTGGTGGTCATGTGACTGGGTGGGCATATCTTGTATGTAAATATTATAAATATTTATGTAAATATTTAAATTTTTTTAATAAAAAAACAGCAACTTTTACCCAAAATCAGGTAAAGCAGGCAGGCAGATTGAGTTGCTCACAGAATCATAGATTCACTTAAAAATCTATCTATCTGCAATTGGCTACCTGAGTCTGCACTAGAAAGCTTCAGTCCTAAGGAAGTTTCGGCTCTGCTTTTAGATTAGCTAGAAAGCAAGAAATCCAAGGATTTCCTGCTTTTCAGCTAATCTAAATCTCCCGGCAGAGCAGAACAGCTGATGGTCAGGGGAAAAAAAAGGAAAAATAGCAACTTACCAAACCAGGCAAGTTGGATGGCTCGCATGCCAGGTAAGGAGTAAGTGGGCGGGGAGGAGCATGGCCAGCCAGTGGAGCGATTTGCTGGTTCTCCAAACTGCCGACAATCATAACATGTGTGTGTGCAGCATTTGCAAGAAATCATCAGCTGTGCCGCCTGGACAGCTGATAAGTGCTGTGTGTGGGTGCACAGCGTTTGAAAACCCTCTTGTTTCCTGCTTTTTCAACCTCAGCTGTGCCGCGCAAAGCAACTGAGGAGGGAAAACCAAGGAATAGAGGACAGCCTAGAGCCCAGGCAGGCGGGTGGGCCAAACACTGAACCAGTTCGGTGTCAGCTGCTCTTCGCAGCTACCAGTTCTATAGAACCAGGCCAAAGCAGTAGCATCCTACCCCTGCCTTTCTCTCATTTTTATCCTCCACAGAAAAATGACCTACTGAAAAACAGATGTACTTCATAAAAACACTGGTTTGAGGTAGTAAACAGATTAATTTAACTATAGGATTTTGTGATGATCCAAGGCGTGGCACAAAGGCAACACAGTCAAATAAGCAAGAAGAGTCCCTTTATTATCTCCGACTTTGCCCCCAATGTCCAGGTTACCTTCGGCTAGAGAAAAACTCTCCCAGGAACAGCCTTTGACTGTAGAGAATTCAGTCCAAAACAGGGTAAACATAAACTGTAATTTATAATCCAAACAAGCCAAACTGAAGTAATTAGTTTGGCAGGGCAGGAGCAAGAATTACAGACTTGAAAACATAGCAAAGCTCAGTTGGGAGGATGCCAAGAACACAGATAAGCCTTGATGATACCAGATAAATTCATGATTTGCTCCCAACAGCTTGCTGCACGCAGCTTCCTTTTTTAAACATTGTGTTCCCAGCTGCAGCTAATGAAGAATCGGGGCCCTTTCCTCCCCCAGAAGCCACACAACTCACTTCTCCATTCTTCCCTGCATGTCCTAGGATGACGAGGGGGTGGGCCTGGGTCTTCTTCTGAATTCCCTTTCCCTTGTTCTACCTCTGTCCTGTTCTGCCCAGCCAAACTTTGCCCTTACCCACTTTCTTCCACAGCCAACGGAGCCACACTCCCATTCCCTGCCAGCTGTTCGGCCTCCCCCTCCAAATCAGATTCCAACAGAGGCATGACAGATTTTGGTAATACAGATAGTCCTCAACTTACAACAGTTCATTTCGTGATTGTTCAAAATTACAACGGCACTGAAAAAAGTGACTTATGACCATTTTTCACACTTGTGACAGTTGCAGCATCCCCATAGTCATGTGATTTATATTTGGATGCTTGACAACTGACTCACATTTATGACAGTTGCAGTGTCTTGGATCATGTCCAGGTTGCAGTGTCCCAGAATCATGTGACCCCCTTTTTCTGGCAAGCAAAATCAGTGGGGAAGCCAGATTCACATAACAACCATATAACTAATTTAACAACTGCAGTGGTTTGGTTAACAAATGTGACAAGAAAAGTCATAAAATGGGGCAAAACTCAACAAAGTTCTCACTTAGCAACATATTTTTGGGCTCAATTGTGGTTGAGGGCCACCTCTATAAGGTATGTAAGAGAAATGTCCCATTTATCAATGCATATTTTGGTTATTTAGTTGATTGGAAGATAAGTAGGCAGATGGATGGGGAGAGGGAGGGAGAGGGAGAGAGAGAGGGAGGGAGGGAGGGAGGGACAGCATAGATAGCTAAATCAATGGCCAACTGTCTTGTTTAACAGAGGACATTTAGTTACTACCCTAATTGTCAAAGGACAGACAGTATCTGCTTTTTAGCGTAAGACTTAAGGCAAGAAGTTCCAGTGCTGGAGACCAGCCATCATGAAAAAATACACTCATCTTTATGGACAATAAGTGCTGTACCAAATATTCAAGAGTAGCCATAAAAAGCTGTTCTTTAAACTGGAGAATATATAGTCCCTAAGAGCTTGGTGGTGGCAAGCAACTACTGTCTGTGAAGTCCTTGGAATAAAGGATTTTTAATCTCACTAAGACACTCTGTGAGTCTACTGGAAAATTGAGCTGAAGAATCAACCTAAGCTATGAGATGTTAGCAAATTACTGTTCTCAGTCCAAGTCAGGAAAACGGACATTTAAAAGCCAATCCAATTCTGCTTTAAAAGTAGAACTACTTTCAGAAGGGAGAGGAATATTCCTGAAGTCACCTAATTTATTGATTAGTTAAGGAGGCTTAACTAATCTCAATCACAGAGAATTATACAAGTAGGATTAGTATTACTAAATTACTAATTTTATAACTAAAGTAATTATAAATTACCAGCAAAGCACAAGGAATAAATCTTACCAATTCTGTGTAAACCATTTCCTTTTTTTCCCTGTTTTTAAAAATTATGCATATGTGTTTTTTTCCTAATTTCCCAAAAACCCATTTGCCATGTTTGAGTTAGCTGTGCTGTTAAACTTCTAGATAGGGGTGTCAAACCAGACATGTTGTATGCTGGCCAAGCCCATGCCCAGTTTAGCAAAGGGGAAAAAAAGTCACGATAAGGCACATGACACCACCGTGATGACACGAGTTTGACACCCCTGTTCTAGATGAAATCAAAGATATTGTGAAGTGTCTCAATAGAGACAGTGTAGATTAGATGCATATGTGAAATGATACGTTTTTCCATCTAGCAATAGAAAAACTGAGTTGTTTCTCTAAAAATATAAAGTCAAGATTGCTAGTACGATTAGGAAATCACCCTGACGAATTTTGAAGCTTGCTTCTCAACATGCTATCTTTGGGCAATATGCATTTTGGTGAAAGGAGTCACTGTACCCCTAGTTGTATCAAACAGCTGGATCAAACAAACTCATTGTCTTCCACAGAAATCAGGCAGAATGGAGGTCTAGGAATATTAGCCATTCTGTGAAAAAAATACAGGGCCATCTATTATTGTATTTTGAATGCAAATTGCAATCAATGTACTGAAATCAATCTCTCTCTATATATAAATTGTTCTGTGTGTATGTGTGTGTGTGTGTGTTCCAGTATAACTCAGGAATGCATCGAGCAATTTCAACCAAACTTGGTACACAGATTATTTACTCTCTGGAAACAAACACTGAGGGTAAGACACCCCTAATACCCCTTGGGGTGTGTGTTCTGTTAAGATACAGCCTGTTGTCTTCTAGTGTACTGCCTTAAAATGGCTTCTACTGTACAGTGCTGTGGAGTTGCCATGGTAACAGCTTCACAGTACTCCATAAGGGGGGTAAGGGGGAAAAGCTAACAACCTTACTAGCCAATATTTAGGATAAATAAATACCTGGGCAATGCCAGGTTATCAGCTAGTCATACTATAAAAGAACTGGATAAAACACAGAAGTAAGACTTTTTCTCCTATTCTGCAAAGTTTCAACTGACTTCCATAAGAAAACTTATGATAGCATCCCACACAAATCTGTGGGCCAGCATGGAAAGTTCACGTCATTTGCTTTAAAAATGGAAAATTACTCACTGAGGTTTCTCCCCTATGGTTTCTTTAACAGGATCTCAATCTGTTTTCTTCAAATTGCATTTGTCATTGGGTTTATTTTATTCAAAGCGAAGTGACAGATTCAAGAAAGCTATATTTGTCATATTGACTATTTTTTTAAAAAAATTTGGTATTACTGGGGATAATTAAAAAGGCGTGCTACTGAGATATTTAAAGGCAGACTAAATTCTCTTCATTTGCAGCACTTCAGTTAAGAAATTCATATCTTTGAAGATTCTCAATCATCTAGTCATGGTTGTTCTAAAAGTGGTTTTCAAAAGGCAACTGGACTTTCTTGGCTTTTTTTTTTTTTTTGCTTGAAAACATTTCACTTCTCATCCAAGAAGCTTCTTCAGTTCTGACTCAGAATTGAAGAAGCTTCTTAGATGAGAAGTGAAATGTTTTCAAGATGAAAAAAAAAAACAACCCAAGAAAACCCAGTTGCCTTTTGAAAACCACCTTTGAGACGGTTATGTATACAGCTTTCCTACCATGATTACAAAATTAAAAGGAAGAATATTGCTTATAATGCAGATCTCAAGGAAGGAGGGAATATTGGGGAATTTCCATATGGGTCTTTTATGCCAGCCCCAGACTAGTCTTTTGTCCCTGAATTGATGCTTATTTTTTTTGGTCTTAAGCCAGGGGTGTCCAATCTGGGCAACTTTACCACTTGTGGACTTCAATTCTCAAATTCACCCAGCCAGCCATGCTGTGTCAAACGATTGACATGGATTCCCCTACAGTTGCTAAAATTATACCCTACAGTTGCTAAAATTATACAACTTAGTGTATTAGTTAGAAACTTGGTTTCCAAGAAAACCAATACAAATTATTTAACTCATTTTAGATCAAGGGTTATTCCACTAAGGAAGCTACATGCTATGAGCCTTCTTTTTTTTTTTTTGATTTGGCTATTTTGTTAAATATGAAGTGGAATCTGGAGGCAGTGCAAATATACCTGGACTGTAATTCCTCTTTTTTTATAGAGATATGTATGATAACAAATAAGATTGCCCTAATAATATTAAATAATTATATGTCTCTCAGAGGTGTTAAATTTCAAATGTAGGAATTCTGATCTCCACTCAAAAATACAGTGGATGCTCTCGAGGAAAAATTACCACTAGATACTATTATCATAACAGCTGCTTTTAATGCAAGAACAACAATAGTGACTATGTATGTATCCTTTTTGCCAAAATAGGAAAATTTCAAAACTTAGAGACTGTATTAGAGACATGTATCCATGAGACTGTAGTGCCCATAAAACTATTACATACAATACTCTGACTCTAAAGATGTTTAAATGTTTAAACTGTTTAATAATCTCATGCCTGTACTAAAGAGCAAAGAAGGAAAGAAAGAATTAAATGTCTGTTAATTTAACTGATAAAATCACTACAATACTTCAGTGTCTACTAAAGCCCATGTCACACTGGCCAACGGATGCAAAAAGGACACAGCGGACGAGCAAAATGTTCCATCCGTTGTTATCCGCTCTCAAAAGGAGCAAAAATTTGCATAACTGGAGCGGATAACACGGACGCGGGGAGGATGCAGGGTGGATGCAAAGCGGATGCGGAATGGAAGCCCAGCGGATGGAAGCGGATGGGAGCGGATGGCACATCCGCAGGGCTTCCGGGGGGCCTCAGCGAAGCGGACGCAGAATGGATACAGCGGATGCCGAACGGACGCCGAACGGATGAAGCGGATGCACAGCGGATGCACAGCAGAAGCCTGGCGTTAATTGCGCATGCGGGGAGGATGCATTGCGTCAGCCCCGCGGATATAACGGAAGCAGCTCGGAAACAGGTCGCCATTCAGAGGAAAGACCTGCTGCCGGACACATCGACTGCCTTGCCTGCCCTGCCTGCATGTCTGCCTGCCAGCCTTGCTGCCAGCCTTGTTGCCAGCCTTGCTACCTGCCTTCCTGCCAGCCTTGGTTCATGTTTGCCTGCCAGCCTTGGTGCCTGCCTTGCTGCAAGCCTTGGTTCCTGCCAGCCTCCCTGCCAGCCAGCAACCCCACAACCATGCGGAAGCACAGCAAGCCTCAGCCATCTGCTGCCAGCCCTGGCAAGAGGGACAGGGCTACCATCCCGCCCCCTGGCCCTCACTCTGGTTCTGCTGTGGCTTCTGCAGCACGGGCTCACTTTTCTGGGGCTGGCGCTTCTGCTGCTTCTGCTTCTGGAGGAGCTGATGACAAGCACTCCAGCACCAGTCACCTCCACAGCACCTGCACCCTTCACCCCTGAGACTGAGCGACCAAGAGGAATGCCAGAGACTCATTTTTGTCTTATAGCTTGTTGTTAATAAAGTCTATTTATGATTCACACACTTGCTTCATTTCTTTTTTTTAATAAAGTCTTGCTGGAAACTTTTAGAAATGGTTTAAGCCTTTGCATCCTTGTGGGATGGGTTAAGATAGCTGTGGGATGGGCAGGGATACCTTTGGGATGGGTTAGGATAGCAGTGGGATAGATAAACCTCCAGTGCAAGCATAGTGGGACTGTATGGTCCACCCTCCCAAGTGCCACACCTACGGCCCTTTATTATCAATAATAATGTAATAATTATCCACACATGTCAACATAAACACAACTCTTTATTAAGCGCCCTGTTCATTGTAGGCCAACCCAACATACATGGCCCAATCTCATCCGTGTGATGAAACAGGCTGAAGGAAGCATCCATTAAGCATTTACCATCCTGTCTTGCCACTCCACTGCTCCAGCTGGGGAGTTGCACCAGTGTTTCAGGAGGTTGTGCTGCTTCTTTCCTTCAGGTGAGGCTCTGTTGGGGCCTTGCACATCCTCAGTGTCTATCAGGTTTCGCCCTTGCCTCCATTCCCCAGGCTCCATGTCCCCACTGCCTTGCTGGAGGTCCACGAGCCTGTTCTGCAAGACTGGGTAGCGGGTGCGCATGAGATTGTGCAGGATGCAGCAAGCTTCCACGATCCTCCTCATGGTCTCTGGGCTATGCTGCATGTTGGTGAGAAGTACCTGGAACCTGTTGGCCAGGATGCCAAAGGCGTTCTCCACCACCCGTCTTGCCCTGAACAGCCTGTAGTTGAAGATCCTCTCTTCACGGGTGAGGTATTTGGAGGTGTAGGGCTTCATGAGGTAGGTTGTGAGGGAGAAGGTGTCATCCCCCATGATGAAGTAGGGCACATCTTGAGTGTCGTTGGTCAGCGGGTCTGGATCTGGGAAGCCCATCATGAGGTTGCTTTCCAGCCCCTCCTTGAGGTCATTGGCGTTGTATACCTGGGCATCTGAAGATGAGCCGTTGCCTGAAGCATCGATGTACATGAACTTGTAGTCAACATCGACCATGGCGAAGAGGATGATGCTGAAGAAGCCCTTGTAGTTGTGATAAGTGGACCCCGACTTGGCTGGCGCTTTGCAGGCCACGTGCTTGCCATCTATGGCTCCAACGGTGTGGGGAAATTCCACTTCTGATACCACTGCTCTGCAACTTTCTTCCATCCTTCTTCAGTGGAGGGGCACTGGAGGAGCTCCTCCTTGTATTCTTCGATGATGGCCTGCACCACTTCTCTGACCACAAAGCTGATGGTGCTGGGTGGCACCCTCCAGCCATACTGCATGCTCCTGTAGGTGGTACCTGAGGCCAGGTGGCGCAGAGTGAGTGCCACCTTGAGCCCAGGTTCCAGGCTGGGTGGGAAGTTGGTGTTTGTCTTGCTCAACCTGGGTGTCAGGTGCTGCACAACTTCGTCAAACATGGCTGGAGGCATCCTCATGAAGTTCTGGAATGCCCGAGTGTCTTTGTTCCTGAGCTCCACCATCAGCTTGTTGTACAGTCCGTCCTCTGCTCTTCTGATGAACCATCTTTGGACCCAGACTTTTTTTGGGTGCCTCCTTTTCTTCCTGTAGTAGAGTTCACAGAGCCTGTAGATGGTTTCGCACTGTTGCAGAAGGATGGTGGCTGCCGAAAGGACTTTGTCACAATCCACAGTGGACATGACTTGATGCTGTGGAAGAGGAAGAGTCAGATGAAGGCTGCAGAGGTCTGCACCACAGGGCTGCTGTTCTGAAAGTGAGATCCAGATGAGTTGCTCCCCCTTTTTATAGGCAGTATAGGTGTCCCTTTGCATCCTCTCGGCATCCTCTCGGCATCCTCTCGGCATCCTCTAGACATCCTCAATATCCGAGATCGGTCCCCTCTGCGAACGTTTTTTCCATTTTAAACGCTTTGTTTCCGTTCTGCATCCGCTAGGCATCCGTTCTGCATCCATTCCGCGTCTGTTCCGCTTCCTCCCTGCGTCCGGGAGAATGCGAGTTGCGCGGATGCGCAGTGGATGCCTAGCGGATGTAGCGGATGCGTAGTGGATGCAGAACGGACGAACTGGATACATTTTCCACGCAAAAGTTTTAGGCAGCCCAAAACTTTCGGAGCGGATGAAACGTCAATAAACGGATGCTGGACGGATAGAGAGGAAGCCAAACAGAGGCAGTGAGTACATCGCGTTTTTGAACGGATGGCAAGCTTTTTTGTCCATTTTACATCCTCTTTGCATCCGTTGGTTCAGTGTGACATGGGCTTAAGGAAAACTACCTGATCAAAAAAAAAAAAAAAAAAGAGGCAATGTTAATCTAATAAGATTTCTGTTGTCATCAGCTTGTATATGATCACAGCATAACTTTTTTCATATTATTAAATATGCTTTAATGTTACCTTAGCAACTTGTTAAGTAAAGTGATAATTTCCATTAGCTGAAGCACAGTTTTTGTGCTTTTGTGCTTCAAGCACATGCTGTGGAATTGAAGTCCACAGATCTTACAATTTCCAAGGTTGGACAGCCCTGTCTTAAACCATTGAGCAGGCTATTCTTGGCCCACTGTAGCTCAGGGGGAATCATAAAACTTCCGTTCTAAGTGTGAAAATCCGGCATCTTTCTGGAACTTTGTTGTTCAGCTATCTCCATGCCATGGAAATGTGAATGTTCCACTGGATATTGTGCATCTTCCTTCTTGACCACATCACAAATGACACCATTTGGTAACATGCTGGTGTGGCACCAATTATAAAAAAGATGAGAGAAGGTCGTCTCCAATGGTATGGGCAGAGAGTAGCACTTTCCTCTGTGGCCAAGACTGCCTACTAAGTAGAAGTCAATGGCTGGTGACCTTGCGGGCATTCAAAACAGAGATGGCAAGACACCATCAGCAAAGATATCCAAACTGCAGGCCTGAGACATAGATGTCAGTGATTAAAAAAGCGGATCCTGCACTTGCAGGAATATGCTAGGAAGAACACACAGACACACACACTAAATTTCATTAATTTCATGCTAAATCAAACTTCCAGAACAGATTACCTGGAAGTGTCAACATGCCTGCAGTCACCTCTTTTAGGATCCACCCTCCCACATCACTTTCACGTTCAAGTTATAATTTTTAAAAATCAACAACTTCCAGATAACATTTTTTAAAAAATTCCAGGGTGTGCTACAAATGGGTGCCATAAGCTTTCTTGGAAAGTAAAAATAGCTGCTGTATGCAGTCACTGTAAGGTTTGTTTGGAATATGCCTATTGAGCATTTGGGATATTGACTTGACACTCGAAATAGCCGGCTTGGAAGGGCACCTGGGTGACTTTGCAAAACTTCCCTTTGAGCCAGAGTGGTATTCAGCGGGTTCTGACCAGTTCTGGAGAACCGGTAGCGGAAATTTTGAGTAGTTCGGAAAACTAGTAAATACCAGCTCTGACTGGAGATTTTACAGTATCCTTCCCCAGCCACGCCCACCAAGCCACAACCACAGAACCGGTAATTAAAAAATTGGAATCCCACCACTGCTTTGAACACTTGCATAGTTTTATATGTGCACCTGACTCGAGGAAACTATTCCAAATATCATCTGCAGAAGAGAGAGGAGTATGGTGGCTATTCCCATACCTTATCCAGATTCTGAGATTGGGAATGCTGTGGAACTCCAATCCCCATCAATCTTGACCAATAATGGAGAGATGATGGAAATTTTGATCCAAAATAGTCCTGAGTACTCAAAGCTGAAATTTTGTGAGATGCTTCACTTGCATTAAAAGAAAAAAATTCTGGAGAGAAAGGATCCAGTTGTTTTGTCACAGGACAACATTAAGTCAGATGTTGTTCTCAACAGCATCCAATAATTTCCTTACGCGCAGTCAGTTATGTGCAATTTAGTGGAATGGGCCTCTATGAGAAAATGCCATTTTAAAAAAAAACAAAACGCTCTTGCCCAATTGTGGAATTCAATGTCTATTTTATCTTACAAATATGTCTATTTTATCCGACAAATAACACCCTTCATACTAAAGTTGAAGAGAACTGCATCAGTATATAATCCCCCCCATCCTCTCTAGTGTACAGGTAGTCCTCGACTTACAACAGTTTGCTTAGTGTCCATTTGAAGTTACAATAGCACTGAAAAAATGACTTACTTTGATTTTTTTATACTTATGACCATTGCGGCATCCACATTTTATCATTTATCATGTTTATTATGATATAATAAACGATATCTTAGAATATCTAAGATATTCTAGATGAGAACAAACAGACAACCTTGTTCTTTGGGAAGGGACAAGCTAAATTCAATTTAGGCTCAACGAATAGTGCCGTGCTCAAAATTCAGACACTTGGCAACTGACTCATATTTATGACATTTGCAGTGTTTACCAGGGTCATGTGATCTCCTTTTGCGACCTTTTGATGAGCCAAACCAATGGAGGAGGCAGATTCACTTAACAACCACGTTACTAATTTGAACAAAATGCAGTAACTCACTTAACAAATGTGTCAGGGAAAGTCATAGAGGGAGGCAAAACTCACTTAACACATTTCTCACTTAACAATATAAATTCTGGGCTAAAACCTGGTCGTAAGTTGAGGAGTACCTGTTCCACATTTAGAAGAAGCTATCCCATAGTTTAAATCATATGGGATGGGACCTCTGAAGTGAGATGGTCCATCCATTGTCCATAATAAAACCTGGCAAGGTTTTCCTAGTCCTGTGTTGGTGAACCTATGCCACACATGCCGGAAATGGCACACAGAGACATTTCCCCTGGCACACAAGAGGTTGCCTGGAAGAGCCCCATTGTGCATGTGCACACGCACTGCTGCCCAACAGCTAATTGTCGGGTATTTGGTGCACATGTGCAGGGAGTAGAGGGGGGTGCGTGGGAGATATGTGTGCATACGCAGACATGGACTGCATGCGAGGGGACCATGTGCACATGAGCAGATATGTTGCACGTGAGGGGGGGAAAACATGAACATGCACAGGCATGCTGCACCTGAGGGAGTTGTGTGTGCATGCGCAAAGACACATAGTGCATGAGGAGGGAATCGCACATGCATGTGCAAAGACACGTGGCACACGAGGGCAAAATCGTGCGCATGCGCAGATGCACAGTGCACAGGGGGGGTGCTGGTGCATGCACAAAAGGTGTGGGGGGGCAGCACACATTGCCTTCTGGGTGTTGGCACACAAGCATGTGCAAGCGAGTGCATGCACAATTATCGGCCCGGGAGCCGAAAAAGGTTAGCTACTGTCCTAGTCATTATCACCTTTTTTGCCAGTTTCCAAAAAACAAAGTCAACAGGAAAGCAGGCAGGAGGTCACAAATAGCAACTGTGTGGCAGCCTCATTTGATGACTCACAATGATGGCAAACAGGAGTGCCAGAAAGATTGTCACTGAGCAGCACTGACATGTTGACATTGTGCTGTATGGCTGCATCACTTAGCGGTAGCAATTCCGGTCCAAATTGCTGTTGTTAACCAGGGACTACAGGAGGAGGAGGAGGAGGAGAAGGAGAAAAAGGAGAAGAGGAGGAGGAGGAAGGGGAAGGGGAAGGGGAAAACCCTGACAATCGGGGGAGGAAGGAGTCAAGAAATGAGAAAAATGCCAACCTGGGATGGCTCAATCTCAATTCCTTTTCATCCTTCCAGCTGGCTAGACTATCTTACTAATACTGACCACCAGGGGGCAGTAGATGACTGGTTTCATCCTATTTGGGGGCTCATCAGTCATGCATGGACAGCTATTCAAACCCAATGGATTCAAACCCAGTACAAGGTAATCCTCTACTTACAACACTTCATTTAGTATCAGTTCGAAGTTACGGCACTGAAAAAAAATGACTGAAGACCATTTTTCACACTTATGACCGTTGCAGAATCCCCATCATCAACATTTAGGTAATTGGCAACCAACTCACATTTATGATGATTGCAGTGTCCTGGGGGGTGTCATGTGACCTCCTTTTGCGACCTTCTGACAATGGGGAAGCCCGATTCACTTAACAACAGTGTTACTAATGTAATCTCTCCAGTGATTCACTTAATAACTGGGGCGAGAAAGGGGATAAAAGAAGGCAAAACTCATTTAACCGATGTCTCGCTCAGCAACATAAATTCTGGGCTCAATTGGGCCACCTGTAATGGGACATAATAGAGCAGGGGCCTCCAACCTTGGAAACTTTACGCCTGGAGGACTTCAATTCCCAGAATTCCTCCTCCAGTCATGTTAGCTCAGGAAATCTGGGAGTTGAAGTCCTCCAGGCTTAAAGTTGCCAAGGTTGGATACCCCTGTAATAGAGTATATTCACTGTAAAAACAAAGAAAACTGCCTATCTCCAGAAAAAGGGGTGGTAGTTATAGAAAACTTGGCACGTAGGGACAGGATATAGCTTCTGTACCCCTATTAGAATCTGATTCCGAGGGAGAGGAGGAACAGTCAACAGGGAGTGGGAGTGTGGCTCCGGAGGTTGTGGAGGAAACTGGGGAGGGGAACAGGCCAGCTGGGCATTCAGAGAAAGGCCCAGGCCCATCACCTCTTCATCCTAGGGCTTGCAGGAAGGAGCGGATAAGAGAGAAATGTGAATGGCATGGTCTACAGGGGAGGAAAAGGCCTTGATCCTCTTCATGGGCTGCAGCTGTGAGGACTGTTTAAAAGGACAAACTGTGCATGGGCCAGTGCTGGAAACAAAACATGAAAATACTTCTAGTCTGTCCATTCTTATCTGAGTTCTGGTGTTTTTCCTAGTGTGTGTATTTCGATATCTGTGGACATTTTCAAGCCCTTACCCTACCTGGTCACCTTAATTGTTTCAGTGTGGTTTGTGTTGGTTTTTTTCTATTTGTAATTTAGATGTATTTTGAGTTTGAATGGAAGTTCTTCTTTTTAGCAACTGTTTGTGGGGGAGTTTTTTTTTCTCTCCAGTCAATGATATTTGGACCTTTGAAACCAAGTTGAAGGAATTAAAGGGACTTCACCTGTTTTTGTGACTTTGTTGCTTTTGTATCCCACCCTGCATCATCACAGTACCTCTCTTATCTGGCAGCTTAAGGAACAGAGGTGGTATTCAGCAGATTCTGACCAGTTCTGGAGAACAAGTAGTGGAATTTTTGAGTAGTTCGGAAAAACAGCAAATAACACCTGACTGGAGATTTTATAGTGTCCTTCACACCCATCAAGCCACGCCCACAGAACTAGAAGTAAAAAAATTTGAATCCCATCACTGTTAAGGAAAGAAGGATTGTATGTGTATATATGCATACATTTAAATCAGGTGTCCCCAACCTTGGTAACTTTAAGCCTGGAGGACTTCAACTGCCAGAATTCCTCAGCCAATTCTGGGGTTTGAAGTTCACCAGGCTTAAAGTGCCAAGGTCGGAGACCCCTGATTTAAAACACTGTTATAGCCACCAACTCTGGGCAGCTTACAGCCAATAAAACAATGTAGGCAATCAAAAGGAAAACTGTAAAACTAACACCCACCCCATGATGCCACAACCACAGCCCTCATGCCACTCACATTCTTGTGCCATGTAAGACTGTCAAGATAACAACCAGCCTCTTGAATTGCCCTTAGAACAAAACCAGGAGTCAATTCAGTTCACGCAGCAGTGGTACAATTGGAACAAACTGAGAGGAACCTAATACAATATTCAACACTGCATGCATATAACTACAGTTGTAACTCCTGGGTGGGGGGGGTCTTCAGGCCCATGTGCCTCCTATTTTGATAGGCACTGTCAACAAAGTAATTGCATCTTCTTCTTTCAAAAGCAGTTGGGTGACAGCAGGAAAAATATAACCCGGCTTGTCTTAGAAAAGAAGGGATCCTGCCTCTTCCAAAGACCACCCTATGAGTTGGAAGCAAGGATGATGGCGGGCGAAGTTGGAGGACTTCGAAGATTTGTGCTCTCTCAAGTTGCGCTCCATTTGTCTGCTTGTTGTCACAGAGAAGTAGGATCAGATCTTGTGGTGAAAAGCTACCACTTTGGCTCAATTCAGCCAAACCGGTAGTAAAAAAAGCTCTGACAATCAGCTGAGAGGAGAAAGAAGAGAAAAGCGCAGGATCAGCTCTCCTGCCCATCCTTGTGCTTTTCTGTTCTTTCTCCTCTCAGCTGATTGGCATGGCAAAGCCTCAGCTGGTGTTTGGAAAGTTGCATGTGCACATGTGTTAGGTGCACACACATGCATGAATGAAGTGCGCGATCACCGAACCAGTAGGGAAACTGGTAGAATCCCACCACTGATCAGATTCTGTATGGCCTGCCCAGTTTGCTCGAGAACAGTGCTTGCCAGTTTTCATTTTGGTCTCCCAGACTGTCTCACACTATAGCCCCATTGGCATGAGTATCTGTTGAAGGAGAAGGATGCAAATAACATCGTACGTGTAATCGTGCAAATCACATTTGTGTAGCTTGTACTGGATGCCTACATAGCAGGCTCTCTCCTCTAAGGAAACATAAGGATGTGGGATCAAGTTAGGCATAATATATTTTCCAGGGGAAATGAAATGACCACAAAGGGATGCAGACAGGGGTGGGATTCAAATTTTTTTAAAACTGGTTCTGTGGGCATGGCTAAGTGGGCATGGCAATGTGACTGGGTGGGCGTGGCTTCTTTTTTTGCAGCACCCCTGCCAAACCTGGTGCCCCTTTTTGCCTCCTGGGCCTCAGGGAAGCCTCCTGGGCAAAGCATTAAGACAGTGAGTGGGATCCTCGCACAACTGATCATTGGACCAGCTGATCGTCGGGAGGAGGGAAATACCTTAAGGAATGACTGGGCGGGGAAGAACAGAGTCAGCTATGTCACACATGAGCATTAAGGACTGACTGGGAGGGGAAGGATGGGACCAGCCAGGGGAACAATTTGCCGGTTCTCCAAATTGTGCAGAATCATAACAACCGGTTCTATAGAACTGATCTGAACTGGTAGAATCCCACCCCTGGATGCAGACTCAAATATCGAGAGGAAGCAGAAGTGCTGGAAAGCAAGGGCATTCAACAATACTGAAGAAAATTAACACCTTAACAAATACATTTTTAGAACCCTTTTGCTCAAGGGCACCATTACATTCATCCCCACTATTTCAACATTTTGATCATGTGAATATGAGGAGCCATGGTGGCACAGTGGTTAAGCAATAGCAATAGCACTTAGATATATATACTGCCTTATAATGCTTTACAGCCCTCTCTAAGCAGTTGTACAGAGTCAGCATACTGCCCCCAATAATTTGGCTCCTCATTTTATCCACCTCGGATGGATAGAAGGCTGAGTCCATCTTGAGCCTGGTGAGATTTGAACTGCCAAATTTCAGGCAGCTGGTAACCAGCAAAACTAGCTTGCAGTACTGCACTCTAACTACTGTGCCACTGTGGCTCATAAGTTAGAATACAGAATTGCAGGCGAAAGGCCCGATCCCACTGGCCGATGGATGCAAAACGTATGCATAAAGGACACAGCGGATGAGCAAAATTTCGGGGGTGGCTCCATCCGTTGTCATCTGCTCCAAAAAGTGGTGAAAATTTGTATAAACAGAATGGAAAAGAACGGAAAAGAACGGACGTGGGTAGTATGTAGCGGGGATGTTAAACGGATGTTCATCGGAAGCCTAGCGGATGAAAGCGGATGGAAGGGGGATGAATCCCCCCCACCTCTGAAGGGGATGACATCTCTGAAGGGGTTACGGGGGATAATTGCGAAGCGGACGCATAGCGGATGAAGCGGATGCATCACATACGCCTAAAGGAAAGAAAAGGGATGCCACGCGGATGTATATCAGATGCAAATCGTTCACTGCGCATCCTTTCTATTTCCGTGCTACTAATGATGTATAGACGTTCCATGTACCTTTTCTTTCCTCCCTCTTTCCGTTTTCAGCTGCAGCGGATGTGAGTTGCGAGGATGCCCAGAGGATGCAGAGAGGATACAGCGGACGTTTAACGGATGATAACGGACATAGAACGTTTGTTGCTCGTATGTCACGGACCTACATCGTACACGGCGGAAAGTTCATCTGTTCACAAAGTTTTGTGCAGCTCAAAACTTCTGGCGCAGATGTAATCGCAGTGGACGGACGCTCGATGGATAGAGCGTATGAAACACATATGCAATGAGTACACAATGGATGCACAGCGTTTTCCAACAGATGGAAAGCTTTTTTTTAACATTTTACATCCTCTTTGCATCCGTAAGTGCAGTGGGACCGGGCCTTAAGTCACTGTTCACTGCCAAGAGTTTGATCCTGACCGGCTCAAGGTTGACTCCGCCTTCCATTCTTCTGAGGTTGGCAAAATGAGCACCCAGATTATTGGGGCAATATGCTTACTCTGTTAACCGCTTAGAGAGGACTGGGAAGCACTGTGAAGCGGGATATAAGTCTGAGTACTATTGCTATTGCTACATGCCATAACCCAATCAAATACTTCTTATTCCAATTTAAGGTATATTGTGACCTGGGTGTGATAACATGCTGTCAAGTCAGTCTTGACTTCTGTGATGGCATGGACAAGTCCTGATGTATTCTTGGCAAGATTTCAGAAGTGGTTTGCCACTGCCTCCTTTCTCAGGTTGAGAGAGAATGGCTGGCCTCGGGTCACCCCATTTGATAAGGCAAGAATAGGGTTTATGGTCTCCTAGTTTCTAGCCAGATGCCTTCACCATTTTGTTAAATTGGTTCATAATGCAACCTGCAGAAGTCTCTACAGAGGGGTTCCACTCCAGAAATTTTAGGCTTGCCTTTCACCTCCAGGGCTGCAGTAAAATAATGTGCTTCAGTGGAACTGCCTGCTAGCTCTGATTTAAAATGAACTCTTCAACCTTCTCCTGCACAAGCATCCACTGCCGTTGTCCTGCAGGAGAAACCAAAGGGAAATGTCTGTCTCTCTCTGCAGCGTCCCCCAGACCTCTGCCTTGAAGTCCTGGCAAAACAGCACCACTGGAAATAAAGAATAGAGTGGGGCTTTCATCCGAACAGACAGGTGATTAGAGAGTGAGGTGCTCGCCCAGCGTGACAGTTCTGTCAAAAGAAAACGTCGGCTCCGTCACGCTTTGCACGACTGCTGCAATGGGAGTAGCAGGGAAGTGATTTCTGAGAGGGGTGTGTGTGTGTGGAATGAAGGATGCCAATCAAAAGCCATTTTGAAGTGGAAAATGAGATATTTAAATCCAGCTGGTTGGTTTGTATGAGCCAGTTCCCTTCAAAAGAGCTTTCATCCCGCGTTGAAAGAGAAAGAGCTTGATAGAAATAGGCTCTTTTTTAAAAAGAAAATTACTGCGTTCCCTATTCAGACCCGAGGATGCCAAGAGGGAAGGCCGAAAACTTATTATAAGGCAGGAGTCTTTCTGTGGAGACCGATGGAGAGTTCCCTTCTTGTTCCTGACACAGCAAATGTCATTTGAAATGACACCTGATCTGGGTTTCTTGATGCCACTGGGAAATCTGCAAAGGCAGCCGCTGTGGGGGGCTGGTCACTAACACAAATTCTCTGGAATTTCAGAGAACTGAATTGAATCATTGGCTTCCTGGTGACTCATTGATGCCACTTGATGTATGTGTTTTTCTATTTTAAATTCAGTACAGCAATTGCTTATAAAGCAACCTAACAGACAACTGGCAGCTACTTTGTACTTAATATCTTATCACTGTACTAAGTTCTCTCGGGCCTATCAAATATAGACAAAAACTTTTTTTTCTCTGGGGGCGGCAAGGAACTATGTATGCTCTCAGCTCAAAATGCTGTTTCACACCTGCCACAGTCACGTCTAGATCACAGGTGTTGTCCTTTGACCGGTATATTTAATTTAAAATTGCCAATATTGGAAAGAGGCAAGAGAAGACTCATAAAAACATTGAAGACACACAACAAAACAAAGCTTTGATCAATGGAAGAGGTGAACTTACTGCTTGAAGGCAGAATTTTACTTGGATGGTCATTTTCCATCCGACCATTAGGCAACACTGCCCAATGTGGTTTCTATACTTTTAACGAAGTGTTCCAGAAACACATTTTGATCCCAGCTTCATAAATATAATCACTGCCAGATTCTTCTTACTTTGTTACAAGCTGGATGTTTTGATTCAAGTTAGAAAAAAGTCTATTTTTATATTTTTAACATGTTTGTTTACCCAACCAGTTACCTGAAACCTGCAGGGTGTTTAGAAAAGACAGATTCATTTAAGTCTGTATCTCTCCCTTGATATACATACTTGAGAGTTGCCGCATTTTCTGTGATGGAAAGTTTAAAGGCTAAAACATATGCTTAAATATGTTGGATGGAAATGGATTCCACCCCCCTTGTGGTGCAGTATAGCTTACTTTCTTACATACCTTCCTCATAATACTTTGAGGAACAGATTTAGAAGGGCACAGCAGATTTTAATTATCTAAAAGGCTGTTAGTTATAAATGCACTCCTGCAATACTAATAATGGCACTTCACAACATAAGCAACAGCAACGAAGAGCTAAATTCTTCTCTGGAGAAATTAGCAATCTAAAACACATTGCCTTGACTCCTTGCAGGAAACAGGGATATACCATATATGGTAGACATATAATAATGAGCTTAATCACATATACATTCATGAGCAAAAACAATAAATACAGTTCTTCTATAAACTGAAGCTTTCCAGTTCTACCAGCAGACAAATCTCATCATGCCAGTCATTGGTCAAAAATTGTTTTTTTTTTTAAATTTATCTGGCTGCCACCAGATAGAAGAAGGCCAAGTTTGTTCCAAGTCGTTCTAAGTTCTGTCAGGAAATTTCTCCTTAGTTCTAGGTTGCTTCTCTCCTTGATTAGTTTCCATCCATTGCTTCTTGTCCTGCCTTCAGGTGCTTTGGAGAATAGCTTGTCTCTATCTTCTTTGTGGCAGCCCCTGAGATATTGGAAATCTGCCACCATGCCACCCTTAGTGCTTCTCTTCATTAAACTAGACATACCCAATTCCTGCAACAGTTCTTCATATGTTTTAGTCTCCAGTCCCTTGTTGCTCTTCTCTACACTCCTTTTCAACATTTTGTTATGTCACGATAATCAAAGCTGGATGCAATATTCCCAGTGTGGTCTTATTACCAAAGTATTATAAAGTGTTTTTTAAAAGGATCATTAAAGATAAGATGTGAATATATTGTTGTGGGAGGAACATACATTTGGGCTGCAATCGTGGACTTTCTTTTATATCCTCTGAGAGCCTCATCTAAAAATTTTCTCCTGAAAAAGCCAGGTCGCCCAAATGATATGCATCAGGAACTAAAACAATCAAGTAAGAATTATACAGTATTGCTTTTTATCAAAACTCTAGATAAAATAAAAAAAATAATATAGTTTTGTAAGCTTTTCAAGTGTTTCAAGTATTTAAAACTGAGTGTCTTCAGATGTCACATTAAGTCCAAATTATGGTTTCTGTGAGTGAATCCGCTTCTGCAGAACCCCTGGATTATGCCTCAGCATATTTTGAGGATGTAATCATTGTGATATATTTCAAAGTTACTGCTAAAACAAGTCATAGTTTACTGTAATGTGTGAACCCATTAATGATAGATTGGCATTACTGTTCTTCCATTAGATAAAAAGAAGAGAAGAGGGCAGGATGGTTAAATGAAATGGATTATCTAAGGATAGCTGATGCATTCATGGAAGAAGTGAGATTCAGACTGGGAATGTTTTCCTTCATTGTCTTGTCTCAAAGAGACAACCATGACTTGGATGACTGAGAACTTGCACAGGCCTTTTTCCTTCATCAATCAAACCTCTTATCTACTAAGTCCACCATTAGCAAATTAAAATTAGATTTGCAGCATAATCTTTTGGGTGGTTAATATCTGAAGCAATACTCATGCTGTACTCATCCTAAATAAATATGCACAGAACTATCAGCCAAATGCTGGAATGCGCTAGCTGTAGCTCAAGGATGGAGAATATTTAGCTGCTCAGATATTGCTGAACTAGCATTTCCAGCAACCATGGCAAATGACCATAGTAGCTGGCTGGTCTGGGAGTGATTGTCTCAAGGAGGCCATAAATTTCTCATCTTTGATATGGCTGAGTTTCAGATAGACAATTATTATTCTTTTTTCCTTTTTTTTTTTGCTGAATTTCAGCTTAGGTGAGTTAAAACTATACAGATAGTCTTCGACTTAAAATCACAATGGAGCCCAAAATTTCCATTAGAAGCTGTCTGGGAAGGTTAAAAATAATAATCACACAACCTTGGGACAGTGCAATTGTCATAAATACTTGCCATTTGGCAAGCGTCTGAATTTTGATCATCAGTGGTGGGATTCAACTGGTTCGCACTGGTTCGGACAAGCTGGTTGTTAAATTACTACCACCACCCCTGCTACCAAAGTGGATGCTGTGTGCTACACTGCAATAGAGAAATGGGCAATGGAACAGCCAATGCGAGGGAAGGAGAAGGCCACTTTCCCTCTTACTTCTCCATGCTACTCCTCCTTCCTTTGTGCCACTACTCTGTTGCCCATTACAGTGCAGCACAGCATCCAGGATCTACCTTGATAGTAGGAGAGGAGTAATTTAACAACTGATTTGCCCAGGGTCATGTTGCTGTCTTGGAAGGCTCATCCCACATATATGGCAAAGCTGGAGGATGGGAATGGGCCATGCCTCTCACGACAGCCAACCTGACTCTGGGCGAACCGGTTTTAAATTATTTGAATCCCACCACTGAATAAGTGCTGCAACAGTTACAAGTGGGAAAACGGGTTATAAGTCAATAAGTTGTAACTTTGAATGGTCACTAAACAAATACTTATAAATGGAGGACTACCTACAAGGGCCTATGCATTGACTTAAGACTACCATATCTGTGTTGCTAAAGTCTAGTTGAACACTAGATGCTAGTGTTTTCTTTATCTCAGTCTGTTAGCTGGTGGTCATTCCCATTTTTGTAGCACAGACATGGTAGCTTTAAATCCTGCTCATCGGGTGAAAGGACTATCAAGATTTTAAAAAAGCAAAATAAACTTCATAATGCTTGAATAGGATTTATTCAACAAGTATTATTTAAGAATAATACTTAAATTAATAATAATTGAATAAGAAGTAATATGTTCAATGTGGAAAGACCTGAGCTGACATCCCATTTGACTGAAGATGAATCACTAAGGTGACAATGGTTGCTAACTGTGATATATTTAGCAAGGTATGATTAAACAACCCATGGCTTTATGACAGGTGTCTTCAAACTTGACAGCTTTAAGACTTGTGTACTTCAAGAATTCCTCCTCCAGTCATGTTAGCTCAGGAATTCTGGGAGTTGAAATCCCCAAGTCTTAAACTTTCAAAGTTTGAAGACTCTTGCTTTATGACATGTGATCCTGGTAAATGAAGGAGAAACAAAAGTTGTGTAAAACTAGGAGGTTTTGCCTGATCCTCAGTGATACAACGCTGATCCTATTAGAAAAGGATGCAACTTGCCCAAAGTGTTTCTCTCTTACCTGAACCCACCTCACAAGGTTGTTGTGGGGAAAATAGGAGGGGGAAGTTGTGCTTGATAAATTTGTCACCTTGAGTTATTTGTAAAAAAATAATAATGGCGGGATATAAAAAAATACATATAAACTCCATTCTTTTGTTCAATTCATTAAACATTAAAAATTAATAAAAATGAACTGAATTATTCAAAAAGGAGTTTTTAGCATCTTAATCAGCTGCTGCCTCTAATTTCACCAAACCATTTTAAAAAATGGGATTCTTAATAATGACATCTCTATGAAAATTCAAATTGCTCAAGAACTATGTCACTGAGAGTGAAAAATCAGGGTTTATTATCAAACGGAAACATCACATGTCAAAATAGCAGTAAGCGTGAAATAATCATTAGAGATAGAAAAGAGATTTTTTTTTAAAAAAAAAGAGGGATTCCAACTTGTATCAAGCAGTTATTAAGAATATTTTACAATATAATAAAGATTGTAAAGAAAACCTCAGCTCAAAGATTTTATTGCACTTGATTGCCAGTTGATCGATAAAAATATTGTAATTAATGGTATCAAAAGCCACCCAGACTTCCATAACACCCAACAAAATCTCATTCTTCCATCTAGTTTCTCAAATATTTTGCTCACAAAGCCAACCAAAAAGTTAATAGCCCACTAGTAGAAAGAGGAAAGGGTGCCCAGTTAAAAACAAAACAAAACTTTGCTTTTTTCAGCTGGAATGGTTTGTAATTCAAAGTATCAGCCTTCTTTCAATGAATTCTTTGTCCACTGTGGAAAGAAAAGAAATCTTTGAATTTACTGAACAACAGTATTCATATTTGTTTCGAGGTTTCATTTCTGCTGAATAAGTAGATAGTGCATGTCTGCTAGCAGGGAAAAAAAAGGATCTGGACCACATAAATTTTCATTTAGCTTCTTTGTTCTCTGGCTTATTAGGATTTCAACCAACCGTGGACATTTCAAGACCACCTGTACTTCCAACCTCTCAGTTTTCAGTCACCTTCACTATCTGCTGTGCTCTGTCGACATTCTAAACCATATAATCTTTTGCATGAGAAAATCATATTCCTTGTCTGCTCTTCCAGTGACCACAGAGTATAATTTATTGCTTGATTGGTGTTAATCCCTGCTTGTATGAGTGTTGACTGCTGGCAAGGAAATGCTCTGGTCTTTTTTCTTTTGCAATGCAGTGGGATGCAGTGGGATTTCCTGCAGGCTTCCCCATTGACTTTGCTTGTGGGAAGCTGTCAGACGGGGTCAGAAGTCACTCTTCCTCCTTCTAGGCTGACCTGGGGAACTGCCTGCCACTTTTCTAAGAGGCAGGATAACAATGGAATGACCACAGGTGGGCAAAAGAGCAACGGGAATGTGAGTGACTCCCAACTACCTGCCAAGTGACATTTCTGGTGGGAAACTAGCAGGAAGCATCGGAAATCACCTTATCCTTGGTTGATCTGCAGAACTTGCCTGCCACTTTGTTGGAGGGAGAGGGAACAAAAGGAACTGAAGACCATAAGGGAAATCCTACTCTCTATACTGGCATGTCCCCAAGTTCCCCCTTTTTCCAGGTAGGAAGAGACACCATCCATCAACCATTAGCTCCCTCCAGCTAGGTCTATCTCTCTAGCAAGCATCACTTCCTTGCCCTTCCTTCACTAACCACTGGTGTTTTAGCCTTGGCTCCAAAGCGGCCAATCTCCTCTTGCCTGTTGGGCCTTGACACCAACTGATCGGATGCAGGGCCAGAGGGAGGTGGGGAAAAGGGCAGAGGTGTGACCATCTTATCTTCCTTTGCTCAAGGCAATCCACAAGTTTCTGGGAAGTACAGTTGAAAGGCTAGGTTGCCCCTACTTCCTCAAATGTCATTCCAATGGACTCCAGGCATCCCTGGATCCTGGCAGTCAGTGTGGTAGATCATTTTAATTATCTTTGTTTAATAATTGTTACCCTATATCAGGGATGTCAAACTCGATTTAATCAAGGGCTGCATCAGGGTTTGACCTCAGGGGACCGGGGGGGGGGCGGCATGGCCAGCTCAATATCAGTCGTCAAGACTCTGTTTTTTACCGTGATGGCCTCCTGCAGACCTCTATCAGCCCTCTCTCCAAGCTTTGTTTCTGCTGGCAGAGGCCTGCAGAAGGCTGTCGTGGCTAAAAATGGAGCCTGGGAAGACCCTGTTTTCGCTGGCAGACCCACTGCGGGCTGTCCTTTGTTGTTTCCAGGGTGGCCCAGCCTAAGCACCCCACAGGTCGGATCGAGCCCACGGGTTTTAAGTTTGACACCCCTGCTTTATACCTTACAATTTTGCTAATCTGAAGATTACAGATAAGCAAAATTGCAAGATATAGAGCAGGGGTATAGACAGTTTTAGCAGTATATAGATTTGTGAAATGTGGACGTGCTTATAGCTTAGAGTAAAGATATGGAATGTGCATTTGAATAGGATAAATTGCTGTTTAAAATGTCGGCACTGGAGCTAAGACAGAGAAATGGTCTCTATCATGTCAAACCTGGGTTTTAATTTGTTTACTTTTATGCCTTTCAAATAGGATTTTGTAACAATTAAGTATTGAGATGCAGAAGGTTGACTTGTTGTTGATTAAAATCTTAGAACTTTATCTGGATCTTTCACTGATAGCTGGAATGAAAAATAACGTTCCTTCTTTGATTTGCCTATTGTGAAGAGATGGATAGTGGGAGAAAGAGTTTTATACTTGTAAGTAAAGGCCCAGTCCCATTGGCCGATGGACGCAAAACGTATGCAGAAAGGACACAGCGGACGAGCAAAATATTGGGGATGGCTCCATCCATTTTCATCCGCTCCCAAAATTGGCAAAAATTTGCATAAACAGAACAGAAAAGAACGGATGTGGGTAGTATGTAGCGGGGATGTTAAACAGATGTTCATTGGAAGCCTAGCGGATGAAAGTGGATGGAAGCGGATGACACCTCCGAAGGGGTTCCGGGGGAGAATTTTGAAGAGGACGCATAGCGGATGAAGCGGATGCATCACATACGCCTATAGGAAACAAAGGGGATGCTGCGCGGATGTATATCGGATGCAAAGCATTCACTGTGCATGCAGGGGTATGAATTGCGTCTACTCCGCAGATATAAAAAGATGCAGCACACACGCAGTCAGCATACAGGGGAAAGACGTGCTGCCAGATACATCTTGCAGGAACACCATGGTTCGTCAGTCAGGCAAGAAGAGGAAGTCCGTGCCTACTCGTTCAAGCCCTAGCAAGGGGAAGAAGGCTAGAACCAGCATCCCACCCCCTGGCACTGACTCTGAAGCTGCTGCTGCTGCTGTGGTGGTGGACCAGCCCCAAGGCCCTCAAGCCCCTCAAAGCCCTGCTGCTGAAGGCCCTGCTGCTCAAGTCCCTGAAGGCCCTGAACAATCTCCAGAAGGCCCTGACAAGGCAGAGAGCCTGGGGTACACTGCAGAAGTATTCCTAGGATGGTGGAAGCACATGCACTCCTGGTATGGCAAGCTACACCTCAAGAAATCTGGGCAGGCCGCCCTCAAGCTCATTGACCAGGAGATGTACGTCATGGCCAAGTGCAGTTTCCTGGAGGGTGAGATCCACCACCGAGGAGCAGCCCCTCTGAGACCCCTCTCCCTCAGATAGCCCACAGACAGCCAGTCCTCTTCCAGCCAGGAGCCAGCCACCCTGTCCAGGCAGGTGTCTTCAGAGGGCCCCACAGCAGAGACCTCCTCGACAGCTGCACTCCCCAGGCTGGCGGACTTGGAAGATCCCGTGGAGGATGACGCCCTGCTGTCACAAATGGAGGAAGAAGCAGCTGCCACCAAAGGCCAACCCACCCCCACCCCCGGCTCCAGAGGATGCAGGCAGAGAGGCAGACTGGAGGGCCAGGACTACAGTGTGCTGTTGGAGAGCAGGGACACAATGAAGACCAGCACAGAACTTCTCTCTCAGCTGATCCACTTGGACAGAGCATCTCGGGCCGGAAAACCTTCATCAAGTATATCAGCCAGACCCTGAGGGACCTGCCCGAGGCCGAGTACCAAGTGATGAAGCAGAAGATTGCAGCACTTCTGCGCAACCCTCAAGGCCCAGCTGAAGCTGCTCCTACCCAGTCCAGGTATGCTCCTCCACCCCAGGCAATGTCACAGCCCTTCCATGGCTTTCAACAGCCCCTCACCTACCAAGGCTACGACTACCAGGACTTCCCACAGCACAAGCAGAACTTCCCAGTCCAGGCCCAGGTTCATCGCATGCCACAGACACCAGTCCTCACCCAGCTGCAGACCAGACAGCCCCACTACATTCCTCCCAACCCTTCCTCCACCCCACAGCCAAGCCCGTCAATGGACAATCTGTCATCAGTATTGGGCCTGACATCTCAAGTCCTTGATGAAGGGCCTCTCAACCTCACGGGACTGAGTCAGCTCTCGGATAGCTTCCTGAACACACCACCACCTGTTGTACCCTTGGGGCCAAGCACCCCAATGGCGCCTCAGACCAGCACTCAAGCCACATCCACATCCACAGTCACTGCCCACTTCACAGCTGAAACCATGGACATGACTCAGAGTGACTCAGAATAGCCTCAGAGACTGAGTTGTTTACTTGTTTAATCAAGTTTATCTTTGCTTAAGACACTTAATACAGTTTACTTGGTTCATTTTGCTTATTTAATAAAGTCATAAAGTTTACCTAAGAAAGTTAATAAAGGTTATCTTTGCTTAAAACACTTAGTTTACTTGGTTCATTTTGTTTACTTAATAAAGTGTTGGTGAAAACTTTGAAAAAATGGTTAAGCCTTTGCATGCTTGTGGGATAGATAAGAATAGTTGTGGGATAGATAAACCTCCAGTGCAACCATAGTGGGACTGTATGGTCCACCATCCCAGCAATCCAGATGATTTTCTCCCCCTTTTTATAGAAAATATCGGTTGTCCGCTAGGTGTCCTTCTATATACTCTAGACATACTGCAGACATCCTTAATATACGAGATACATCCCAGATACAAACATTTTGTCCATTTTTAATACTTTATATACGAGATGCATACGCTTATATCTATTTCTGTGCTACTAACGCTATGTAGACGTTCCGTGTACCTTTTGTTTCCTCCCTCTTTCCGTTTTCAGCTGCAGCGGATGTGAGTTGAGGGGATGGCCAGAGGATGAAGAGAGGATACAGCGGACGTTTAATGGATGATAACAGACATAGAACGTTTGTTGCCCGTATATGTCGTGGATGTACATCATACGCGGCGGAAAGTTCATCCGTTCAAAAAGTTTTGTGCAGCTCAAAACTTCTTGCGCGGATGAAATTGCAGTGGACGGATGCTTGACGGATAGAGCGTATGAAACATGTATGCAGTGAGTACACACGGATGCATAGCGTTTTCCAACGGATGGCAAGCTTTTTTTTACGTTTTACATCCTCTTTGCATCTGTAAGTGCAGTGGGACCGGGCCTTAAAAAAGGAAACGAAGAGAAGGGATTGTTCATGCTTATCACAGTGAGGATAGAAAGTCATTTTCTCAGGAGGGGACAGATTTTTTTTCTTGTTGTATTTTCCTCCCTTTTCTTCTTCAGAGAAGCCTACCATTCACATTTTTAAATGATGTCAGTTTTTTACATTTCTCTCACTGAAAATGGAATATTCATCAGCAGCTCTGGATAGCAGGCAACCATTAATCAAATTCTGAATCTTGGCAAATCCTACATATATTTCCTTTGGTGTTGACCCAATAACATCCAATTCTTGCCAAGAAAACTACATAGACTTGTCCAGGCAGTCTGCAAGAATCAAACACCATTAAATGAAAAAAAAAAGCATTAGGAACTTATGTTTGTATCAACTTACATTTAAATCTGTTCTAGGAAACAGTAAGAAAATTGCTGATAAATGTGGGGAGGGGGAATTAAACCAAGCAAATGTACCTGCATTATTACCATCCTTTTTTTCAATAGTATAGTTTACTACAAAAAGGAACAACTACTGTATTTTTAGAAGGCAGAAAATATAGCTTTTATTAATAAGTCAGTGATTTCCTAATAATTAAACAATGACTTATTCAGTGTTACTCAACATTTTGCACATTATGTACTGTATTTTTTTCAAGGAAGACAAATAAGTATCACAGTAGGCAGAAGAATAATAATTAAGATGCAGTGATTATGGTCTACAGTCCAACATTTAGTTGTGAAAAAATTAAATGATTGCCAAATTTAGCAAGAATATCCCCTAAAAATTCCTTCATTTGCTGGTGTCCTATAACAGTAATAACATGTATGTTTTCCTGAAATTGAAGAAGCTTAGTTTTGATCACATAAACATAAATCACCCTGTACATTTGTTATATTTATATTGTATCCACGTGCTGATTTGAATGCACACATAAATCAGGATAAAATGCTACGCTTCTGTTTCTCAACAATGAAAACTCCTGGGAACATGAGTGAACAATTTAATTGTTGGCTGTTCCATGAACAGCACATCTGTACTGCTGTTGTAACCCCTTGGGATTACAACAGAAAAACAATACAAAACTTATACCTCATTTTTTAAAAAAACTCCTTTTAAATATGAAAATAAAATAAAAGCAAGAGTACCATCTTCCATGAAAGAAACTTATCTAGATGATCAAGGAAGGGCCAAACCTAAATGTGACACCAACGAACCACAACTGGCAAATATATATTTGAATTTTTAGGAGTTTAATTTTCAGAATTCATAAATAAAACAATTCAAGATTTAAAGAAATGTTTATCACCCTTTCCCTTGGGATCATAAGTTTGAAAGAAAACATATTATACTAACATCTCAGCTCTCTGAATTAATTGTTTAATTATATTCTTCCTGATAGCCCTGGCATATCTCTATCTATGATAGATATCACAACTATCCATGGTAGATTCCATAGTTCAATACACAGAATATTCAGCTGAAAACTGCTCTCCCTTTCTTGTGGAGACAGCAAATCTGTGCTGATGCATAAATGCTCAAAGGCAGCTGTGATTAAGGGAGCTAACTGATCCCTGGGACATCAAGATGCACATGGCTGAGATAGAGAAGTCAAGGCTATAAATCCTCAGGCAAATGCTTCAAAAATAGCAAATGAATATTTGATAATTTTCTAGGATTCATTTTTAAATATCAGTTTCTTTCAGTTGCATTCCAGATAATACCTTGCTCTCATTGATTCAAGCCCTTCATCAGAGATAGGTAAGTAGGTAGGTAGGTAGGTAGATAGATAGATAGAAAGAAAGAAAGAAAGAAAGAAAGAAAGAAAGAAAGAAAGAAAAGATAGATTTCACAAATGTGTAAAAGCACCGATGACATTGTAGCAAGAAAGAAATAGTTAAACTCTTGGAACAGGACAGTTAAAGCTGAAATAACTGATTTTATAGATACACATAAATACATCCAAACAACAGTTTTACAAGAAGGGGGGAACTAATGCCTTTTATTAAAAAGAAAGAACATTGGTGTACTTGATTTGCACTCCCGAGCATTCAGCAAGGAAAATTAAAGAAGCACAAAGAAAAATAAACAGACTCCCCCATACACCCACCCACCCCCATACACACAGCCACACTGACAGCCACACTGCCAACCCTTATGGTCACCATCAACATATTTGTGAAGTAAGTGGTATGTTGTGTCTGTTGTTTCTGATTCTACCAACTTTTTTAGGCTCAGGGACCAAGCCTTAATTATTTATTAAACCCATAGCTATCCATTTATGTATTTAGCTATTTATTAAACCAAAATACTGCATATATCTAGCAATTTAAAGGGATTTTCTAGTTGGAACGGAGCAGGAGAGGAAGGGAGCAGGAAAGCTTTACATATCAATCAGTCAAAAGAAGCCCAACTTTGCAAGTCTCTTTCAAATATAAACAGTTCCATGGAGAAAAAAAAGTCATAATCACAGCTATGGTATTTCCAACTCATAATCCAGATTTAGAGCTTTCTTTCTGCCTCACATCCAACAGGAAAGAAATGAACAGAGAGAATGAATGGAAGATGTATCAGACTAATTAATAAATAAAAGTCTTGGCATCTTTCCTCATAATGGAAAGTCTTTGGTCTGGTGGATCCTTTCTACTTATAACACCAGGTATTCCCAAATCAAAAGCTCTGAATATTCAGCTCCAGCTCTTAGTTGAATTAGAACTGCACCACCAATCTACAGTCAGGCTGTGCTAAACAAGGGCCAGAAGCAATCCTTAGTCATGATCTCAGTGCTACTTTATGCCAAGTCACAGTTTAGTGCAAGAGTTCTGCACTTAATGCAAGGGAAATTTGTTCCTGAATTTCTAAACAAAGCCAGAAAGGCAACAAAAGTACCTGATTAACCTTTGCATCCAGCTAGAATCATTTGCAATCAGCAAAGGAAGGGCTGGTGAGAATGTTATTGAGCATTTTGGTAGAAGGGACGGCTCAAGGCAAGAGTTTATTGATGCAAAATTGCAGATTCATCCATCATTTTGATTATTCAAATTTTCTAGCTGCTCCATCCATTGTAGGACTGAAATTTCTCCTTTTCCTCCCGGGGTATGAAACTGGTGGCCCATGGGCCAGATGCGTCATGCACCGGCCACACCCACCCCAGTTCCACGAAGGGGAAAAACATTGTGATACATCATGTTATGGCAACATGACACTGTGAGTTTGACACCCGTGCCTTAAGCCATCTTCTTTTATCATTGTTTGACCAAGTTCCTTTATTTTTGTCATCCTATCAGAGAAGGGGAACAAAATTCTCCTCAGGTTGAAGTGTGGGTTGGGAAAGTAACTAAAAAGCAGTTAAGACAAAGAACTAGGAAAGAAGAGACTGAAGGAGCTATAGCTTATGACAATATCATTATATTATAGATGTTAAGCTCTTTGCACAAACAGTATAGAGGATGCTTTATAACTAGCTTCAAATTATGCTATGAATACAGGATACACTTTACTAAAGTTTACTCAGTCAGGAAAGGAGGTCAAGGGTATTTAGCCTCCTCTTTTTTGAAGGTCACCAGATGCCATATGATGACAGAGTGATATCATGGAAAGGGCATGATTAATTTTTTGTAGACTTTTTTTTTTGGGGGGGGGGCAATTTAAAAGTGAAAATGAAATCAAAACATCTCTGGGAGGAAAGCCACTACAAGTCCCATCCTTAAGTGTCTAAAACCTCAAGCATAAATTGAACTATGGCATTGACTAAGGACTCATCCAATCAATTCCTGATGAAATACATCATCTGCTCTCCATCTTTTTTAAATTTATAGCACTATAAATTTAAAACTGGAATCTGCTAAATGCAAAACACCTTCCAGGCACATAGCTGTCTGACATACGATAACTTCTTCAGCTCATGAGGACTCTTTCAAGTTGATATAGTTACATGAATGAGCAATTTTTTCATAGGTTGGAACAGAACAATTAACATCGTGTGTGCTTTTTTTTTTAAGCGTAAGAAGCACAGGAATAATAATCTCTTCTGAAATGAGGGGATTTTAAACCTAGTTTTCCTCTTATTGGGGATTAAAAATTAGGTTAGATAAACCCAGGGGTAGGATTCTACCGGTTCTATCCGGTTCTATAGAACCCCTTGTTAACTTTCTAAGCAGTTGGGAGAACTGGTATTTAAGCCCATGTCACACTGAACCAACAGATGCAAAGAGGATGTAAAACGGACAAAAAACCTTGCCATCCATTGGAAAACGCGATGTACTCACTGCCTCCATTTTGCTTCCTCTCTATCCGTCCAGCATCCGTTTATGGATGTTTCATCCACTCCAAAAGTTTTGGGCTGCCCAAAACTTTTGCGCGGAAAATGTATCCAGTTCGTCCGTTCTGCATCCGCTATGCATCCGCTAGGCATCCGCTATGCATCCGTTACGCATCCGCTATATCCGCTAGGCATCTTCTGCGCATCCGCTCGGACGCAGGGAGGAAGCGGAACGGATGCGGAATGGATGCAGAACAGATGCAGAATGGATGCAGCACGGAAACAAAGCATTTAAAACGGAAAAAACGTTCGCAGAGGGGACCTATCTCGGATATTGAGGATGCCTAGAGGATGCCTAGTGGAAAACCTATACTGCCTATAAAAAGGGGGAGCAACTCATCTGCATCTCACTTTCAGAACAGCAGCCCAGCGGTGCAGACCTCTGCAGCCTTCATCTGACTCTTCCTCTTCCTCTTCCACAGCATCCAGTCATGTCCACCGTGGATTGCAACAAAGTCCTTTCGGCAGCCACCATCGTTCTGCAACAGTGGGAAGCCATCTGCAGGCTCTGTGAACTCTACTGCGAGAAGAAAAAGAGGCAGCCAAAAAGAGTCTGGGTCCGAAGATGGTTCGCCAGAAGAGCAGAGGACGGACTGTACAGCAAGCTGATGGTGGAGCTCAGGAACGAAGACACTCGGGCGTTCCAGAACTTCATGAGGATGCCTCCAGCCATGTTTGACGAAGTTGTGCAGTGGCTGACACCCAGGTTGACCAAGCAGAGCACCAGCTTCTGCCCCAGCCTGGAACTTGGGCTCAAGGTGGCACTCACTCTGTGCCACCTGGCCTCAGGGACCACCTACAGGAGCATGCAGTACGGCTGGAGGGTGCCACACAACACCATCAGCATTGTGGTCAGAGAAGTGGTGCAGGCCATCATCGAAGAATACAAGGAGGAGCTCCTCCAGTGTCCCTCCACTGAAGAAGGATGGAAGAACGTTGCAGAGTAGTGGTATCAGAAGTGGAACTTCCCCCACACCGTTGGAGCCATAGATGGCAAGCACGTGGCCTGCAAAGCTCCAGCCAAGTCGGGGTCCACTTATTTCAACTCTAAGGGCTTCTTCAGCATCATCCTCTTTGCCATGGTCGATGCTGACTACAAGTTCATGTACATCGATGCTTCAGACAATGGCTCATCTTCAGATGCCCAGGTATACAACCCCAGTCACCTCGAGGAGGAGCTGGAACGCAACCTCATCGTGGGCTTCCCAGATCCAGAACCCCTGCCCAACGACACACAAGATGTGCCCTACTTCATTGTGGGGGATGACGCCTTCTCCCTCACAACCTACCTCATGAAGCCCTACACCTCCAGACTCCTCACCCGTGAAGAGAGGATCTTCAACTACAGGCTGTCCAGGGCAAGGCGGGTGGTGGAGAACACCTTTGGCATCCTGGCCAACAGGTTCCAGGTACTTCTCACCACCATGCAGCATTGCCCAGAGACCGTGAGGAGGATCATGGAAGCTTGCTGCATCCTGCAAAATCTCATGCGCACCTGCTACCCAGTCTTGCAGAACAGGCTGGTGGACTTCCAACAAGACAATGGGGACATGGAGCCTGGGGAATGGAGGCAAGGGCAAAACCTGATCGACACTGAGGATGTGCAAGGCCCCAACAGAGCCTCACATGAAGCAAAGAAGCAGCGCAACCTCCTGAGACACTGGTGCAACTCTCCAGCTGGAGCAATGGAGTGGCAAGACAGGATGGTGGATGCTTAATGGATGCTTCCTTCAGCCTGTCTCATCACACGGATGAGATTGGGCCATGTATGTTTGGTTGGCCTACAATGAACAGGGCGTTTAACAAAAAGTTTTGTTTATGTTGACATGTGTGGATAATTATTACATTATTATTGATAATAAAGGGCCATAGGTGTGGCACCTGGGAGGGTGGACCATACAGTCCCACTATGCTAGCACTGGAGGTTTATCTATCCCACTGCTATCCTAACCCATCCCATAGCTATTACCCATCCCACAGGTATCCTAACCCATTCCAAAACTATCCTTACCCATCCCACAAACATGCAAAGGCTTAAACCGTTTCTAAAAGTTTCCACCAAGACTTTATTAAAGAAAAGAAATGAAGCAAGTGTGTGAATCATAAATAGACTTTATTAACACAAGCTATAAAACAAAAATGAGTCTCTGGCACTCCTCTTGGTCGTTCAGTCTCAGGGGTGAAGGGTCCAGGTGCTGTGGAGGTGGCTGGTGCTGGAGTGCTTGTCATCAACTCCTCCAGAAGCAGAAGCAGCAGAAGCGCCAGCCCCAGAAGAGCGAGCCCGTGCTGCAGAAGCCCCAGCAAAACCAGAGTGAGGGCCAGGGGGCAGGATGGTAGCCCTGTCCCTCTTGCAAGGGCTGGCAGCAGATGGGTGAGGCTTGCTGTGCTTCCGCATGGTTGTGGGGTTGCTGGCTGGCAGGGAGGCTGGCAGGAACCAAGGCTGGCAGGAAGGCTGGCAGGGAGGCTGGCACCAAGGCTGGCAGCAAGGCTGGCAGCAAGGCTGGCAGGCAGACATGCAGGCAGGACAGGCAAGGCAGCCAATCCGTCTGGCAGCAGGTCTTTCCTCTGAATGGCGACCTGCTTCCGAGCTGCTTCCGTTATATCTGCAGGGCTGATGCAATGCATCCTCCCCGCATGCGCAATTAACGCCAGGCATCCATTAGGCTTCCGCTGTGCATCCGCTGTGCATCCGCTTCATCCATTCTGCGTCTGCTGTGCATCCGCTGTATCCGTTCCACGTCCGCTTTGCTGAGGCCCCCCGGAAGCCCAGCGGATGTGCCATCCGCTCCCATCTGCTTCTATCCGCTGGGCTTCCGTTCCGCATCCGCTTTGTATCCGCCCTGCGTCCTCCCCGCGTCCGTGTTATCCGCTCCGGTTATGCAAATTTTTGCCCCTTTTGAGAGCGGATAACAACGGAAGGAACATTTGGCTCATCCGTTGTGTCCTTTTTGCATCCGTTGGGCAGTGTGTCATGGGCTTTAGAAGCAATCTCTTTTTGTTTTTTCCCACTCTTATTACATTCTTGGCAGACAGCCTAGACTTACTGTCTCTGGAGCTTTTGGGATTTGGCTTTCTTAAAGGGGAAGGGTTATTTTGAGATTTTTACACTGCTGTTGGAAGGAAATACTTCCCTGGACAATCAGCACTTTGAAGAAATAATTGAATAATGAAGCAAAACTTTTAATGACAGGGAATCAAGATGAGTGACATTCAGCAAGGCTTCTTGGCTAGCTAGAAAAATTGACATTCAAATGTGAGTTTACATATTCTTTCTGAGCTTTGGTCTAAAACTGGTTTTTGGTGAAGGTTAATTCTGTGCTTGGTGAAGTTTAATTCTGTGTTTATTGATGGGATATTTTTCCCTATTCAGTTTCAACAAGCAACAGCTACTGTTGTGATTTAATTATTTGTACTGTGTTTGAATTTTTTCCTGCCTCATGGTTTCTTTTTCTATCTGGGGAGTGGGTCTTCCTCACTGCTTTCGTACTATCTGGCACTGTCCTTTTCAGGTATATTTCCAAGAGGCAGGATACAAGCTTGGCACTGATTTTTTTTATTGCCTTTCTGGGGGTCATGTGATCTTTCCTTAAATCTGGAGATCAGCTTTAAGTGGTACAAATGGATCTAAGGATTACTTTTCCTGGGTGTGCTTTTTCTGGAGAGCTTACATAACCTCTCTGCTACAGAGTTTCACTTTATGATCAGCAGTTGGCTGCTTGATAGTTATCACCGCATTTTAATTATTTTCATTCCTCAAGGAGCTCTGGCACCTGCCTGATTTGTAACTCTAGCTTGCAGGTATTTTTAATCTAATGATTAGTATTTAGGAAGCTTTTTGCAAGCAAAGAAGCTTTTTGTATTTTTGTACAGGTAATCCTTGACCTACAACAGTTCATTTAGTGACCATTCAAAGTTACAATGGCACTGAAAAAAGTGACCTATGATCATTTTGCACACTTATGACCGTTGCAGCATCCCCACCGTCATGAGAGGCAAGGTGAAAAGTGCCCCTTGATATGAGTGATGTCGAGTTGGTCATGCCCACCCAGTCACATGACCACCAAGCCACACTCACCAACTAAGCCATGCCCACAGAACAGTTGTTACAAAAACTGAATCCCACCCATGGATAAACCTATATAAAATGCAATGTATCACTTGGTTTTCTCCGCACTGAAAAACCTAATGATTTTAGCTAACTGGATGATATTGTATTTTGGCAATGTGTAAGTAAGTAAGTAAGTAATTTTGGCAATGTGTAAGTAAGTAAGTAAGTAATCTTAAAGCTTCCTGTAAAATAATTCCTACAGACATCATGATTCTATGGTCAAGAATAGTGTTTTAACAAATGACTCAGTTTTTTAAAAATAAATCCTTGCTTTCTTTCTAGAATCCCCTAGCTGTGTTGAATGACTTACAGATTTTCTCTCTCCCCTGCCTCTCTTTCTGTCTCTCTCTGAAAGATGAAAGATAGGAATTCTGGGAATTGTATCCAATACCTCTGGAGAGCACCAGATGAGGAATAGTCTAGTCAACAGGAAGAACTTAATTAGCCCTCTGTGGACTTAAAGGAGCATCCAAAGAGGTAAGATCTGCAGAGACCAGCATGCATGATCTTATCCCCGCTATACTTGCATCCTCATATTTGCAAGACCTGTACAGAAACCCCTATTAATATATACAAGTCATCCTCGACTTATAATAGTTCATTTAGTGACCATTCAAACTTACAACAGTGCTGAAAAATGTTGACTTATGACTGTTGTTCTTTGACTGTATGACCTTTGCAGCATCCTCATGATCATGTGATCAAAATTCAGAGGCTTGGCAACTGGTTCATATTTATGACCTTTGCTGTGTCCCCAAAACATGCGATCGATCCTCTTTTGAGATCTTCTGACAAGCAAGGTCAACGGGGAAGCCAGGTTCACTTAGTAACCATGTTACTAACTTAACCGCTGCAGTCATTTGTTAAAACGCTATTCTTGACTCACTTAACAACTGTGACAAGAAAAGTTGTAAAATGGGGCAAAACTCACTTAACAAATGTCTCACTTAACAGAAATTTGGGGCTAGATTTTGGTTGTAAGTTTGAGGACTACCTGTACTTTCATTGTTTTTATTTATTATTGGTCATTCTCAAATGGTATGTTGGAGTCCTGGCTACACCTGGGCACAAACAGATTTCCCCTGATACCTCCAGCTCAAACACACCCCAACCAGGCACCCAGATGAAACCTAGCTTCCTAACAGATGATAGTCGTCCTTTTACTCGAAGCCAAGCTGCACTGAAAGCCTCCAACACAGGAACACAGTGTTGCCAGCCAATCAAAGCCACAAAACAGACAGAAGAAACCAGAAACACCAATCAAACAAACTCCAAGACCAATAAACACAGACCCAGACTCCCAACCAATCAGAATGAAGAAAAAAACCATCCTGGCACAACAGTAGGCTAGCCTCAAATTTAAAACTAATGGCTGTGATAGCCTGCCCCACATATGAACTCAATACAGAAGCCTGATGATGGCAGATGAGATTCTGCCGAAACGTTGCTACAACTTTAAAAGCACAACTACAATGACGTGGGATAATACCTGAAGGAAGCTGACAAAACCTGAGTTTCAGTGAAAATATCAGTTAGGTTCTGTTCTCTTTGAATTATAATTAAAAGCAGGTTGAGCCAAGAAAAAAACGAGCCATGCAGAAGGAGAGACACAATACAGGGAGTGGATTGTTAATTAACAAATCAAACTACATTTAAACATTGATTCCCCCTTTACCATTTTAGCTTGTCTATATACATAAAATATTATCAGTGAGGCACTGTTCATAATTGGGGGATGGGGGATGGATAGGAAAGGAAGAAAATATATTTAAAAATCCAGATTGTATCGGTCAGTTTCAACTAAAAAAACAGAAAAGCCCTCTGACAGGATTGGTCCTAGCTGATGAATATTGTTAGTTCAAAGTGAATCAATATTTTTAATATCTATTAAGGCAAACATCTTTATTTTTAGCCTTCCTAAAATACACTGTACTCCAAATGTCATTTTTACAGTTATAAAATAAATGGACAAGCTATATATTTCATTTCTGTGCTATTATACAGTATAAACCAAGGTTATACCCAGATGTTATTTCTGAATCACCCACTTTCTCCTTCAGATTTTCAGTTCTGTTATATACAGTTTTAACCCGACTTGAAAATAAGTTTACAAAAATTAACTCCCATTTGTCGGTGTTTATGCAGTAATTATATGTGGCCCCACTGGGAAAACTTCAACAAACAATTATAAATTTCTCAATCCAATTGCCAAAGGCAATAATTTTTAGAGGTACAAGGAACCAAGAGGGTTGGTTAAGTAAAAGCACAATTAAGGAGACTTCTCTTTATCAAACTACAAGTTCATTATATTATAAATTATGCATAACAGCAGCCTAAGAGTTGGACTAAAGTTGATGGTTTACATTTTATCATTCATCATGTTTATTATAATGTAGGTATGCCTCTAAGATATTCTAGGGCAAACAGACAGCCTTGTTCTTTGGGAAGGGACAAGCTAAATTCAATTTTAAATAAGTTTTCTCAAAGCATGGTGATGTGATCAAAATTCAGATGCTTGGCAACTGGCATGTATTTATGATGATTGCGGGGGTCAAGTAATCATATTTTGTGACCTTCTCACAAGCAAAGCCAATGGGGAAACTGGACTCACCAAGAACAGTGTTACTAAGTTGAGAACTGAAGTGATTCACTTGACAGCAGTGGCAAGAAAGGCCATAAAATGGGGCAGAACTCACTTAACAACTGTCTTGCTTAGCAATATAAATTTGGGGCTCACTTGTGGTCGTACGTTGAGGAGTACTTGCATTGGTGGAGCTGGCATGTTGGGTTTGATTTTTTGGTGTGAGTTTTACCAGGTCATCAGTATTGTTTTTTGTTGTCAATATTTTTGGTTTTCAAAAAAAGTATTATTTTTATTCTTGCTAAATAGAATTATTTTCTGGCAGTCAGGCCACTAAATAAACCTGTTTAATAAATAAATAAATATTTTATTCTTCTTTCCCTAAATTGGTACACCTCCAGAAGTGTTGAGTCTCAGAATTCTCAGCAACAACAAGGGGAATTTGGAAGCTGGAGGAACCAATTCGAGAAATGGAGTTAAGGGCTAGTGGAGGTCTGCAGCAGAGTGACCTTTTTGGAAAAAATACTCTTTAACTACTACACCATTGAGCAAAGCATGTTGTGTTCACATATATCAAAAAGTTTTGGCAATTTCAAAATATATTAACAACACAATGGGCTTTTAAAACATTGCACTTGTTTATTGTTAAGATCCTTGTGATCTAACTAACTCACCTATATAACCTGCATTTGCATAACTAAACTTTCTTTTAAATTCTACAGCAGTCTAGCCATTTTATGCATCTGATAAAATGAGCTATAGTTCCTTAAAACTTACACATTTTAATAAAATGTATTAGTTGGAAAGGGGAATATCAACACTTTCTAATTTCTGGATATATGTGTAGGTGAATAAAAAAAAATCACTTCAGGATCTCCCTACTTAATTGAGAAAATACGCCCACAAGAGTATGGGTACATAACATGATTATATTTTTTTTTAATGTTTGGAAGCAATTACCAATTAGCAATTCAAACAAACTCTATTAACTGGTATTTTAAGTCAGTTTTCTTGGTCCTCCTCAAATATGCATGTTGAGCTCCAAAGTCTGCACATTTCCAGATGAGTTCTAAGAATTCAAGGATTTATCAAGGGAAGCCAACTACATGGATATTTGCAAGCCTATTCAAAGCAAAAGGCATATTGGAAACAAACCACATTACACAATTTCTGAACAGATCCTGCAATGATCTGCAAAGGAACTTCGTGCAGGAATGTTTTCCCAAGGCTTGTATCCATAAGTTTTGAAAATAAGTCAGAGACAAACATTTGAGAAAATAGCCACCAATGTTTAATAATTTAGTGAGAACTCCCCCTTATTTTTACAAATCTATTTAAATTTCTTGTGAAAAAGCTACAGAGCTGAATTAATAAAGCATTAATAATTTATAACAAGACCAATCCAGTGTAATGACCTGGGGCGTGGCACAAAGGCAACACAGTCAAATAAGCAATAATAGTCCCTTCATTATCTCCAACTTTGCTCCCAATATCCAGGCTACCTTTGGCTGAAGAAAAACTCTCCCAAGAACAGCCTTTAATTGTAGAAAATTCAGTCCAAAACAAGGGACACACAAACTGTAACTTAAAATCCAAACAAACCAAACTGAAGTAGTTAGTTTGACAGGGCAGAAAAAGGAATTTCAGACTTGAAAGCACGACAAAACTCACACAGTTGGAAAGATGCCAGGAACACAGATAAGCCACCACAATATAAGGTAAAGTCACGTTTGATGCCAACAGCTTGCTACAGGCAGTTGTCCTTTTTTATACACTGTGTTCCCAGCTGCAGTTAATGAAGGGAATCAGGGCCCTTTCCTCTCCATAAGCCACGTATCCCACATTGCTCTCTTCTCCGTTGCTCCCTGCGTGCCCTAGGATGAAGAGGGGGTGGGCCTGGGTCTTCCTCTCTCTTGCTCTACCTCTCCCCTGCTCTGCTCAGCCAGACTTTGCCCTTCCCCAGTTTCTTCACAACCAATGGAGCCACACTCTCACTCCCTGTCAGCTGTTTGGCTTCGTCCTCCAAGTCAGATTCCGACAGGGGCATGACACTCAGTTTAAATGATCAGGGAGTACAGAAATGTTTAAAGATTCATTTAAAATTGCCAAAATCGGCCTACCTTTCTTTGTTTGTTTCATACAGAGCCAATTAATATAAGATAATTCTTATCTAAATAATTTAATTCCATGTTATTATTTTTATCACTTATATTAAAAAGAATAGAATTCCTCCTGGCATAAACTAAAAAATATATTTTATTAGCATGCCTAGCTGTGGACTAACAGGCACAGAGTCTTTAATGAGGTTGACAAAACCCCCAAATCATCTTGGCACATGGACCACTTAAATTCTTTAATTTGATTGGCAGGCAATAATGACTAAAAACCAAAGTTTATCCCAGAATATTAGCTGAAGTACAATATTTGTACCACAGAGTAAATGGAAGCAGACCCAGCAGGGTTATATTATCAAAGACCAACTTAAATAAATCCTTTAAAAAATGAAAGAAGGAACTCATATTCCTATCACCCTAAAAAAAAAACGATCAGGAAAGAATTCCCCTTGAGACTCTGGCTTCTGCCTGTAATAAAGTTTTATCCTTTCTAATTCCCATGAAGATCAATAAGTGTTAGCTATATTTGTATCCAGGCAAAGAGGGGTGGGGGGAGGGGGGCTTGCGAAATCTACACTTTGAAAGGAGATTAAAATGCACATTTTGGATCTGCTCCCTCCATTCCTGTGGTGATAGAAGAGATGTACAAAATCTCAACTGCACTCAGTTTAATGAGCTACAATACTCTGCACAAATGGAAACTGAACTGTCAATTATGTGAAATGTTGTCACCACATTCAGCTGAACAGTTTCCCTGCAGACCATCTCTGTCATCTCAGGGAAGTTAGGGATAGAGGAACTGGAGCTCCCAATTTCCATTACAGAATGATCCACTAGATCCTAATGTTTCTGTGAACATGGAACAGAACATCCCCAGCTTTGGCTTGCAAATTTGCAACAACAATAGATCTTGAAACGCTAAAAACAGAATCCAGTATGTGTACATAATTTCATTGTTTCTTTTTGCCCAAAGTAAATATCTTGTGCTATGTATGTGTGTATATATATGTATGTGTTTTAACAGAAAGCTGTCAAGAAGAATTCTCTTCAGATGGACAAGATTTTTATCTTCAAATTTAGAGAAGCCAGCATGAGAGTTTGGGGAATGTACAGAAATTCTAGAGCTGTAGGATCCCATAAAGCCAGTGGCACATATAATATATCCAACTGGGTTGGGCCTTGTTAGTATTTAAATGGGAGATTTCTAGAGAACATTAGGATGCTAGTCTAGATTGGATAGTGAAAACTACATGAATGTTTCACGAGTGATATCACGTGATGCTGCCATGACGATGTGAGTTTGACCCCCCTGATGTAAGCCAATGTAATATTTTTTAAAAAAAGAATGTAATCTAATGAAACAATGCAATCATTAGTCTAATTTGATTGGAAGGACAGTTAAACCCTCTCTTACTGCATTATTCTGGAGAAAAAAACCCACCAAATTCTGGTTATTCCCAAACTACATGCTTGGCTTTACCTATTTCGATAACTAAAAAATACTAATAACGTTCAGCTCAAAGAGCTCACGAAACTGTTAGTCCCCAGCCATTTCTCAAGGAATATGGAATATGGATCTTTTGATTATTTAGCTGATCAAATACAAATATAAGCAAGGGCGGTTCTATGATTCAGCTTATTCTACCTGCTGTCTTAACAACAAAAACAGTGACCAGATTCAAGAATCCTAGAAGCAGCAGATGACAGGCAATATAGCAATGCAACCAGCAATTGAGTGGCAGGGTCTGTAATCATAAATGCATTAAGTGAGAAGGGAAGTAAGTCGTCTTTCCAATACTTTGAGAACTATTTTAGCTTTGTTTGCAATGTTAAAACGAAAAACAAATGATTTATTTTCTTCCTTCCAGGTGCATTTAAAGGCAGGCATAAATGTAAACACAGTCCATAAACATGTAGCTCTTTAAAAACAATTCTTCACCGGAAAGTACCTTTTCGTTCTTTTACAGAGGCATCATTTTCAGCACTATGCTGAAATGAACAGCGCCCGACTCCCCTAACTCTGTTCCTGCCTTTCTCTTTTGCTCGCAAGCCAGAGCCAAGATGGCACACCCCACATCCAGGAGACCAACCTCAGCAGGGCTGAATGATTTCCGGATTTGAAGAAATACACATCTTTAGGGTGGGAAACCACTTCAAGCAGGAAGATCCCCAAAACATCTCAGAGAAGGCAGAACGGTCAGACAATACTATTGAAGTGGAAATGGAGAAAAGAAATTGGGAAGGAGATGAAATGGAACATCTTGGAGGAGGACATTAGGCAAACCATTTCAGGGACTAGAATCAACAGGAGACTCCACACTGCAACATTTTATTATATACCTTGTTGGCATGTAAAGAACTGTCCAATTGACTTTCCAGTTGAGAAACTATAAAGAGCAGTGACAAAGACGAAACTCGACGATACTTAATTTTAAAATGCCATCTTATTCTACAAATATCTTCATAGCATAATTTAAAAAAACTGTAATTTTAGCATCAAGTAACATTTTATATTTTTAAAAATGCAAATAGCCTGTGTAAATATTAACGACAATAGCAGGATTATTCTTGTAGATTATGAGTAAAAACAACCTCTGCCACCATCCAATTCAAAATATGTATTTCTTTTTGGGATCCAAAGGATGCACACTGCACCCTTTCTCTTCATAGTTAGGCTTAATAAAATCACCATCCTCATCCAGGCTAGGCACCCTTTCATTACCTTTTATGCCCACTACAAGCATATTTCTTAGATTGTTTGCACATTAACATAAACATTGCTTAGCAACCAATTGATACCATATTTTTAAATTCCAGGCATCAAATGATTCTATGATTCTATGAAATGCAAGATGGGTTAATGAAAACAACCTCTAGTGTTCTATTGATAATTTATATCTCTGTGAATACAGATTCTTTTAAATGAGACCAATGACACAACCTTTGATCTTTGGTTAGAATTAAATCCACTTGCAAGAATCCATTAAGTTTGATGTAGAATGGTAGAATTTGTTTTTTGTTTGTTATAAAGTAAGGTAATAGCAGAAGATTATTTTTCTTTAACCAATACTTTTATGACAAAATTGTTTACCCTGCATTCAGCAATTTTTGAAACCACGCCATATATTTTCAATGGCACATCTTATGCCAATCCCATCATGCTATACAATATCCTTCATCCTCTGACTTTTTAAATCATCAGTATATGTCCTCAGTAATCAAAAACATTTTTCAGTTCCTGGGCTATTAAAGTAAACCAGGGACAGCAAGTAAACCAATATTGCAAGACCAATGTTGCCCAGAACATGAACTGAACATGAACTGAACATGTATGAACTCTTCCTATTTCACATCTTGCTTGATACAAAGTGTGAGCAAGGTCATGGAGATGCAGAAGCACGGACCATATTTATAAAACCATTGGCTCTGGTCCAGGCAATGTTTTAAGGAGTTGAGAAACATCATTCCAGCAGATAGATATGCTGAGATATCAATATCCATACATTTAATTAAGGGAAATCATTGGGTTTTGCTGAACAATTGTTATGTGATGTTGGGTTTCCGTGGCTCCTTTCTCAAGGAAGATGTGTACCTAATATTTTCAAAAAGCAAACTGGAGCTCAGTATGCAAACATAGCTTTCCCTTTCCCTAGTCATGCTTCAGAATTGGGGAAAGAACAGGTAACAGGAGAGGGTAATTAGGATTGAAAACTGCAGTATTAGAGAACAAACTGAGGGAAAACAAGAAGGCATAGCTTGGAATGTGGGTATTAAGGGGAAATATTTCCCTTAAAGGAACTAGATTAACCCAGGGCTAAATTGTGGACCAGATAATCAGATCTGGACTAAAGTGTATCAGGAAAGTCCGCCGGCGACAGGACCAAATTTCAAACAAAAATTTTGGACAGGTTTCTACTATGGAAGAAAAAGCTGATGCGCGTTAAAGAGAAAGAAAAATATAAAGACAACAAATAGACATTGGTAATGAAATCAGTGAGGTAAATTAATGTGAGCCAGAGGAATATGGTAAGAAATGGCTGAAGAATGAGTTAGGGGTGGAGGACAGCATGAGTATTGGCCCAAAGTGGTGTCATGTCTCATTGTATCTGCTCCTATATCTTTAATATGAACTTAAAAGGACAGAGATAAAACTTCATGTTTCATATCTTCTTGTGAGAAAAGGCACTCATGGTAAGATTTCAGTATATGATCATCATGAGCAATTGTACAAACCACTGCATGAATAATCAGTAACCATTTGAAATACTGTACTGTGGTTGGTAGGAGGAGGACCAACTTAGGAAAACCAAATGAGAAAGTTAAGGGGTCCTTCACCAGGAGGGAGAAAGTGGAAAGCAGGAAGAGAAGAGAAGAGAAGAGAAGAGAAGAGAAGAGAAGAGAAGAGAAAAACAGCCCTTCCCAACTGGAGGACCTTCAGGTGTGAGGGATCACACGCTCAACTCCTTCCTCCTACCTAGATGAGAGGGCTCACAAAACCAGGCTTCCGGGTTCAATGGGAAGTTTGAGCTGGAAAATTGCAAGCAGGACTGAAAGGGAAATCTGGAAGCGAACAGATGGCGAGCAGGAAGGGGGGAATGCAAACCTTGGAAGAAGACCTGAAGAGGGGCAAAAAAAAAAAAAAAATAGGCCCGGAGGGTGAAGGTGAAATCGGAGGGCATGAGAAAGTGTGTCGTCTGAAGGAAAGAGAGGAAGGGGTGAAGAGCATTCAGAAAGAGCAAAGGGTGGGTGGGTAGGAGAGAAGCTGCAAGCTTGACGGTGCCAGTGCCATAGCTGGCATGAGCACCAGTGCAGGGAGGGGGTGGGGGAGCGGGGGGGGGGGTTGTTTCTTCATCCTATGAAGTTTGAGATCACTTCCACCGGCCTCCAGATCCCTGACAGGCAACCTCAGACTTTCACTCAAGCACTTCTCAGGCTCCTCTCTATTGGGTGTGTGTGTGTGTGTGTGTGTGTGTGTGTGTGTGTGTCCAAGCGCGCGCGCGTGTGCTTTGTACCACACCAGCATCTAGACGAGGAGGAGGAGGAGGAAGAGGAGGAGAGGGGGGAAAAAAGCCACCCGCGCGTGTGTGTGTGTGTCTCTCTGTGTGTGTGTGTCAGACAGCCAGGACGTGTCAGGGAGTCACATTCCTGCACCAAGAGCACCGTCTCCTCCCCCCACCCCCACCAACCCCCCCCACCCCACAACCCGGCAGACACAAAGAGGGCGGGGGAGTGCAGAAGCAGCAGCCCCCGCCGTTTTCGGCTTCAAGAGGGGTGTGTGTGTGTGTGTGTGTGTGTGTGTGAGGGGGGGGGGGAACTAAGGGCTTTGAGCTGGAGGCGGGGTAGGTGACACTCACCTGCTTCGAGGTTGAAGGAGATCCTGGCCTCGGCTAGGTAAGGCGTGTCGCTCTTGGACCGAACTCTCCGGATGGGTCTCCTGTCTATGTCCTCTTCGGAAGAAGCCGCCATTAATGTGGGTACAGTGAGCAGGGTCGCCCGGCGAGCTGGTGTAGAGGGAGCAGCGGGAGGAGGGGTGAGGGGGGGTGGTGGAAAAGAGGAGGAGGAGGGCGCACAGGCGAAGGAGGGGGAGAGGAAAGAGAGGAGCAGGGACGCAGAGAGGGAGACACCGGGAGGGAGGGAGGGAGGGAGGGAAGGAAAAAAAAGAGAGAGAAAGAGAGAGAGAGGAGAGAGAGAGAGATGGGGAGAGAAAAGGAAAACCCGTTAAGGATTTCTGGATTGGAGCTGAGCTGGAAACCCTGCCCTGTCACCTTCTGGCAGCTTTGAGCCAAGCGGGTGAGGCTCCACGTGGGACCCTCCACAACCTAACAAAGCCTGGCCCTTTGCTTGGAAGCTGCTGAGGAAAAGGGGCTCTTGAGAATTGGCTCATTCAAGCCCAGAGATTTGCCGATCCAACACGGAGAAGCTTGGTTGCTTCCTTGTACATTTGGGTGGAGGGGAGAGAAGCAGCAAGCAAAAGAAAAAGAAAAAGAAAAAGAAAAAGCCAGCTGAGAAAACACCATTTGACATCCCAATGCATCAGGTGAACCAACCTCTTTCTGGTTGCGGATTACACACACAAAACACACACACACAGAGAGAGGACATACGCTCTGCACATCGCACTGTAAGGATCACCCATTGCACTAAAGTGGAATTTGTGTAAAGGGTTGAAGCCATTTATTGCAGCTGGCAAATTATGTTTTAAGGTTTAGCGTTTGGTCATCATGGTGTTTTCAAAAAAAATGGATGCCTTGGGGTGATGCATGACCTGAACAGCACTTCTTTAAAAAAAAAAAAAAAGGAAAAAAAAAAAAGGCAAGAATGAGGGGGTGGAATACTAATTCTTGGTGTTTCTATCCCCAACATCAACAAAGTTTTTGGAGTTCAGATTCCAAACACACTTTGAGGTCTACAGCTGGGAGTGTCTTCTTGACAGCAATGTCATAAACCCCTTGTGTGAATTTCAGCTCCCAGGATTCACAGCGATGTCCATTTTGGTGGCAAAATTCTGGGAGTTGAAGTTCATAGGAGGTTACAAGAAAAAAAAAACCTCTTCTCTCTCGATTTTTGCTGAATGATGAATAATTGTAAATATGATTGACACAGCAATGTAAACACCTTTACATTATACATTGACACAGCAATATAAACACCTTTGTAGTAAAAAAGTTCAAGCACTCCTAGAATTTGGACAAACAACAATGATAAACCTTAAAAAATTGATTGAGTTGATTAATAATTTGTCTATACAAAGTACATTCAAGGAATCACTTTGTAGCTCTCAATATCTCCAGGAATAGACAGCATATAAATTAAATAAACACTTTTTATAGGACTTTACTGGGAGGCAGGAAACAACATTGCCTTGTGTGAGAAATTGTTCGAAGCAACTATTTCAGTAACTATATTAATACTGGCTAGATCTTTCTAGTGGAATTACATAATCATAAACTGTACAGGTTAGAGAGGGCCATGGAGACTCTCATCCCCTGGAGTCCAGTCTTAAGCAACCCAACATATGCCCCCATCCTAACTTCTACTAAAACAACATCGGCAATGGGGAATCCAAGGACTTGTTCCGTTTTCGAACATCTCTTACTATGTGGCAATGTCTCCTACTGTAAAGAATCTGGGAGATGATTTTTGGGGAACTAGGCAAGAACTACAATATTACATAAGCAAAGATGTAAGATGTAAAACAAATCTGAAAGGTCCTGTCAATCCTGGGAAAAGAAGACAGTATTCAGGAGAGAGGCAGGCAAGCTCCCCTGATTCTCTGAGGTATAAGAACAGAAGTCTCCAGGCTTGGCAACTTTAAGACTTGTGGACTTCAACTCTCAGAATTGCTATGGTGGCTGAGAAATTCTGGGAGTTGAAGTCCACAAGTCTTAAAGTTGCCAAGTTTTGGGGATCCCTGTATAAGAAGGAGGGGGTGTAAAATGCAGTCAGGCTTGCAAAATTTTGTATTAATTGTATTCTCAATAAGTAAAGCTCTCAACTTCCTTTGAAGTTGGTCTCCTCGCTGGGTCATAGGCCTCATACCTGGGGATCATTAAAAATCGACTTCCTGTCTTTCAAGATTCTCATTGCTTCCTATTTTATATTCTGGAACACTACTGATCTGTTCTTCTGCCCCATCTTCTGCTTCTTTCAGATTCTTGAAAATGGCTGTTGTGTCTCCCGGTTTTCTTTCACCTGATCCAAATCTTTATTTATTCATTTCAGTTTATATGGCTGCCCATCTTAACCTTGTGCACTCTATGTACCTAGCCATTCCTCATACATTTTCTCCCTTCTGGCTCTATTATTATTATTATTATTATTATTATTATTATTATTATTATTATTA
>BLBF01000002.1:81685658-81713018 GCA_015471245.1 Laticauda colubrina
ATTATTATTATTATTATTATTATTATTATTATTATTATTATTATTATAAATTTATTTACTCTTATTAATTTATTTTTATTTTTTATTTTTTATTTATTGTTATTGTTATTAATGGGCTGTCCATGCCTTTATCATGCTTATTCACAGGTGTCAAACTTGCCATCGCATGACATTTCACAATGTTTTTCCCCTTCATGGAGCCGGAGTGGGTGTGGCCTGTGTGTAATGCATCTGGCCCGCAGGCTGTCAGTTTGACACCCCTGTACTAGTTGTTCCTCTTTGGTTTTCTCAGATATCGTGCCCGGGATTGGGCACAATAGTGAAAGTGCCTTCTGATCAATGCAGAATAGAGAAGAATAATGAGAAATGCAGTACATATTTTCACATTTCAGATTCTGATATTACCTTTCTGCATGAGCCCAAGGAACATCTTTCTGATTCTCAAAATAGCTCATCAATAAAATTTCAATGTAAAGCAAGATTTTGGCCCTCAATCTTTCTCTAGGCTGAACATGCAAAAATGCCAGAATGATGGAGGAGACTTTGCATCATAAGTTTTGTCTTACCTGCACAATGGAACAGATAGCATAATCCATACTAAAGTCCTTACCTAGGGCCCAAGAAATGCTTGTTTGATATGCACATATGTAGTTGAGACCAGTACTAGCCCACAACAGATTCTTGATGTCTTTCATGAACAACACTGATTAGGCTCTGAGACATTAAGTGTATTTATTTGTTTTTGGTGCAGCAAGAAAGTGGAGTGTAATGGATGTAGGCACTTGCAGACTCCAAAACCAATTTGCAAGAACAATACATTTCATCAAATAATGCCATGTGGGTATTTATCACATGCATAAAGACATTGGGGCAGATGGCACTGTGAAAATTAAAAAACTATTACCATTAAACATAAACAGCTGTTTTAATCAAACAACCACAAGGAAATGGATCTATTAGGCACTTAACATTTCAAAATGTAAATGTTTAGGTATTTTATAAATGTGGAATTATACATATAGACTAATCCAAAAGGGGCAAAGGCAGGGGTGGGTTTCAAATTTCTTAACAACTGGTTCTGTGGGCGTGGCCTGATTTGTGGGTGTGGTTTGGTGGTCATGTGACTGGCTGGGCATGGCTTGTATGTAAATATTGTAAACATACATGCAAAGATTGATTTTTTTTTAAAAAAAAGAACAACTTTTACCCAAAATCAGGCAAAGCAGGCAAGCAGGTTGAGCTGCTTGCAGAATCACAGCTTCACTCCCAGATGTACCTTTCTACAATCTGCTGCCTGAGTCTGTACTGAAAAATAGGAGCTTCAATCTTAAGGAAGGTTCAGCTCTGCTCTCAGGCCACTTCTCTCTCCCCCAACCCCCTGAATACCACCCCTGACTGGGCCTCAGGAAAGCCTCCTGAGCGGAGTGGGTGGGGAGGGGAAGAGCCAGCCAGTGGTGCAATTTGCCGGTTCTCTGAACTGTGCAGAATCGTAACAACTGGTTCTATAGAACTGGTCTGAAATGGTAGAATCCCACCCCTGGGGAAAGGCATTGGATTAATGCAAAAAGCCTGATACTCCAACCTAACAGTCAGATATTCAGTATCAATATATTCAATCTTGGGTATCAGCTAGAAATCCTGACACCTGTATGGAGAAAAGCACATTGGAAGAGATACTTCAGAACCATGCCTATTGTCAAAGAGTTTTTGTTAGAAATCAATTATTAATCCCTGGTCTCCACAGTTTCGACTTTGCCATGGCAATGCTATGCCTAATCTTTCTTTCCCTCCGCCCCCCCCCCTTAATTTCTGTCACATTTTATTTTTAGCATTTATTTTGTTGGCTGATCATTCCCATTTAACTTTTCTGCTTTTGCCTTGTTCTTGGGACCTAACTCTCTCTGAAAAGCAAAATCATTGGCTGGCATCCTTCTCATATGATAAGTAGGTAGTGTGTCCAAGATGTAGAACATAGAACAAAAAATAATAGCATTGGAAGGGATCTCAGAAGCCTAGAAGTCCAACCCTCTACTCAAGCAGGAGACCCTATATCAGGGATGTCAAGGCCCGGGGGCTGGATTTGGCCCACGGGATACTTAGATGTGGCCCAAGGGGCCACCCTGGAAACAGTGAAGGACTGGCCCATGGTGCCTCTGCCAGTGAAAATGGAGCTCAGGAGGGCCTCATAGAGCTCCGTTTTCACTGGTAGAGAGTTGCTGGAGGCCATTGCAGCCAAAAATGGAGCTTGGGAGCCCGTTTTTTCTGGCAGAGCGCTCAGGCTACCCCAGGTGTCACTGACACGAGTCACATTGAGCTGGCCACGCTGACTCCAGCATTGCCCCCCAGTCCCCTGGGGTCAAACACAATCCTCATGTGGCCTTCAATGAAATCAAGTTTGACACCCCTGCCCTATATCATTTCAAACAAATGTCCAGTTTGTCCAATCTCTTTTTGAAAGTCTCCATCAGTGATGGAGCACCCACAACTTCTGAAGGCAAGTTATTCCATTAGTTAATTGCTCTCACGGCTAGGAAATTTCTCCTTAGTTCTAAATGCTTCTCTCTTTGGTTAGTTTCCAACTATTCTTTTTTGTCTTGCCTATTGGTGCTTTGGAAAATAGTTTGACCCCCTTGTCTTTGTAGGAGCCCCTCAAATATTGGAACAGTGCTCTCATGTTCCCCCTTGTCCTTCTTTTCATTAAACTACACATACCCAATTCTTGTATGAAAGTGAGACAAAGTATAATCTACAGTATATCAGTGTTTCTCAAAGTTGGCAGTTTGAAGATGTGTGGAGTTAAACCCCCAGAATTCCCCAGTCAGCCATGCTGGCTGGGGAATTCTGGGATTTGAAGTCCATGTATCTTATAGTTTCCAAGGTTGAGAAACACTGATCTATATAATGAGATGTAATACATTTGGCAGGACGTAATGACAAACCAGTTCAGTACTGTTGATAAGAAAGCTATGTGGGTATGTTTAGAAGATGAGTTGAGTTCAGATAATTTTTTACCTTACAATGGTTGAGGGATTAGAGCTCCGTTCTTCAACTAATTCTTCTATGTAGGGGATTTCATGTTTTTCAATGGCTTCTTTGTTTTTTTCATAATTGATTAATGTCAATTATATATCATGATTGAGACAGCATATAAGTTTAATTTTATTACTACTGATTACCATTACTGTTAATAATCATGTTTTCTTTCATGAATTCATGATCTTTTGTTCAAGAACATTCATTCCAAGGGACACACTTCTTGGTTGTGTTGGTGACTTGGATTATTGTTTCTCATCTGCCTGTACTTTTAATTTTAATAATGTTTGTTATTGTTTTTATTTTATTTCAATTTTTTTCCTGCCCAGAGTCATTTGTTGAGCTGGAAAGATAAATAAATAAGTAAATAAACATTCTTGTTTTTCCTCCTTGGTGAAAATTCTAGTCTAATAAGGGTTGCATTTATTTTATGTCAAATTATATCTTTACCAACAATCTAGAAACCTTGACCTGTTTAGCTTCAGGAGAAATGTGTAGTTGAAAGAAATCTCAGACACCTGGCATTTCCCTCCCCCACGTGTGAGTAAATTTGCATTTATAGTGTATACTTTTCTCAGAACTTTGTAGAGAGAGGCAGAAGAGGGGGGAAACAGATTTTTTTGAAGTGGGTTTTAAGTGAGTTATTTCCTGGAGAAATCTATATAAATTAATTTTAATTGGGATACCCATGATGTTAATTGAGAGTCTTTCTTTAAAAAAAAATTATGTGACAGTCAGAGTGCTCATTAAATAATGATCTTGCACTATAATTTGTTGCCATTTTCTTTTCAGAACTTGCTCTTCCCTTAGTGAAGCTTTCTGTAATAAACACAAATGATAGTGAATTTCTACCTCAAAGAACACAGTTAGCTATAAGTCTACAGCACTCTATCTCTCCTTAGGAGTTAATGAAATTTTCTTCTGAGGATGCATTCATAGAATAGCACAGTAAATCATTTTTATGGGTAGGATCTACTATAAAAAATATGTTTTGTGACCAGCCAGAGGATTCGGAAGTCATAATATAATCCTTCCAATCTGATGCCCTCCAGGGAAGGTGGAATACAATATTGGCTATACCGGTTTGATTTTACGAGAGTTGTAACCAATATATCTTTAAGGCCACCGGGAAAGGACTTATTCAAAAAGCAGAACACGAATAATTGCTGTCTATTGCAGTTTCCAACCAAATAGATCTTAAAATTTGCAAAAGTAATAGAACCTCCTCAAATTTTAACTAATCTTCAGATTGAATTTGATGTTGCTACTCATCTATCAATTAAAATCAAATTGCAAGATTGCAATCTGAGTCAGTGAGGTTTTGTCTCCAAGCTTTCGAACTCGTGCTGGAGCCCATCCTCTGGGACCTCCACAGAGATAGGATCCTGCACTTTATCCTGGGACACATATATTCACCTTCATTCATAAAATTAAATCCCACTTCTTGATCTCATTTTGTACACTTTTATTTGACTGAAAAACTCATATAACTGAATATATAGAAAATAAAACATGAATGGCTGCACTCACATAGAGGCACACATCCCCTCACCTGGCCTCTCATGACTGTGGGGATACTGCAACAGTAGTAAATGTGAAAAATGGTCATAAGTCACTTTTTTCAGTGCCATTGTATCTTTGAATGGTCACTCCACAAAAGTAAAGTACCAGCAAAGGAGAGGAAAAAAACTCCAGAGTCCTGCCAAGAATGTAACAAGGGTTAACGGAGAGGCAGTTTCTGTAAGCAACACCAGAATGTTTCCTTCCTGCCTTCCTTACAGGATTAGGCCAGTAATTTCTTCTAACAACCGGTTCTCCGAACTGCTTAGAATGTTACCAGTTCTAGCGAATAGGTGCAAACTGGTAGAATCCCACCGCTGAGTATAATGGTGCACTGGATTTGATTTCAAAATGTGCTTCAGAATGTGCAGTTGAAAGAATCAAATATACCATCTGCCTGCAGGTTTTTAAAGTAATGGTATCTTTTTTTAACGTTGCAGAATCCCAAAAATAAATGTGCTGCTTTAAAGAATTGCAGGCAGATGGTCAGCCCATGCCTGAAACACCTTTTGGTCTTTTATCCAAAAACCTTCACAGTATTAGGCAACAACTTTGAAGTAAAAACAAAATGTAAACATTGCACAGGCCCATATGCTTCTAAGATTATGAACTATAATCTCAAATAAAAAATATCATTGGATTAGAAATTACAAGGTATTTAATAATTCATGGCTTTCAATTACCGGATAAACTGAACTGATTCTGGGATAATAAAAGTGTGATTACTTCTTTGCTCCAGATGCATGCAAGTGTGTGGATGCAGAAAACATATTTGAGAGCCTCAAATTAAACTTTAATTCTGCTGATACCAATCCTGTAACTGCTGTGGCCAGTGCACTTTAAATAGTTCTTCCCCTCCTGACAATTAAGATGCCGAGAGCCATACATTTAATGTCTTTGAATATCAGGCAGACATGTTCCTATGGTCCTTTCATGATTTGTTAGGAGCTCAAATGATCATTGCTTGTTAGACTCTCAATCACAGTATTAAAATGGTTTCTTGACCAAAAGGTTCACATGGAATTTAAGAGATGAAAATGTATATGTAGGAAAATACCCCTTCTTCTCCATTTTTTTAAACATTGAGAAAATGCATTCTTTTAGTCAGTTTAGTTAGTTGTTTTTGTAAAACAAGAACCACAATTAAGAGTACTCTGGTCAGTTATTGAATCTGGTTGAAAATTCAGGCTGAAGAGACAGTCCTTTTTCATTAAGGTGCCACCTGCTGGCAGAAAGTGAGAAAGATGAGGCAGTCTACTATTGGGGAGAGGGCAAGTCAACAAAATCAGAAATGATTTTCTTTACTTTAAATCCAGTTATAATTAATGTTATTCAGTTAAGATAGTCTAATAAGGACAGAATAGGCGTTTCAAAGATAGCAATGGTGGCTTACTCTGGGAGTGTGGTTATGTGTTTTGGCAACAACGCAACTGTCCGTGTATTAATAGTGCAATATTAATATCTTGCTCATGTTTGCACAATTGATTCATAGTCTTATTTATCCCACTTTATTTTGAATCACATGCATTTATTTATACAGCAGAATGTGTGTGACCTAAGCAGGTAAAATAGATAACACACCTTCAAACTACAGTCTTTTTAAAGTTTTGCTGTGTGCAACAGCAAAAATCAACTTCCCCTGTAAGAAATCTGTTAGCATGGGAAAGAGAATGGGTCTTGTCTTAGTAGTTGTATTAATGATATGATTCTATAATATTAGAATTTTATAATATTAGAATTTTAATATCTTAATCACAATACTGCAGTATAGCCAGTTACTCCATGTTTTTTCTAAGAATGGGTTTCTTTGAAGCGATTTAAATTGAGTAGCAACTGTGGAATTTTTCAGGGTAAAAATGTTTGTGTACGCATGAGAACTTTTATTTGATAAGTGTTTTCTTTTAAAGCCACACATGGGAAGATACAAAGTGAAAAAAAGCAAAATACCCAGGTTACTCAAGCTAAAAAAAGATAACTCCACCTTAAAGTTATTTTATTCTAAGTTGGTTTTATTAAAAATGGATTATCATCACACTAATGCCTGTTAGATGAGCATAAATTAAATTGACAAATTATCATACTTCACTCTCACTTTCCAAAGCCTAAATGCGTGAGAGGTAATGGTCCTATTCCAATAATCATGGAATACAATAGCTCTAAGAGTTTGAATTAAACTATGATTTCAGAGAGTCCTTTAAATCCATGGAATAAGACATGATCTGCTCAGTACCAGGGAACTATTTTGTTCTGGCTGGTTCTCCATAGTTTCTTGCCCAGATTGATGGACATCCTTAATGGATCACAATCTGAATATTATTTCAGAGGGACAGTAAGGAAGCTAAGCATGGTTTCTCAAAAATAAATTCTTTTGAATTAAGATCCATTTTTTTGTTCAGAGAATGGTGTAGATCTATGTTTCCCCACCTTAGCAATTTTAAAATGTATAGACTTCTACTCCAAATTCTGGGAGTTCTATGGAATTCTGGGAGTTGAAGTTCGCACATCTTAAAGTTGTCGAGGATGAGAAACATTGGTGTAGATGAAAGACTTTAGAACAGGAGTGTCAAACTCAAGGCCCACAGGCCGGATCTGGCCTGTGGGATGCCTAAATCCAGCCTGTGGGACTGGCTTGGAAATATAAAAAAACTGGCCTGTGGTGCCTCTCCCACCCAAAATGGGCCGCAAACACCAACACACATACGCACTCCGCAGCCCATTTTTGGCCTCCCCAGCCTCCAGCCCTCTACTGGTCAAAAATGGGCCACATGGAGACCTCCTGATTTTTCACATGACCATTGCAGTTTCCCCATGGTCACATGATCACATGATCATAATTCAGACACTTGACAACTGACTCATATTTATGACAGTTGCTGTGTCTTGGGGTTATGTGATTCCCTTTTGTGACCTTCTGACAAAAAAAGTCAATGGGGAAGTCAAATTTTACTTAACAACCATGTTACTGACTTAACAACTGCAGTAATTCACCTAACAACTATGGCAAGAAATATTGTAAAATGAAGCAAAACTCACTTAACTGTCTTGCTGGGCAAAGACAGTTAAAATTTATTTAAACATACATTTTGGGCTCAATTGTGGTCATATCAATCATTAAAAATTGTCTGGAAGAGCCAAACCCAGGTAGAATTATTGTAGTATACTGGTTAGAATTAGAGATGAAAAATTAAAGGCCAAAATTCAATTTCCCTATTTAGCTATAAAGCTAATAAGGTGACCTCAAATCTATCATATATTTTTTGACTTCATTTTCTTCACTTTCTATTGACTTCAAATACATAAATAAATGTACTCCACACTTTTTCTGGAACACAAGTTGGATAGAGATATCCAACTCAAATCCTGCTATTTTATCTCATCATGTTGGAGTAGAGGTGATGTCCCTGGGATGGATATGCAAAGCACATCATGAGTTTACACCTAAAGTAGATACTCCCCAGTAGAGTCACTCAAGATTTAATGGTCACCCAGACTGCCCAACTAAAGGTAAGCAGGGCCTTATAGCAGACAGGAAGATGTTTGAGGGATATGCTCAGTTTAGTGATAACAGTAAAGGCATAATTTTCAGACTCTATGGGAGAACACGATGCGAAACCCCTTCTGCATTTTACTGAGAAAATCACATGGATAAACAAAATGTATGCTTTTAGCAAGATTGACAGCATACACTTTTGATAAATTGTGTGTGTGTGTGTGTTTGATTTCCTTGAGAAGCTCATAATGCTGGAAAAAATGGAAGGAAAGAGGAGAAGATGATGTCCGGGCACATGCAGACGGACTCAGTTACAGGAACAGTGAAGACACTACTGAGAAACCTAAAATACCATGTCGATGACTTATCATCCTAGAGAAAGAATAAGAATATAATATAATAGAATTAGAATAGAATTAAAATAGAATAGAATAAGAATAAGAATAGAATAACATCGAGTAGAATAGAATTAGAATTGGAATTGGAATTGGAATTGGAACTGGAATAGAATAGAACAGAATTAGAATAAGAATAGAATTAGAAGTAAGAATAGAATTAGAGTTAGAATATTAGCCGTGCATTTATTCTTTAGGTATTAATTAAACTTTGTAAATACATTGTTATACATTAGCTTCAATCTGGGCCAGGAAAAGTCTATCATTTAGAATTGAATAGAATTAGAATTAGAATAGAATAAGAATAGATTAGGGATAGGATAGAATAGAATAGAATAAGAATAAGAATAGAATAAGAATAGAATAGAAAAGAATAGAACTGGGTATAGAATATTAGCCATGCTATTAATTAAACTTTGAAAATACATTGTTATACATTGGCTTCAAACTGGGCCAGGAAGTCTATCAATTATTTTCTTTTTTTGGGGGGGAAGGGGAGAGTGCTGGCCCTTTGCCACCACTATCTTGTTTCATTTACTATTTGAAGGAAAGGCACCCATCATTCTGTTTGAAGAAGACAGCTGATCAAGAAGAGGTTGTGTTCACAATCTCTACCAATCTGTTTTACATAATGCATTTCCACATTTCAAAATAACAACAACAACAATTTTCTTTGTACAGTTCTAGACATCAAGCTGTCTTGATGTCTTCACTTCTCAGCACATTCTGGAGAAAGGAGCTTTCATTTTCCCTGGTGACTTTTCCACCAGAGGGCCACCATGTCTTTACATTTAGCAATGCATAAATATTCATCTCAAAACAATACCTTGAGCTCCTTGGCTGTAAAACAGCCGGTAAGCAGCATCGACATCCAGCAGATAATCCATCTTGAATGGACTATCCATCTTGGAGGATTTTGTGGTCAGTTATTCAGCTGCCCAAATTGATATAGCCACTTTCCTGAAAAAGAAGTATCTTTAAATATAAAACCCCTGCAATATTTAAAATAACGTAATGAACATATATGCAATGTTTATGTCAACTTAGCATGGTTACTGAGGCATTTTGTACCTTTTTCCCCAATACACACAGGCACACACGCAAGCACACACACACACACACACACACGTATCATGAAGGTTTTTAGATTTTAGGCATTTCTGTATATAAAACACATCTTTTAAAATATCTCTTGCTAACCTCTTAAAGAGTATTGACAGTGACTATGTTATGTTAACTGCATTAAAATTCTCAGCAACCCAGATATCTATTAGCAAAGAAATGTTAACAGTTCCAACTAGGTGAAAAAAAAATATGGTCATTCCAAGAGGATTAGATATATTTATTTATTGCTTGAAATGAGTCAGTCCATTTTAATTTCTTGAAGATTTCACAAGGGAGGATTAAAATGACTTCATGCTGACAGCTTTTAAAATGCTAGAGACAGTAATTAGCCTTACCACATTGTCAGGCATTTTTGGTAAAAGTTGAGTTCTGAAGTATAGTGTTTTTGACTCATACAGATATGTACACAGTATTTTTTTTTTTTAAAGAGCAATCCTGTCTCTATCTTACCTTTCTCTGGTTTGTACGTTTTTTTCCTCTGCAAAATAGTTGTGTTGAGTGTTTAGGTCCAGCATTTGTCAAACAATTATATGTAGGCATAGATTTCACTTCATTCTTCTCTTTTAAAAATGCTTGCTTTAAAAGAGATGGTTTCCTTTTCTAAGCATTTCTAGAGACCTTTTTAAAATTATATTTCTCAAAAGAAAAAAAAAAACCCAACTCTATTAACCTAATTTAGCATGGTAATTTCAACAGTTAGCATGAACTGATTTTGGTAATTCCATGCCTATGGAATCAGCCAACCTCGGCAATTCTTCAAAAAAGGTTTCTGCTAGTATCTATAACACACCAAAATATAATTACTAACAATTTTTGTGTGTGTGCGTGTATGTGTATAAATGCACACAGACATATATGGACACATACCAAAAACTGCCTCCCAAATGGCAACAATCCAATCATGATTCTTTTGATCTGGTTAAATATTCTCCAGTGCAAGCAAATAATTTTGATTATTTGATTAGAATGCAGATGAATAATGTATAACAATGACTGATAGCAAAATAGCAGGGAAGGATGTTACCAGGCAACAGAAGGTGACACTATCAAGATGATTAAACCCATAGCTCCATGTACTAAACAAACTTTCTCAACAACAGCAAATGCGTGGTATGGGTGAATGTCGGTCTGTGAATGAGAATATTTGTATGAATATAGCAAGATTTTGTCTCCCTCTGCCTTCTTTTGTTCTGCCGTTGTTTTGCACCAAATGGCTAAGAACACACAAGTACAATTATTAACTTATATCAGTGTTTCCTACCTAGTCATTTACTCATCAGTTTGCCCTCCTATTTTCATGACTGACCAAAAGAGTAATGATATAAAGTTACATTATGGTAACACGCGAGGCAATAAAACGCTTCAGTGACCCAAACCAGCTCTTATCAACAACTACCATCCTAACAGTTTGAGGCTTGCTTCCACCTCCTTGAATAATAATACCATAGAGTAAGGGGCATTATAAACGTACTCAAAAAGCGAGTACAAAGGTTATGCATCTTCATTTGCCAAAAGATTCATTCAGAATGGGAAAGAAGGACAATGGAGAGCTGACACCACAGATTTATGAGAGGAAAATAATACATATCATAAAGTTTCCCCCCCCCCCCACACACACACCCTATGCATTCAAAAGATACAGAGCAAGAGCAAAGTAAAAATATTTTGTTTTTAAAAAGCAAAACTCTGTTTCTAGAAAAAAAGGTACTTACCAATATCACATCCCTTGCTGAACCGTCCGATATACCACCGAGTAAAGCTGAGCAGTTGGTCTGTGTTGTAAGATTCTTTTTAAGCCTCTCTCAGTTCTAGCAAGTGGCTTCTTCTAAACCTCCTGCTTAGGATGGTGAATTTGGTACTCCTTCACCCAGAGATGAGAAGAGCTCCTATTTTCAGAATATGTTTGTCTGCTAATTAAAGAAAATTAAGGGGCAGGGGGGAACAGGAAGAAAAGCTTTATATTACTGGCTTGTCTATTTCTTTCCTGCTATCATTTCCATTTTATTTGCATTAAAAATAAATAAATCCCCCATCTGTCTTCTCTACTGCTCCTGAAAAGGTATGGAGTATTTGTTAATCAGGATGAAATGTGCCGGGTGATTTCAAGCAACGCAACTCGTCTTCTGAGCCAAGTAACAGTGTGAGCAATTATAAATGGCATTTTCTAAAATGAAATGCAGAGTCTCTCTCTCTCTCTCTCTCATGCAGAACATGCTTTTTCCTCCTCCCTTTGGAAACGCATGGCAACAATTGCTCATGAAAAGCCACAAGTGTATGTCTCTCTCTCTCTCTCTCTCTGTGTGCATGTGTATGTAAAACAATCCTACCCTAGTAGAACTTATTCTGATTCTCCCAATTTGCCAGCAAGAATCCTCAACAAAACCTTTCGCAGATGAGTTTAAATTGCTATGTAAAAGTTGGAACTTCAATGCCTTCGCAGCTAGCAACTCTGAGCTGGCCAGCTTGCAAGGCCTTTCCCCTACTACCACAGGCATGCCACTCTCTTTCTGTTCTGAGATCTTCTGAGGGATTTTCTTCCCATCCAATTTTCTTCCCATCCAATTCTTCCTGGTGGGAAGTATTTTCTGGCAGCCCTCTCCTCCTTTCTCTTTGTCATACCTCCTTTGTGAGCATTTTTACATTGTATTCCTGCTTCTTGGGTCATAAGTAGTCCTCAACTTACGATCGCAATTGAGCAACAATTGCTCAGTGATATATTGAATTTTGCTCCAGTTTAATTTAGTTTGCTTTGCTTTGTTGTCATTGCACCTTGTACAACGAAATCAAACACCATCTTCAGTGCACATCATGACTATGAAAATAAACACAAACACACATCCTTCACACTCCACACATTGAACCAGAAGCTCCCAACACCACACCAATACTGCACTATAGAGTAGAATTCAAAAGAGCTACTACCCTGGGATAAAAGCTATTTTTCAGCCTATTTGTCCTTGTTTTTATTATTCTGTACCATCTGCCAGATGGTAATAATTAAAAAAAAGGTTCCCAGGATGAGATGGATCTTTGAGGATGTTTTGAACTTTCTTAAGGCAGCGGGAGCTATAGAGCTCTTCCAAAGAGAAGAGAGGGCAACCAATGATCTTCTGGGCAATGACATTAATCCTCTGGAATGCTTTCCTATCTGCCACTGTGCAATTGGCAAACCATAGAGAGGTGCAGTAAGTTAAGAATTTACATGCCAAAGTTGCTAAGTGAATCACTGCAGTTGTTAAGTTAGTAACAGGGTTGTCGAGTGACCCTTGACTTTGCTTGTCAGAAGGTCACAAAAGGTAATCACATGACCTTGGGACACTGCAACCACCACAAATACCTGCCAGTTGCCAAGCCTTCCAATTTTGATCACATGACCATGAGGGCACTGCAAAGGTCGTACGGGTGAAAAACAATCCTGAGTCCCTTTTTTCAGTGCTGTTGTAACTTTGAACATCACAAAACTAAGTTGTAAGTTGAGGCCTACCTGTATTGTTTCCTATTTCCTTTGCTTTAACTGAAGTCTCTCTTCTTCCCTCAGCCCTTTGGTTATTGTGGCTGTCCAGGAATCAAACTTTTGCCTTCTATTTCCACGATACAACTCCCCACTTTTTCTGTCCCAAGATTTTAGGTGATGCTTCAGCCAAACCGTTTTCACATTGGGATGCTGCTCACTTTTGGTAGAATTGATGGGCCATCTGCTAAAATAAAGCCAGGTCATGGCGCATACTTCAAAGTAAATCAGGAAGCCTGTCATTGTGGAGTCTGTCTGGCAAGAACAAAGAATGATTATCCACAGGAGATATGCATGTGTAAATCTTGTAACAATCCTGGCTAATCGGAAAGCTGATAAAAGTAACACAAGTTAGCCAACTTGCAGGCCTCAGCTAAAAGTTAGGCCTGCAGCAAATCAAATGTGTATTAGATCATTCCTAGGGCATTCATTAGCCAAGACTTGGGAATAAGGACAGCTAGAGACTGATACAACAAATTATAGAATTATTACTAAAATGTTTATTAGATTTTATTTCTTGTTATCTCACTTTGTCCCACCTTCTCCTTTAGTGAAAATGTATTACTCAAACCTTTGTTCGTGACTCTTGGCATTTTGACCAGGAGCCCTTTTCCTTGGAGTACTCCAATAAAAAGCAATCAGAAAGCTTGCATCTCTTGTCTGGCTTTGGAACCAGGCTCAGACCCAAATTGGGGACAACAGAATATTGAGAATGTTCTATATCATGGCACAATAAATATTCTTCCAAGCCTGACTAAACCTCACCAAACTTTTTTCTTTGAATCAATATTTGCCCATTTCTAATAAATAAGCTTTCAAAAGTCTCCTGATTACAAATGTGGATTTTTTTAAATGTAATGTACGTTCAAGAAATTCAACCTAGTATTCCATGGTTATGTAGAAACCGTTGCATAGCTTTTATATTATGTTTCTCTGTGCGTCACCCAGCCACAGCATCCCTCTTACCCACTAAGAGGATAAACCAACTGAAATTCACCATTCCTGGATTTTATCTCCCTTGAGAAATTCATCAGGTGAAGGTTAAATTGTACATCAAAAGGGGAAACAAATATTTCCATTTCATTAGAAGGGCATGTGCACCTGGTGAAGAAACAGACAATACTATAACGTATTGCATTCCCCATTTTCAACGAATTGATACTATATAAATCAGTTCCACCATCTTTCAATAAAAGAGATACTGAAAAGTATTAAATTTCTGTATAGAGAAGAACAATTGTATCAGCTAATTGTGTAAATTGTTACACTTGTAATACTAGTATATTGCAAAACCTATGTGCTTTAAATAATGCATCATTTTTTTTTCTTTCAAAAAGTAACAGAAGAAAGGAAATTCAGATTAGTTGGGCCGGCAGAGGCAGTGATCACGTGAATGGAAAACCTTCCATCATAGATTACATTTGGAAATAAATAAAATCAATGTTAGGAAAATCTTATAAAATAATCTTATAAGGAAAAAATGCAAATGTAATGAATTATAAGCTGAGTAGTATAGAAAATTTGCCATTTGGATTTTAGTAAAATTGGATTCTGGAATTAGCTGAATCTAATTTTGTTTTCCATATCATGCAAAATTCTCTTTAAGGAATTTGCAGGATTTGGAAGCAGGATTCTAAAAGATCAAATTAATAACTCTCTTTCTGAATGCTTGATATATAAAAGATGAAAGTACACAATTAAGTATTGGTAACAGATTTGCCTTACCTCCCTCTGATTACTGGATTGTGCTGATAACTGTTGCTATCATGATTCAGATCCTGGAAGGGAAGGAAAAAGAGGCTGGAAGCTGACAGACATGCATATGCTCTGCAATATGAGCTGTGCCTCCTGGGACCAGGATTCATGGTTTCCCTGCAAAATGTAAGCAACTGGATTAGGAAATTGCCAACACCTCTCTCAGGGAGGAAGTAATGTCACCTATTTTAAAGGAAGTGGTTCGGCAACCCCACTTGAAGCCCTTCCTGGATTTCAGTTTTTTGACATCTTATATCCTGCCTCTGATCTTCCCTTTGTGGAGGAAGGTTGTTGAGAAAGAAGTGTTGATTCAACTCCAGAGAGTTCTAAAAAAATGGATAATGGATAATTCATATCCACTTGTGGGATGGAAATGACATGAACCACTCTGGTGGATCATCTTTGTTGGGACACTGATGAAGGGACTATTCCTCTCCTGGTCCTACTCAGCATCTTTTTTTATTTTATAAGATTGCTTGCAAGGAATGGGATTAGCAGTTCTGTTTTGGAGCCTTGCACTCCCAAGTTAACAATTACGGAGGGACAGTACTTGAAGCCTTGTTTATTCCAATGCAAGATACTGCAATGCTCAGGACTTCTCCCCATACAAAGATTCTGGAGGGAGGCCATCTAGCCAATGACATTCAGTGTATAATTCCACCATGGGCCAACAAGGTGCATGAAAAACTGAGGCTTGGAGTCTGTCAAACTCCGTGTATCAGTAACCATCCAAGGAAAAGAGAGATGCTTCTGGACTCCTTACTTGCATGATTTAGAGATTCTTCTGGACTCTCTGCTTCAAAAGCAAGTAGAGGCTGGTGGGAAAAGGTTCCTTGTGCCAAACTTTGCTTCATACATCAGTTAGGACCCGACCTTGACCAAGTTGCTCTGATGTCAGGAACTCATGATTTGGTCAGCAGCTGGCTGAATTGCTGTAATGTGGTCTATGTGGCTCAACTTTTAGAGATGATCTAGAAGCTACAACTAGTCCAAAATGATCTAAAATGTCTATAGTTGATCTACAGACTGATCATCTACAGAATGATCAGTCCCACCATTGCAAGATAAATCTTCTCTACTTGCTGCCCAGACCTTCACCAAAAGGCCCAATTCCATGTGCTGATAATGACCTATAATGTGATATAGAGTTGCATTGGGTTACCCCAAGCATCACCTAGCCCAAATTGAAATCTTTGGAAGATCCATTAAGCTTTCTCCCTTGTTGTTTTTAGAATTTCTTTGTTTTATTTCATCAATTTTCAACCTATGGAGCATCTAAAACAAGCAGCTTCTAAGGCATGAGAAATCTCTGCTTTATAATAACTTCAATGATATGGAGTATAAACTTACAAACTGTGAATTGCTATGGAAAGGGAATTCAATCATTATAAATGCCTCTTTTTCTTTTCTTTCCTCCCCCATCCAAGAACTTCATCCCCATCTTTTTTTTCCCTAATGTTATGCTGTTTCTACTGAAAGAAAGAAAGGAAACCAGTGTTAAGCATGTTTCTGAGTGTGAAAATGAATTCTTACCATTTCTAGGTCAATGTTGCGATAAAAAATGGTGAAGAGCATCTTATACCAACCTGAATTTCTGGAGAAAGGAAGAGAATAGAAACCTAACAAATAACAATACTAAATGAACTCTTCATCTTTCAGTTTTGTTTCCATTAGTCCGAGGCATCCCTTCTGTGTTTTCTTCATTCTTCATGTAAGACATTTTTATAATAATACAAATAATAATAATAAGTGCAACAATTTAAGCATCCATGTGACTTCCTTTTTAAAATATTGTGGAGCATAAAGAAGCTGTCACTTAAACTGAACTTATGCCCATCTCTATGGCAACTAATAGTAACATTTAATGTTCTCTTTTGCTATACACAAAAATGTAATATGCTCCCCTGCTACACTTTTCTTTTTGTGTTAAATCACTCTGTGCCGCCTACACTATGGCAAGATTGCATATAAACTGAAATGGAAATGCATCAAAGAAGCTTTGACATCACAAAGTTGTACTTGAAGTAGTGATGGAGTATATTTTCCGAGGTTGTATAGCTTGTCACCCTTAGAGCTGAACAGAATTAGCATTCATGTTTAGTGATCACTTCCTCTCTGCCCCTTGTTTTTACAGCCTCCGACAACTGTAGAAGTAATCATACAGTTTAAATTTGTAGATCACTTGTGCTGTTCAAAGTCTGTGCCAGAGAATCCTAAAACTCAGCTGAAAGGAAATTTCAAAACTGTATTAACCTGGCAGATCTTAATTCATGCTGTTTTATAAAGTAGCTTCAGTACAAAGCACTTAACATTTGCTTCCAACTGTATGCAAATGGATAATTCAGGATTTCTGGGATAACATTAATTATATGGATTGTTTGAGTAGGGGTTTGAGCTGGTTCCGACAGACAAGTTGCTGGGACATTATGATGGCTGATCCACAAACAGATTTGCCCTGATTACATTAACTTGCTGACTCTCTGGGTTTAAAATTAGGTCATGTGGATGGTTCTGATCCTACTTTCAGGTCAGCTTTTGAAAATAGGGGGAAATTAATCCTTGCTGTCATAGTTCCTTTTGTGGAGCTCTGCAGGACAGTATTCTAATACTTTCCCACCATCTTCAGCTTCTGGACCCAACATCCAAAGTTTCTACTTAAATTTAAATGTTTAGAACCATATGAGATGCCATAGAAGTGATGCGGTGGCCTAGAGATGGAGTTCTCACCTCACAATCAGGAGGGTGTGAGTTTGATTCTAGGTAGTGGCAGATATTTCTCTCTCTGGACACAATGAGAATATATCTGCTGAACAAACTCTGCACTGGTAACAAGAAGGGTATCCGGCCAGTAAACAATCTGCTAGCTCCATTCAGTTGCTCAGACTCTACCCCACAAGGGATTTTGGGGTCATTAAAAGAATATTATGATGATATGTCATAGGAACTCTACAATCCATCTCTCATGTCTGTCCTGTTTTAGATTGCAAAAATAAGTGTGATAATTCTCTATTCATATTTCTAATATTCAGCTCAAGTTCAGGAGAATTCAACTCAATGAGAGGTCAGGAGAATTAAGGGTGACTTTTGAATATACTTGTTCATAATCTCTTTGCTTTGTTATATCATTGAATGTTTGGTACATTTATTCATATGTAACAAATAATACAATTATTCTCAATAATAAACTGAAGATTTTATTTCATTTATTTATTTATGTCAATTGCTTACAAGATAATAGGTATAAGTAAAAACATAGTTATGAATACATGGATACATATAAGAAAAGTAAAAAATAAAAATAAAAGAAACTTGAACTGTGTTCCCTATTAAGAAGGCATGACATTCTAAATACATAATTAGATGTTATTTGTGCTACTTCCTGAGAAGAGAATATCTTAATTCAATTTTCTATTCTTTCTCTTGCAGATAGGGATACAAGACTAACTTAATTTTGATAGCTTAAATGGCCAATATAGTATCAATAAGTTCAGCTGTTAAAAAAAATATATATTGTAATACATTGTGCCGAGATAATAAAAAGTATCAGCATAGGCAAATTCACATGAAAGAATAATGATGGTGGCTCATCCAGTCAACAGTGAAAGTCAATAGTGTCAGTTTTTGTCATCTTGGTGGTACTTTGCAAAAAAAAAAAAGAACGGAGAAAATGAAATATCTTAGTTTCCCTGATATCATTTTCACATTGCTATTTTGGTGCACCATTTTGACAGGATGTACTAATTAACAGTAGTTATTATTAGTGATTTTTTTTTTTGAGAGAAGGGAAAATACAGTGAGACTTTCAAGGCTCTGTTCTATAGCCTATATCATGGTAGCTATGGGAATTCTAGGAGTTGAAGTCCACACTTCTTTAAATTGTTAACATTGAGAAACACTAATCTATAGCAATAAAGTTGATGTCCAGAATTCTTTTGGAGTCTTTACTCTGACTTGGTCTACATCGAACAGCTAACATCAATCTTGAAATCCTAACTATGATTTCCATTCCCTCCTCCTGATTAAATTAAGACAGGCTTAGTTTGTGTGTTTAATTTTTTTCTTTGTTTCTTAAAACATATTTTTGTAACTGCTGCTATACATTAAGTTTTTCCAAGGATAGCTCTTTGTTCACTATACTGTACCAGCAGAACATGCCATTTACACAAAAATATTAAAATAGGAATTAGAAAAAGCTTCCCTTCCTAACTCCTCTATCTTCTATATTCATTGTCTGTAGTTTTCAATGTGTTGGTAGAATGGGGGGAAAGCAAGAATAGACGGGCATTTTCTGGGCAAGAATCCAGGGCATGTTCAGCCCCATAGCGTGTAAAAACCAACATGAGACTCAGAAGCCATGTAGAGGAGATAGATTTTATTCACACAATCCTACATTTAGGCCAATGGATTTCATCCAGTGATGCTAGGGGCCAGGTTCCCTTATCATAAAAGATGACTTTGTATTGCAGTTGTATGAGAGAAGTCCTTTATCACTCTTTATCAATCAATCAATTGATTAAGTGTCATCAAGGTTTTATGAATAGACTCCATATGTTGGTATTGCATTGGGTCCTAAAATAGAGTAGTAACAGGATAGGCTTTTCTGCCTTATAATCCTCCACACTCAGCCTTCATCCCAAAAAGTCTGGAAGAAAATAAGACAACAGAATTACGTATGCAGGAACCGGTTCAGTGAATAGAGGTTTTTTCAGGGCCAGAAGGGGTTTGCTGCCTGCATCCTGTAGATGGGGCTTCACTTGTTTTTGCAGCCCAGTTTCTGGCATTCTGCGTCCCGGTACCAGTCCACAGACCAGGAGTTGGGGACCCCTGTTTTAGAGCAATTTATACAAAATATACATTACATGATAAAATACTGCATATAGAAAGCATCTCAGGCCTTTTCTATTTCCATAGCAGTGGTGGGATTCAAAATTTTTTACTACCGGTTCTGTGGGCATGGCTTGGCAGGGAAAGGATACTGTAAAATCTCCAGTCAGAGGTGGTAATTTGCCAGTTCTCCGAACTATCAAAATTTCCACTACCAGTTCTCCAGAACTGGTCAGAACCTGCTGAATATCACCTTGGTTCCATAGGCATACATAACTTATCCATGAAAAAATCAATGGCATCTATACATTTCCTCTTGTGTACAGGTAGTATCTTTAAAGAGAATTTAAATGAAAAAAACCATAATAGCAACAACACAATAATAATGCTAATATATGACAAAACAATATACTGTATTCAAAACAGTACACAAACAAAAACATTAATGACTAATATATGATTCGCTAAGCAACACATGAAAATATAACTAAAGCTAAGATAAATTAGAATGATTCAACAATAATTTATTTTTAACTGGCTAAATAACACCCCATTCAAAGGAACTGCAAAAAGATTCGATGTTGTATTGCCCAATCCCCGAGGCTGAAAAATATGCTTAAATGATAACAAATGAATGTGGAAATTGTATCACAATCAGGATTCAAAGGTCCAGTTCTCCAGCATCAATTTGTTCCCACATTGCATTTGTCCTTTCCCACTCTGTCTCCACTGTTCTCACAAAAGGAACAGAAGGAAGAGTGCATTTATATTGATTCTTCCTTAGTAGATTGAAGGAATGCTTTAGACTTAATTTATCTTGATTTCAGCAACCTATCCAACAATATACCCCATTATATTCCTATTAGCAAGGTAGGTTGGTGTGGAATGAGTCACATAGCTGGTTTGAAAACTCTATTGATTTGAAAATTGTACCCAAATAATTGCTTACAGTGGTGCTTCATCAAACTGGAGTGAAATATTAAATGGGGTACATCAAGGTTCCATCTTGGACCAGTGGTGGGATTCAAAATTTTTTACTACCGGTTCTGTGGGCATGGCTTGGTGGGCCTGGCAGGGGAAGGATACCATAAAATCCCCATTCCCTCCCCACCCCACTAGCCTGTTTTCCAGCTCCATTCTCCTGTGCAAGGCAACAAAAGAAGACCCAGACAATCAGCTGCGACTCAGGAGGTGGAGAATAGATGGGGGCAGAGCCAGTCACGGGTGGTATTTCGAACTACTCAAAATTTCCGCTACCGTTCTCCAAACTACTCAAAATTTCCGCTACCAGTTCTCCAGAACTGGTCAGAACCTGCTGAATACCACCTCTGTCCTGGACCCAATATTCTTCAGCCAAAATAATCTGGGTAAGTTAGAGAAAAAATGGTAAACTTCTTCACCTAAAAACTGAAATCAATCAAAGGTATATGATGGAGGATAACTGGTTGGTACACACAAAAAGTATATGAAAACAGGGTGGCAGTGGTAGTAAAAATGAATATGAGTTACCAAATTCTAATCAATTTTTGGAGTTGCAGAAAAGATAAACATATTTCTCTTTTCAAAAGAATGAGAGTTACCAAATCATAGGAAGTCCTTTTTTTCCATTGCATTTGGTCACATCCCACTTCAAGCGTTTTGCCCAGATTTGGGTCATTTTCTTTAAGAATGTGCACAAATTAGGACACCTGCTGCAGAGAAGAGCCATATGTATAATCAGTACTTAAAAACTCAGTCGCATAACTGGAAATATTTAGCCTTGAGGAGAGAGAACTGAATAGCACCCTCCAAATATCTAAAAGGATATAAAATAAAGGAAGGCCAAGAGTACTTCTCTATTGTCTCAGAATGTGGGCTGGATGTGGAATAATGATTTTAAATCACAGAAGGACAGATTCTGAAAGAATGTTAAGGGTAAAAAAACATCCTAATGGTAAAAACAATTGAATAACAGAAAAGTTACTCTGAAAATGGGTTGGTTCCTCTTCGTTGAATGAGTTCATGGAGGAGTTAGATAGGAATGTATTTTGGGGGGGTGTTTTCATTTGACATTATTATTATTATTATTATTATTATTATTATTATTATTATTATTATTTAGCAGAGAGTTACTTTCATGGCTGTACAGTCCTTTCCATAGCTATATCAAAAAAGAAATTTTGTGTTAAGCTCTCTTTCCAAACCTAATGCAAGCCAACAGATATAAAAAAGAGACAACAAGGTATGATGTATTGAATTAGTTTAGTTTTGCTAGTCATCAATTATATAGAAGTACATATACTAATAAGTGCCAAATGATTCTTAGCTCCAAACTATGATGCTTCTGTTTTCTAAAAAGCTGCTTAACCCTCTGATTAATTACACATAGCCACACATGTCTGGGAACAAGAGTTCACTGTGTCCATTTTTCTGAAGTTCAACTAATTTGGGCACCAATGTGTTTTATATTTTTTAAAAATTAGGCAAATACTTCTTTGATATAATGTTAAAAAGCTGAAATCCCTTTGTGGAAAGTCGGGAGTGGGGAGAGAGAACACAAACAAAGTAAATTTTATATAGAAGTTTTAATACTCTTCTTCTGTTTTCATCTCTTGTCGTTTCCCATGCACAACGAGAACTCCTGACTGTCTTTCTACTGCTGCATCTATGGTGAGATCAGGGGAAAAACATTCATGATAGCCACAATTAAGGGGTAGCTGTAGAACAATTAAATTACCTTGCTGTAGATATGATTCCATTTGTTAGCAATCAATTTGCTAGTTTTGCTACTTCTCTTTTAAACTCAGAAAGAGGCATTACATTTGAAATTATACATTGCTTTGAACTCCAATTTCTTTGTATGTTGCACTTTTTATGCATGAGAGGTTTTCCAAGATGCTTTGTCACTTCTGGCACTCAGACAAATTGGCCATCAACAGTTACATAAAGATAAACAACATCTACATGCCATTCAAAAGAGACAATCAAAAAGCCAAAAAGGAAACAAAAAGACCAAAACTCCCCTTCACCAGCAATCAGATGAGCAGAGATTAAAGGCTAGGTCCCACTGGCCGATGGATGCAAAACATATGCAGAAAGGACACAGTGGACAAGCAAAATATCGGGAGTAGCTCCATCCGTTTTCATCCACTCCAAAAAGTGGCAAAAATTTGCATAAACAGAACGGAAAAGAACGGACATGGGTAGTATGTAGCAGGGATGTTAAACGGATGTTCATCGGAAGCCTAGTGGATGAAAGCGGATGGAAGTGGATGACACCTCCAAAGGGGTTCTGGGGAGAATTTCAAAGCGGACGCATAGCGGAAGGGGCAGATGCATAGCGGATGAAGCGGATGCATCACGTACACCTATAGGAAACAAAGGGGATGCCATGTGGATGTATATCGGATGCAAAGTATTCACTGCGCATGGGGGGGGTATGAATTGCTTTCACTCTGCAGATATAAAAAGATGCAGCACGCACGCAGAATAGTCTATTCTGACTCAGAATAGTCTCAGAGACTGAGTTGTTTACTTGTTTAATAAAGTTTATCTTTGCTTAAGACACTTAATACGGTTTACTTGGTTCATTTTGCTTATTTAATAAAGTCATAAAGTTTACCTAAGAAAGTTAATAAAGTTTATCTTTGCTTAAAACATTTAATACAGTTTACTTGGTTCATTTTGCTTATTTAATAAAGTCATAAAGTTTACCTAAGATAGTTAATAAAGGTTATCTTTGCTTAAGACACTTAGTTTACTTGGTTCATTTTGTTTACTTAATAAAGTGTTGGTGAAAACTTTGAAAAAATGGTTAAGCCTTTGCATGCTTGTGGGATAGATAAGGATAGTTGTGGGATAGATAAACCTCCAGTGCAACCATAGTGGGACTGTATGGTCCACCATCCCAGCGATCCAGATGATTTTCTCTCCCTTTTTATAGAAAATATCGGTTTTCCACTAGGTGTCCTTCCACATACTCTAGACATACTGCAGACATCCTAAATATACGAGATACATCCTAGATACAAACGTTTTGTCCAATTTTAGTACTTTATATACGAGATGCATACGCTTACATCCTTTCTATTTCCGTGCTACTAATGCTGTGTAGACGTTCCATGTATCTTTTGTTTCCTCCCTCTTTCCATTTTCAGCTGCAGCGGATGTGAGTTGAGGGGATGCCCAGAGGATGCAGAGAGGATACAGAGGACATTTAATGGATGATAACGGACATAGAACGTTTGTTGCCCGTATATGTTGTGGATGTACGTTGTACGCGGCGGAAAGTTCATCTGTTCACAAAGTTTTGTGCAGCTCAAAACTTCTTGCGCGGATGAAATCACAGTGGACAGATGCTCGAGGGATAGAGCGTATGAAACACATATGCAGTGAGTACACAACGGATGCATAGCGTTTTCCAATGGATGGCAAGCTTTTTTAAACGTTTTACATCCTCTTTGCATCCATAAGTGCAGTGGGACTGGGCCTTAATACAAATATTAACACTAGACCAACAATCAAGAAAGGAATAATAGTTCCCAATCATGGAACTATCAACTCAGATAAACAAGCTAACAATAGGCAACAGCTCAGGAACAACCAAGTCTACTCCCACCAACACTGACAGAGTAAGCCATTAGTACGTAATATGAGAGCAAACCCCACTCCCTTCTAGCATTGATGATGTTACCTAGCTTGGTAATGAAACATCTGCAAGAAAACAACCAAGGGCAGGGAGAACTACAGACCCCACGAATTCAGAAGCCCTGAAACATTTTCAGAAACAAGTAACTAAAAGCTTCAGTTGAAAATTTGTCCTCCAGGGAAGACGTGCTCCTTGGCATGCACTTATTGCATGAAACATTTAGTCTCTCTTATACACAAAGAAAAGGGTGATGGGCACACTAGTCTTGCTCAGGAAGTTGTTTTCTGATAACTATCAGGTGTTCCCTTATGCCTATTTAATGTAATGTTTAAATATTTAGATTGGGTAATATGTACATCATCATACAATGCTACATTGTGAACCAATATAGGTAACCAAGCAGTAGATTAGGGCTTGTTGTTTTTTGGAGGGCCATCATCCAGAATCCCAAGTTCCAATGTTGGAATACATTATCAATGTATGTTAGTTCACCTGTTCATGTGAAGGAGAAGATAAACAGTTTTAATGTTTTCTTTAAAAGAACGTTGGTGTTTTGTGCCTTGCCTGCAGCAAACAGATGGATGAGGACAGAAGTACCTTCTATCACAACCAATCCAACATTTCCAGTAGATCTTATTGAAATCTATATATTTTCAGAATGAAGAATGAGGGTACAATTTGAAAAGACTTCCCATGACTAAGATGAAAGGGGAGATACCATTTTTTTTAAGACTATTTTTAAGATTATTGGTTCCTTTTTGTTAATTGTCTACAAAATGTCTTGGGGAAACAAATTCTATCCAAGAAGAAAGTGTCAAAAATATGAAATTTTATGGCAGAAGTAATCCAATTTCTATCAGTCCAAGATAGTTGAGGAAATCATTAAGATGATTCAAAAGTTCAACAGCTCAGGATTTACCAACCTGATCAGCTTTATGATCAAAATGTCCTAACAGGACTCAAAACCATAATGAGAGCTACACCATGTCCAAGTAAAGTTAGATCTTTTTTAGTGTTTTAATGGTTTTTATTGTTTTAACGTGGTTTTGCTATTTTAATTGTAGTATATGTTCTGAATTGTTGTTTGCTGAGATAGACAGCTGTAAAAATCAAATAAATAAATAAACAAATAAAACTGTGTCTAAAAACCAAGACACTTTCAGGTAGAAACCTCCCTAAATTAGGTGCAGATACGATTCCACGCATGGGGTTAGCATCTCTTCATGGTATACATGGACACTGGAGTCACAACTGTCAGTGTATACTTCTAATTATTCAAAGACCAAAACCTAACCAAAGCACCATCAGTACAAAAGAAAGTAAAGCTTTCCCCTGTCCAGTCATGTCTGACTCCAGGGGACAGTGCTCATCTCAATTTCTTATGTGAAGGAGCCAGTGCTGTATGATGATATTTCCTTGGTCATTTGACAAATTGACTACATACTGAGGCACATAGAACACTGTTATCTTCCCATCTATTTATTTACTTGCAATTTATATGCTTGCAAATTGCTACATTGGCAGGAGCTGAGGTAAGAACAGAACTCACCCCCTCATGCAGTGGTTGGGTCTCAAACTGCCAACCTTCCAGTCAACAAGCTCAGCATTTTAACCACTAGGCTCTGCAACCTAGTATCAATGCAAATAATATTTGACAAAGCTTCCCGAAATTAAATGACTTGTTGGTGGAAAGATTGAATGGAGCAACGAAGGAGCAAAATAGTTTTTCTTAAATCTTGTGGTTCATTGAAATATTTATGGAGAAAAGAAGGGATGCTAATTAGCATAAAACAAAAGAAGTCAATATGGATAATCAGGAACCAATTAAGGGATTGTCATATGTGAGATTTAAGGGGTGATGACTCAGTTTGCAAGATGATGTCTCTAATTTAAGGCAACAAATAAGGATGATTCATAAACTACACAAAAGAGGAAACACTTTTTTTCATAATCATTGGTCCTTGTAATGTGAACAGAATTAATAGCATACTTATTCAAGCCCTGTTTACCTGGAAAACCATTTTCCTCAGATTTATTTGCAATAATATATATACTGGACTGAAGCATTATGAATTTATGTATTATTTATTATGTGATACATAATTTTCTGTGTATCTACTACTACTCATTGTACATTCAATCATATTATGTATCTATATAATTTATTATACATACATACATACATACATACATACATACATACATACATACATATATATACTGTGTTTCTCCAACAATACGGCCTCCGCCAATAGGAAGGCCCAGCATGATTTCTAGGCATGAGGTGAAATGGCCGGTAGAAGCGGCCTTGGGGCGAGCGCACACACACACACACTCCCCTCGCCACAAGGCTGCTTCAATTGGCAGATGAAAACTCCCTTGAAGGCAGAGTCCCCAGCCGCTTCAGGGCGAGGCGTGGCTGCCTATGTCCCCTCGCATTTAGGTAGTCTACTTTGGGCGATGGAAGCTCCCCAAATGCAGTCACCAGCCACTTCAATCAGACGGTAGAAGTGGTCTCGCGGCGAGGGGAGTGTGTGTGTGTGTGTGTGTGTGCGTGCGTGTGAGCGATTGCCCTGAGGCCGCTTCCACTGGCCGATCGAAGTGGCTGGTAACTGCATTTGGGGAGTTTCCATGGCCCGAAAGAGACTGCCTAAAGGTGAGGGGACACGGGCAGCTACGCCATGTCCTGAAGCAGTTGGGGACTCTGCCTTTGGGGAGCTTTCGTCGGCCGATAGAAGCGGCCTCACGGCGAGGTATGGGCCACTCTAGGTGGGGGAGGAAATTAAGTCACCCCCGAAAAGATGGCCTAGCTGTTTTTTCAGGGGTCAAAAAAAATAATAATAAGGCCCAGCCTTATTTTGTGAAAATTACAGTATGTATATCAGTGCTGGGATTCAAATTTTTCTACTACCAGTTCTGTGGGCATAGCTTGGTGAGCGTAGCAGGGGAAGGATATTGTAAAATCTCCAGTCACAGGTGGTATTTGCCGGTTCTCCAAACTACTCAAAATTTCTGCTACCGGTTCTCCAGAACTGGTCAC
>BLBF01000002.1:81718018-81758925 GCA_015471245.1 Laticauda colubrina
CATATTTTTCTAGAGCTTGTGTTTCAAAGTGTTCCATGTAGAGGTTTGCAATGACAGGTGAGAGGGGTGATCCCATGGGTGCTCCTTCTATTTGTTTGTATTTTTGTCCATTGTAGGTGAAGTATGTATTGGATAGGCAGTGGTTGGTAAGATCTAGGATGTACTTGGGGGGGTTGTATTTGTTTTGGATGGCTGTCAAGGCTTCTTTTATAGGCACTTGGGTGAAGAGGGATATGACATCAAAGCTCACTAGTAGGTCGCTGGGTTGTAAGTTTTGTTTCTTTATGATCTCAATGAACTGGAATGAGTTCCTTACCTGTGAGTTGATGGATTCTGCATAGGTCTGTAATTGTTTGGCGAGAAATTTGGCTAAGTTTTGTAGAGGTGAGCCTATGGAGCTGACTATTGGTCGTAGTGGGGTTCCTTCTTTGTGTATCTTGGGGAGACCATACAGCTTAGGGCATCTGGATGATTTTTCTCTGGGTATGATTCTTTGCTGGATTTCTTCGCTGATGGGGGAGGCTTTTATTTTGGATCTGGTGGTTTTTTCTAGGTACGTGGTGGGGTCAGTGTTTAGGGGTTTGTATGTGGGGTCTTGGAGTAGGTTGGTTAACTTGGTTTGGTAGTCAGATGTATTCATAATCACTGTAGCATTGCCCTTGTCTGCTGGTAGGATTATTATGCTGGTGTCTTCTTTCAGGTTAAGTAGTGCAGTTTGTTCTTCTTTGGATAAGTTGCTTTTGGGTGGTTTGCTCGTGCAGAGGATGTTGGTGATTTCGAGTCTGATTCTGTTAGCATCATCAGGGTTGGTTTTGGTCAGGCTGGTTTCAACTCCGCATATGATGGTTTCTGTGGGGATGTGTTTGGGAGCGACAGCAAAGTTGAATCCTTTCGAAAGGACATTGGTTTCGGCTTCAGTGAGGATCTTGTCTGAGATGTTGTGCACTGTTTGTTTCATGTGTGGCTGTGAGGGGGGAGGAGTTTGTTTCTGGTGTTGTTGTAGTTTTCTGAGTTTGTTGGTATGTGTGTCTGTCTTGAAGGTGGTCTGTGTTTCAGCTCTCCAGACAGCAAGTTGTTTGGATTTGTCCCAAAGTAAGGGGTGAATCTTGTTGCTTAGTCTGAGGTGAAGTGTGAGGAGTTCTTTGTTGATTTGGTCTAGGAGGAATCTTTTTGTGTGAAGTTCATTTCGAATAAGGGCCAATTCTGTTCTTTTTAGGATGCGTTTGGTGGCTGCTGTGTTGCTGTGGAATTTCAATTGGAAGCTTATGGGGATTAAATTTTGATCTCGGCAGTTTCGTAGGAAGGTGAGGTCACATAAAATGGAAGCTCTTTGGACTTCAAGTTTTTCATAAGTCCTGGTCAGATGGTGGGTTTCCTCCCCGTAGAGGTGCAATATTTGTTTTCTGAGGTTTTCGCGGGTATTTGTATGTGGATCTTTGGTTATTCGGGTTTTCTCCCGCGTAGAATTGGAAGTATCTAGGCAACGTTTCGATGAAGTCTCATTCATCATCTTCAGGCTTGTTTCTTCAGCTCTGTGCTTCTCAGAGTAATGTGAGCTTGCAGCTGCTTCTTCCTTTTAACTGCTAGTGGGGGTGTGACTTGATTGGGTGGGGGTTTGGCTGTGTTCTGATTGGCTGGGGGGTTGGCTGTGTTCTGATTGGCTGGGGGTGTGTTCTGCTTAGGTGGGGGCTTGGTTGTGCTCAGGTTAGTCTTAGTTACTGGGGGATTTGAGCTGGTGAGCTGTGATCTTGTTGTTTGGCTTCGTGTTCGTGGTCGTGCCACATCTTCATGGTGGGTGTCAGTTTGCTTCTTGTATGGGTCAGAGGGGTTTGAAGCGGGTAGTGGTGCAGCTGCAGTATGGTTTCTGGTTCGTGGTCGTGTCTCCTCTTCTGTGTGGGTGTGAGTCTTTTTTCTGTGTGGAAGTGTGGTGGTAGCATCTTGTGTGGCACTTGTGGGTGTGGGTCTGGTGTCATTCTTCATGTTAGTTAGTCGTTTATTAATGAGGGCAGGTTTCCAAATGGTTGGTAGGTGGGAGGTATCATCTCGTCTATTCATGCTGTGTGGGCGTTTCTCTATCTCTATGGCTTCTCTGATTATTCTGTTGTTGAAGTGTTCAGTTTTGGCGATAGTTCTGGTATTTTTAAAGTCAATTTCATGTCCTGTGGCTTTGAGGTGTTGGACCAGGGAAGAGGTCAGTTCTTCTTTTTTGATTGAGTTTTTGTGTTCTTCAATGCGTGCACTAATTCTTCTGTTAGTTTGTCCTATGTATGTGCTGGGGCAGGCAGTGCAAGGGATTTCGTATACTCCTTGGTTTTCTAACTCGATTTTGTCCTTAGGGTTTCTCAGGATGGTGGATATTTTTCTGTTTGTGCAGAATGCTGTTTTAATGTTGTGTTTTTGGAGGATCTTGCTGATTTTGTCTGTAGTGCCTTTTATATATGGGAGGAGGGCTTTGCCATTCTCTTGTTCTCTGTCTTGGCTTTTGGTTGGGGTTTCTTTTTGGATTAGGTGGGTAATCTTCTTTTTTGGAAATCCATTGGTTGTAAGTACATTAGTGAGGGTGTGTAGTTCGGTTTTTAAGTGTTGTTCATCGGCAAAGCATTTTGTTCTGGAGATGAGTGTCTTGGCTACGGAATTGATCTGTGCTGGGTGGTGGTGTGAGAGGGCATGTAGATAGCGGTTTGTATGTGTTTTCTTCTGGTAGATGGTGTGTCCTAGGGAGCCATTGGATTTTTTGTATACTAAGACATCTAGGAAGGGAAGTTGATTGTTGGCTTCTGTTTCCATGGTGAATTGTATTTTGGGATGTAGGCTGTTGAGGTGTGTGAGGAAGTTGTTCAGTTTTTCTTTCCCGTGTGGCCAGATTATGAAGGTGTCATCTACGTATCTGAGCCAGAGTTTGGGTTTGTGATCATATTTTTCTAGAGCTTGTGTTTCAAAGTGTTCCATGTAGAGGTTTCATTAAGTAACAAATTGCATATATATATACACACACGTGTGTGTGTGTGTGTGTGTGTGTGTGTGTGTTGTATGTATACACACACACACACACCACAGAAGTGAAACTCAAAAAATTAGAATATTGTGCAAAAGTTCATTTATTTCAGTAATGCAACTTAAAAAGTGAAACTAATATGTAAGATAGACTCATTACATGCAAAGCAAACTATGATAGGTCATGATGATGGCTTATAGCTCATGAAAACCCCAAATCCACAATCTCAGAAAATTAGAATATTGTGAAAAGGTGCAATATTTTAGGCTCAAAGTTTCAGCTAATCAGTTAATTAAGCCATAACACTTGCAAAGGGCTCCTGAGCCTTCAAATGGTCTCTCAGTCTGGTTCAGTAGGAATCACAAGCATGGGAAAGACCGCTGACCTGACAGTTGTGCAGAAAACCATTATTGACACCCTCCATAAGGAGGGAAAGCCTCAAAAGGTAATTGCAAAAGAAGTTGGATGTTCCCAAAGTGCTGTATCAAAGCACATTAATAGAAAGTTATGTGGAAGGGAAAAGTGTGGAAGAAAAAGGTGCAGAAGCAACAGGGATGACCGCAGCCTGGAGAGGATTGTCAGGAAAAGGCCATTCAAAAGTGTTGGGGACTTTCACAAGGAATGGACTGAGGCTGGAGTCAGTGCATCAAGAGCCACCATACGCAGTTGGATCCTGGACATGGGCTTCAAATGTCATATTCCTCTTGTCAAGATGCTCCTGAACAACAAACAATGTCAGAAGTATCTTACCTGGGCTAAAGAAAAACAAAACTGGTCTGTTGCTCAGTGGTCCAAAGTCCTCTTTTCTGATGAGAGCAACTTTTGCATCTCATTTGGAAACCAAGGACCCAGAGTCTGGAGGAAGAATGGAGAAGCACACATTGCAAGATGCTTGAAGTCCAGTGTGAAGTTTCCACAGTCTGTGTTGATTTGGGGAGCCATGTCATCTGCTGGTGTTGGTCCACTGTGCTTCATTAAGTCCAGGGTCAACACAGCCATCTCCCAGGAGATTTTGGAGCACTTCATGCTTCCTTCTGCAGATGAGCTTTATGGGGATGCTGACTTCATTTTCCAGCAGGACTTGGCACCTGCCCAAAAGCACCAAAACCTGTTTCAATGACCATGTGCTTGATTGGTCAGCAAACTTGCCTGACCTGAACCCCATAGAGAATCTATGGGGCATTGCCAACGGAAAGATGAGAGACATGAGACCAAACAATGTAGAAGAGCTGAAGGCCACTATTGAAGCATCCTGGTCTTCCATAACACCTCAGCAGTGCCACAGGCTGATAGCTTCCATGCCATGCCGCACTGAGGCAGTAATTGCTGCAAAAGGGGCCCAAATCAAGTACTGAGTACATAGGCATGCTTATACTTTTTTTAAAAAAACCACAGGATTTTAGTAAATATCTAAATACGTTGTGGTAGCTTTGTATGGATTTTGGAAATGGGCTATATAAAGGAAACCTTATCATTTGAGGTTTAAGCCAATATTCAGTTTGCAGTATCTGTGCTTCTGCTTGGAAAAGTAATTATGTAGGCCTTTCCACCAAAATATTCAGCACATACTTCTGATTGTGTTAGGGTGCATGCTGCACGACCCTATGTTTATTCTTGTGACAAGGCAAACATTAGCATTGGAACACTTATCTTACACTTTCCAGCTATTGCAACATACTATGCAACATTAAATTTGATAAAAAAATAAAAAGCAACCTATAAAGATTAGTTATATTGATGATTTGTTGATGAGATTTGAGAGTAGGTAGATAGGATTTGTTATAAAAGAATATGAAGATGCCATTGTGACTTTATATTACTGAACTTCTCTGTATTTCAATACAGTGGTGGGATTCAGCCAGTTCACACCACTTCAGGAGAACCAGCTGTTACCTTTCTGAGCAGTTTGGGGAACTGGTTGTTGGAAGAAATCATGAGGGCAGAAAACCGGTTGTTAAATTATTTGAATCCCACCACTGCTTTAATGGATATAGATTAGCTGGGAATGCAACAAGGAATATGGGGGGATTTATCACCAGGGCTTTGAATAAATTCTTTTCAATAAAGGAGAATATCTATAGGTCAGGGTTGAAATGAGGGGTCCTTGGTTCTCTTTGAGCTTGGTTATTTTCTTGCAGACATTTCATTACTTAAACTAGGTAATATCCTCAGTGCTGGTCTGTACTGATGATGTTACCTACCAATAAAGGAGAATATTTATTTTATGAATAAATATTATTCATAATAATTCATAATATTCATCATGTATAAATATGTATAAATACCTAATAATTATTTTTTAAAGAAATAAATATAGGAATATTTAAATATACAAATATAGAATATTTATGACTCAGAGTTGAAATGAAGGGGGCTTTGGTGCTCTTTGAGCTTGTTTTCTTGCAGATGTTTCATTATCCAAACTAGGTAATACCATCAGCATTGATGATACTATTAATACATTAGGAGAAATCTTGACTGTGTGGTTTTTCATTTTTTTCATTTCATTTTTTTCATTAAGTAACAAATTGCATATAAAAACCAAATTTCTGAGTTGCTTCTAAGATCGTGGGGGTTGTGTTGATGATGTTATCTGATGACATTACCAAGTTTAGGTAATGAAATGTTTCCAAGAAACCAACCAATCTCACAAAGCACCAAGGACCTCTCGGATTATTTTCACTTAGATGATCTTATAAGTAACTCATATATTCTGTTTTTATATGCAATTTGTTATTTAATCAAAAAGCCACACAGTCAAGATTTCTCCTAATGTATTATTACTATGGAAAGCTCTCTCCACACCCCAAAACAGCCTTGTATTTCTGCAGCCTATCAATTAAATTCACCTTAGTTGGTAAATTATTGGTTTGGCTATTACCTATACAGAACACACTAGTTTCCATTCTTCTTGCAAAGATTTCATTGCGTGCTCTAAGTTTCTTTGTAGGGTGACATTTTATGGCAGAATTATGAACAAAACCCTCCTAATTGAGAGCTTGACGTAGTATTCTTCCCCTTTATTGCTACAACCACACTGTGTTGATAGGCTCCATTATGCAACTGCATAAATAAAAGTGTTGATTTGCTTTCAAATTTTAAGAGAATCATAAACGGTGATTGATTGGTAAAATATTTAAAAGCAAAGAGAGATTCCCCAGTGAAGCTGGAATATTAATAACATGCTTTTGTTAATTAATCTCTCTATATTCTGACATCTTACAGAACAGTATTATAAGAAATCTTGCTGTAATTTGTAACTGCTTTTTTTTTTTTTTAAACTCCTCTAGAGCAGTGTTTCTCAGCTGTGGCAACTTTAAGATGTGTGGACTCCCAGAATTCCTCAGTGAGCCATGCTAACCCTAAGGATATCTGGAAGTTACATCTTAAAGTTACCAAAATTAGAAAACACTACTCTAGAGAACCAGTCCTGTTAAGAAAAACTTCAGAGTCTAACCTCTTGAAATAACCAGTAGAATACAATTCTCTTTCAGATCACCATGAGACTGAACAGTCACTTCTCTAAAATGATATTTGGGCTCCTATGCCAAAAATTGTGCTTGCGCTTGCACAGTCACACTCGTGTGCCAGCACCAGAAGGCAATGCACACTCCCCCATGTCCCCTGTGCATGCGTGTGTAATCCCCACCCACCCACCCCTGCTGCCCCCTTACCTGCACTTCACCTCACAGCTGATTTTTGGCCAGTTTGAGGCCTTTTTCAACCTCCCAAAGGCTTGAGGAAGGCTTCTGCAGGCTTTGAAGGCTAAAAACTAGCCCTGTTTTGTCACTTCCAGTATTTTCGGAAAAACAGGAAGTGACCAAACGGAGCTAGTTTTCAGCCTGCAAAGCCTGCAGAAGCCTCCTCAAGCCTTTGGGAGGCCGAAAAAGGCCTCTAACTGCCAAAAATAAGCTGTGAAGCGCACATATGCCCAGTGAGGTGAGTTTGCCTGCAGCTCGCGTGCTGGCACAAATGGCTCTAGGTTCGCCATCTACGCCATGCCATAGGTTCGCCATCACGGATATAGAGTCTCCTCATTGAGCAGGGGGTTGGACTAGACTTCCAAGGTCCCTTTCAGCTCTTTTCTGATTGATTGTTTGATGCTATGGTTTTGTACTGTGCCAAGCTACAATGCTGATCATCTTCTAAGACACAACTGTCAGTCATGGCGTACATGGTCAGGAAAAGCCTTGGAGGCACTGACATCCAGTAGAAGCTACAATGATATCATGATGTGAATGACCTCTCTACGTCCTTTCTTGTCCATAATGTGTTGCTTGATATTCATTGTACTGTATGATGCAACAATCTCTCCATAGCAAGAAAAAAAAAAGATTCATTTCAAAAACATGTACCCATTCTGCCTTTGTAATCATTCTTAGCTTTTTTTAACCTCGTTTTAGTTTAATCCCTCTGATTTCTTGATGCAGTCCTGTGATCTGCAATACACCTATGTTCTCTTTCATGGCCTTTCTGGAAGACTTCCCCACCTGCAAAGCCCTTAACAATTTCTTGAAGCTCAGTGGCATGACTGAATTCTGCTTAATTGGGCTCTCAGGATTGAAATGTATTTTGGAGATGAAGATACCCAGTCTGCCACAACGTGCCATGTAGTCCAGTTCTGCAACAGAGTACCACATTTGTTGGATGAAGTCCTATGCTACAAATTAGATTTCATGACCACCTAGTTCACCATATTAGACTTCTTTGTTATTTGATAGACATAGTCACCAACATATTAACCTCTTATGCTTCTTCATGTTCATCTAATGCTCTTATCCCTTCTTTTAGATTCTTGCTTTTCATAAATATTTTTAGTTTTAAAACCATGCATCTTTTATATCTTCCAGCTTTTGATCGTTTTAATATTTTTATTTTTCCTCTTGATTTATCCTTTATCCTTTTTGAATAGCTACATCCTACCTTCCTAAGTTAAATTTATGATTGTAATGAAGATTTGATTTCATATTATAGATGGGTTAGCATTTTGTATGTACTGTTTTCCTACAATTTTGAATTTGGCTTAATTTCTGTTTTATATTGAGTTAGCATATTACTCTGTTCATTTGATTTCAATGGATTTTCTTCCAAGTAAACATGCCCAGGGCTGTTCTGGCTAGAAACTTTTTTGTTATTACAGTCTGTTTAAAATAGGGAAAATATGTTTAATTCTTATCTACTTTGCTTTGGCATTTTAGATCTAAACAGTTCCAGAATGAATTTGTTTTCCTTGGAAATGCAAAAGGAATTAAATGGCACCTTACCACAAATAAACACATTTGTCTCAGTTTTGACTTACAGTTATTTGCACAAACAAGACATTACAATCAGTGAGAATAAACTAGACAAATGTTTTAGAAAATACAAAGCAAAATTTGGAAATAATTGCCAAAGTTTTAGTATGCCTTGGGCAGGAAAGAAAGAAGAGGGAAAATGGATAATAAATCTCACCCACTTTAGCATTGAAATGTTTAAGATATAGGAAATAAATTTATTTCACCATCTGTGTGGGTAGTGATTTTAACAATATTTTTATTATGCTGATATGCTTGAACAGCCTCAGGACAGAGGTAAACAGCTCCAGCAAAACCTTAACTATGTACATTTTTAAATTCACACTTTCTTCAGATTTTTTATTTGGATTTCAGTAAAACATAATTGAGGCTCCAACAGGCTACATAGATTATTGGCATAAATCCATCAGAGAGCTGAATTCCTTCTAGAAAACTAAATGAATACTTGAGTTGTATTTATATGCTCAGAAGATTAGCCAAGCCTCTTTGTGGCTTTCATCCCAAATCAACAAAACTGAACAGTGAATATAAGTTACTATTTTTCACACAGCATTGGATTCATTGTACTTGCTCAGTTTCACCGAATCAAATTAATGTGTATTATGACTTTGTTCTGACAGATATATATGTGTATTTATTTATATATAGCCAGGAAATGAGAAAATCTGTCTATTTGCTATGGAGAACACCTTCTGGGATCACAAATCTGGGTGGTTTTAAGAATAATACTTGAAAGATCCTGACAATGGATAAATGGCTGTGAAAATTGATGAAGTTAGAAGAGATGGCTAAATTGATTGCTTTGATCAAAGAGAAAAATGCAAATGCTTTTATTTCTACCTATTTGGAAACCGCTTCTGAACTTTATGCTTGAGGTGGGGGGGAAAAATCAAAGTTTGACATTGGGTTTTATCGATAAGATAGATTTGTTGTTATAGAAATGGCTAGTTTAAACTATCATGTAAAAGTAAAAAGTTGAGGTTAATGCCTTATTCTACTGCACCAAAGGGAGTCAAAAGTCAATGCCTTTTCTTAATTTTTCTTCTTTTTCCCTCACTTTTTCCTTCCCTATTTTTTCTATTATTTGCTTTCATATTTTCTAATATGTATGCTACATTATAAACTAATAAAAAATAAAGAATAATACTTTAAGGAGGACAGAATAGTTGCAGGTGCTTTACCTTGTTTCCTCTTCTACAGTTGCAGACATGTTACCTGGAACAGCACGGGGAGAAAACCAAAAGAGTAAAAGAGATTACCTTGTTGCCTCCAAAACCCATATTTTCTAATTCTTTTTCCTTAGAATTTGCCATCAGGGTTTGGTTAGATGCAACATGTAGCTTCCCTTCCTTCCTGCTGTCTTCCTGATTTTTCACCTCAAGATTGCACTGAATGCTGAGAGAACCTTCACTGTGGGATGCTATATAAATAGTACAAGAAAATAAAAGCTCCCATTTTTTATTTCGCCTAACAATGGAATGCCAGGATTCTGGGTTCTGCACAATAATAACCTGGTTATTATGTTCACGAATTTACTAAAAATCCCTTGGAATAACTGGGGAGGGAAGAATATAGCTAGCTAATCAGCATCTTACAACAGTTCATTTAGTGACTGTTCAAAGTTACAATGACATTGAAAAAAGTAGCTTATGACCGTTTTTCACACTTAGGACTGTTGCAGACCCCCCTAATGGTCACCTGATCAAAATTCCAATGCTTGGCAACTGACTCATACTTATGACCGTTGCAGTATCTCAGGGTCATGTGATCCCCTTTTGCCACCTTCTGACAAACAAAATGAATGGGGAAGCCAGATTCATTTAACAACAGTGTGCTGTCCAGACAATATATAGGCAATTGGGAATTGAGATAGTTAAGTTAGAACTGGGAGCTGTCCCCTGAAGAGAAGGCATCATGGGAAATATAGTTCATGTCATGTGGACACCTGTAATCCTGATTGGTCACTGAATTGACCCTTTGTTGGGGTGGGGGAGTTTCCTTTGCTCCTACTTGGACCCCAGCAGCGTGCTGGTGTCTCACCCTTTGCTCCAGCATTATGGAATAAAGATCACTATAATTTTACACTATGAAGTCAGCTCTGCAAAGAGTTAGACATTAGATGAATGTAATTCATCGACGTAACCATGAGTTTTATTTGAGGATGCCTTGTTATCCAATAAAGAAACTTTGTATGGAAGACTTTGTAGAGTTTAATGTGACTGTCTTTATATTCAGCCAGCAATTAAAAGACAGAACAAACAGATTTACAAATTTAACAACTGCAGTGATTCACTTAACAAATGTAGCAAAATGGGTTGTAACGTGGGGCCAATATTCACTTAACAAATGTTTCACTTAGCAACAGAAATGTAGGACTCAATTGTGGTTGTATGTCAAGGGCCACCTGTAATCTTTGCCATCGACTTTATCATGTCCCTTTAATTGGTCAGAACTGTGATAGTGCAGAAGCCTCATTAGGGGGCAGTACTTAGCTGACCATGTATGAATTCCGAGATTAAGGAGGATTGGGAAATATCATAATAAGAGTCAGTTAAACTAGAAAGTCAAACCATTACATGGCAGAGGCAATGGCAAATTTCTTCATTATGGTTGCCAAGAAAACTGCACTGATATGTCCATGAAGACACGAACAAGATATATGTGACTTGAAGGAGACAATCTTGTGGGACAACAGTCTTCAAACTTGGCAAGTTTAAGACTTGTGGACTTCAACTCCCAGAATCCCTGAGCTAATATGACTGGAGGAGGAAGTCTGGGAGTTGAAGTCCATAAGTCTTAAAGCTGTCAGGTTTGAAGACCCCTGTTACAGGACAATGTTGACCAAGGTCCCCCAACTACCCCATGGGGGACAATGTTAACCAAGGTCCCCCAACTACCCCCAGTGTCAGAACATTAAGCCTAGCATTCTGCTGGCTTATGACTTATCCACCCTTAATTTATGAAGCATCAGGAAAGCATGGCCAACACTGAAATCTTAGGTATTCTTGGGAAGGATTATAATTAACCCCGTTTGCCAAAGTCCCTGAAAGCTCTGATATGGTCACTCCATAGTTTTCTGGCTTGGGGTCTGATGCCAAGCTTACTGAAAGGGCATTTCAACTCTTTACATAGGAAGAGCAACTGTTTTGACAGTCTTTAGATGTGAACCAAAACAGGTCTTGCTTACTGGCTTAATAGTGGAAATCTACCATGCAGCTTTAGGCTTTGTTGTGTATGTACATACTTAGCTCTTCAGAAAGGGAACTGTTTGCTTTCTGTTTTGCCCACCCGGGCTCTGGCCTCTATGGAAGGCTTGAGGCGCCACTGTTACCATCAACCCATCTGTCCTAGAAGTATGCACAGAAATGCCTATTGTGTGTGGGGGAGTCAAAGGTCAATCTGATGGCATCAGACAGACACCGCAGGAAAACAAGGATTCCAAGACTGCCTAAAAGGTCATGTCCTCTCCGGGAAATAAGCAAACACAGATAACTAGCTCCACAAGAGGACTTGTTTCTGAAATTAGAAAACCCTGCCCTTTCACCACAAAAATAGCTGCAAAGGAATGAATAAAAAATGTCAAACGCAGTCACAAAAACAAAATTAGCATTGGTCTGTGTAATCATGCCAAAAAACTACATTGACATTTCAAATTCAATTGGGGGGGGGGGGGGGGGGAGGCAGGAAAGCAATATTGGATATCAGTTAAAAACATGCTCAGAGCTTGGAGATAAAGGTTTTGCATAAGAGGCCTCATATTGGGTTCTGTAGCCATAGCACATTAGATTGCATCTTGCAGCCATATTTAAAATGCTCTTGCCACACCAATTCTTGTGCTTATTAGTAGCCTTCGCGTGGAAGCTCCGTAGATACACCTGGCTAGTTTTGCAAAGGCTGATTGGTTTATTAGGCTGATAGCGGCAAATCCGAATCATAACAGCCTTCTTAGATATTTGGAGATAAGCTGATCTTGATCAAGCAACAATAACCTGGATACAAATATTTTATTGTCTTGTCTCTGCCTTGTCCATGAGTGGTGCGGTGGCTGAGAGGTGGAGCTCTCGCCTCACAATCAGGAGGCTGTGAGTTTGATCCTAGGTGGAGGCAGATATTTCTCTCTCTGGGCACAGTGAGAATATATCTGCTGAACAAAACTCAGCATTGGCAATAGGAAGGGCATCCAGCCAGTAAACATTCTGCTAGCTCCATTCAGTTGCCCAGACACCACCCCGCAAGGGATTATGGGGTCATTAAAAGATGATGATGATGTATTTTGCCTTGTCCATCTCTTTGCCTAGGGATCTCATTCCGAAGGTACCTTAATCATGATCAGTGATCAGTAGATTAAACTGGAGGCCATCCAGGTATTTCCCATAGAGGGCTATGCCCAAGTTTTCTGGTGTACCATGGCTCCCTAACAAACTTACAGGTTCTAAATGTCTTAACACACTGCAGTACTAAAAACTGCTAGGGATACCCTGAAACACTAAATAAAGCACTAAGGATGCCATTAATGGGTTTGGGTATCCCTGCCCTATGCAGTTGGAAATTTCCTGGGGTAAAATGTTAAAAAAAACACAAAAACATATGGGATAGGTTTAGGATCACTTTCACGCTGCTCCAAAATTACCAGTTCTTGAAAACAGGAATGTAATACTATGCACAGCTTGAAGTTGAGAAAAACACAGAGAAAGCCTGGAGAGAGAGGGCCACTATTTCTGTTTAATGACATTTATTATTAGGGGATTGTTTAAGAATATATTTTTGTGCCCTTTTCCTGTTTGCTCCCAAGTCATTTCAGAAAATACATCAATAGCACTTGCTGACTTCATAAGCACATCCACTTAGTTTGCTTGGCACAATAGAGAATGGGTTTGTTAATGCCTTCTTCCAGATTATTTTCCAACTTCCTAACCCAGTTTATAGACCACATATTCCCTGGTAGTCTCCATCCAAACACTAACTAAATCAGATCCTGTTTTTTAAGACAGACAAGATCAGCCAGATGGTTATCAGAACCCTTAGTGGGACTCAGAAGGGAAAACAGCTTGTAGAATGTCAATCTAATAAATCATTACATCTTAATAATAACTATGTATACAGGTGATATGCAGATCATCCCATCCTTCTTGCAACATATTACATGACCTTTAACAACAAATCCTTAAAGCAGTCCAGTTGCCTATAAGGATTTTTGAAAATAGGGATCCTTTTAGACCCTGAATTGAAAATCAGTTTCTAAAAGAATAGAAGGTCACAATTCTGCATTTCCAAAATCTACAGAGATATGAATATTTACATTCAGATTCCTTGCGTTTAGGAGGGCTCAAGTTACAAAATCAGCCTCAAGGCATTAATAATTCCATCAGTGCAGGAACTTTTTGAGTGCAGATTTAACAGGAGTAGTTGCCTTTTGTAATGCGATGGAGCAGACCAGCCTTTATAGCGACTACTTCACAGACTAGAGCTAAAATAGATAAATGCAAATCAGGAATAGAGCTTTGCATTTAATTTTGATTTGGGGCAGGATGGCTAATTCCATCTGCTTCATCTTGGTGCCTTACAGCATCTTGAACTGCTATGATTTACTCTGAATTTGGCCTTTGTTCCTCTCCACCCCCAAAATACGAGTACAGACTTAATATAAGAGTGAACTCACTCTTTTTTTTAATGACTCAGCTTCCTTATCTTGCTTGGCCAAGAGAGTAGCCTTCTGCCTAAAGCATCTGCTCTGGATACCACCACCAAATTATACGGGGCATTGTATTTTACAAAGTGTGACAGTTCTTCGAGTTGTTAAATTGACAATTAGCTTTCCAGCCATCTGCTCTACTCTCCATCACTTCCTAATATTAAGTTTTTATGAGAGATAATTAAATATGAATGAGGGTGGGGGATGGGGAACTTTACAAGCATATGTATGGATTCAGATTTTTTAGCAGCAACTTTGAATAAATTTGTCTTTAATCGTGACTTCTCAGGTTGCTTTTCAATCTACACTATAATAGCATAAAGGTTAAAGACTTATCTGAGTCCAGCTTGGCTTTTGGTGACTTCAAGAATGTGGATGTTCTTCCCAAGGAGACAAGAGAGGTTTGCTGTGGCCTTTCCTCCACTTAGCTCAGAGATCTCCAAACTTGGCAACTTTAAGACTTGTGGACTTCAACTCCCAGAATTCTCCCAGTCCACAAGTCTTAAAGTTGCCAAGTTTGGGGACCCTTGACTTAACTAATATTCATAGCAGTCTCCTATGCAAGTACTCACCAGTCTCAACCTCACATATTTTCTGAGCCTCCACAAGATCAACCAGAAGCTGCCACTTGCTGAGGCTATAGCATCCATTTATTTCTGTTATAAACATCTGCTTGCCAGCAACAGCCAGGTTTTGCTTTTTTGGATTGTGAGGCTTATCTAAATGATGGCAGTACAAATGAAAGCAGAAGAATTTGATTTCCTAATTTTTTATTTCAGTGAATTTGGTTTCATGCCATTGGAGCTAAGAAAAAGATTTGAGTTTATTAGACTGGGACCGCTAGAATGAAACTGCTCCTAGTTTTCCACTGAAAATATTCTTTGCTTTCGAAAGGTTCAAGGCTGTTTTCTTTTGCAAACAGCAAACTTGAAATGGGCCACAATTATCCTTAAGAGAAAATCCCTTGCTTAAGAATACAATGGTAGACCTTTGAGAAAGCCCACAATAATTGGTGCCAAATTATTCTGAGGATTCTGGATCCTTTCTGTTCCTAGGTATCACATTCTTATCATTCTACTTTCTCCCCATCCATCCAAAAAGCAAATGAAAACCCTGTCCTGAATCAGCAGAAATAAAACTTCCAAATTAAGAACTTTGTTCTTTGCTGGTCAAATCCACAACAAGCACTTTGTGTCAGGATTCCAAAGGATGCCCTAAATTAATTCATGAGTTGACACCGTGTCTGCAGATGAGCCCTATACCTGTCAGACACAGAGAATCAAGACCATTCCTTAAGATTGCAGCATAGAAGATTCATTCAAGCTGGTCAATTAAAGTTCAACACTAAATTGGTGCCAGATAAGGGTCAATGGAATTCAGGAAAGGTTGGACTTGGAGCGCTTATGGGAACACAACTCTAAACTGATGATGCTTTAACTCTGCCTTTCCCCAGCTCTGCCTCCTCTTCTCCAACAGTACCAAAGGACAAACAAGAGCAGGTGACAATAAGACTTCATGTGTCTAGGTTTAATCCATTGCTTAAAACTGAATCACAATTATAATTTTAATAGCTTTATATTATTCTTGATGTGGGCTTTTTAAGAATAAAGTAATAATTTTTAATCTGATTTTGTTTTGAGTTGTTTTGTTTAAATTTTGGATTTTTGTCCTTTTTCATTGCTATACAGTTATATTATTGACTAGTTGATGCACTAATTTCTTCAAATGTAAATCCTTGCAATGCGTAGAGGGCAATTGCTCTAAAACCTGCTGATGAATGGTCTCCTATGCTTCTTCAGTCAATGATTTATAGACATTCTGGATGAGCAATTTCTGCCTATGGTAATTGTTATGCTAGAGAAAATTTCAAATTCATGATTCTAATTTAAAAGAATCATGGGTGATTGAGGGTGAAGAAATAGAGTTCGTGTTTAACTTGTAGAAATTAACATTACAGTCATCCTGTAGCAATTCTTCACATCTTCTGTCCTCAATTAAGGGACTTTTCAGAGGAAGTTAAGTCCTAATGGACAGTTTCAGTGGACTTGGTGTTGCTAGTTCATTTATCTTGACAGCGCACCCTAGCAGATTCTCCTGTAGAATTTTTGAGTTTAATCGCACATCATCTGTCTGCTTGTTCAATTCATGTATTGTTCTCGAAGAAGCCGATAATAATTCTATTACAAGAAGCCATTTGGTTTGTGAGACTACCTAATATGGTCAGGTCCTATGCCTTCCCAATACCATTAGCATTCATGATTGTCTCACACTGTTCATCTGACCTCAAACAAGAAACTGCTTCCCCCCTTTCTCTTTCTTCTTCTCTCTTTCTCTTTCTCTGAATTTAAATAAAGATTGTGTAACACTTCCAATCCACCCTCAAAGACTATCTCATCCAAAATACTTTAGGACCGTGGTGGCTGTTCTGTCCGGAAAAACGCGAGGTGGACCGGGTTCCAACAACAAAGTCTTTATTTTATAACACAGTTGAAAAATGGAACATTGGCTCAAGCTGCGGCAGCCTTTTATAGGTTTTTCTCTGCCGGCTTGTAGCCAATGATAGGTATTTAATATTTGCCACCTTTGAGCAGCTATGTGGATTGGTTCCTTTTGAACCAATCCCCATTCAAGTTCTTTAGCCAATCAGAAACCTGTATTTAGGAGTCTACTATTCTTTATACAGAACACCCCTCCCCTCTTGGCTTAGTCCTACGTGGTGACGTAGTCGCACAGGTAGGTGGGGCTTCTTTTGACTCGACTGGACTTGCGCGGTTCATTCCTGTTGAAGACTTTGACCGGTTCGGATGGGGTTGCTGTCTCTCTTGTTCTTTCCCATGGAACCTCCTGGAAGGGTGAGTCAGCCATTTTACTGCCGCCTAGATTTCTTAGGCCGGTGGTGTTGCCGCTCCCTCCTGGTCTCTCCGGGCAGGTTGAGCTGGCCTGGCTGGCCCCTTCGTCTGGACTTTCCCCACGATTGTCTTCTAACTGTAAGTCTCTTTTATGCTCTTTTTGCTTGCTATTGTATTCTGTGTTTAATTTTAATGGTTCTTTATTATTTTCTCGTATTTCCCCCCCCCCCTTTGGTTTGGTTTTCGCCATTTTTTAATATTTGTGGTTTTGTGTTTGTACTTCTTTCGATGTTTCGGGAACAAAGCTGGTCTATGTGCCGCTTCCATTCCCTGCCGTCGTCTATGGTTAGTCGGTAGGACCGGGGGCCTGTAATTTGCGTGATTGTTCCTGGTAGCCATAATGGGTCCCCGGTAAAATTTTTTGCATAGACTAGGTCGCCTATTTCAAATGTCCTGAAACGGGTGGAGGAGTCAGGGGGGTTTTCTGGTGTATAGTTTGGGTGCAATCTGTCTAGTTGAGACCTTAGTTTTCTCCCCATTAGTAGTTCCACCGGACTTTTGTTTTTTATGGTACTGGGTGTGATATGCTGGAGGGTGAGCAGGCGATTTATTTTATCTTGGACATCCCCAATGTCCATTCTTTCTAACCCTTCTTTTGTAAATCTAACCATTCTCTCTGCCCTGCTGTTCGCAGCCGGATGGGCTGGTGCAGTTAGGGCATGTCTGATACCTAGGGAGGCTAGGTATTGTTCGAATTGAATGCTTGTTAACTGTGGCCCGTTGTCGGACACTAGGACGTCCGGCAGGCCATGGGTCGCAAAGAGTTTGTCCAGTTGTTTAATAAGGGTTTCAGTTGTCGTAGATGGCATAATTTTAACCTCTAGCCAATTTGAGTATGCATCTACGACAATGAGGAAAGTATGTCCCTTAGTCGGACCCGCAAAGTCGATGTGGATTCGTGACCATGGGCCTCGTGGGGTTTCCCAGTCCCTTATGGGTGGTCGTGGCGGGGAAGGCCTATTTCTTTGGCATTTGTTACACGAATTTACCCAGTATTTGATGTCCCTATCTATACCCGGCCACCAGACATAGCTTCTAGCAAGGCTTTTCATTTTAACAATTCCAGGGTGGCCTTCGTGAAGCATATTGAGTACTCTCGTTTGTAATTTGGAGGGGATAACAACCCGATCACCCCATAACAAACAACCCTTTTGAATTGAAAGTTCAGTTTGTCTGGTCCGGAAAGGCTTAAAGTTCTCAGTTTTTTGGTTTTCCGGCCAGCCTTTACCTATCCAGTTCAGTACACGGGCAGTCAGTGGGTCCTTTGCGGTGGCTCTGGCGACATCATTTGCAGATATGGGCAAATTTGGGCATGTCTCTATCTGCAAGGTGGTCATCGTTGGTGCCGGGTCTTCTTCTATAATTGGTAGCGGAGTTCTGCTCAAAGCATCTGCATGGGAGATTTGTTTCCCAGGGTAATGTGTTAGAGTATACGAGTAGGCTGCTAGGAATTCTGACCATCCAGTCATTCGTGGGGATAAAATGTTCGGTGTTGGTTTGTTTCCTGCCAAAATTCCAAGTAGCGGTTTATGGTCCGTTACTATTACAAATGTTCTTCCATATAGATATTCGTGGAAGCGTTTTACTCCGGCGACGATTGCCAGGGCTTCCCTGTCCAATTGACTATAATTTCGCTTGGCTTTAGACAGAGTCTTTGAATAGTATGCGATGGGTGCCTCTCTTCCGTCTGGCAATTGGTGACTCAGGATGGCACCGACTCCAAATGGTGAGGCGTCGCAGGTTACCGTCAATGGCAGTGTGTTGCTAAACTGGATGAGAACGGTGTTTGATGTTAATAAGTTTTTTATTCTTTGGAAAGCTTTCTTTTCTCTATACCCCCAAGTCCAAATTGTTTTCTTATCCAGTAATCGGTGTAATGGTTCCGCTATTGTTGCTTTGTGGGGTAGGAACACGTTATAAAAATTTATTAGTCCCAAAAATGCCTGCAGTTCAGTTTTATTCCTTGGTTCTGGTACATCTTTAATAGCTCTGACTTTTTTTTCGGTAGGGTGTATGCCCTCTCCATCTATCAAATATCCCAAAAATTCGACGTGATCAGTCATTAGACAGCATTTTTCTTTCTTTACTTTAAGGCCAGATTCTCTGAATTTATTTAGGACATCTTTAAGTCTTTTCTTAAGCTGGGTTGCATCTTTGGCCGAAATTAGGACGTCTCGAAGTATGGTACGACCCCTTTTATACCATTTAACAGGCGTTCCATGAGACTCTGGAAAACGCCTGGGGCTACGCTTACTCCAAATTGGAGTCTGTTGCATTTGAATGCCCCTTTGTGAGTCACTATTGTTTGTGCTTCAGCTGTTAAGGGGTCTACTGGGAGCTGTTGGTAAGCTTGTGCTAGGTCTAGTTTAGCGAAAACTTTTCCTCCCCCAAGAGAGTGTAATAGGTGTTGCACGACTGGCACCGGGTATGCGCTTTGTTGCAGCGCGTGGTTCAGGGTAGCCTTGTAGTTGCCACAGATTCGAACCGACCCGTCTGGTTTAACCGACGTTACAATTGGTGTTTCCCATTTAGCATGGTCGACCGGTTCTAAAACCCCTTAATCTATTAATTTATTTAGTTGTTCCTCTATTTTTGCTTTTAGAGCAAAAGGAACTCATCTGGCCTTTAGTCTTTTAGGGGCTACCTGGGGGTCTAGACTAAAAGAAATTAGGGTCCCCCGATACCTGCCTAGGGAGCCATCGAAAATGTCCTGGAATTCTTGGATCAGGTCTTCTTCCCAGTCGGTTGCGGCCACCCGGTCTACTCCGGTCATCCCGATGCCCAATGTTGCGAACCATTCGATGCCCAGGAGGCTTGGTCGATCTCGGTCGACTATCGTTAATGGTAGTACTGCGACATGTTGTCTGTAGGTGACTCGGAAATGTCCTAGGCCTACTACAGGAATTCAGTTTCCTTGATAGTCTTTGAGGGTTAGTTTTTGTCTCTGGAATTCCTTGATCTTGATGTCTGGGACCAGTTTTTTGATGGTGTCCCATGACACCATTGATAGGAAAGATCCAGAGTCAACCTCCATTTCGCAGGGGTTGTCTTCAATTTTTACAATTATTTTTACCTTCTTCCTGCTTTCCGTCTGAGCGCTTCCGATAGTGAAAGTCTGGTATGCTTTCTCTCGGTTAGTGGCTTGCTTGTTTCTCTGCCACTTTCTCTCGGATAGTTTTGGCTCAGTCTTTGCTGGGGAGTCGCTGCGTCTTTTTGGGCTGTAATTCTTTTTGTTCCTGGAGACTCTCTCGATATGCCCCCTTTTCTTGCATGCTCTGCAAATGGCATCAAGGAATCTGCAATCGGCTTGAGGATGGTTTCCCCTGCAGCCAGCGCATTCCCGCCGATTTCTGTTTTCGCGCCCTTTCTTGTTGGCGTATAGGCGGTGGATTTCGTCGTCTTCCTCCCCGGATTCTGACGTCTCGTCAAATTCTTCATAATGAGGGGTGGTGGGAGATTGTTTTTTCCCTCTGGCCGGGCTTGTTTCGTCATTGTTCGCATTCATTTGTTTCATTTTATCCGTCGATTTTTTCACAGCTTCAGCGGCCGAGGCTTCTGCGAGAGCTTTGGCTACTGATATGTTGGGTTTATTCAGTAGCTTGCTCTGTATATTAGAGTCTCTTAACCCCAATATTACTCGATCCCGCATCGCTTCATCTAAGTTCAGAAACTCGCACGCTCCCCCTATTTGTCAGAGGGCTGCCACAAAATCAGCAATGGTTTCGCCTTCTTTCTGGTCTCTCTGATAAAACTCATGCTGCTTTATTAAATTTGACACCACCGGTGCATAGTGGGCCTTTAATGTTCTTTGGAGCTCTGTCCAAGTCAATTGTTTTACATCTCGGGGCTTCGCCAAAGCCTTGGCCATTTTGAAGATTGCGAGCCCACAGTGTGTCAAGAAAACAGCTCTCTTGCGCTGGTCTGAGATTTCCTCCATCTCATTGCTCTCCAGGTACATCTGGAAATGGTCTACGTAGGATTCCCAATCCTCTTCATTGGGATTGAAGGGTGCGGGCGGCGTGTTGTTTCCAGCCATTGTTCTTCGTCTGGTTTTATCTGTCACCGCGTGCTCAGTCTCGCGTTTAGGACGATCCCATCCTCGTCGCCAGTGTTCCGTCCGGAAAAACGCGAGGTAGACCGGGTTCCAACAACAAAGTCTTTATTTTATAACACAGTTGAAAAACGGAACATTGGCTCAAGCTGCAGCAGCCTTTTATAGGTTTTTCTCTGCCGGCTTGTAGCCAATGATAGGTATTTAATATTTGCCGCCTTTGAGCAGCTATGTGGATTGGTTCCTTTTGAACCAATCCCCATTCAAGTTCTTTAGCCAATCAGAAACCTGTATTTAGGAGTCTACTATTCTTTATACAGAACAGTGGCGAACCTATGGCAAATGTGCCACAGGTGGCACTCAGAGCCATTTGTGCTGGCACGTGAGCTGTAGGCAAACTTACCTCACTGTGCATGTGCACACCTCACAGCTGATTTTTGGCTGGTTTGAGGCCTTTTTTGGCCTCCCAAAGGCTTGAGGAAGGCTTCTCCAGGCTTCTGCAAGCTTTGTAGGGTGAAAACTAGCCCTGTTTTGTCACTTCCAATATTTTCAAAAAAACAGGAAGTGATGAAACGGGGCTAGTTTTTAGCCTACAAAGTTTGCACAAGCCTGCAGAAGCCTTCCTCAAGCCTTTGGGAGGCCGAAAAAGGCCTCAAACCGGCCAAAAATCAGCTGTGAGGCGTAGTGCAGGTAAGGGGGCAACGGGGGGTTGGGGGGATTGTGTGCGCATGCATAGGGTGGGGGACAAACATTGCCTTCTGGGTGCTGGTAAGCGAGCACAAGTGTGTGAGCGTGAGCGTGCAAACACATGCACAATATTTGGCACAGGAGCCCAAAAAGGTTAGCCACCACTGCTTTAGGACAAAGGCCTCCAACCTTTTGGACACCAGGGACCAGTTCCATGGGAAAAGGCTTTTCCGTGGACTGGAGGGGGCGGGGTTTTGCATGCTGCCTGCATTTCACAGATGGGGCTTTGCTTGTTTCTGGAGGCTGCAGCCCAGTGTCCGGAGATTGGAGACCTCTACTTTAGGATGCATAGTAAGAAAAATGTAGCTCTTATCTCTCATAGTTTAATCAAGCTACATGTTTTTTTAGGATAACACCGGACAATTGCTTTTAGGTGTTGCAATCAGGTGTTCTCATTGTGTCTCCATTAAATTCACTATGATCTTCTTTGTTTCAAATTGTTTCAATTACAATGATTTGGACTGTCCTTCTCTGTCCTCTTTACAGCCAATACTTATGCCCCGCTAATATTTTCTCCAGCCAGATTGCTTAGATCTAAAATTTAAGAATTATGGACACCTAAAAGAAATTCAGGGATACGGTGGCTCAGTGGCTAAGACACTGAGCTTGTCGATCAGAAAGGTCAGCAGTTTGGTGGTTCGAATCCCGAGCACTGTGTAATGGAGTGAGCTCCCATTACTTGTTCCAGCTTCTGCCAACCTAGCAGTTCAAAAGCATGTAAAAAAATGCAAGTAGAAAAATAGGGACCACCTTTGGTGGGAATAGCGTTCTGTGCACCTTCAGCGTTTAGTCATGCCAGCCACATAACCATGGACATGTCTTCAGACAGCGCTGGCTCTTTTGGCTTTGTAACAGAGATGAGCCAAAAACAACTAGCGAGGGGAACCTTTATCTTTAAAAAAAAATCAGGAAAACTTTGGTCTCTACTCTGATAAAGAATCCACAACTCCTGGGTGCAAGATCAGTTCCCATCTACTTTTCATCTTTCTGTTTTTGCTGCAGCTGCTCTTTTTTCCCCTAGCAACACTCCATTTGTGCAATCATTTTATCTCCCCTGTTCTCACCACAAAAGGCAATTCATGTAAGTCATTTTCAAAATTGTAGTAATTAAACTAATTAATACTAAGCAAATGGAAGAAGAAAGACTTTTTGTTTTCAGAGAAGGAATAATAATTCCTATCATGTATAAAACATTTCTGAATAACAAGGGAAAAATGGGGGCAGAACTGGTTTTCCTCAGCCCCAACTCTTAACTAGCTTCAGATATGAAATTGTGGCAGTTGGCTTCATTATCAGCAAGAGTCAGTGACTGCGTCAGATATGTCACCTAGGATACATGTGAATTAATGAATAGTGATTGTAGAACAATGGTTTTCTTCACCATGGACTTTCTTTAAAGACCATGGCCACAGACACCCAAGACTTAAGTCAAGATTTAAATTCTTCATGGACCCCCTGTGACAACATCATGTCCTCAGGTGTCCGTGGACCACAGGTTGTGAACCAATGATGGAGAAGATTATCACAGTTTATTAGGGTGACATGAACTTCATGGGCGATTAAAGTGCTGGAACCCAAAGAGATCTGATCTTAATCTAACACCCAGGCTTCAACCCCAAGGGAATTTTAAAAAAAACAATCATATCAATGGACTTAAGTATGGCCATTTCTCAGTTGGATACAGAGGTGGTATTCAGCAGGCTCTGACCAGTTCTGAAGAATTGGTAGTGGAAATGTCACAGAACCGGGAAATACTACCTCTGACTGGTGATTTTACAGTATCCCTCTCCTGCCATGCCCACCAAGCCACGGCCACAGAACAGGTAGTAGAAAAATTTGAATCCCACCACTGATTGGATAGGCATTGCTACCTAAGCCATCCTAGCTTCCTTAAAGGATCAGTTTATCATTTTAGTAGCTTGCAAGATATAAACTCTACAAGATTTATTTCAGTTGTTGGAGGCCGAATAAAGTCAGTTCTTTTTAAAAGATTGTATGCTGTATATCCACTAAATTCCAGAAGTGGACAATACAGATATATATCGTTCTTTAAAGTAACTCTTATATTAAAATCATGTTTAAGAACTCTGGATATGGTTTAACAAGAGGCAATGATATCCAGTACAGTAGTAATTGTGGCTGGATATTTGACAGGACCAATAAATATAGCTAAAACTAGGTTTGATTGAATTTGTATTATTTAATATTTGTTGCCAGAGAAACCTGCTTATACTCTTGAGTAAGGTTGCATTGCTCTTGCTTCATTCCCTCCCACATAAAATATTTCTTAAAAGTGGAACTTCATTTTTTTGACTAGGGATGGATTTACCCATGGACCCAAAGAAAGATGGAATATATAGATATAGATATAGATATAGATATAGATATAGATATAGATATAGATATAGATATAGATATAGATATAGATATAGATATAGATATAGATATAGATATAGATATAGATATAGATATAGATATAGACAGAGACAGAGACAGAGACAGAGACAGAGACAGAGACAGAGACAGAGATAGAGATAGAGATAGAGATATATAATTGTGATGAGAAAGAAAGCATGTCAAAACTGATATCCAGTATTGGGGGACTTCCTGTTTGCAAGGCTTGGCGGCGGCAGAAATCTGCGATTGTGCACGGTTTCTGCTGCGCTCGCCGCTGGAGTGCCCCGAGCCAACCGGCTTCAGGGCTATAGCTACCCCGTAGAGGTAGCTGAAGACAGGGGAGATCTAGCAGGGGTCGGGAGGAGTCGCACCCCCCCTCCTCAGCTGGCTTAACTCCCTTTTCCGAAAGCGGTAGAGCGGCGGTCAGAAATCGTCGCCACAAAGAAGCTTTCACCTGGAAAAGAATGTGCAGAAGGAAGCTGAGAAGTGAAAGTTTTGGCTGACCGGGATGAGAAGCAACATCCAAGATATCCTGGAATTTAAATTTTGGAAAAAGATGCATCACTCCCTAAGAAGATCTGGAAGCAGCGAATGAAAGTGAAAAGGGAAAGTTTGTTTTTTCTCACTCTCCTTCCTTCGGTGACAGCAGATGAATGAGAAATTGGAAAAACCCGCTTTGGCATCAGCAGGAAATCAAACTGGAAAATTAAAGCCAAGGGGACAATAAAAATTTCTGAACACTGGAAAAAAAACTTTTTTTTATGCTGTAAGTGGGAAGGGAGAGGATAAGAATTAAGATTAAGATTTGGCTGAAGGAGATTGCTTGGAATTTAAAAGACTAGAACAAAATCATAACAAGTTCTTTACCATGGCACCAAGTGGAATAGGACAATAGGATGCTTATTTTATAAATAAATAGGATATAAACAACTATGATGTATCAGAAACAGCTGCTACAACATTATATCAATGGCAAAAACTGGGTCAAGAACAGAGGAAAAACCACTTTTAAAAAACTGGTAGAATAAAGGATGACTTTAAAACAAAGGCCATACCATGAATACCATGCCAGGAAAAAAAAAAAACATTAATGCTCTTATTAAAGGCAACTGAGAAAGAATTCTAAGACTGCAGAGAATGAGTTTTGTTCCAACACTATTTCAGTGGAAGATGCTTAAGTACACCCACGAAAAGAGATAAGTTTGTTGGACAGATAATTGTTTTCAGCATCCACCCACATGCCAATTTCTTGTCTTGAGGCTTGCAATTGTTAAAAACACATCTTCAGTTCTAAACAAAGTCAAGATGCTTAGAAAGAATAGGCAGCTAGAATGAAACACTCAAGGTAACTCCATGAATAGCGAAAGTTGTTGATATAGTTAGGTAGCTGGTAGGTTTCCTGAAATAAAATCTTATCAAATCTTGAAGATTTATTCAGATAATACCAATCAGGCTCGAATAACATATAGGAAAGTTTTTAACCCTTGGTTTCCCTCCTCCACTTCCAAGAATGTGGCACCACTGAACCAATTCCAGATCACATGTTTTCCAAGGAAGCTGAGCATGAAAAAAACCAACAAATATACATTTTTCCATTAAAAGAACAAATATGGAGTAAAGTATTTTTCCCAGCTATAATCTCATCCTTCCAGTTTTGGAGTCTTTGGACTTGACCCTATGGGGAATATCAATAATTCCAATTGATTGGAAGAACCAGACTGGCTTTTTAAGGTATTTTGGAGCTATGCTTGCCTCTTTAGATTATTTTGAAGGCCAAGAGAGGGAACAATAGAGAAACTACACAGAAGACCTGCAATATATACCTGATACTTTAGTATTCACTTTTCCCTGAAAAGCACATACATATGCAAAAACATAGTGAGGTTGAGAATAAACACATACCAAATCTTTCTTCAATTGTTCCAAATAGACATCTCTTCATATTCTTTTTTCCTAGTTCTCTTTTTTCCTAGTTCTCTTAATTTTGCAAATATCAAATCAAATCATTTGATTTAATTTAATTTGATTTGAAACATATTATTTTGAATCTGTGCTTCTACACCTGAGCTTCTGTTTGTGGGATCCTTGGTGCTCTCTGAGTTTGGTTATTTTCTTGCAGATGTTTCATTATTCAGCTCCTTGGTCACATCCTCACTGCTACAAGGGAATTGGGTTTATCTCTTTTTACATACCCTATATAATATCACATATATAACCTTACCCTATGAGTGTTGATGGGAGTGCTCTTAGTGTTTCCTTGGTTAGACTGTCATTTATTGTTAGAATGTTTGTCTGAGTTAGTAGTTCCTCATTGGGATATTGTTTATTGCTTCACTGTTGGTCTAATATTAACCTTGGTTTTAATTTCTGCTAGTCTGGGTGTTGATTGATGAAAAGGAGATGTTTTAGGGCTTTTTAGCCTCTTTTCGACTTTTTGAACATCTTCCAACAAAAAGTGCCTGGCCACTCAACCCACCACAACACAACCAACACAAGTTGTGAAAAGGATAACACTGGCATACATCAAAGACATCTCTGAAACAACCAACAGACTATTACAACCATATGGCAACATTGTAGTTACAAGCCAACTTAAGCTCTCCAAAACATCCTAAGTCAAAAGACCCAGCAGCCCCAGAAGAAAAAAACAACAGTCATTTACAATATACAGTGTAAGGATTGTAACAGTTACTATGTAAGAAAAAAAGACAGAAGACTAGCACATGGTTGTCAACCAGTGGACTGGGGACCACTGGTGGCCCACGAGAAAATTTTGGTGGTCTGCAGAGAAATGTCAACCCCCCAAAGCAACCCCCCAAAGCAATTAATCCAGGCTGTGCAGGAACACAAGGCTGTGCCACCCATATGGCCCAAGGGAACACAAAGCTTGCGTCAACACAAGGTAGTGAGGGGAGAAGGGAAAAGGCGGAGGGGGGAACTTGCCCCACTTGGCCCACACACCTGGCCTGGCCACCAAGTTACTTCTTTCCACTTCTTTCTTCTTCTGCTTTTGGCTGCACACAAGGAAAGCAGCAAAAGCCTTTCTTTCTCCACCAGAAATGAGTCTTTGGGACCCTGCAGGGCATCCTGCTCCAAGAGGCTGTGCCAGCAGAATAAGTCTCACAAAGACTCATTTCTGTCAGAGTTTGGGGGAGAGAAAGAAAGACTTCTGCTGCTTCTGCTGCTTTCCTTGCATGAAGCCAAAAGTCTCTCTTTCTCCCCCTGAGAACGGAGCTGGAGATGATATCCTGCGATCCCAAACAAAGAATGGTCGATCAGAGGTGGGGAATTTTCCTGCAGATTTTTTGGGAGATTTTCCAGGGTCTCTGGTCCACAAGATTTAAAATTATGAGTTTGGTGGTTCCTGAGGTCTAAAAGGTTGGCGACTCCTGGCTAGCATGAACACCAGCTAGGAGACAGAAGACATGATGAAAACTCTTTAACTGCACAACACATGGACAGATTTAATCATAGTTTCAATTGGTAAATGGCAAATTGATGTGAGCATTCTAGATCAAGCCAAGCCCCAAAATTCTAGAAAATTCCTGGAAGCTTGCCACTCAAACAAACCACCCCTTGACAGGTACATAGAAATAAACAACATCGACAAACCATTCAAAAGGGGCAATCAAGCAGCCAATTACTTTAGTCATTCTAGAAATTGGCTGAGTTCTACACTATCTAAAATTTCTAGACGACTGTAGGTACAAAGGCAGCCCAGCATAGAGAGCATTGCCCAGCCTGGATAAGACCAATGCTTGCCAAAACAGATATAAAGTAATCTTGTTCCTTGCTCAGTCTGGAATATCAGAAAGAAATACAGATCTTGTAGTGTCCCAAAGTGTGCATTATATATACTTATTTGAAGGACAATGTTTCCTCTTTCCAGGACAGGAAAAATCATGGCTTTCTTAGAATTATGACTCCCTAAATGAGGATCATTTTCTTTTGATTCAGTTTCAGTTTTGTGGTTGTTATACTGATACTGATATGATAGCTACCATATCTGGGCCACAAAATCCAGTAATAATCCAGATTTTAGTAGCCTGGGCATGATAGCCCTATGAAAGAATTCAACAAGGAACACATGTGAGTGTCATCAGTGTGCTCACCCAAATACTCAGATACTATTGTGAAGCATTTAATTGGTAACCAATATGGATTGACTGAGTGTTGCCATGAATTGATGAGCTGCTCCAGACAAACCAATCCCAAATGAGTATCGAAATCAGTACCATAAGTAGAGTAATGCCGACATCAGGTTAGGACTCAATTCCACCAGTTCCATTGGGGATCCTATTAGGATCCTGTTAAACAGAGAGGTGGTTAATGCATCAAAAAAATCCTCATGGTCCCACATCTATGGTACATATATGAAAAAAATCCTACTAGGCCATAAATTGGTTTTAAGGACCATAGTCAGGCCCCTTCCCTTCCTGCTCCTCTGAGGTGTTCAAATATCGTATCAGTTCATTGTTTTAAAAAGCACTTCCCTCTGCTTCATGTTGTTCTGATGGCCTTTTCTGCAATATCATCTTAGAGCTACTAGATGCGCTGAATTGACACAGCATGCCTGGGTGCAATGAATAAGGCCATCTCCATGGTGTAACTTAACCTTCTGCAGCATTCAGACAAAACAAAAAACAAAAAAACCCGTCAATATTTTTTACTAAACACACAAGCCAAAACAGAGTATGAACAACAGCACTGTCCAGCACTGTCAAAACTGCTCTCTTTTCCTTTTCTCTTTCTTTATCTCGTTCTTCGATTCTGAAAAACAGTTCCCCTCTAGCCTTCACATTTGCCCAGGTTTAAAAAAAACTGAGCTATTGTACTATAAGTGCACATGCTTGGAAGTTAATTTCAAGCACTGAACTTACAGGCTGAACTAAATTAAGATTCTCTATGCATATTTTTTAAAATAAAAGCCAGCGCAATTATTTTGTTCTTGTTCTTTTGTTGGAAGTCAGACAGTGCACAATGATAAAAGATACTAAGGAAATTATATAAAAAAAAACAAGTAATGTTTCATTCTGAAGTTTTTCTTTCTGTTCGCAACTTTCTTCAGATCCGTGTGCAAAAACATCTCCTGCTCATTGCCTTTTGTGATATGATTTTCCATTTGACAAAGGAAATTGCCATTAAAGTGCTATTTTTTGAGATATTCTTTTAAAATGGACTTCCAGTAGGCAATCTAATCAACAGAATGACAGAAACATTTCTTGGCCAAATGATCTGAACTCTTACTGGAAAATGTATTTCACTTTGTCTTGAGCCGTGGTGGCTCAGTGGTTAAAATGCAGTATTGCATGCTAACTCTGCATTCCACTGCCAACAGTTCGATCCTGACCGGCTCAAGGTTGACTCAGCCTTCTGTCTTTCTAAGGTCAGTAAAATGAGGACCCAGATTGTTGAGGGCAAATATGCAGATTCTGTAAACCGCTTAGAGAGGGCTATAAAGCACTGTGAAGTGGTATATAAGTCTAAGTGATTGTGCTAGTTCTAAAGCCCATGTCACACTGAACCAAGGGATGCAAAGAGGATGTAAAATGGACAAAAAACCTTGCCATCCGTTTGAAAACGTGATGTACTCACTGCCTCCATTTGGCTTCCTCTCTATCCGTCCAGCATCCGTTTATGGACGTTTCATCCGCTCATAAAGTTTTGGGGTGCCTAAAACTTTTGCGCGGAAAATGTATCCAGTTCGTCCATTCTGCATCCGCTATGCATCCACTACGCATCCGCTACGCATCCGTTACGCATCCGCTATATCCGCTAGGCATCCGCTAGGCATCCGCTAGGCATCAGTTACGCATCCACTATATCCGCTAGGCATCCGCTACACATCCGCGCAACTCCATCCACCCGGATGTGGGGAGGAAGTGGAACGGACACAGAATGGATGCAGAACGGATGCAGAATGGATGCAGAACGGAAACAAAGCATTTAAAACGGAAAAATCGTTCGCAGAGGGGACCTATCTCGGATATTAAGGATGTCTAGAGGATGCCTAGAGGATGCCTAGAGGATGCCTAGCGGAAAACCTATACTGCCTATAAAAAGGGGGAGCAACTCGCCTGCATCTCACTTTCAGAACAGCAGCCCAGCAGTGCAGACCTCTGCAGCCTTCATCTGCCTCTTCCTCTTCCACAGCATCCAGTCATGTCCACTGTGGATTGTAACAAAGTCCTTTCGGCAGCCACCATCATTCTGCAACAGTGCGAAGCCATCTGCAGGCTCTGTGAACACTACTGCGAGAAGAAAAGGAGCCACCCAAAAAGAGTCTGGGTCCGAAGATGGTTCGCCAGAAGAGCAGAGGACGGACTGTACAACAAGCTGATGGTGGAGCTCAGGAGCGAAGACACTCGGGCGTTCCAGAACTTCATGAGGATGCCTCCAGCCATGTTTGACGAAGTTGTGCAGCGCCTGACACCCAGGTTGACCAAGGCAAACACCAGCTTCCGGCCCAGCCTGGAACCTGGGCTCAAGGTGGCACTCACTCTGCACCACCTGGCCTCAGGGACCTCCTACAGGAGCATGCAGTACGGCTGGAGGGTGCCATCCAACACCACCAGCATTGTGGTCAGAGAAGTGGTGCAGGCCATCATCAAAGAATACAAGGAGGAGCTCCTCCAGTACCCCTCCACTGAAGAAAGATGGAAGAAAGTTGCAGAGCAATGGTATCAGAAGTGGAACTTACCACACACCGTTGGAGCCATAGATGGCAAGCACGTGGCCTGCAAATCTCCAGCCAACTCGGGGTCCACTTATTTCAACTCCAAGGGCTTCTTTAGCATCATCCTCTTCGCCATGGTTGATGCTGACTATAAGTTCATGTACATCGATGCTTCAGGCAACGACTCCTCTTCAGATGCCCAGGTATACAACGCCAGTCACCTCAAGGAGGGGCTGGAATGCAACCTCATCGTGGGCTTCCCAGATCCAGAATCCCTGCCCAACGACACACAAGATGTGCCCTACTTCATCGTGGGGGGTGACGACTTCTCCCTCACAACCTACCTCATGAAGCCCTACACCTCCAGACTCCTCACCCATGAAGAGAGGATCTTCAACTAGAGGCTGTCCAGGGCAAGGCGGGTGGTGGAGAACACCTTTGGCATCCTGCCCAACAGGTTCCAGGTACTTCTCACCCCCATGCAGCATTGCCCAGAGACCATGAGGAGGATCATGGAAGCTTGCTGCATCCTGCACAATCTCATGCGCACCCGCTACCCAGTCTTGCAGAACAGGCTCGTGGACCTCCAACAAGCTAATGGGGACATGGAGCCTGGGGAATGGAGGCAAGGGCGAAACCTGATCGACACTGAGGATGTGCAAGGCCCCAAAAGAGCCTCACATGAAGCGAAGAAGCAGCGCAACCTCCTGAGACACTGGTGCAACTCTCCAGCTGGAGCAGTGGAGTGGCAAGACAGGATGGTAGATGCTTAATGGATGCTTCCTTCAGCCTGTCTCATCACATGGATGAGATTGGGCCATGTATGTTTGGTTGGCCTACAATGAACAGGGCGTTTAATAAAAAGTTTTGTTTATGTTGACATGTGTGGATAATTATTACATTATTATTGATAATAAAGGGCCATAGGTGTGGCACCTGGGAGGGTGGACCATACAGTCCCACAATGCTTGCACTGGAGGTTTATCTATCCCACTGCTATCCTAACCCATCCCATAGCTATTACCCATTCCACAGGTATCCTAACCCATCCCAAAGCTATCCTTACCCATCCCACAAGCATGCAAAGGTGCTGTGGAGGTGGCTGGTGCTGGAGTGCTTGTCATCAGCTCCTCCAGAAGCAGAAGCAGCAGAAGCGCCAGCCCCAGAAGAGCGAGCCCGTGCTGCAGAAGCCCCAGCAGAATCAGAGTGAGGGCCAGGGGGCGGGATGGTAGCCCTGTCCCTCTTGCCAGGGCTGGCAGCAGATGGCTGAGGCTTGCTGTGCTTCCACATGGTTGTGGGGTTGCTGGCTGGCAGGGAGGCTGGCAGGAACCAAGGCTGGCAGGAAGGCTTGCAGGGAGGCTGGCACCAAGGCAGGCAGGAAGGCTGGCAGGGAGGCTGGCACCAAGGCGGGCAGGAAGGCTGGCAGGGAGGCAGGCACCAAGGCTTGCAGGAAGGCTGGCAGGAAGGCTGGCAGGCAGGCAGGCACCAAGGCTGGCAGGCAGACATGAACCAAGGCTGGCAGGAAGGCTGGCAAGCAGACATGAACCAAGGCTGGCAGGAAGGCAGGCAGCAAGGCTGGCAGGCAGACCGGCTGGCAGCAAGGCTTGCAGGTAGGCTGGCACCAAGGCTGGCAGGGAGGCTGGCAGCAAGGTTGGCAGCAAGGCTGGTAGCAAGGTTGGCAGCAAGGCTGGCAGGCAGACATGCAGGCAGGGCAGGCAAGGCAGTTGATGTGTCTGGCAGCAGGTCTTTCCTCTGAATGGCGACCTGCTTCCGAGCTGCTTCCGTTATATCCACGGGGCTGACACAATGCATCCTCCCCGCATGCGCAGTGAACGTCAGGCATCCATTAGACTTCTGCTGTGCATCCGCTAGGCTTCCGCTCTGCATCCGCTTCATCCGTTCGGCGTCCGCTTTGCATCCGCTCTTTCCATTCTGCGTCCGCTTCGCTGAGGCTCCCTGGAAGCCCTGCGGATGTGCCACCCACTCCCATCCGCTCTCATCCGCTTCCATCCGCTGGGCTTCCGTTCCGCATCCGCTTTGCATCCGCCCTGCGTCCTCCCCGCGCCTGTGTTATCCGCTCCGGTTATGCAAATTTTTGCCCCTTTTGAGAGCGGATAACAACGGATGGAACATTTTGCTCGTCCGCTGTGTCCTTTTTGCATCCGTTGGCCAGTGTGACATGGGCTTAAGATTATATGGATTACATATTAATCATTTTACCCAAATTTATGTGATCATATGTACTAAGCCCCAGTGTCCTAACTAACTAAGCAAAGCATGAGGTTTTACTAGGCTTACTGAGCATTATGGATGTTGATTTGAGTACATCGTGGTGGGGAGTGCTAAGTAGCTCAGTAATTCAGGGGCTTGTTTCATGTGGGGATGAGTCTTGGCAAGAAGGGGAGCTGTTACTCTTCCCAAATGCTAGCACAAAACAAAACTCTCTGGTAACCAGAGCAGCATACAAGAAGAATAGCCAGGTTAATCCTTCTGCATGAAGTTTTGTAAGTAATTTGAGATACACCTGCTGAGCTACCACCAGCCACGCTAAGTCACAATGCTTTTCCTTACCAATTGCCATCAGATGGCAAAGAGAATGGATGAATCAGATTTCTTGATCGACAGCAAAAGACAGCCCAGTCCAGGCTTCTGCTATGGAACCAAGATTACTGCTTGTGTGCTGCTTGCGTGAAAAGCAGGACTAGGGGTTACATGATTCCAATATTTGAGGGGTTGCCACAAGGATGAGGGAGTCAACCAATTCTCCAAAACACCCAAGGGCAGGATAAGAAGCAACGGATGGAAACTAATCAAGGAGGGAACCAACCTAGACCTAAGGAGAAACTTCCTGAAAGTGAGAATAATTAACCGGTGGAATAACTTGCCTCCACAAATTGTGGGTGCTTCCACACTGGAGATTTTAAAGAAGAGATTGGGCAAGTACTTGTGTGAAACAATATAAGGCCTCCTGCTTGAGCAGGGGATTGGACTAAAAGACCTCCATGGTCTCTTCCAATTCTGTTATTCTGTTAGATGCTCTGTGATCATTCAGAAATAACTTGGATTATTTCTTCTTTTTTATTTAATATAATAGGACTTTCCATCACTGCTTCTGGTGTTGGTATAGTGCAAGGGCCTTCAAACTTGGCAATTTTAGATTTGTGGACTTCAACTCCCAGAATTCCTGAGCTAACATGACTGGAGGAGGAATTCTGGGAGTTGAAGTCCACAAGCTGGCAAGTTTGAAGTCCCCTGGTATAGTGCTTCCTATGCTGCCCCAGATAACTTCCTATATTACTTTTTTAATCTGGAAGTCTCTGGTTGCTGCTGTTTGTTCTAGCTCTTGCTGCTGCTGTTGCTGCTGCCACCCACAGAGTCCCACCAATGGATGGTTTTTCTCTACTGGCACTCTGACATGGGTGGGATTCAATTTTTTAAACAACTGGTTCTGTGGGCATGGCTTAGTTGGTGGGTGTGGCTTGCTGGTCATGTGACTGGGTGGCCGTGGCCAACTCGACATCATTCACATTAAGGGGCGCTTCTCCTCACCTGGCCTCTCATGACAGTGGGAATGCTGCAATGGTCATAAGTGTGAAAAATGGTCATAAGTCACTTTTTACAGTGCCATTGTAACTTTGAATGGTCACCAGTTTTAGACCAAAATTCAAAAAGGGTATGTAAACTCACTTTTGAATGTCAATCTTTCTAGCTAGCCAAGAAGCCTTGCTGAATGTCACTCATCTTGGTTCCTTGTCATTAAAAGCTTCTTCCTGGAAGCTCTGCTTCATTATTCAATTATTTCTTCAAAGTGCTAACTCCAATAGGGGAGTATTTCCTCCCAACAGCAGTGTAAAAAGCTTAAAACAACCCTTCCCCTTTAAGAAAGTACCAGCAAAGAAAAAAAAAACCTCCTTCCGAGACATTAAGTCTAGGCATACTGCCAAGAATGTAAGAAGGGTAGAAAAAAACAAAAGGAGATTTTTTTCCAACCTCCAACTGCTGAGAAAGTTAACAAGCAGTTCTAGGGAATAGGTGAGAACCTGTAGAATCCCACCCCTGCTCTGACAACCAGCAAGCACAATTGCACACTAAAATAAAGCAAGCCTCTCCAGAATCATGGTGCTTTTAGAGCTTCGGGAGGGAGAAACAAATGTGACAGTCCAGAAGTTTTGCCACCGATACCTTGGGTGGCCAAGGTACTTTCTTGGTACAATGCATTAGGGGGGAAAGGGAGCAGGGAGGCGAAATTACCAAAAAAAGAATAATAACCCACAATGGCTTTATTGTGTTGGAAGAATTATCCTTCTGGGTTCAGTTCCAAGTGGGGAAAAAGACACTGGAAACATGGAGGCTGTTTGGAAAGATGGTTTAATGGTGGACAGGACCACTTTGGACAGGCTTGGAGCTCCAAAGTGAAAAGGATAATCACATGCTTCAAGGTGAGAAGGTCAAGAAGGGAAGACCAAGATGCTGAGAGTCCCTTATATACCCTCTGTTGGGCCCCACCTTAGTGTTTCCTGTTCCTGTGCAAGAAATGTATTCCATTGGCTGTCAGATTCCCAGGGGCGGGGTCTTAACTAACTTTGTAGGCTTTGTCTGGATCACATGGCTTTGCCTGAGTGTTGGCTGATACAATATTCCCAGGCCAGGTGGTGAGATGGGTAGAGGCCTTTATTATGTAGAATACTCTGGCCTAGGTCTTAATGGCCCATTAGCAAAAGGGGGGGGGTGAGGTTCTGCTTCTGAGGTGAGTTTCTGCATCTGAGTTTCTACTCTTTTTAGAGGAAATATTCTGCCTTTTTAATATTTCCTAGGATGTTTCATTTTTCTAGGAGAGGGGTGGATGCTAACTTCCTACAATTGAATGTTTGTATTACTGCCATCTCTGGCCTTAAAATGTTGACTCTGCCCTTAATGATCCGAATACAAATGAGTAACACAACTCAGCACTAGAATACAATCCTAGAGTAGATTGATTATTGTTTCTACAGACCCTGCTCTAACAAAGGACTGAGCTCTTTCCAACTGCAGAGGTGGCCTTCCAGATCTATGTGCCTATGAAATAAAATGGATCTGAGGATATTTTTATTCTTGTGGAATGTCATGACATGCAATTCCTGCCAACTTTTGATTGAAAGCTCAAAGTGATCAATAGAAGGAAAATGTTTTTTTTTTAATAGTGGGAGGTGATGCTGAAATACATTACAAGATTACTCCTGGATTATGTATGAAAATGATATCCTTCTGATAATTACACCGATAATTACCACTGATTTTGAAATTGGGTTGGTTATATAAACCAGGCTTCAAATGTGCAGATTTGAGTTAAACATCATCAGTGTCCAAGAAGAGCAGATTCAAACGTGTAGCTGAAATAAATTAATTTGATTTACTGCATACTAAAAATGCTATCTAGTAAAAGGATTGCAAATGTTGTAATCAATGTAAATTTAATCATATGGAAGTAGCATGCATAACTTTAAAAAAAAAACCCACATGAATGAAATAACTAAGAATTAGATTCCTCCTCCCCCCTTAATTTGCTTTCTGGTAATTTTAGATCAAATTAATATTTGCCCAGTCAAAATAAAGCATTATAATTAAAGGATACATCTTTCTGCTACATCTTTCCAACTCTAGAAATTATCATGTTCAGACATTATAATAAGGTTCATGTTGGACCAGGTCCCTGTTCTGTAGCATGAAAAGTAGATTCTGATTTCTTTAAAGTAGGGATGGAAAACCTGTGAATCCAATGAATACTGCTGAATAAGACACCTATCATCCCTTATGGTCAGCCCTTTCATATAATCCAGATACTAAAGAAAACTACATGAGCTAATTTCTGCTTTATTGCAAAACTATAGTATATTAACAGAATCTTGTAAGTCTGAAGGCACATACACTGCTACCACTTTGAACTGTCTGATCGGTTAAGGTGGGTCTTTCCTAAATTTCTTCTTCTGACCATTAATCCATTGGGTGCTCCTCCCTCTTTTGTGTGGCTGTTTTCTGGACAGCATCTCTTCTTCTCATTTCCCAAGATCATCCACATGTTCCATTACATTCCTTATGGTAGATGCAGCTGCTGGGAATTGTATTTCAACAACACTGAGAGGGCACTGAGAGGGGTTTCTATTCCAGCTCAAGACTAACTTTCTTTACATTGACAAGAAAAATAGGTGCCAAGGATGGAATCTGAAGCTGTATAATCATGTGATTGATGTAGTCAATTGTGTAATTGATACACTGGGGCAATAAAGCGAAGGGCCTGTTAATAGAAAAATCAATTAATCCAACTCTTTGAGGGACCACACAAAATCCCTTCTCCTCATCCCCATAACAGTGTTGTCAGTATAAAAGGCATTGCTTAGATCTGTCTTCACCAGCCAAGTGACCTGCAAGAGGTATCAGATCAGAGTTTCTATTGTCCTTATTTATGATGCAACCATGTTGGCTGGAGGTAATGCAGAATTATGCTCTAACTTTCCTGGACAATTTTAGGTTAAGAACTGCGCAATATTGAACAATGCTCACCTAAATTTGAAGGATAGATTGAAGCTTTTGCTGCCTTTTAAAAAAAAATAGTGTCACTCAAGTTGAGTGGTGACTACATGGAGATGCTGGGGTTTTATTCTTAGTAATAATGCAAAAATGCTTTTTTTTCACTGCCTTTTTTCAGAAATTTTTTAGAAATTTACTAGTTTTAATCTACAGCTCTAAGACTTCCTGATGCTCTCCCATCAAAGTACTAACCAGGTCTGATCTTATTTTCCTTCTTCAAGATTGTCCAAGGCCAATCATCTTATGTACCTCCAGATGTATTCCCCCCACTATTCAAAAAATGTACAATTTTGCAGAAACAAAAATTAAAGAATTTGTCTGCAAAACCTATATTATGCAAGAAAGTTCATGCCAAAATATGTACCTTAGGATCCCTGACTTACAACCATTAATTTAATCAATGTGTGAAGTTACACAGCAATGAAAAAAGTGACTTATGACCAGTGGTGGAATTTTAAATATTTTACTATCGATTCTGTGGGCACATGTGTGGAGCGTTCTAAAACGGGCAATTTTAAGCATGAAAATTTACCTTACCATCAGTGCTGGTGAGTAAAACAGCTGAGATGCTCTGCCGCGCCTATCAGTGAGGTATAGGAAAGGGCGGATGCGGGTGGGTGGGGCCAACTGCTGACCTACGCTATCGGATCGCTAGAACCGGTGCAAACCAGCAGCATACCCACCACTGCTTATGACCATTTTTCACACTTACAATCATTGGAGTACCCCCATGGTCACGTGATAAAAATTCAGATGCTTGGCAACTGACAGTTGCAATGTCCTAGGAGTCATGTGATCACCTTTTGCGACCTTCTGAGAAGCAACCTCAAGGGGCAAGGCAGATTCACTTAAGAATTGCAGTGGTTCACTTCACATTGTGGCAAAAAAGGTTGTAAAATGGAAGCAAAACTCACTTAGCCGCTGCCTTACCTAGCAACAGAAATTTTGGACTTGTTTGTGAATGAAAGTCAAGGGCTACCTGTCAGTGCACACAGAAATTAATTTATATACCAACTTGAAAAAGAATCTCCTTCCTCTGATACAGAAGTGGAATTGATTTGTGACTAGAAAAAAATTATATATATTCTCTCTAGTTAAGACAGAAGTCCATTGGGATGAGGGACGGAACTAGAGAGAATGCTGTCATGTGCACAGTGGCCATTGGTTAATGTTATATAAAGGCACATATCTCCTTAATGGTAGTTTTACACTCTGGCGATGTTAACGAAAGCTTAGTGAACAATATAAATTTTTAGTTTCAGAGATTGGGATGTCTGTCTTTTTTTCACAGTTTTACCTGGAACTCATATTTTTAAAATAGTTTCACACACACACACATACATACACACACACATACACACACACACACACAAAAGTGGGGCTAGACCTATGATGATGACAACTGGCCTTTTTTTTTTTTTTTTTTTAGCAATCTAGCCACAGCGTTTTCAAGCAGCTGAAGTTTCTGAACACTTTCCAGAGAAAGCTTTACATAGAGCATGCTACAAGCAATAAGATATATTTAAAATCCACTTGTACCATCTGGCATCCAAAACCTGAGCTGTGACTAGGAATATACATCCATCCGGGTGGGCGGGGGGAAGGAAGAAAGCAACTCTTTCTTAATGCCACACCACCATTGCAACCATCTGTCAAATTCCTATCAGTCTCAATCAAATGCTCAGCTCCAAGGGTCCTATAATTGCCTATATAAAGACTAAAACGATGGGCAGAGAAATTCCAGGAATCTGGAGCAGGGTTCTCTAAATTTGGAAACTTTAAGACTTGTGGACATCAACTCCCAGAATTTCTCATCCAGCATTGTTGGGAGTTGAAGTCCACAAGTCTTAAATTTGGGGACCCCTGATCTTGAGTTAGGAACTGTCACCCTCTAATGAGGGGTATCAAACTCAAGGCTCATGGGCTGGATCAGACCCATGGGGTATTTAGATCTGGCCCATTTGGCTGCCCTGGAAACAGCGAAGGATTAGCCCATGGTGCTTCTGAAGGTGAGAATGGGCTCCCAAGCTCCATTTTCAGCTGCCACTGCCTCTGCAACCCTCTGCCAGTGAAAATGGAGTTCATGGTCCTCCTGAGCTCCATTTTCATTGGCAGAGGATTGCAGGAGGCTGTGGTGGCTGAAAACGGAGCTTGGGAGCCCGTTTTCTCTGACAGAGTGCTTTGGCCACCACAGTCCCCCCCCCAACATGAGGGATATCAAACTGGGCATGCTCCCCTGGCCATGCCCCCCCCCGAGGTCAAACACAACCCTGATGCAGCCCTCCATGAAATGAAATTTGACACCCCTGCTCTAGATATTGCCAAACTACAACTCCCAAAAATCCCAGGCAGCACAGCCAATACAGATGAAATGTTACTGGTTCCCTAATCCCTTTATTAATTCTTCTCAGTTATCTTGAATTATATAAACTTAATCTTCTTCCATCTTCACTTCATTGCTGGCATTTCTGATCTCCCACTGATTAAAACAAAAATACTTTTCTTTCACACTACTGATGTCAAATTTTGACAAACGCTTTTTTCTTCCTGCCCACCTTAAGTTCATATAAATCAGGCTTTTATGTAACAACTTTTTATTTTCCAGAAATAAGACCTGCTCTTCAATAGAACTATTAGTGGTAGCAAGATTGAATCAGAAGAGGTGTTGATGTATATTCTTTGTAATGCCATTTCAATTACTGAAATTTAACGAACAGCCATTACAGAGCCTATAATCTAGGCAGGATTGACAAATGAGTGAACTATAACATTAGTTGTTTGCAGTCTTAGTAGAAAGATTATGTAGGCTGAATATTATTTTGCAGGAACTGAGTTCTTAAATCCCATTTATACAGAAGAAAGGCTACTTCATCCAAGAACAGCTTGGATGCTCTCTCCATAGGTCTAGCAAAGTTGCAGCTGTGGACTGTAGCACTAAAATGTTAATTATGGGGGGGGGGGAGTTTGCAAGACACGAAGGATATCATTCATTCTTTACAATCTTACCCAGGAGTAAATACTTTTGATTCATTTCTGGATAAAGATAAGATAAATCTGCAGCATTAGACAGTTTCCCACTCTTTCAGAGGAGAGATCAAAATGCAAGAACATGCTGTGGGCTGCTAAATTCAATGTATACACAATGCAATCAAAGTGTGAAAGATCTGAACACAAATGGTAGAAATGTTAAGGTCCTCTGTTATTTTAATATAGCCTTCCCTGATCTGGGTCCTTCACGTGGACTGGGATAAGAATTCCAAAATTCCCAACCAACTTGGCCAACATCTGGGAATTCAGAGGGGGTGATACAAGTACAAATTCATCACGATTCATCGAACCACTCAAGTCATTCCATTTGCAAAACTACTAAGCAGATAATGGGGAAAAAGTTAAGATCTTGCGAGGAGGGGAAAAGAGGAGGAGGAGGAGAGGAGGAGGAGAATGTGAAGAAGAAAAAGAAAAAGAAGAAGGAGGAGGAGGTGGAGGAGAAGGAGAAGAAGGAGGAGGAGGAGGAGAAATAAGAAGAAGAAGAAGGAGGAGGAGGAGGAGGAGGAGGAGGAGGAGGAGGAGGAGGAGGAGGAG
>BLBF01000002.1:81758935-81779725 GCA_015471245.1 Laticauda colubrina
AAGAAGAAGAAGAAGAAGAAGAAGAAGAAGAAGAAGAAGAAGAAGAAACAATCATACTTAAAGGAAATAAGCTCTACAATATGTGATGAAAACTCCTATCTCTTTAGGATTTTTCTTCTGTTACTTCATAGACCCTTTTGGATTTCAGAGGGAACTTGAGATTTTTTCCTGAGGTTTTGATAGATGGTTTGATTGAGAGTTTGATTGCTGACTGCAATGAGGTGGGGAAAGCAGCTTTAGATTGGATTGTACCTATGCTGACTACAAAGTACTCACTAAAAAAATGAAATGCTTATGAGATGGAAATAATTTGTAGTCACTAGAGGGCACTAAGAGTTCAGTTTCAGAATTATACATTGTTGTTGTTTTTTTATTCTGGTAATTGTTAAGCTGAGGGGGACTCAAAAGCAATAATAAAATAAGAAATGCCTTGAATAAATAAGGAGCAACTAAATGATCACAAGGAGCAGCGCAATGTTTGAGTTCACACGAACTCTTCTTCAGCACTCCCAAAAAGACAGCAAACAGTAGCTTGAAGGTAAGGAAAGACAGGAGCTGATGAACCATTTCCCCCTCTGCCCTCTTTTGTCTGTAACATGCAATAATCTTCAAATGATTGGAAAGGAACACAGAATGTATTTTGCCAGCTTCATTCGTTTGACCCTGCTAAGATCTCAGCTTCCATCTCACATGCTGGAACAATGAAACCATCCTAGTTTTTCCTTTGAAAATATAAAAGCCACCAGTATCTAAGTAGAAAGTGATGGCAAATTTTTGGGGCTTGGTTCAAAAATTCAGAAAATGCCTACCTTGACTCTGCTGACATGTCAGACCTACCTACCCACCAGATAAAAAAAGGAAAAAATTATGACAAAGACTCATACATTAAATTATTTAAATTTATTATTTAATAAATACTTCTTACAGGTAGTCCTAACAAAAGTTTTTTTAGCGACCATTCAAGGCTACAATGGCACTGGAAAAGCTGACATGTGACCATTTTTCACACCAACAACCTTTGTAGCATGATCAAAATTCAGATGCTTGGCAACAGGTTCATACTTACAACTGTTGCCATGCCCCCTTTTGTGACCTTCTGATAAGCTAAGTCAATAGGGAAGCCAGATTTACTTAACTGGGTCCCAGTTCAAACAGCATTTCCCCCCCCCCTCCAGAATCATTGGAAGGAAAAATCAGCCCCTCCTTTTTGAATTTTCTAATCCAGGGTTGGGGAACTGGAAAAAGTTAGCACCCATTCCTCTCCTAGAAGAATGAAATATTCTAGGAAATATTAAAAATGGCAGAATATTTCCACTAGAAGAGAAATTTAAAAAAAAATCTTAAAGGAAACAGAAACAACAAACCCCAGCTACCTGCCCCCAGAAGATATTTTGATGCTATGTTATCTACAAGACAAAAGACTGGGCCAGTATATGTATAAAACAAAAGACCTCAGCTCCAGGATGATGGTATTATCCTTCAGGGCAAAGCCATTCAGCCACAATAGGAAATTGCCCTTCATTGCATCACCCAGCAAGATTCAACCAAGCCTGGGACACAGACAACCTACAAAGTTAGCTAAGACCCCCACCCCTGGGAATCTGACAGCCAATAAGATACTTGCCCTTGCCACAGGAACAGGAAGCTCCAGTTCAAAGCCCAAGAGAGGCTATAAATATCTCTCTCCTCTCCACTCCATGTATTCAGCTACCCAGGACTTCAAACCCGTTTGGTCCTGTTCATCCTGTCCACCATTAAACTATCCTTCCAAGCAATCTCCATGTTTTCAGTGTCTTTCTCCCCATTTGGAATTGAACCCAATGGGCATTTTTTCCCATAGAACTATGGTCCCTGGATGACCTGTGGACTTCCCAGCACTATGGCTGGCTTAAGCATTCTGAGAGTTTGAAGTCCACAGGTCCTAAAGGGACCATAGCTCCCCATCCCTGGCCTAATCCCTCCATCCTGTTTAATAATGTCCTTGCTGCCTAGGATGTTTTTCTAATTCCTGCCAACTCATAAAATGTGCCCTTGCCAGCATCGCTTTGCAAAAAGGCACAAAGGCTGGAGAATGAGAATATTGCCTCTTTGCTCATTCTCACCCACTAAACGAAATTTGAACACTCTATGAAAATCAGCCCATTGATGGTGATCCTCTTGCTTCAGGATACCATTGGCCAGAAGGACGACACTTCAATGAAGATCAATTCATTTGAATAACATTGTACAGAATCAAAACACCTTTTGTTCCTATTCCTGTGCATCTGCTTAATGGAAGAAGCCAAACTCCAACTCAGCCTTGTAGGAAGACAGCCCGTGCTTGTCTATGGTAGGCAAAAAACAGAAGCTTGGAAACCCATTTTCTAACTAGCAAGTCCCATTAAAGGCAAATGCTTTTGTGAGCTACAACTCTCAAATGCCTTTAATAATGAAGCTTATGCCTTTTAATTAAAAATGTGTTAGTTGGAAAAGGTGCTGCCAGGTGCTTCTCATGTGACTGAGACCTGTTATGCCCTTGTTGGAATCTGATTCATAAGGGAGGTCAAGCAGCGAACAACGAGTGGGAGTGTGGCTCCAGTGGCTGTGGAGCAAACTGGGGAAGGGCACAGTCTGGCTGGGAATTCAGAAGAAGACCCAGGCCATCCCCTCTTCATTCTAGGGCATGCAGGGAGGAACGGATAAGGGAGCAACGTGAATTACGTGGGTTATGGGGGAGAAAAGGGCCCTGATTCCCTTCATTAGCTGCAGCTGGGAAAACAGGATTCTAAAAGGGTGTTTGTGCACAGCATCTTGCTGGAAGCAAAGTGTGCATTATCTTTGTTTGTCAAGTCTTATCTGGGTTCTGGCATCCTCCCAACTGTGTGTGTTTCATTATCTTTTGAAATCTGCAATTCCTTATCCTGCCCTATCTCGTTAATTGCTGCAGCATGGCTTGTGTTGGTTTTTATTTATAATTTATATGTACTTTGGGTTAAAACTGAATTTCTTCTGTTTAAAAACTATTCTTAGGAAAGTTTTTTTCTCCAGCAAATGATAACTGGACACTGGGGGCCAAGTTGGAGGTATTAAAGGGACTTTACCTACTTTTAGTGACTTTGTTGCTTTTGTGCCACACCCCAGGTCATCAGAGACCAGTCTAAGAGATACTATGGAATCAAAACCTTCAGTAAGTGGATTGGCCTAGAACAGTTAACTTTTTAACTTTTTAACTTTTTAACATAGCTAGAACACCTTTCTGAAAACAAACAAGTCTATCAGGCCAACCTGGTCTCCCCAATTATAGGATGGAACATACTGCTTCCACTTTATGTCTTTGTCGGTAAAACATAAATTCAACACCACTTTATCAAAACAGTTTGTTTATTTAAGATTGTGGACTTTGCTGACTTTTCCACTATTTTTTCACTGAATCACAGAGATTGAAAATCATCCAGTAAGTCATCCAGTCCAACCTTCTCACGACAACATTTTTGACAAAATTCAGGTTTTGTTTGAAGAGTTCTATCAAAGAGCTCACCGCTTCCTGTGGCAAGCTGTTCCGCTGACTGACTATTCATTCAGTAAGGAAATCTTTTTTAAAAAATAAACCTTTATTTAAAGCTGGACCAGAGAGCTATGTGGATTATATTTCCACCTTTAGAGGATTTCCTCTGCAACATTCTAGACGAGAATGTTTATATCATTCTGCCTAAGGAAAGGGGAGTGGAATGAGGCTGGACTGCCCTCCTCTAGGTAATTTACAATGTCATCTTCCTGCAGATCTCCCATTGTTCAGGGAGTCCTTGACTTACAATCACAATTGACCTCAAAATTTCTGTTGCTAAGCAAGTTAGTTTGTTAAGTGAGTCACTTCCTCCATTCACTTTGCTTGTCCGAAGCTTCCTAGGAAGATTGCTAGGACCCTGGGATGCTGCAGCCATCCTAAATACATGCTAATTGCCAAGTAGCCCAGATAGGATCATGTGGCTGTGGGAATGCTGCAATAGTCATAAGTGTGAGAACTGGTCATAAGTCCCTTTTTCAGTGCCATTGTAACTTTGAACCGACTTTAAACGAATGGTTGTAAATCGGGGGCAACCTATATTATACAAAGATAATTTCAGTTTACATCTGACTCTCATTTGACTAAATATACCTCCCTATTTTGCTGGCTGAATAATTCCATACTGGCGTACAGCTCCAATGGGGTTGTAATGGTATATTGAGAGCAGTAATTAGCTACAATTTAGGGGGATTGTTCTAAGGGCAAAGAAAGATTCAGACCTTGCCCGCCCAAAATGCAAAATATTAGACAAAGGCCTCTTTCCTGTTCTTGGCTCTTGCTATAGGTAGGCTGGAGGCTGCCTAAAATTTCTTCAGCATATAAAGATAGAAAAGAAACTAAACATATTGGCCTCACTGAAGACCGTTATTGCCCCCTACTGACCAAAGCATTGCATTACATTTTGTTGTCCTTGGCTACAGTTGTACTCGGGCCATGGTTTTCCCAAAAGGAGCCAAATGTATTTGAATTAAAGCAGTCTTGCTTTCCTAGTACGGCGAATGAATTCTTTTTCAGAACTGTTGGATGAAAAATTCTGTCTAACTCAAGAGCAGGCAGTAATTCAATTGAAACCAGTCCATAAAAAGCCATATGTTGTAATGTTTGGTGTTGCCACCAAGGGAGTATTTATAAATATTGACAACAACTATAAATGCCCTTTTCTTTTTTCTGAAAACCCTGGTGTCCCAGGCCTATCTGGAATAAATCAGTTATCAAATTTATATGGGGAGGGGAAGGACAGAAAAGCAAGCATGTGAGTAGAACTTATTGCATTGCCTTTATATCCCACTCTTCCTTTGAAGGCTCTTAAGTAATGTTCATGAGTGTTTCCCCTCCATTTCATCTTCATAATTACCTTGTGAAAATCAGAGTGACTAAGCTAAAGTCACTGTATCTTGGTTAGGTGAGAATGTGTTGGAGAAGATTCACTTAAGCTACAAGGAGATCAAATCAGTCAATAAACCCCAACGGCTCTTTAGAAGGACAGATATAGAAGCTTGAAGCTCAAATACTCTGGACACCAAATGAGACGAGAGGACTCAGTGGAGAAGACCCTGATTCTGGGAAAGATTGAAGTCAAAAGGGACTGTTGTGGTTCGCTGGCAGTCTGTGGAGATGGAAGTGGAATCGGAGAGTGGGGAAGAACGGGGACCAGTTGCGGAGTCTGGAAAGGACTTGGACGAGGGTCCTGTGTCTGATGCAGAGATGGGGCCAGGACCATCTAGGAGTGGGGTGCTGACTCTGGAGCCTCTGGAGTCTGGCAGCAGCAAGGCAGAGGACCCAGGGAAGTGATTGCCTCTCCTATAAGGTACAAAGGACAGGCAAAGATGACAAAACCTTTGCAGGAAGCAAAGTTGTTCGTTCGGTTCAGATTCATTCTTGAAGCTCTTTGTACTTTGGTTGGTTTTTTTCCTAGTTCATTTGACACTTCTGTAATTGGCAGCACTTCGAAGGAAAGAAAGGTAAGTGCTTATCTCAAGGGACTGTTTGAGATTCATTACCAGCTGGGAATGAAAATAATTCCCAATGTTGCAATAAAACAAGACTTGTTTTTAAAATAAGCGTCTACGTAATTACGGGCTCAGAAGCCTTGGTCAGAACAAGGACGGCAGAGGATGAGATGGTTAAATAATGTCATCAACGCAATGAACATGAATTTGGACAAACTCCAAAAGACAGAGGAAGGACGGAGGGGCCTGGCATGCTATGATTTACAGGGTTGCAAAGAGTCAGACACGACTATGTGAGAATTGGAAACTGTTCTTTAACTTCTCATTGTTAACAACTTAACCGCTATATCATAATATCTAATAAATGAAATTCTCCAACAGATAAAATTGGCATAACAGGAGGGAAAAAAAGCTCACTGATCCTTTCTTAAGTATTTATGAAGTGTGGAAAAGTTTTTCTTTCCTCATCCTGGATCACGAGTATCAAACTCACAGCATCAATTGCTGTCATGTGAAGTTTCACGATGTTTTTTCCCTTTGTGAACATGGCCTGCATGGTGGGCATGGCCTGTGTGTGACACATCCAGCCCACATGCTGTCAGATTGACACTCCTGTCCTACATTAACAAAATCACTGTATGCATTTGTATGCCTCTCTTCACTCTTGGGGTGCCACTCTTGTCCTTTTATTTCCACTTAACTATGATGTATGATTATATCGATAGCAGCAATTGTCCTAACCTGATGGAATAGTGGGATCGAATGATTTAAAGGACTGAAATTTACACTGTAACCTAAAAGAAAATGTTTATATAACAATGGAAGATTGGTATATAACTCCAGAAAAATAGTCTAGAATGTTTAAAGGGACTTCAAATGTATATCTGTCCAGTGGGCTTATGAAAATGCCAGAAATGTCTGGGTTTAAATAGATATAATGATACAAATAATTTTAAAGATCAACATTCAGCTTTATCCAAAACTTTTCTTGCTGGGATTAATGTACTGTATAATCAATTAGAAAAAACTATGGAAGATTATTTTTAGGTATGACTACTGCTGCAAGAATAGTATATATGTAAAAATGGAAAGATTCTAAAGCACCCACAACAAGGAATGGTTAGTAAAGATGACAGAACTGGCAGAGATGGCAAAATTAACTTGATTAGAGAATGATCAATAGCTACATTTGTCAGTGACTGGAAACACCTCATGGACTTTTTGCTGAACAAAGAGAAAAATGAACTTACATTTATGCATTTGAGGATTACAAAGGGTAGTTTATATAAAGAAGGAAATTATGTCATAATCTTAGATGTAGGTGTAAAATAGGGGCATCAAACTTGCTTCGTCACGGCAGTGTCACATGATGGATTGTGATTTTTTTTCCCCTTTGCTAAACCGGGCATGGGCGTGTCCAGCGCGTGACAAATCCGGCCCATGGGCCATGAGTTTGACAGCCCTGGTGTAAAATATAAAGGCATTTATAACAACAGTAAAAAAGATCAAAAGCCTCTTGTTAGCAGTAAGCCATCCAAAATCAGTGAATACGAGATGCGCAGCAAATAAATTTCATAAATAAATAAATAACACTTCTTCAACAAAAGTTATCTTTAAAAAAAAGGACCAGAATTGCAAACTATGGCTTGAAATACTATTGATAGTGAACTGGCTTGCGTTGATGAAATGGAGATACATGCTTAATTTCAAGAATGAATGAATAGGGGATGTTATGCACAACAGCCAAATACAAAATTGAAATATAAACCAGACCAAGCATCCTAAACATGGAGAGGAAAGACCTCAACATTGTGCCCTACCAGTTAAATTGAGTCTACCAATAGTATCATTTACCCCACAACTTGTATTTTCATAATATGTCAGGGCAATAAGTTAATATTTCTCCCTTTGCATTAAGGGGGGGGACGGACTTCAAAAGAGCAGAGAGATAAGAGCTAATAGAAAATGGCAACAGGAAAAATATACCACAAATTATAATGCTGTCAAAAGTCTAAGAATGTTACATTGAGAAATAACAGGAATTAAGGGCCCCACAGCTGTGTGATGTGAAATGATAAGGAACTGACACCCTAACCTAAAGGCATTCTTTCCTCCTAGCCAAATAAACAGCATCTGCAGGAGAAATTTTTTTGTTACTGTGGTTGCCATTGTTTGTAAGACAAAAATGCAGGTGAATTTATTTGCAATTAGGTATGTTGGGAGAGTCTGTTGGTGGAATATGAACAGGAAGCAAAGCATACTAACAGAATATTAAATTGCAGCTGCTGGCAATCTTTCAACAATGCACACTCTAGAGCTTTTCTGATTAACCCAATAGATACAGGGGATAGTGGTAGGTTATTAATCTCTTATTCGGTTGCAACCGGTATACTCTGAAGAATAAATATATACAAATAATCCTCCCCAAGGGGTATCCCATGTTGAAGGAATCTTATCTAAATGTGTACTTTAGCAGCAATCTGTCTTTAATTTTCCGGAAAAACACAAACACACACACACTTTTCCTAGCTGTTGTATAAACTTTGCTGATTACTTTCACTCCCACTGAGATGGAAACATATTTGGGTTATTTTTTCCTTCCAGACTAGAACTCCTGATAGTCTGTTTGCATGCAATTCCCTGAACGGCTTACATACAAATGATATTTGTCTAGCCCTATTTCATTAGATGGAATATTTTACTTGAAGATTTTGTGTCAAGTCAAGTGTAATCTTAGCTAGCAAAGATACATTCTTATCTGAAGCATAATTTGTATCTAGAAGTGGGCCAGAAAGATAAAATTCGGCAGGGGATATGACAGAAAGAATAAAAAATAAGTTACATTAAGAAGAGAGGCTGGGTGTAAAACTTGAAATTGTGGTGTATAGTTTCAAACAGGAAGCTAGTTTATAACTTTCAGTAAAGAGCATTTTTTGAAGAAGAATGTTAAGAATTGGGCTGTGGAATTGATAACCATTATGTTTGTGTGTCGAGACTCAAAATGCAAAAAAGCCAATTAAGAGAGTTCACCATTTATTATGAATAAGTAATATTTATTTAGATATAAATTCCTAAAATGTCATATTCACCCTACAGTTCTTTTCTACACAACATGCAATGAAATCAATATCAATCAATAAAAAGCAATGCAGTAAAACATAAGAGTTTATTGAAAAGCACTGTCAAAAGGCATCAAAACAGACATCACTAAATAAAAATAAAAGAGCCAAAGAGCAGAAAAAAACCAAATTAGGCATGCAAAGAGGCACTCAAGATTATAAAAAATGTAGTCCAAAAACTTTGTTCAATCTGCTAAAATACTTTTTGTGGTCTTCAGATCGGTGATAGGGTTCAAAAAAATTTACTACCTGTTCTGTGGGTGTGGCTTGGTGGGCGTGGCATGGCTTGGTGAGCATGGCAAGGAAAGGAAACTGCAAAATCCCATTCCCTCCCCACCCCACTAACCTGCTTTCCAGCTCCATTCTCCTGTGCAGGGCAACAAAAGAAGACCCAGCCAATCAGCTGGGACTAGGGAGGCAGAGAATAGATGGGGGCGGGGATAATCAGAGGTGGTATTTGCCGGTTCTCTGAACTACTCAAAATTTCCACTACTGGTTCTCCAGAACTGGTCAGAACCTGCTGAATTCCACCTCTGCTTCAGATCCAGAATGGAGGGCTGTCCTTATACTTTGCATTTAAAGAGCTGGGAGAAGAAATACATTATTTAAAGATCAGTGTCTTGGCCTTGTCCATTTTTTTTTCAAATGGGTGCTTTCTTGAATGTCTCTGGTTGGAGGGAACAGGTGCTCCTTCAGAAGCTGGGAGTGTGTTTTGTTTTAATGATGTAAACAGACCAATTTTAACTGAACTTTAGTTGTTCAGAAGATACATACAAATCAGTGAGGTCATTTGTAGGTTTCAAAGGTCAACAGGCTTATAGGATGCATGTATTGAAAACAATCAACCAATGGAACACCTTTCCCTCAGAAGTTGTGGGAGTGCCATCACTTGAGACTTTCAAGAAGAGATTGGACTGCCATCTGTCAGAAATGGTGTAGGGTCTCCCGCTTGGGTGGGGAGTTGGACTAGATGACCTACAAGGTCCCTTCCAACTCTGATTATCTGTTATCTGTTACCTGTATTAATAACATGTGTTAAGAGGATATATGTTATGAATATAATGTTAGTAATATAAGTCACCTAACAGTTATTTGGGTTGGAAATATATAAATTAGGATAGACATTTTAATACTATGTCTTTAAGAGAATGTTAAAACTGTAATTGGGTGTGGTTCCACAAATGGCCATAAGATGGAGCCAGAAACCTGGATTGTTTAGTCCCAGGAAGTCTCAGTGAGTTTCTGTTCCTTTCTGTTGGAGGGAGTTGATATTTGGATTATTCCTGAACTGAAAACTGATTGCTTTAAGGCCCTGTCACACTGCCCAATGGATGCAAAACGGACACAACGGACGAGCAAAATGTTCCATCCGTTGTTATCCGCTCTCAAAAGGGGCAAAAATTTGCAAAACTGGAGCGGATAACACGGACGCGGGGAGGACGCAGGGTGGATGGAAAGCGGATGCGGAACGGAAGCCTAGCGGATGGAAGCGGATGGGAACGGTTGGCACATCCGCTAGGCTTCCGGGGGACCTCAGCAAAGCGGACGCGGAATGGATGAGGTGGATGCAGAGCGGATGCACAGCGGATGAAGCGGATGCACAGCGGAAGCCTAGCGGATGCACAGCGGAAGCCTAGCAGATGCACAGCATTAATTGCGCATGCGGGGGGGATGCATTGCGCAAGCCCCCCGGATATAAAGGGAAGCAGCTCGCACGTGGCCAGCATTCGGAGGAAAGACCTGCTGCAGGATACATCGAGTCCTTGCCTGCCCTGCCTGCATGCCTGCCTGCAAGACTTGCTGCCAGCCTTCCTGCCAGCCTTCCTGCCAGCTTGCCTCCAAGCCTCCTGGCCAGCCTCCCTGCCAGCCTTGCTATCTGCCTGCCTGCCAGCCTTGCTGCCAGCCTGCTTTCCAGCCTCCCTGCCAGCCAGTCTGCCTGCCAGCCTTGGTGCCTGCCTGTTTGCCAGCCTTCCTGCCAGGCTTCCTGCCAGGCTTGGTGCCAGGCTTCCTGCCAGCCTTCCTGCCAGCCTTGGTGCCTGCCACCCTCCCGCCCCCTGTCCCTGACTCTGCTTCTGCTGGGGCTTCTGCTGCTCAGGCTCGCTCTTCTGGTGCTGGAGCTTCTGCTGAAGCTGCTCCTGGCAGTGGTGCTTCTGCTGCGTACTCTGCTGAAGCTGCTCCTGGCGGTTGTGCTTCTGCTGCTGCGTACTCTGCTGAAGCTGCTGCTGGTCCTGCTCGTCCTGCTCATGCTCCTGGACTTGCTCGTCCTGCTCGTGCTCCTGGACTTGCTCCTACTGCTTGTACTGCTCATGCTCCTGGTCTTGCTCGTCCTGTTCATCCTGCTCGTGCTCCTGGTCCTGCTCGTGCTCCTGGTCTTGCTCGTGCTCCTGGTCCTGCTGGTGCTGGTGCTGCTGGGGCTCCTGGTGATTACTCTGCTGCTGCTGATCCTGGTCCTGCTGATCCTGCTGCTGCTGCTGCTGCTGCTGCTGATGATGATGATCCTGCTGCTGCTGCTGCTGATGATGATGCTGATGATGCTGATTATGATCCTTCTGGTGATGATGATGATGATGATGATGATCCTGCTGGTGCTGCTGCTGGTGGTGGTGTGGAAGAGCAGCCCCACCACCTGGGAGCCCCTCTGATGAAGGCCCATCTGGTCCTGGCAAAGGGAGGAAGAGGCGTATGCAGGGATGGGAGAGGAGGCAATACTTCATTGAGGAGGAACACGAGGATGAGGTGCTGGAGTGGCTGAGAGAGAATGACTATCTGTGGCGGAAGGGACACTGGCTGTACAGGGACACCAAGCGGAAGCAGACTGCTTGGAGAGAGAGGGCGGAGAGTATGGGTTACACTTCGGAGGTGCTCCTCGGTTGGTGGAAACATATGCACACCTGGTACGGGAAGCTGCACCTGAAGAAATCTGGCCAGGCCACAGTAAAGCTGACGGACAGAGAGACCTATGTCATGGCCAGGTGCAGCTTCCTGGAGGGTGAGATCCGCCACCGAGGAGCACCAGGAGCCCCTCTGTCTACCCTCTCTCTCCGGCAGCCTGCTGAGAGCCAGTCCTCTTTCGGCCGAGAGTCAGTCCCTGTCTCCAGGCAGGTTTCTGTGGAGCGTGCCATGGCGGAGAACCCGCGGACAGCTGTTGTCACCGTGGTGGAGCGCATGGAGGACTCCCTGGTGCGGTGGGAGAGAGGAGACATCGAGTCCACCACAGTCGTAGCCGCATCCACCCCCCCCCAGCTCCATCTCCACAGAAAGGCAGAGAGCCAGGCAGCAGGAGGGGCAGAGCCACACTGTCCTGCTGGAGATCAGGGACACCATCCGCACCAGTATAGATTTCCTCTCTCAGCTGGTCAGCACCGACTCCTCATCCTCCAACCGCAAGCCCTTCCTCACCTATGTCAACCAGTCCCTCAAGAACATGGAGGAACCCCAGTACCAGGTGGTGAAGGAACAGATCACCGAGCTGCTTCACAACCCTCCAGATCCAGAGAGACCTGCTCCCACCCAGTCCAGGTATGCTCCTCCACCCAGGGTGATGTCCCTCCCATACCAAGGCTTCCCACAGCCCCTCACCTACCAGGGCTATGGCTACCAGGAGGTCCAGCAGCACAGACAGCAGCCCTTACCAGCCCAGGCACAGAGTCATCGGGCGACACCGTTGCCACTGGTTCCACTGATGCCACCGATGCCACCCATGCCACCGATGCCACCCATGCCAGTCCTCACCCAGGTGCAGACCAGACAGCCCCACTACACTACTCCTTCCTCCACCCCACAGCCAAGCCCGGCCTCAGTACATCTGTCATCAGTACTGGGGCTGACACCCCACGGCATGGAGGAAGGACCTCTCAGCATCGTGGGTCTGAGCCAGCTGTCTGAGAGCTTTCTCAACACACCGTCACCTGTTGTCCTATCAGGGCCAGGCACCCCAGTGGTGCTTCAGACCAGCACTCCAGCACCACCCACCTCCACAGCACCTAGACCCTTCACCCCTGAGACTGGGCACACCTCCGAGTGACCAATAAGAGTGCCAGAGACTGGGTAGCTGGCTACCTGTAGAGTTTATTTGGACACTTGACTTGGGTCATTTTTATTTTAAAGCTTGTTGTTCAATAAAGTTTATCTTTGATTCACACACTTGATTCATTTCTTTTTTTTAATAAAGTCTTGGTGGAAACTTTTAGAAATGGTTTAAGCCTTTGCATGCTTGTGGGATGGGTTAAGATAGCAGTGGGATGGGCAGGGATACCTGTGGGATGGGTAATAGCTGTGGGATGGGCAGATATACCTGTGGGATGGGTAATAGCTGTGGCATGGGCAGGGATACCTTTGGGATGGGTAATAGCTGTGGGATGGGTAAGGATAGCAGTGGGATAGATAAGCCTCCATTGCAAGCATAGTGGGACTGTATGGTAATAATAATGTAATAATAATGTAATAATCATCCACACATGTCAACACAAACACAACTCTTTATTAAACGCCCTGTTCATTGTAGGCCAACCAACATACATGTCCCAATCTCATCAGTGTGATGAGACAGGCTGAAGGAAGCACTCATTAATCATCTATCATCCTGTCTTGCCACTCCACTGCTCCAGCTGGGGAGTTGTACCAGTGTCTCAGGAGGTTGCGCTGCTTCTTTGCTTCATGTGAGGCTCTGTTGGGGCCTTGCACATCCTGAGTGTCTATCAGGTTTCACCCTTGCCTCCATTCCCCAGGCTCCATGTCCCCATTGCCTTGTTGTAGGTCCACGAGCCTGTTCTGCAAGACTGGGTAGCGGATGCGCATGAGATTGTGCAGGATACAGCAAGCTTCCATGATGTTCTTCACGGTCTCTGGGCGATGCTGCATGGCGGTGAGAAGTACCTGAAACCTATTGGCCAGGATGCCAAAGGCGTTCTCCACCACCTGCCTTGCCCTGGACAGCCTGTAGTTGAAGATCCTCTCTTCACGGGTGAGTAGTCTGGAAGTGTAGGGCTTCATGAGGTAGGTTGTGAGGGAGAAGTCGTCATCCCCCACGATGAAGTAGGGCACATTTTGTGTGTCGTTGGGCAGGAGTTCTGGATCTGGGAAGCCCATGATGAGGTTGCGTTCCAGCCCCTCCTTGAGGTGACTGGCGTTGTATACCTGGGCATCCGAAGATGAGCCGTTGCCTGAAGCATCGATGTACATGAACTTGTAGTCAGCATCGACCATGGCAAAGAGGATGATGCTGAAGAAGCCCTTGGAATTGAAATAAGTGGACCCCGACTTGGCTGGAGCTTTGCAGGCCACGTGCTTGCCATCTATGGCTCCAACGGTGTGTGGGAAGTTCCACTTCTGATACCACTGCTCTGCAACTTTCTTCCATCCTTCTTCAGTGGAGGGGTACTGGAGGAGCTCCTCCTTTTATTCTTCAATGATGGCCTGCACCACTTCTCTGACCACAATGCTGATGGTGTTGGATGGCACCCTTCAGCCGTTCTGCATTCTCCTGTAGGAGGTCCCTGAGGCCAGGTGGCGCAGAGTGAGTGCCACCTTGAGCCCAGGTTCCAGGCTGGGCCAGAAGTTGGTGTTTGCCTTGGTCAACCTGAGTGTCAGGCGCTGCACAACTTCGTCAAACATGGCTGGAGGCATCCTCATGAAGTTCTGGAACGCCCGAATGTCTTCGTTCCTGCGTTCCACCATCAGCTTGTTGTACAGCCCATACTCTGCTCTTCTGGTGATCCATCTTCGGACCCAGACGCTTCTTAGCCGCCTCTTTTTCTTCCCGTAGTTGAGTTCACAGAGCCTGTAGATGGCTTCGCACTGTTGCACAAGGATGGTGGCTGCCAAAAGGACTGTGTTACGATCCACGGTAGACATGACTGGATGCTGTGGAAGAGCAAGAGTCAGATGAAGGCTGCAGAGGTCTGCACAGCTGGGCTGCTGGTCTGAAAGTGAGATGCAGATGAGTTGCTCCCCCTTTTTATAGGCAGTATAGGTGTCCCTTTGCATCCTCTAGGCATCCTCTAGGCATCCTCTAGGCATCCTGTAGACATCCTTAATATCCGAGATAGGTCCCCTCTGCGAACGTTTTTTCTGTTTTAAATGCTTTGTTTCCGTGCTGCATCCGCCAGGCATCCATTCTGCATCCGTTCTGCATCCGTTCCGCTTGCTCCCTGCGTCCGAGCAGATGCAAGTTGTGCAGATGCGCAGCGGATGCCTAGCGGATATAGCGGATGCGTAACGGATGTAGAACAAATGCCTAGCGGATGCGTAGCGGATGCAGAACGGATGCATTTTCCGCGCAAAAGTTTTGGGCAGCCCAAAACTTTCTGAGCGTATGGAATGTCAATAGACAGATGCTGGACGGATAGAGAGGAAGCAAAACGGAGGCAGTGAGTACATCACGTTAACCAACGGATGGCAAGCTTTTTTGTCCGTTTTACATCCTCTTTGCATCCATTGGTGCAGTGTGACAGGGGCTTTACCTGTGAATGACTTAAGTGTATCTGTGTGCTGTGTGTGTGTTATTCTTCCCTTCTCTCACTACGTCTCCCTGTATGCTGACATTCTCCTAACAGGGAATTACCTCAACAATAATGGGCAAGCTTTATTTGGTAATTGTAAAAAAAAACATGGGTAACACAAATGAATAGATATATCAATATCAAACATGTTGGTTGATTTTTAAAGGCCCTGTCACACTGCCCAACAGATGCAAAACGGACACAACGGATGAGCAAAATGTTCCATCCGTTGTTATCTGCTCTCAAAAGGGGCAAAAATTTGCATAACTGGAGCGGATAACATGAACGCGGAGAGGACGCAAAGCGGATGGAAAGCGGATGCGGAACGGAAGCCCAGCGGATGGAAGCGGATGGGAGCGGATGGCACATCCGCTAGGCTTCCGGGGGACTTCAGCAAAGCGGACGCGGAACGGATACAACAGATGCAGAGTGGATGCACAGCGGATGAAGCGGGTGCCGAGCGGAAGCCGAGCGGATGCACAGCGGAAGCCTAACGGATGCCTGGCATTAATTGCGCATGCGGGGGGATGCATTTCGTAAGCCACGCGGATATAAAGGGAAGCAGCTCACAGGTGGCCAGCATTCAGAGGAAAGACCTGCTGCAGGATACATCGAGTCCTTGCCTGCCCTGCCTGCATGCCTGCCTTGCTACCAGCCTTCCTGCCAGCCTGCCTCCAAGCCTCCTGGCCAGCCTCCCTGCCAGCCTTGCTCTCTGCCTGCCTGCCTTGCTGCCAGCCTGCCTTCCAGCCTCCCTGCCAGCCAGTCTGCCTGCCAGCCTTGGTGCCTGCCTGCCTGCCTGCCTTCCTGCCAGGCTTCCTGCCAGGCTTCCTGCCAGGCTTCCTGCCAGCCTCCCTGCCAGCCAGCAACCCCACAACCATGGGGAAGAAGTGAAAGTCTCAGCAACCTGCCGCCATCCCTGGCAAGAGGGACAGGGCCACCCTCCCGCCCCCTGTCCCTGACTCTGCTTCTGCTGGGGCTTCTGCTGCTTGGGCTCGCTCTTCTGGTGCTGGAGCTTCTGCTGAAGCTGCTCCTGGCGGTGGTGCTTCTGCTGCTGCGTACTTTGCTGAAGCTGCTCCTGGTCCTGCAGGTCCTGCTCGTCCTGCTCGTCCTGCTCGTCCTGCTCGTCCTGCTTGTGCTCCTGGACTTGCTCATCCTGCTCATCCTGCTCATGCTCCTGGTCTTGCTCGTCCTGTTCGTCCTGCTCGTGCTCCTGGTCCTGCTCGTGCTCCTGGTCTTGCTCATGCTCCTGGTCCTGCTGGTGCTGGTGCTGCTGGGGCTCCTGGTGATTACTCTGCTGCTGCTGATCCTGGTCCTGCTGATCCTGCTGCTTCTGCTGCTGCTGCTGCTGCTGCTGCTGATGATGATGATGATCCTGCTACTGCTGCTGATGATGATTATGATCCTCCTGGTGATGATGATGATGATGATGATGATGATGATGATGATGATGATCCTGCTGCTGCTGCTGCTGCTGGTGTGGAGGAGCAGCCCCTACCACCTGGGAGCCCCTCTGATGAGGGCCCATCTAGTCCTGCCAAAGGGAGGAAGAGGCGTATGTGGGGACGGGAGAGGAAGCAATACTTCATCGAGGAGAAACACGAGGATGAGGTGCTGGTGTGGCTGAGAGGGAATGACTATCTGTGGCAGAAGGGACACCAGCAGTACAGGGACACCAAAAGGAAGCAGGCTGCTTGGAGAGAGAGGGCGGAGAGTATGGGTTACACTTCGGAGGTGCTCCTCGGCTGGTGGAAGCACATGCACACCTGGTACGGGAAGCTGCACCTGAAGAAATCTGGCCAGGCCACGGTTAAGCTGACGGACAGAGAGACCTACGTCATGGCCAGGCGCAGCTTCCTGGAGGGTGAGATCCGCCACTGAGGAGCACCAGGAGCCCCTCTGTCTACCCTCTCTCTCCGGCAGCCTGCTGAGAGCCAGTCCTCTTCTGGCCGAGAGTCAGTCCCTGTCTCCAGGCAGGTTTCTGTGGAGCGTGCCACGGTGGAGAACCCGTGGACAGGTGTTGTAACCGTGGTGGAGCGCGTGGAGGACTCCCTGGTGCAGTGGGAGAAAAGAGACATCAAGTCCACCACAGTCGTAGCCACATCCACACCCCCCCAGCTCCGTCTCCACAGAAAGGCAGAGAACCAGACAGAAGGAGGGGCAGAGCCACACTGTCCTGCTGGAGATCAGGGACACCATCCGCACCAGTATAGATCTCCTCTCTCAGCTGGTCAGCACCAACTCCTCATTCTCCAACCACAAGCCCTTCCTCACCTATGTCAACCAGACCCTCACGGACATGGAGGAACCCCAGTACCAGGTGGTGAACGACCGGATCACCGAGCTGCTTCACAACCCTCCAGATCCAGAGGAACCTGCTCCCACCCAGTCCAGGTCTGCTCCTCCACCCCAGGTGATGTCCCTCCCATTCCAAGGCTTCCCACAGCCCCTCACCTACCAGGGCTATGGCTACCTGGAGGTCCAGCAGCACAGGCAGTAGCCCTTCCCAGTCCAGGCACAGAGTCATTGGGCAACACCGTTGCCACCGGTTCCACTGATGCCACCGATGCCACCCACGACAATGATGCCACTAATGACAGCGATGCCACCCATGCCAGTCCTCACCCAGCTGCAGACCAGACAGCCCCACTACACTACTCCTTCCTCCACCCCACAGCCAAGCCCGGCCTCAGTACATCTGTCATCAGTACTGGGGCTGACACCCCATGGCATGCAGGAAGGACCTCTCAGCATCGCGGGTCTGAGCCAGCTGTCTGAGAGCTTCCTCAACACACCGTCCCCTGTTGTCCTCTTGGGGCCAGGCACCCCAATGACGATACAGACCAGCACTCCAGCACCACCCACCTCCACAGCACCTGGACCCTTCACCCCTGAGACTGGGCACACCTCCGAGTGACCAATAAGAGTGCCAGAGACTGGGTAGCTGGCTACCTGTGGACTTTATTTGGACACTTGACTTGGGTCATTTTTGTTTTAAAGCTTGTTGTTCAATAAAGTTTCTTTGATTCACACACTTGCTTCATTTCTTTTTTTGTAATAAAGTCTTGGTGGAAACTTTTAGAATTGGTTTAAGCCTTTGCATGCTTGTGGGATGGGTTTAGATAGCAGTGGGGTGGGCAGGGATACCTTTGGGATGGGTTAAGATAGCTGTGGGATAGATAAACCTCCAGTGCAAGCATAGTGGGACTGTATGGTCCACCCTCCCAGGTGCCATACCTTTGGCCCTTCATTAGTAAGCATTGATCCACACATTTGAACATAAACACAAGTCTTTATTAAATGCCCTGTTCATTGTAGGCCCTCCCAACATACATGGCCCGATCTCATCCGTGTGATGAGACAGGCTGAAGGAAGCACCCATTAATCATCTATCATCCTGTCTTGCCACTCCACTGCTCCAGCTGGGAAGTTGCACCAGTGTCTCAGGAGGTTGCGCTGCTTCTTCCCTTCACGTGAGGCTCTGTTGGGGCCTTGCACATCCTGAGTGTCTATCAGGTTTCGCCCTTGCCTCCATTCCCCAGGCTCCATGTCCCCATTGCCTTGCTGGAGGTCCATGAGCCTGTTCTGCAAGACTGGGTAGCGGGTGCGCATGAGATTGGCGTTGTATACCTGGGCATCTGAACATGAGCCTCTGCCTGAAGCATCAATGTACATGAACTTGAAGTCAGCATCGACCATGGCAAAGAGGACGATGCTGAAGAAGCCCTTGTAGTTGAAATAAGTGGAGCCTGACTTGGGTGGTGCTTTGCAAGCCACGTGCTTGCCATCTATGGCTCCAACGGTGTGTGGGAAGTTCCACCTCTGATACCACTGCTCTGCAACTTTCTTCCATCCTTCAGCAGTGGAGGGGCACTGGAGGAGCTCCTCCAGGTGTTCTTCGATGATGGTCTGCACCACTTCTCTGACCACAATGCTGATGGTGTTGTGTGGCACCCTCCAGCCGTACTGCATGCTCCTGTAGGAGGTCCCTGAGGCCAGGTGGCACAGAGTGAGTGCCACCTTGAGCTCAGGTTCCAGGCTGGGCCGGAAGTTGGTGTTTGCCTTGGTTAACCTGGGTGTCAGGCACTGCACAACTTCGTCAAACATGGCTGGAGGAATCCTCATGAAGTTCTGGAATGCCCGAGTGTCTTCATTCCTGCGCTCCACCATCAGCTTGTTGTACAGTCCGTACTGTGCTCTTCTGGCGATCCATCTTCGGACCCAGATGCTTCTTAGCCGTCTCTTTTTCTTCCCCTAGTAGAGTTCACAGAGCCTGTAGATGGCTTCGCACTGTTGCAGAAGGATGGTGGCTGCCAAAAGGACTGTGTTACGATCCACGGTGGACATGACTGGATGCTGTGGAAGAGCAAGAGTCAGATGAAGGCTGCAGAGGTCTGCACAGCTGGGCTGCTGGTCTGAAACTGAGATGCAGATGAGTTTCTCCCCCTTTTTATAGGCAGTATAGGTGTCCCTTTGCATCCTCTAGGCATCCTCTAGGCATCCTCTAGGCATCCTCTAGACAACCTTAATATCCGAGATAGGTCCCCTCTGCGAACGCTTTTTCTGTTTTAAACGCTTTGTTTCCATTCTGCATCCGTTCTGCATCCGTTTCGCATCCGTTCTGCATCCGTTCCGCTTGCTCCCTGTGTCCGAGCGGATGCGAGTTGCGCGGATGCGGAACGGATGCCTAGCGGATATAGCGGATGCGTAACGGATGCGTAGCGGATGCAGAACGGACGAATTGGATACATTTTCCATGCAAAAGGTTTGAGTAGCTCAAAACTTTCTGAGCGGATGAAACGTCAATAAACGGATGCTAGACGGATAGAGAGGAAGCAAAACGGAGGCAGTGAGTACATCGCGTTTTCCAACGGATGGGAAGCTTTTTTGTCCGTTTTACATCCTCTTTGCATCCGTTGGTGCAGTGTGAGAGGGGCTTAAGATTTTGAAGCTGAATATCAAAAACTACGGCCTTAATTTGGATATTATTGACCACAGAAATGAATCTCGTTGAGAAAGGCTTGTTTGAAATGTTCAGAATTCCTACCCTTCCTGATCAGATAGAGGAAAAAATAATACAAGGCAGCTGACTTAAAGCAAGAAATTTAGATTTCAATCTCTCTTCCTAAAGTGCAACATTAATTTGCCTTTACTTCCAAATGTGATTAGAGTACCTCCTATTCACAAACACTCATATGATGATCCAGATGACAGCAGCAGCTGAAGACAACTTCATAGGTTCACATTACATATGTTATATTTAATAGTATAAAAATTACATTTACCAGGAAAGAAAGAAAAATGAAAAATGTATTCATGGAAAATGACCATAGATAGTACCATCCCCTTGAAAGCCTATGACACTTTAAAAATATCTGTGGAGATCTCAATCATCCAGGTCATGGTTGTCCCAAAGGTGTTTTTTCCAACAGGCAACTGGAAGAAGCAAGATGAAGAACTGAAGAAGCGTCTTGGATGAGAAGCTAAACATTTTCTTTTCTTTCTTTTTTACATTTGATTAACCTTTATTGAAAATTTAAAACATTAAAATATAAAATACAATACAGATATTTAAAATGAAAGTGTTGTGTATATTACAATCCATTTTGTCAGTGTTTACATTTCAATTGTTATTCCAGTGTGCATTTTATACTCCTAATTGTGTGTGTGTGTGTGTGTGT
>BLBF01000002.1:81780125-81815829 GCA_015471245.1 Laticauda colubrina
GGGGCTCCTTCAATTTGCTTGTATCTTTGTCCTTTGTATATGAAATAAGTGTTGGTTAGGCAGTGTTCTGTTAGTTCCATGAGGTCTTTAGCTGGTTGGTATTCATTTTTGATGATTTCAAGAGTTTCTTTTATTGGGACTTGAGTGAATAGTGAAACCACGTTGAAACTTACAAGCTTATATACCTCTATGTTTCTAAATTATACATTCCTTGTTTATTTAATTGCTTGTTTCTATTATCTATCCAATGATACCAATTTTCCCAAACTGAATAATAATCTGAGTCTTCCTTCTCTTTTAATTCTAATGTAAGTTTGTCCATTTCCACGCAATCAAAAATCTTTTGGATAATTGAACTATCTGTTGGCATAGAATCTCCTTTCCAAAATTGTGCAAGTGCTAATCTCACTGCTGTTATTATATGCAGGATTAGCTATTTTATCTCTTTTGTATAATTCCCTTTGATAATTCCCAGGAGAAATGAGAAGCAAAACATTTTCAAAGGGAAAAAAAATGAAGGAAGTCTTGTTGCCTTTTGGAAAAAGCACCTTTGGAACGACACCTTAAACACTAGCATGTTTCTTACAGAACAAACCTTTAGCGCAGAAGTGTCACAATAAGGACACAACAATCATTCAATAAAATTTATTCAACTGTGCCATTATATTATTGCTTAGCAAAAATCAATGAAGTCTGAGATTTGGAAGTTCTTACGAGGTTCTATATTTCTCTGGTCTTCTAAATGAAGGAACAGAAATTTCAGACTTAATAATACTTGAGGTGATACTTCAAAACAAGTACACTGATAGGTGGGTTTCTACCGGTTCTGTCCACCTCTGTAGAACCGGTAGCTCTGAAGAGCAGCAGACATAGAACTGGTTTTATGTCTGCTGATGTTTTTTTCTCATCCACCCACCCGGGCTCTTATCTGACCTTTATTTCCTGATTTTTCAACTTCAGCTGCCGTGCGAGGCACAGCTGCAGTTAAAAAAGCAGGAAAAAAGGGCTTTTTCAAAGGCTGCTTCTCTGCACACAGCATGCTGATGACGATTTACAGGCGCGTGCAGGGAAGCACATCGTCAATCACCGAACCTCGTAAATCACCAAACTGGTAGTTAACCCTGTTGGATCCCACCCCTGAGTATACTTGTTCTAAAATAATATGTCTTGGATAGGATTTGTGGCTATAATATGAGGGTAGAAAAGTTAGAACATCTTCCCCCATGCTAATTCTAATAGATTTACCTTCATCAAGATCACCCATTTACCGTTGTGGTTTGTCGCCTACTTAGCAAGTGGTTAGAACAAAAGGCAATTGGAAATCTTTCTTCCTTTGTGTTGTGGAAAAGTCAAGTGCTTTGGAGAAATGTAACTTTTCCAAGGGCTAAAGCAATAGAACTAGGTCTTATGGTGAAAGATGAGCTCTTACTAGGAAGATTAAGAAATCCTGCTTTCCAGTTTAGTGCAGCTAACTGAGCCTTATAGTGTTGCAATCAGACGTTGCAATCAAGGACACATACACATTATTCTTGAGACAAGTGTCTTCCGAGTTCAGAAGTTCTCCTTTGGAAGTTCCTCTTTAGAAGTGTCCTCCTCAGAAGTTCTTCCTTTCTCGGTGAACAGTGCTTTATTATTATACTCTAAATCTAACAGTGTCCTCGTACATACAAGCTCAATGATTGGTTACCCCAGGAATAGCAGCACAGTAACAATACAGTAATTGGCTAATACAAGCAGGTTTCCAAGCATGCAGGAGGGTGATTTCAAGCATATCGTTGACTGCATGTTAGTTTCCTGATGAAAAATATTTACTCTAAAATAGCACAGCTCAGAATCTGAGGGGAAAAAAACTTAGACTTTTAATAGAACAGAGAAAGAGAGAAGAGAGAAAGGTCAATAATAGGACAGAGAAAGGTCAGTCTCTGGTCAAATTGGTGTTCCGAATCATTGACTGTTACTACATTATAGAGTAGGGGAAAGGAGGGAAACAGAAATAAGGATAAGCTGAGACCTGTTGGAGCCAGAAATAATACAATTTTTTCAAGTTTGGAAAAGTATTTGTGCTAATTTCCAGTCCTAATGTGATATGGGCAGGAGAATCTTGATTCATTAATCATAAGGTTGATTGGATAGTCTTTTGCCAGTTTCAGTGTTACTGGTTTAATTAGTTATGTAATCTAAGGGCGGCACAATGGCTTAGTGGTTAAAATGGTTTGTTTGTCAGTTGGAAATTCGACATCCCAGGTTTGAGACCCAAGTGTCGCATGATGGGGTGAGCTCCCATTACATGCCCAGCTCCTGCTAGTCTAGCAGTTTGAAAGCATGCAAATGTGAGCAGATAAATAGGTACCACTTTGGGGGGAAGGTTCTGTATTTTCATGTTGGCTGCATGGTGACAGAAGTATCTTTCAGACAACACTGGATCCCTTAGCTGAGAATCAGAGATGAGCATTGCCTCCTTGAGTCAGTCACAACTGGATAGAGGAAACATTTTAGAGGTATGTTCTATCTTCTTTAACATTTTTTCTTCAAATTTGTTCCTTTTGGAATACATTAGAATTACAAATGAAATTTCCAGTTGGTATAACCAACAATTTTGAGAATAAAAAAACATAATGTAACTGTAATGTAATGGTTACAGGAACTGGACATGGCTAGTCTAGTAAAGAGAAGGACCAAGGGAGACATGATAGCAGTCTTCCAATATTTGAGGAGCTGCCACAGGGAGGAAGGGGTCAAGCTATTTTCTAAAGCGCCTGTAGATCAGACAAGGAATAATGGTTGGAGACTGAATTAGGAGAAATTTAACCTGGAAATAAGGATAAACTTTCTGACATCACTTGAGACTTTCAAGAAGAGATTGGACTGCCATTTGTCAGAAATAGTGTAGGGTCTCCTGCTTGGGTGGGGGGTTGGACTAGATGACCTACAAGGACCCTTCCAACTCTGATTATCTGTTATTTATTAAGCGATAGGAGCACAAGGGGAAATAGGCAATTGCTAACTGTTGGAAATGGTGGTAGTGAGGTAAGGATTAGGGTATCAGGGTATTTAGCTGCCTTCCATATATAGAGAGAATATATGAAGTAACTAAATTTTCTTTCCTTGTATAGGTTTGTATAATCCTGGTGCACCTGGAGCAAGCGTCAACTTAATAGATTTATGGGATAATTCCCAAGGAAATTTTGCACAGGCATATTTTAAGCGTGTGCTTAAAATAAGCACAAACAGCGCATTGTTTATTTATGTCTTTAATCTACTAAATATAGATGTTAAACAAAGGAGTTATCATATGATTTGTTTGTGCATTGCATGCACATGCTGTCTTCACCTGAAAACTCAAGGCAGCAAATAAGTCATGCTAGAGTTTGCACAGGAAGGCCTTATAGGGCTCTTTCTAAAAGGCAAACAACGTCAGTTCTCAACTGGTGACAGACTGGTAACCAATCTTGTCTAGTCTTAGAATTAAGCAGGGTTGGGCTGGTTATATTGAATGGGAGATCACCAAAGAATATAGATCAGATTGGGAAGTAAAAGAAAAATTAAAAAACAAGAAAGTGAAGAAAGTGGCAAGTGGAAAGTGGCATACTGGTATATCAATATTTTAGTTCTCTGTTCAACAGTATCTTTACAGGTAATCCCCAAATTGTGACTGGTCACTTAACTGGCCATTCAAAATTATGACAGACCTCCCCAGAGTCTACTTATGATTCATTTCTGGAGTTACAATGGTTGTACAATCCCCTGCAGTCATGTTAATCACATTTTGTGCACTTGGCAAACCTGCTGGTTCCATAATGTTGGTAGGAAGCAACTGCATTGTCCCTGTTCTTTAAACAACATTGCTTTCCCTCACATGGAGATCCTGGTGGCGTGGTTGTCTTCTGCACACATTGCGGCTCTTCTTTTCCTCAAAACGGGAATGCTACACTTGGCAGGACACATACCTTTTTCCCTTGCTTGACATGATCAATGCCACAGGAAACCGGCAATCCAAACAGGGCATGCCCATTGGCTCTCCTGTCATCCGAACCTCACACCGTGCGACGGGGCTTCGTGACTTTTTGCACACACTGCCCTGTTTCAAGTGGACATGATGGACAACTCTCCTCTGAATGCGGCCCGAGAGTTCTGCCAAATAGGCGCATGATGGATTCTTCATGTCATTCCATAAAAGAGACTCCCAACACAGGGCCTTCCGAATCCAAATAGCAGGGAAAAACAATACAGCCTGTACTTGGGTTCATAAACATTCTTTCGTTACACAAAGGGCATTCGGAGCGCAGCGTGATATGGGGGGTGACCTTAAAAAAGCTATAGACAATCTAGCAGAGCACAGACGGCTTCATAAAGTATAATCACTTCCTGGAATTCTTGGGGCAGCAGAGACGGAGCCATGCAAATCCTGTTTTCTTTGCGTGGTTTCCTGCGTGCGAATATCATCAGTTCAGGGAGGCCCGTAACCATGGCACTGGTTAAACAAGAGGCCTTTCTGATAAAAGCCATCCTGTATGAGTCTTTCAAGGATTTTTCCAGAGGGCTGCAGCCCAACTCTGCCAGCCATCACTTCACAATGCAGTGTGCACGCATAATAACTCATGGCAATTTGAAAATACCCTCCCACCCCACCACACACACACACATCTACATACACACACACAAAGAAATTGTGTTTGAATTCCTGTTGGCAACCTATTTGGGCTGGGCGGGATGTAGAACATTTGATGCCCACTTGTTCTAAACATAAAGTAGCCCATGTGGGGCTCTTCGTTTTCAAAACAAAAATTATTCACCAGCCTGCTGGTAGTTCTGCAGGTGTGGGGGGGAAAAAAGGTCTATTTCTGTCACTTTCGCCTCATGACACTTTTTAGCTTTGGGGGTATGTAAGAATGAGAATTACAGGTAGTCCTTGACCTACAATAGTTCATTTAGTGACTGTTCAAAGCAGCGGTGGTATTCAGCAGATTCTGACCGGTTCTGGAGAACCGGTAGTGGAAATTTTGAGTAGTTTGGAATACCACCTCTGACTGGCCCTGCCCCCATTTATTCTCTGCCTCCCGAGTCCCAGCTGATCGGTTGGGTCTTCTTTTGTTGTCCTTCATAGGAAAACAGAGCTGGAAAGCAGGTTAGTGGGGTGGGGAGGGAATAGAAATTTTGCAGTATCCTTCTCCTGCCACACCTACCAAGCCATACCCACCAAGCCACACCATGCCTACCAAGCCACGCCCACAGAACCAGTAGTAAAAAAACTTGAATCCCACCACTCGTTCAAAGTTACAACGACACTGAAACAAGTGACTGACGACCGTTGCAGTATTCCCCCATGGTCACATGATCAAACTTCAGATGTTTGTCAATAGACTCATAGTTATAACGATTGCAGTGTTCCGGGGGTCATGGGATCCCTTTTTGTAAACTTCTGCCAAGCAAAGTCAAAAGGGAAAACAGATTTACTTAACAACCGTGTTACTCACTTAACAACATCAGTGATTTGCTGAACAACTGTGGCAAGCAAAGTCATAAAATGGGGCAAAACTCACTTAACACAAATGTTTCACTTAGCAGGTCTGCCAAGTGTCCAAAACGCGATTATATGACTGCCGGGAGTTATGCGATCAGATTTTGGGTCATAAGTCAAGGAATAAATAGAAAAGCCAAAATAAATACTGGGAGGTCTTAGAACTATTTAATAATGTGCAGGTAACTCTTCAACTTCACAGGTACAAAGTTTGGAAGATACGGAGAGATCTGGCTCATAGAATCACAAAGAATCACAAAGACATGACTCAGTGGATAACAGCAGCAGCAATAGCAGCTCTTTAAATATGGATCCATTTTCAGGGGTGGGGAACTTTGGGCCTTTTATGACTTGTGGACTTCGACTCCCAGAATTCCTGAGCCAGCCATGCTCTGAATTTGAAACTTCTGTTTCTGTAACAGAAAACCAGTAAGGTATTGAACTATCTTTCTAGTGCTGTATATCTGACTTCACCTAAGCCTTCAAAAGCTAACTAAGATATCCTATGTAGGATAGTACGTCCTACTTCTCAGTCAAAGAAGGCAGTAGTCCCACTGGCTGAGGACGTTACTTGTTGCTCTACACATCTCAGCCTGACAAGAATAACTTAATTCTCTTTTTCTGACTCTGCTGAGGAGATATGTATAAAACAGCCAACACAGGGGTGGGATTCTAACCAGTTCACACCTATTCGCTAGAACCAGTTGTTAACATCCTAAGCAATTCAGAGAACCGGTTGTTAGAAGAAATTACTGGCCTAATCCTGTGAGGAAGGCAGGAAGGAAACATTCTGGTGTTGCTTACAGAAACTGCCTCTCCGTTAACCCTTGTTACATTCTTGGCAGGACTAGAATTCCTGTCTCTCGAACTTCTCTGGAGATTTTTTCCCCTCCTTTGCTGGAACTTTGCTTGTGTGGAGTGACCACTGAAAGTTACAATGGCACTGAAAAAAGTGACTTATGGCCCTTTTTCCCACTTACGGCTGTTGCAGCATCCCCACCGTCACTAGAGGCCATGCAAGGAGATACATGCCTTGATGTGAGTGATATTGAGTTGGACCCGCCCAGCCAGTCACATGACCACCAAGCCACCCTCACCTAGTCACATGACCACCAAGCCACCCCCACCAAATAAGTCAGGTCCACAGAACTGGTTGTTAAAAAATTTGAATCCCACCTCTGAGCCAACCATATCATTGCAAAGGTTGAAAAACACTGATATTGCTAGCTAATTTGTCCCCACTCCTTTTTCATCCTGCTGGTCTTGTTTTGTATGCAGTAGTTCAAGTGTTCTCTTTCTCTAGTTTTTTTCCTCCTAGGAATCTTGCCACAAAACGTTTTTTCATCTCTGCAGAATTCTCTTGGACTGTTCTCACATCACTTTAAAGCATAGTTTGTTCTGGTTCTCACATCCCTTTAAAGCCTGGTTCTCATGTCACTTTGAACCATAGTTTGTTTGACCAACTTTCTGAATAAAACACAATTGGCTAGGTGCAGTCAATATGTAAACCAAAACAAAGTCAAATCACATTATGACTGAATGGGTGAATTTGGTTCATGGACACCATATACCCTCTGATCTCAACGCAGTAGGGAGAATAATTCCATACGTGTAAGATAGCATGCAATAAAGAGGCTGTCCCTATATTTGACAATGACATTAGAAGAGGCACCACAACTCAGTGTTAGAGCACGAGCCTGGCATATCTGAAACAGAAAATTATACAGGCCTATTTTGAAGGGTAAGAAGAGATCATAGGTTGCTTTTTGGAGGCAATAGCAAACCATGCTTTGTCACAATAAACTTACCGCATCTATATAAAACTACATGCATACATACATACCATCACATCCTGTAACACTGGTGTGTTTGTGGTACCTCACGTCTCCCTTTCCCCACCAAACTCCTTTCTCCAATGCTCTTGATTCTTTTCTAGGGTCAATAAATAAACAAACAAACAAACAAATAAATAGGAAAGTTTGCAAAGTTGCAAAACAAAATAAATTGGGCATCATCTATGTATACACAGGCCCAAGTTATTTTAGAAAGTATAACACTGGGCAACTGTGGGTTAATCCTTATTTGAAAATCTTTCCTTCATCTGTTCAGAAAAATGACAAATAGAGAACAGCCTGGGGATTCCTCCTCCCCATTGCCCCGCTCTGTGTGTGTGTGTGTGTGTGTGTGTGTGTGTGTGTGTGTGTGTATGAAAGCTTTTGTTAAATGAATACTTTATAGCTGGTTACACCCACTGTGGTAGATGTATTACAAATGCAGAAATGCAGCCATGTCATGCCATGAACTTTTCAAAGGTATTCACCAGCCCATTAAAAATTGCCTAATCTTGGGTTAGCAATGCAAGGCCAGGCAGTATAATAATATAATTATTAGCTCCCTATTATGATTTATGGAAGCATAAAAATAATAAATTCTACCTTGTGACCAAAGTCCACCTTACACCTAGCCCTTATCTGGTTTTACTTGGTTTCTGACATAGAGTTAAACCGTAATTAAAGACAAGCCGTGGCTTAGCAAAATATGTGAATCCGGCTTCTTTCTTGAGGAATCTAGAAGTCAAAGGATTAAGCAGTACAACAATGAGGAACAATAAGGGCTTAGGAATGAAGTATAAAGAGAAAGTGTACCTTGTACAAGTGTACAAATTTAATGAACTTTTATCTGTTTCAGAGTTAGGGTGAATGGCTTAGAAGAAATTGCTTTATTTCTCCTCTAGAGGTGGGAAATGACTTATGACCACAACTAAGCCCAGAATTTATATGTTGTTAAGTGAGAAATTTTCTAAATGAGTTTTGTCCCATTTTTTGACTTTTCTTGCCACATTTGTTAAGGAGTCACTACAGTTGTTAAATTAGTAACACGGTTGTTAGTGAATCTGGCTTCTCTGTTGAATTTGCTTGTCAGAAAGTTCAAAAGATAGTCCCATGACCCCAGGACATTGCAACCATCAAAAATGTGAACCAGTTGTCAAGCATCCAAATGTAAGTCATGTGACCATGTGGATGCTGCAAAGGCCATAAGTGTGAAAAATGGTCATAAATCACTTTTTTCAGTGCTATTGTAACTTTGAATGGTCACTAAATGAACTGTTGTAAATTGAGGACTCCCTGTAAGGAAATCATTTGGAAGCTATTGAGTAATAAGAATAGCACATTATTGTCTATTCTTGTGATGTTCCAGATACTGTCCTTCTTTTCAATTTCCAGAAATTATTCATCATAGAGCAAAACAAATTTAATCCTATCACAGCTGTACATGTAGACATCTTTTAAAGATCATCTTTGAAGTTTCTATTGTTTAATGCTTAATTGTACATAGATTTCTTTCAACAAAGGAACAACAAGCTCTCAAAAGAGAGTTGGAAATAAACAACCTAAAACATTTCCTTTCTCTCAGGATCAGCTGCCACATCTACGGGGTGCATGCAGTACCCCCGTTAAAAAAACAAAACTAAGCTGAGCTGACATACTTTAATTTTGAAACCAATTATGTTTCATTGTCATCAAGCTGCTGACTGACGTCAATTGAGTTGAATGGGCCAAAATTCCAGGTTTTGACTGCACAGTTCTGTGGACCAAAGTGTTTAATTGTATCATTTCACATCTTAATTATATCAACACTGACCTTTTTATACGGTGATGTATACTAGAAGCATTTTGCTGATGTGGCAGGTTTTTGTAATGAGCTACTGTTATTTATAATGGCAGCCAAGTAATCTTGGTATAGCTTAGGATCTAAGAGATGCCAGACAGAAGTCCTTATCCGATTAAGTCCAATTATATTCAGTGGGAGTTATTTTTGATATACTTAAAGGCCCTGTCCCATTGGCTGATGGACGCAAAATGTATGCATAAAGGACACAGCAGATGAGCAAAATTTTGGAGTGGCTCCATCCGTTGTCATCCGCTCCAAAAAGTGGCAAAAAATTGCATAAACAGAACGGAAAAGAACAGACATGGGTAGTATGTCGAGGGGATGTTAAACGGATGTTCATAGGAAGCCTAGCGGATGTATATCGGATGCAAACCGTTCACTGCGCATCCTTTCTATTTCCGTGCTGCTAATGCTGTGTAGACATTCTGTGTACCTTTTGTTTCCTCCCTCTTTCCATTTTCAGCTGCAACGGATGTGAGTTGCGAGGATGTCCAGAGGATGCAGAGAGGATACAACGGATGTTTAACGGATGATAAACGGACATAGAACGTTTGTTGCTCAGATGTCACGGATTTACATCGTACACAGTGGAAAGTTCATCCGTTCACAAAGTTTTGTGCAGCTCAAAACTTCTTGGGGGGATGAAATCGCAGTGGATGGATGCTGGAGGGATAGAGCGTATGAAACACATATGCAGTGAGTACACAACGGATGCATCGTTTTCCAATGGATTGCAAGCTTTTTTTAACGTTTTACATCCTCTTTGCATCCGTTGGTGCAGTGTGACATGGGCTTAAGAGGAGCTGTGAGCTTAGAACTGAACTGCACACTTTGAATCTTGAAATTCCCTAAATGATCTTAAGCAAGTCATTCTCTTGGATGAGAGGAATAACAGCATACAGGTTTCTCCTAAGACAGTCTGTCAGCTTTGGAAACCATATTCCACGATGCCACATAGCTTGAGAAAGTGGGAAGAGGATGATTTCTATTGAGTAGTTCTAAGTAGACAAAATAAAATTATTTTCTTAAGTTCAAGGTTATTAAGTGTGGTGCAGCAGAGAAAACAGACCGTACACTGAGACAGATTGTGATTGGTCCATGTGATGTGATGATGGGAGAAAAGGGGATGGATTGTAGTTTGGGACATTGTGGCAAGTCTGGGAAACTTTAGTTTCAAGATTCCACAGATGTGCCAGGTGCTGTTCTAACAAAGGTACTTTTGAGATTATGTCTGTCTCGGACTTACTGATTGGAATGGAGCTTCCCTGGAATGCTGACACAGTATTTCTTTCAGTGTGGCCCTAGGACTCCTGGAGGGACTCCCCCAAGACTCTCTCAGGGATCCAGAATCAAAATTATTTCCCAGCCTATGTTGAAAAAAGAATATAATATTACAATCCCATCAAACATTTTTGTAAGAAGCAACCGCGGTAGCAAATAATCATTTTTTAATAAGATAAGTATCAATAAATATTTTATTATATTTTAAATTTTAATTTAAGTAGCAACGTAAAAAGACAAAGAACAAAACACAAAGACAATTATGATGCAGCTACATCCATTCTCAAAGGGAAAAAGGCTCTCACAAAAATGCTTTTTAAAAAAGTGAACAATGAAATAAATATAATATATCATTATCGATTGACAATCAAGTTTACATTAGATATATAAATATTTATATTAGATATATATTTTTTTCTAATGTAAATACTCAAAAGCATACATGTTGATTTCTAATATCACTAACTAACTCTTTTTCTATAATTAACATTCTTTTTTATGCTTCTGTATTTTCTATAAACAACTTCCATATTTCATTATATTTGCCCTTACAAAGGTTATTTCTGTAGGCAATATGTTCATAGGTGGCACATGCAACCAGGTTTTCAATCCAGTGAGTACATGGAACATACATTTATCTTTCCAGTATTAGTCTTCAATATTATTAGTCTATAATATTAGTCCTCCAATAATAGTCTGCCATATTAGTGATCTGGCCATAGTAAGGGCATGGAGAATGTATGTTGTCTGGTTGTCAAATTCCATGTAATAGCTATATAATTCAAAAGAAGATTGGCCCTTAAAAATTTTAGCTTTTGTTGCACAGTCGTATTTATATAATCCATTATTTTCTCCTGAAACATAGTAAATATAGGACATTGTAACAAAATGTATTTTAAAGAAGCATCATACTCATTACAACTCCAACAAAATGCTGACCTAGTCTTTTTTTAAGGCAAATGGTGTCCAATAAATTCTAAATATTATTTTAAATTTGATTAGTCATAGTTTGAGGTCCATTGACACTTTTGCTAAAGAACAGGGGTATCAGTCTCATGGCCTGTGGGCTGGATGCGTTGCGCTCTGGCCCGGCCCCTTCCCAGTTTAGCTAAGGGGAAAAACATCCAAAGCCACCATGACACCACAAATTTGATACCCCTATTATAGAGCAACAGTCTCCAAACTTGGCAACTTCAAGATTTGTGGACTTCAACTCCCAGAATTTTTCAGCCTGCCATAGAGTTTAACTCTCCCAATTATTCTGGGCTGTATGGGAAAGTCTAATTCTTTATTCCATTCATTTCTTAGCCTCTGCATATCAAATTGATTTATTGACAGCAATTATCTATAAAAAGCTAACTGTAGTGTTCTTTAATTTTAAAGGATTTGATGAATTGTTCCAGCAACTCGGGTAACTCAGAAGCTAAACATTCTGCTGGTACAAACCATGTTGTTGATAAATTTTGTAGCTGTAAATATTTCGGTTGGGTTACATCCAATATATGATGTACTGTATATTTTTTTATTACAGTGTGTGTTAAAAGTTCCTCTTCATCATCTGTTGGTCCACAGACAATATCCCTACCTCTATCCAACTTTTCCATGTCATCATATTTTCCCTAATTTTTTGACATGGGATTTTCCCATAAAATCAATAGCAATGTATGATGAACTTTATGAATTGTATGAGGAATACTCAAGTCCAATAAAGTACATGTAGATTGTTTGAAGCAAAAGTGCTCAACAATGAAAAACATGCTGGAATAGACTAAAACAATGATGTGCCAAAAGTCAGGAGAAGATCAATAGGTAACTGATGGATAAAAGTACCAAGAATCAGGAGATGAATGGCCCAAACCTCTCCCGGAATTGTCTTCTAAATTATAACAATATTAAATAAAAGACAAAATAGATGAAAACCAGCAGCTCAGAGTCCAACACTTCTAGGTTATAAAACAGGAGATGAATAGGAGCTCTTTGTGCAAGTTGTGAGAAGTATGTACAGGATGTAAGGATGTGTATGTAGAGTGTAAGAACTTCCCTATTTTACAGTTTATTATCTTTTCCATACTGGGAAATTAATCTGGAATCAAGGAGCTTCAAGGCAACTTTGTGCAGTTGACAGATTACCAATTTAGATTACCCCTCTGCTTGCATTAGTTGGAAAGTCGTGTTGATCAGGAATGTGCATCTCTAATTAGGTGAGTTTGAACTGAGAAATGTATAAAAGAACAATTGTTTTCAAGATTTGATTCAATTAACCTATTACAATTAGATTGGTGATGTTATTTTCTGTACGATTGTGTCTGATTGGGAACAAAAATTCTGTGTGTGTGTGTGTGTGTGAGAGAGAGAGAGAGAGAGAGAGAGAGGGAGGGAGGGAGGGAGGGAGGGAGAGTTAAGTTCTGTTTCCAAGGCAGCCAGAGATCCCTTAACCACCAGGGAGAAAGTCTTTTAATTTTCATAAGCCTATAAATTATGATTTTATATAGATTTACCTCTGGGACTTCCTTTCTGAATTAATATTAAATTGTGCTGTTTCTCCAAAGTTTTTTCTCTTTTTATAGGCAGTATAGGTTTTCTGCTCGGCATCCTCTAGGCATCCTCTAGGCATCCTCTAGGCATCCTCTAGGCATCCTCTAGGCATCCTCTAGGCATCCTTAATATCCGAGATAGGTCCCCTCTGCGAACGTTTTTTCCATTTTAAACTCTTTGTTTCCGTGCTACATCCTCTAGGCATCCGTTCTGCATCCGTTCTGCGTCCGTTCCGCTTCCTCCCTGTGTCCGGGCGGATGCGCGTTGTGCGGATGCATCGCGGATGCCTAGCGGATATCGTGGATGTGTAACGGATGCCTAGCGGATGCGTAGCGGATGCAGAACGGACAAACTGGATACATCTTCCGTGCAAAAGTTTTAGGCAGCCCAAAATTTTTGGAGCGGATGAAACGTCCATAAACAGATGCTGGACGGATAGAGAGGAAGCAAAACGGAGGCAGTGAGTACAGAACGGATACATCGTGTTTTCGAACGGATGGCAAGCTTTTTTGTCCGTTTTACATCCTCTTTGCATTCGTTGGTTCAGTGTGACATGGGCTTTATGTCAATAGAGTCTGTCAGTTCTCCCTCTATCATTACCTTTGCCGTTTGCTCATGATATATAGCTTCTATTGCTTGAATAAATTTTCTAGTAAAGCCCATCTGTTCCAGCGGTAATAACATGAATTGTTAATTCACATTATCAAATGCTTTCTGTGCATCTAGAAATATCAGAGCCATTTGTTTTTCAGGATGTTCCTCGTAGTATTCCAAAGTGTCCAAGATTACTCTCATATTGTCTTTGTCTCTTTGGCAGAAATCTATTTTGATCAGGATGGATAAAATTATTTAAGTATTTTTTAAGTCTTTCTGCCAATATTGAAGCAAACATTTTATAATCTGCGTTTAGTACGGAAATAGGCCTATAGTTCTTGATTTGTAATGGATCGGCCTCTTCTTTTGGAACAAGTGTAATATAAGCTTCTCACCATGATTTAGGTATCCTCTTCTTTAACATAGCTTCATTCATAACTTCTAACAATGGAAGATTCAATGATTCTTGTAATGTTTTGTAAAATTCTGCCAGAATTCCATCTGGGCCTGGTGCCTTTCCATTATTTTGCTTCTCGAGAGCTTCAGTTAACTCCATCATCATTATATTGCTTTCTAACATTGTTTCAATCTCTTTAGGTATCTGGGGTAACTTAGCATTCTGTAGGTATTGAACAAGAGTTAAATAACTCTTTCCTCATCAATATTCTCTTGTGTATATAGTTTCCCATAATAGTCTTGGATGATTTCCTTCTTCTCTTTACTACTATAGCAAATTTGGCCTTGATCATCTATTAATTGCAATATTTTCCTTGATTCTTTCTCCTTTCTCAATTTATATGCTAACCATCTACCTGGTTTATTTGCATCTTCAAAGTAGTTCTGTTTAGCACATCTAATTTTCTGTGCTAGTTCTTGTTTTTCTATTAGGCCTATTTTATGTTTAGTTATATCAATTTTTAACTTGATGTCCTTTTTCTGTGGCATTTTTTGTAGCTCTTTTCAAGTCCTTTATACTCATCCTCTAATGCCTTAGAGGCTAATCTTTTCATGGTATTTCTTTTCCTTGTATAGTCTATTCCCAAGCCTCTGGTATATGCCTTCATTGTCTCCCATACATTCTGAATTGATGTATCTTCTTTTTTGTTTTCTCTTAAAAAAAAAAAGAAGCAATTCTTTCTCCATCCACTGTGTGATTCTTTCTCCATCCACTGTTTTTCTTTAAAATAGTATTATTTAACGTCCATCTAGATCTTCTTCTTTGTCCTTTCCATTTAATTGTCAGTGGATTATGATTTGCCCAAGTACTTGTTTCAATATTTATTTCTTGATTATTTGTTAACAATTCTGTTGACATCCATATCATATCTATTCTGGACCATGATAAATGTCTATTTGAGTAGAAAGTGTATTGTTTAGTTTTAGCATTTCTTTCTCTCCATGTATATTTTAAGTTTATTTCATCTACCATTTTAAAGAAAGATTGAGGGAGAGTTTTTCTGTTTTGTTTTATTGTTTTCTGTGCTGTATAATCTAGTTTGTTGTCTATAATTCCATTAAATCTCCCATCATAACTATATTAGCATAGTCCAGTTCAATTATTTTCATATGTAATTTTTTATAAAATTCTTCTTGTTTGTCATTCGGGGCATAGAGTGTTTTCGTATTATTATCCATTATTTCCACCATTAGTATTCTTCCGTCGTCATCAGTATAAATCAATTTCGCTGGAATGGTCTCTTTAATATATAAAACCACTCCTCTTTTCTTGCATTGTGTCAAGAAGGAAAATATTTTCCCTAGTTTTGGTTGTATCAACAATTGTTCATATTGCTTTTTAATATGTACTTTTTGTAGGCAGATTATATCAAATTTTAATTTCACTAATTTATGGAAAGTTTTCCTTCTTTTAACGGCTGAATTAAGTCTATTTATATTAATTGTAATCAATTTTTTTCTCTTCCATGGTTATATTTTATAATTAGGTTTGGCAGCTCTCATGAATCTTGGTTCATGTTGTTCTTTGGCTTCCTCCTTTCCACCGACTGCACCTTCCTCTTTTTCAGTCGTCATTTGGCAGTCCTCTTGGAATTCAATTAGTGAAAATTCTTTTTCTGCCTCTTTCTCTTTTCCTCTGAAAAATTCTGTGTATAATGATTCAGCTTTCTCAATTGAGTCAATTCTGTATCTCTGTTCTTACCATGTGAATATTAAACCTTCTGGAATCAGCCATCTATAATTCACCTCTTTTTTAAATAGTAATTTGGTCAAGAATCGATATTCTCTTCTCTTTTCATCTCTCTCACTCTTCTGGGTACTTGTTTCAAAACCACAATCTCCTTATCTTTATATTTCAATGTTTTCTCTCTTGCCACTTGCAATATTTGCGTTTTAATGGCTTTCTTTGTAAATCTGATATGAACTTCTCTTGGTAGGCTATTTCTCATTGTGTATCTTGTGAAGACTCAATAGACCTCATCTATTCCATCCATCATCTTCTCTTCAGTTATTTCCAAAGCTTCAGCCAATATTTCTATCATTATCTCAGCCAGATTTTGTCCTTTTTCTTCCTCTATGTTTTGGAATCTAAGATAAAATTCTGATCTGTCCATCTCCCATCTCAGCATACCACTTTTATCTTGTTCAACCACAGTTAATTTATTATCAATGTCTCCAATCTTCTTATCTCTTTGTTTATCTTCTTCTTCAATTTTTAGTAGTTGTCTCATCATACTTCATCATCATTTGTTGAATGTTCTCCACTTTTTCATTGGTTTTCCCTGTTCTTTGTTCGATGTTCTCTATTCTCTTTTCAATATTCTCAAATCTTATTTGAATGTTTTGAATTCCTTGCATAATCATTTGCAGGGTCACTTTTACTTTTTCTTGTTCTTTCTCTTGCCTTAACATTGTCTGTCTTGAATATTGTCCTCCAGATGGTGGAGAGGAGGAAGTAGAAGTTGAAGAAGCAGGAGCTGTCAATTTCCTACTCATTTCAAACAATTCAAAATTTTCAGGTTCTTCTAGACCTTAATCCAATTGTGAAATAACCAATTGCAATTCCAAATAAAAATAGTAGGGAAAAAGAAGCCAAATAGTAATAATAATTAAAAAAAGAAAAAAAAATATTCAGGTTCTTGTATACCTTAATCCAATCGATTGGTAAGATAACAGTGAAAATTCAAAAATGAAGGAAAAGACCATAAACACACAAAAAAAGAGAAAAAGTTGTAAAATCCTAAAAAAGACGGAAAAGTGAGGAATAAAAAGCTTTTAAAAAAGGAAAAATTCTTCAGGTTCTTCAACACCTTAATCCAATTAAGAGGTCACAAATATAAAACCTTGCATAAGAGAAAAGGAAAAAAAAAGGCCAGGAAGATAAAAAAAAAGAAAAAAAAACAGTATGGGAGGTCGATGGAAAGACAAAAATACCCAAAAGGCAGAAAGAGAAAAAGAAAAAAAGGCTACTCCCTTAAAAAGAAAAGGAAGGGAATCATTAATACGAAAACTTTTCTTTTAAAATAAAAAGCAAATGTAAAAATTTAACTTCCAAAGAAAAAAACAAAGACAAGTTCCAAATAGCTATTTCAAAAATCCAAATAGCTATTTCAAAAAGTAAACTGTTGAGGAAGGGTAGCGCAGCTTAGGAAAAATCAAAAGAACACACTGCACTTTGTTTAGTTATCCAAGGCTCTTGTTATAACACTCTTCTCCAGAAACTTATCACCTTTTCTTTTCCTATAAACTTCAACAACAGACTCCAGCGGTTGATAGAAACACAGAAGAGCACCTGTAATAATACTCTCCCATACTCTTCCCTCTATCTTATCAAATAGCAATATCCTTGAAAAAAAGGCACAGTTCTTTTTTTCTCAGCTTTGTCTGGTCACAAGAGAAATAGAATATTTCGAAGCCTTGAGTTGGCAGTGTTACAAAGTTTCTTTGCTTTCACTTTCCCCCTCCTTTTCCAAGCCACATATAAAAAGAATTAATAAAAAAAAGAAAAAGATATTTTAAAAAAGAAATAATTAAAAGGGAGTCTCTAGCCTAAAGTGTTACAAAATCAAGAAGGAGAAAAAAAATAGATGAAAAAAAAAGCCAGTCCAAATATATAAGATCATGTATAGAAAATCCAAACTATAAGATCATGTATAGAAAATCCAGCAATGAGAAAAAAAAAAAAACATTACTTTGACATTCCTGTTTAAAATCGCTGCTTAATCACTTCTGTCAAAACTTTTACAGATTCTTTCTTTTCCTTCGGGTGTCCTTTCAGATCTTATAATAAAGAAAAAGTTCTCACCAAACTGACACACTCTCTCTTTCTATTCTCTTTCATTTTGGAGCTGCCCCAACTTCAGCAGCTTTAATGGCTGCCTTTTTGCCGCTGGCAAAAAGAGCTTCTTCTGGATCTACCAGGGACTTTGCAGCATCCCTGGGACCGACAGGATGCACTCTTCACTTTCACTGTCTCTTTGGGACAATTTAGATCCAATTGGACCGCCCAGGAGCAAAGGTATCGGCAGTGATCTCAGACCTCCAAGATCGCATGCCGTATCAATTGCAATGCCAGCTCCGCTCCCCCACGCCCCCACCCCCAGTTCTCAGACATTTAGATAACCCCTCTGGTTGCATTAATTGGAAAGTTGTGTTGATCAGGAATGTTTATCTCTAATTAGGTGAGTTTGAACTGAGAAATGTATAAAAGAACAATTGTTTTCAAGATTTGATTCAATAAACCTATTACAATTAGATTGGTGATGTTATTTTCTGTATGATTGTGTCTGATGGGGAACAAAAATTCTGTGTGTGTGTGTGTGTGAGAGAGAGAGAGAGAGGGAGGGAGAGAGAGAGAGAAAGAGAGTTAAGTTCTGTTTCCAAGGCAGCCAGAGATCCCTTAACCACCAGGAAGAAAGTCTTTTAATTTTCATAAGCCTATAAATTATGATTTTATATAGATTTACCTCTGGGACTTCCTTTCTGAATTAATTTTAAATTGTGCTGTTTCTCCAAAGTTTTCTCTCTCTTTTCCCCTCCTTTCCTCCTGATTTTTTTTTCCAGTGAATCTTATTACTCTGTTGTAACATCATTTTCATTCACACAGAACGCCACTTATAAAGGCAGCCTTTTATGTTGAATAAAATATATGGAAATAAAATGCTTCCCTAGTGTTTAGTGAACATTAAATAACAAGAAAGCCAGTTTGGGATTATAGTTAAAACATTCAAGCTGGAAACTGGGAGACTGGGAATAATAGTCTCACTATGAGCACAAAGCCAGCTAGGTGATCTTGGCCCCTTTCTCTCTACCCTAGGAAGTGGCAAATCACTTCTGAAAAACCTTGCCAAGAAAGTTCAGAGATATGGCCAGGTAGTCTCTGAATCAAACACAATTGGATAGAAGAAAAAAAAATAGTAGGAACAATTATTTTTAATGGGTGCTTTAAATTATAAATCATAAAAGTTAAGTGAGTAAAATACTGAGATAAACTGTCTTTGCTGCCTTGAAGACATGGAGGCCCTGATCTATGTTTTCATAAAAGGGATTTGAGCAAAATAATATAACATCTTCCCAGCCCTGATTGTTTTTTCTGTTTAAGAATTAAAAAAAAAAGTATAAAGCTTGAACAGCGGAAAACATGTAGATGAAAGCTTTAAAATGTGTATTAAATTAAATCTAAAAGAAAAAATTTATAACATGATATATTGTTGGTATTTAACCCCAGACAAATTGTCAAGAATGTATAAGGGTACTTCAAATGAATGTTTAGAAATGTAAATGTAAAGAAGGAACTTTTTATTATTTATGGTGAACATGTGACAAAGCAAAGAAATATTGGAGTAGGATTGACATCTTAATACAGAACATTTTTAAAGTGAATATAAAGATAAACCAGAGATTTTTCTTCTAAACTTAATGTATAAAGAACTTGAAAAACAATCTGGAACTTTGATGTTTTATATATGGACAGCAGTAAAAAATACTTTATGCACAAAAATTGGAAGTCAATGCTTGTCTTTTTCCCTTTACCCCACATTTTCCCCTCTTCCTCTTTTCCTCCCCTATTTTCCCATTATTTTCATTTTTCTTTGTATTTTTGTGTTTTATATTCTGATCAACTAATCCAAATATCAAGAAAGTAGCAAAGACTAAGAAAAGAGCATTCCTTTCCTTCATTTTGCTGCATTATGAAATGGCTTGGTTTCCTTTTGTTTCTCCATGCAATCTGTCTTCTTGTCATTAGGGGTCATAGAAGCTATGGAAGGAAGGAATACTTCCTTGAATTGAAACACTAATGCTTTCATGAATCAAAGTAGAGCCAACCTGAGCATTTTTTATTTTTTATTTCATTTTTTTTCATCTTTTTTTCAGACAAAGTCCAGTCCCTTTTTAAGAAGTCACTTGTCTGAAATGGTATAGGGCCATGGTGGTGAACCTATGAAGGTGGCACACAGAGCCTTCTCTGTGAGCACGCGGGCTGTCACCAGCTACTCTTCTGATTTCTGGATCTTTGCTCATGCTCACCAGAAATCAAAGACCAGCTGGCTGGCGGACATGTACACTCCAGCCAGCTTCGTCTTCAGGTTTCCAGCGTAACCAAAGAACAGCTGGCTGATGCATGCATGTGCACCACCCAGCTGATCTTCAGTTTCCAAAGCTCTGGCGCACATAGCTGGTGCATTCCGGTTTGGGCACTCGGTGCCGAAAAGGTTCACCATCACTGGTGTAGGGTCTCCTGCTTGCACAGTGGGTTGGAAAAGAAGACCTTCAACGTCCCTTCTGGCTCCATTCTGATTGAAAGATAAGAATGCAAGCCGGAATGCTGAATGCCTGCAGTATGTCCAGTTTAATGAAAAGAAGGACTGGGATGACATGATAGCAATATTCCAGTATCTCAGAGGAGCCAACATATCCTCCAAAGCGCCTGAGGGCAGGACAATAAGCAATGGATGGAAACTCATCAAGGAGAGAAGCAACCTAGAACTAAGGAGAAATTTCCTGACAGATAGAACAGTTAATCAGTGGAACAGCTTGTCTTCAGAGGTTGTGAATGCTCCAACACTGGAAGTTTTTAAAGAAGAGCTTGGACAACCATTTGTCTGAAAGGGTTTCCTGCCTGAGCAGGAGGGGTTGGACTAGAAGACCTCCAAGGTCCCTTCCAACTCTGTTATTCTGCTAAAGCTTAAATAAAACATAAAAATGTCCCTTGGAGTCTTTTTCTGAACTAGACTTCTATTGTCAGTGTGGTAGAACTTAAACTTGCCTTGACTGACCTGGTGTGTGTCACTTTCCCACCTTTTCAGATAAGGATCAACCTGGCAACCTCAACCTCACTGCTGCAAAAATACTGGAAAGGAATTTGGCAATGAGGAGGCCAACCCAGAACACAAGACGGCTGATTTATTTATTTTTTCTGCATTCTTCTGGGCCACCAATGACGTCTGGCCCATTAATCATCGCATGGATGTCTGTCAATTTAGAAAGCTACGGGTGTCCCCTGCAGCAAGATATCACCTTAGTTTCAAGAGGGCAGCATAAGAGAAACCTGCTCAGAGATATGCCTTGGAAAGTTATCAATAAATATGCAATTCCTCTCCTCAGGCAATTAAGTGACAGAAGAAAATGATTGAAAAAAGGCTGTTTGCTGGGGCCGTGTCTGTTGCTAGGCTGCTTTAAAGACTTTACAGAAGAGGGGGATAATCACAGAGAGAATAGCTTTCACCAGAAAACTTGCCTTGAAAAATCTATATTAGGGAGAGATAGATACAAAGTGGGCAACTGGAGTGTAAAATTATTATTTCTCTCTGCATTGATCTTTTAGTATTTATCTTTCAGTATTGGTGAATGTCCCAGATTCTCCAACTGGCAACACGGTTCAGGGCAGCCTTTTTTTTAATATATATATATATATCTACTTTTTTTTTATATATATATATATATATATTAATTTCCTTACCTAAGAGATTGCTCTTTAATGAATTTTTTAAAAGAAATATTAAAACCTTGGCTTTGAAAACATATATTTACTTTTTAAATTCAAGAATGTCTCTACCCTTAAGTTAAATATAAGCATTTTTAACTGAAATAGGGAATATGTGAACAGTTTTTACACAATGCATTGTTAAAGCTGGAAATAATTTTTGTATTTAATTGTTTAATCAAACTTTTTATGTGTATATTCAATATTTCTGCCCCCAAACCTGGACTGAACTTGGAGGAATGGCACGGATACCAAATCCTGCAATTCCAAGTTGTTTCTCCAAGGAAGCGTCATTAAGCGATCCAAACAAGAGAGGTCAAAAAGTCAAAATGGCTGCTGCCAGTGCACAGTTGAAACCCTGCCTTTTTCTATGTGTGTTGGGCATACAATGCACATTGAAAAGCAGGTGGGCCTTGGATCACATGGCTATGGCTGCCATCTTGGCATTTTAAAAACTGTCTCTGCATCTGAAGTTTCCTATCACTATTCGACTGCAAATTCAGATCACAACGTATTTTTCCCCCCTCTGTGTTCCTGCAAGGTCAGTTGTTAGGTGTCTGGCATATCCATTTAGAAGTATCTTGTTTTAGTGAGGTCTAGAAGAATCAAAAAAGATTATTTCACCATTACTGTGCAACAGAGTTCATTTCACCTGGAAAGGTTTCGAGTTTGTCAATGACTGCAGGAAAGCTAAATTTACTTCATTTCTAAAAAGGATTTGTGTTGCTTATCTTTTAAATCTCCAAGACTGAGACAGCAGTGCAGATTAAACACTACCAAGAAAAAAAATCAATATTTCCAGCTTAGTATGCTTAATTCATGCTTAAATGAAGTGTGGTATAGATTTCCAAAATCATAGGATGCAATGAAGATGGAGATACAGGTAGTTTTCAACTTATGACCATATTAGAGCCTGCTAATTATGGTCCTAAGTCACTATGGCCATAAAGTGGGTCATTGTATACCAACCCAATTTTAGGACCTTTGTGTGGTCTCATCCTAACAACTAATGTGGCTGTTAGAAAGTTTTCAAAGTCTGTTTTCCAAGATGTACCAGTAGTTTTGGAGTGGTGTAATCAAGATGATCCTCAGAGATTCTTCACCTCGCCTGCTGTTTATAAAACTCAACTTGCCTAAAATAAAAAACACAGAAATACAAACCTGAATATTCAATCACTTTGCCGAATTCACCACAGAAAGTAAATGTGAATGGCTAAACTAATAAATAGCATGTCCTGCTTGGTTTTCCAAAGTTTACTTCACTACTCAAACTCTCATACTTTTTCCAAATTTTAGCCAGATGCCACCTACTGCCTGAGTGAGGAATTAAAATTTCTAATGTGAATATTGATGTTAAGACAAAACCTTTATTAAGATTTCAGATCAATACATATATTTTCTAAATTCAAAGAGTTCCTTCTCAAGCAAAATGACAAAGCACAAAATTAATATTAATATGGGAGGAGTGGCTAATACCTATACTTAATTAATTTTAGATTGGATATGGATTCAAACCATAGATATGGAGACTGATTGGGACAGACATGGAATCAAATATATTGAGGATTCTCCCAAGAATCATGGGAATTTTTAAAAGAAATATTAAAACCTTGGATTTGGAAACATACATTTACTTTTTAAACTCAAGAATGTCTTTACCCTTAGTTAAATATAAGCATTTTTTAATGGATGCATAACTGAAATAGGCAATATTTTACACAATGTATTACTAAAGCTGGGGAAAAAATCATTTAATTGTTCATAAAATCTTTTAGCAACTTATTAAAACATAATCATAAAGAGGTATGCAATTCAATTAAGGCTTTTTTTTTTTGAATGAACAAAATCCAAATCTGGAGGTATTATTCTTACAGTGAAATAACAATCTAGGAATGCTTAGTTTAAAATGTTTCAGGGCAAGTTTTCATTTTCCATGGCTGCTCCCCAGACCATGTAAAAAGCATAAGTAACTGGGTTGGTAATATGGGGGGAAAATAATGTTAAGGAAATATATCTGAGGGGCCGTATGTGATTTATGAGATAAAAGAAAAGATCCACTTCCATTCTAAGTGGAATAACTACAATTTTTTTCAACTTACAATGGAAAAGGGATTTTTTTTTTTCAGATTTAGCATAGGCATGTTTGTGTGACTTGAATTAAAACTCCCAAATATTGCAAACTTTCTTGATTTGACTGTGATTAAATAGTTTGGAGTTGGACAGATTATAGGCAAATTCTCAAATGTAAATTGAAAAATGTTTCTGAAGAATAGTTGAAAAAATATTTTTTTTCTGTGTATTGAAGCTTGCACCATCAGATTCTAAGTGCAAAGTTATTGCACGACTGCGGCCTTCCTGGAATTAATTTGTAACACAAGTCATGCTCCTTTCTTTTTTTTTTTTTTCCTGTCAGAGGACCACGACTTAAACCTCTGGCAAGCATTTGTTTGTGCAATGAATATGCATTTTTTTTCCATACAAGGTAGTCCAGGCCAACACAAAACCCACAGAAACTGAAGAGACTTTCAGCCATTTGTAATGCACCCCAAAAAAGGGGTTGGAAAATCCATAAATTCCATGCATATTTATCTCATGAGTCACTCTGTAAAAGACAAAGAATAGAGAATATGTTCATTGTATGATTTTTTTAAATGCCTCTTCAATTACTGTTTCCTTTGGGATGGGGTTATTTTGCTTGTATTTGCTAAATATGAAGTTTCATGTTGCAGCAGAAGATTATCATTTTGAGTTTGAAGTTTGGGAGGGGATTTTAGTGTTAATTTTATATGCAATTATCCTCAAATCACAATACATATCCTGATTCTTGTCTTATATATAGAATCAGAAAGACATTATTCTTCTCATTTAGGGCCGGATTGAAAAGGCATTGACATCTTAACATTTATAAGAATATAATTGTATGATGTTTCCTCAGTTCTTTGCAGTGCATTCACTTTTGGTGGGGAAACTGCCCTGAAAAAAAATACTTCCTGAAAAGGAAAACATAGTTTTCTATCATGTTGATTCTGTAATAAATCAAATGTGAAAGTCTCCAAGATTAAATAGATTCAAAGCTAAAACACTTGATGTAATTCTTCCAACAGCCAGAGAAAAATGGCCAATAGTTTTAATTAGGGCGACAACAGCAACATATTATCACTGTTTTTCAGCCCCTGAAAGAGTAACAGGACAAAAAAAATTGCAAAAGAAAGAAAGAAAGACAGAAAGAAAGACAGAAAGAAAGAAAGAAAGAAAAAAGAAAGAAAGAAAGAAGAAAGAAAGAAAGAAAGAAAGAAAGAAAGAAAGAAAGAAAGAAAGAAAGAAAGAAAGAAAAAAAGAAAACAAAAAGAATGGCTTCTGACTTTCTTCACTACATATTTAGATTAAAAAATACTTCCAACTGTTACTTTAAAATTCTCAAGCAGCCTACATTACTTCTATAATCTGATATAATTCTAATGATCAAATCCCCAAATCAAAATTATATTCCACTTAGTTCTTTGCAAAAATTCCTTCATTAAAAACTCATCCTATCCCTAAAATATGACCAGATACCTCTTCATCATACTTCATCCATTTTCTATAAATTTGTCTCTAAATCTTCAACTCTCCTTATTAATCAGCAGTTCCAGTAAAAATTAGCAAAAATAAATTACTTAGTAACTGAAATATATAGTCCCCTTTCCCATTTAGTCTAAGTTCTCTCAGCCCTATCTTAATAATTAAACTTAATAAAACTTAATAAATAAAATAATTAGAAAAAAGATTTTGTTAAAAAGATATTTTTTCATTTTGTTTGTAGTTTTTTGGGGAAAAAAAAACTTCAAGTTTTTTTGAAACAGCAACAAACTTCCTGCATACCTGAATGTCTCTTGCTTCCAGCTATTATGTCTTTGCAAGAAATTAATGATTTCCTAACACTAAACTAAGATATTTTATTTTCTTCATACAGGCCTTTCTAAAAATTAACCTGTTTTTTTTCAAACAACAAAAAAAACCAGGTCTGTGCACTTACAACAGAAAGTGTATTTATAAGAAACCCATATAAAACCCAACAAATGCTTCAAAAAGCACTGGTTAAACATTACTCACGTCAATGCCTCTGTAGAAGCCAGGTGTTCAGTCTCTCTTCCATTTGACACAATCGGATAAGCGATAAGAATAGAAATTTAGACTGGCGTTTCTAAAACTTAGCAGCTTTAAGCCCATGTCACACTGCCCAACGGATGCAAAAAGAACACAACGGATGAGCAAAATGTTCCTTCCGTTGTTATCCGCTCTCAAAAGGGGCAAAAATTTGCATAACCGGAGCGGATAACACGGACGCGGGGAGGACGCAGGGCGGATGCAAAGCGGATGTGGAATGGAAGCCCAGCGGATGGAAGCAGATGGGAGCGGATGGCACATCTGCTGGGCTTCCGGGGGTCCTCAGCAAAATGGACGCGGAACGGATACAGCGGATTCACAGCGGACGTGGAACGGATGAAGCGGATGCACAGCGGATGCACAGCGGAAGCCTAATGGATGCCCGGCATTAATTGCGCATGCGGGGAGGATGCATTGCGTCAGCCCCGTGGATATAACGGAAGCAGCTCGGAAGCAGGTCGCTATTCAGAGGAAAGACCTGCTGCCAGACGGATTGGCTGCCTTGCCTGCCCTGCCTGCATGTCTGCCTGCAAGCCTTGGTGCCAGCCTTGGTGCCAACCTGCTTGCAAGCCTTGCTGCCAGCCAGTCTGCCTGCCAGCCTTGCTGCCTGCCTTCCTGCCAACCTTGGTTCATGTCTGCCTTCCAGCCTTGGTGCCTGCCTCCCTGCCAGCCTTCCTGCCAGCCTTGGTTCCTGCCAGCCTCCCTGCCAGCCAGCAACCCCACAACCATGCGGAAGCACAGCAAGCCTCAGCCATCTGCTGCCAGCCCTTGCAAGAGGGACAGGGCTACCATCCCACCCCCTGGCCCTCACTCTGGTTCTGCTGGGGCTTCTGCAGCACGAGCTCGCTCTTCTGGGGCTGGGGCTTGGGCTTCTGCTGCTTCTGCTTCTGGAGGAGCTGATGACAAGCACTCCAGCACCAGCCACCTCCACAGCACCTGGACCCTTCACGCCTGAGACTGAGCGACCAAGAGGAGTGCCAGAGACTCATTTTTGTTTTATAGCTTGTTGTTAATAAAGTCTATTTATGATTCACACACTTGCTTCATTTCTTTTTTTAAATAAAGTCTTGGTGGAAACTTTTAGAAATGGTTTAAGCCTTTGCATGCTTGTGGGATGGGTAAGGATAGCTTTGGGATGGGTTAGGATACCTGTGGGATAGATAAACCTCCAGTGCAAGCATAGTGGGACTGTATGGTCCACCCTCCCAGGTGCCACACCTATGGCCCTTTATTATCAATAATAATGTAATAATTATCCACACATGTCAACATAAACACAACTCTTTATTAAACGCCCTGTTCATTGTAGGCCAACCAAACATACATGGCCCAATCTGATGAGACAGGCTAAAGGAAGCATCTATTAAGCATCTACCATCCTGTCTTGCCACTCCAGTGCTCCAGCTGGGGAGTTGCACCAGTGTTTCAGGAGGTTGCGCTGCTTCTTCGCTTCATGTGAGGCTCTTTTGGGGCCTTGCACATCCTCAGTGTCTATCAGGTTTTGCCCTTGCCTCCATTCCCCAGGCTCCATGTCCCCATTGCCTTGTTGGAGGTCCACAACCCTGTTCTGCAAGACTGGGTAGCGGGTGCGCATGAGATTGTGCAGGATGCAGCAAGCTTCCATGATCCTCCTCACGGTCTCTGGGCAATGCTGCATGTTGGTGAGAAGTACCTGGAACCTGTTGGCCAGGATGGCAAAGGCGTTCTCCACCACCCGCCTTGCCCTGGACAGCCTGTAGCTGAAGATCCTCTCTTCACGGGTGAGGAGTCTGGAGGTGTAGGGCTTCATGAGGTAGGTTGTGAGGGAGAAGGCGTCATCCCCCACGATGAAGTAGGGGACATCTTGTGTGTCGTTAGGCAGGGGTTCTGGATCTGGGAAGCCCACGATGAGGTTGCGTTCCAGCTCCTCCTTGAGGTGACTGGCGTTGTATACCTGGGCATCTGAAGATGAGCCGTTGTCTGAAGCATCGATGTACATGAACTTGTAGTCAGCATCGACCATAGCAAAGAGGATGATGCTGAAGAAGCCCTTGCAGTTGAAATAAGTGGACCCCGACTTGGCTGGAGCTTTGCAGGCCACGTGCTTGCCATCTATGGCTCCAACGGTGTGTGGGAAGTTCCACTTCTGATACCACTGCTCTGCAACTTTCTTCCATCCTTCTTCAGTGGAGGGGTACTGGAGGAGTTCCTCCTTGTATTCTTCGATGATGGCCTGCACCACTTCTCTGACCACAATGCTGATGGTGTTGGATGGCACCCTCCCGCCGTACTGCATGCTCCTGTAGGTGGTCCCTGAGGCCAGGTGGCGCAGAGTGAGTGCCACCTTGAACCCAGGTTCCAGGCTGGGCCGGAAGCTGGTGCTCTGCTTGGTCAACCTGGGTGTCAGCCGCTGCACAACTTCGTCAAACATGGCTGGAGGCCTCTGCTCTTCTGGCGAACCATCTTCGGACCCCGACTCTTTTTGGCTGCCTCTTTTTCTTCTCGCAGTAGAGTTCACAGAGCCTGCAGATGGCTTCGCACTGTTGGAGAACGATGGACATGACTGGATGCTGTGGAAGAGGAAGAGCCAGATGAAGGCTGCAGAGGTCTGCACCGCTGGGCTGCTGTTCTGAAAGTGAGATGCAGATGAGTTGCTCCCTCTTTTTATGGGAAATATAGGTTTTCCGCTAGGCATCCTCTAGGCATCCTCTAGACATCCTTAATATCCGAGATAGGTCCCCTCTGCGAACGTTTTTTCCATTTTAAATGCTTTGTTTCCGTGCTGCATCTGTTCTGCATCCATTCTGCATCTGTTCCGCGTCTGTTCCACTTCCTCCCTGCGTCCGAGTGGATGCTAGTTGCGCGGATGCGCAGCGGATACCTAGCGGATATAGCGGATGCGTAACGGACGCGTAACGGATGCCTAGCGGATGCGTAGCGGATGCAGACTGGATACATTTTCCGCGCAAAAGTTTTGGGCAGCCCAAAACTTTTGGAGCGGATGAAACGTCAATAAACAGATGCTGGACGGATAGAGAGGAAGCAAAACGGAGGCAGTGAGTACATCGCGTTTTCCAATGGATTGCAAGCTTTTTTCTCCATTTTACATCCTCTTTGCATCCGTTGGTTCAGTGTGACATGGGCTTTAAAATGGATGTACTTCAGCTCTCAGAATTTCCCTGTCAGATATCTGGGGAATTCTGGGAATTGAAGTCCACCCAACTTAAAGCTGTCAGGGTTGATGAACACTGTTTTAAATATTTTTATTAGGCTTAAGGTCAGTGTCCTGAAACTGGAAGACAGGAAACATGGTCCCAAAAGTAGCCAATAAGAGTTCAACAAATCTTATCACTCGTGGTCAATAAAGTATACTAGATTGTGTTAATGGGGAAAAAACTGTGTTAGGAGAAGAACAAAAACATTACTTTAGACTTGGAACAACAAAAGGACTATTTTAGGTTGCCTCATTTACAGAATGAAAATAAGACAAGGGCAACATCGTAAAAACATGGCATGACAAATGTGACCATGGCAAGTCTTTTCCCCCAGTGATCGGAATATGAGGATGGGCTTTTCCAATTCTGCTTCCTACCGGTATAACCATTGAATTATTCCTGTTTCATTGGTGAAACATCATCTTCAATAAGACAGGTTTTGATGGAAATTGTAGTGAGACACATGTGAAGGAAACTAGATTGGGAAAATATTTTTTTCTAGACTGAGAGATAAGAGTTGTGAAAAACAAAATGCACTAAAAGCACTTATTCCAGACTTCTGTATCATAGTGATTACTTCTTCTATCTTTTCCTGTTGTGTACAGAAATGACATTGTCTCATTTACCCCTTTGATGGCTCATGTCAAAGCCTAATCACCCAAAGAACAAGGAATTTCCCTCCCCCTCATGTCTGTTCGAAATTCTTTCCATTCTTAATTTTAGCCTTTGGTCACATTTCTCTATGATAACCAGCATAATCCTTGGCCAGTCTTTTCTTTAATGCACTGATAGAGCTATTAGCTTGTCTCCAAAGTTCCACATTTTTCCCAAATGGTACCAAGTCACTTACATGCCTTCTTCAGCACCAATCAGATTCCCTGAATTTAATTCCAGGGCTTTTAACTATATTGTTATACTGTACTTCTAATTTTATACAATAATATCAATAGATCTTTAATTTTATAGAGGAAGAGGAAGAGGAGAAGGAGGAGAAGGAGGAGGAAGAGGAGGAGGTGTTGGTGATGGATAGATTTCATGTGTCTTTCTCCCATTTTGTTCAGTAAAAGCAGTTGGAGAAAGTTACAGACTTAAGTGGATTAACAAGCAGGAACAGAAAAACAAATTCTTAGAAAGCTCATCAATGGCCAAATATGCAGGAAAATTCTGGGAACTGAAATTGGTATATTTGGAGTGAACACTGACACTGAGGAAGGCTGGTTTAATTGTTATTTTTTTGGAAGGGAGGGAGTTCTTGGTTGTTCACTTGTAGACATTTCAGTTCCCAACTAGGTAACAACATCAATGCAAATAAGGTTTTCTCCCTGTTTGTATACAGTAGCTTGCTCTGCCAGTATTGGTGAGCTGTTGTTTTCTTCTTGGCAGTTCCTTGATTAGGGTTTTCTGATTGTTCATTTGTTTGTTTGGTATTAATCCTGGCTTTTTTATTATCCTTTTGAATAGTGCATAAATCTGGTTTATTGTAATGTTTAAGGGAACATCCAGGAATATGATCAAATATCAATTTTGCAACAGGTACAAGATTGTTTTCCAAACTAAAACCGCTATACTCAATCATATATTATTTTTAGCAGAATTTTTAAAACTATAATTAATAGGCACTGATAATATTGCCAATGTCAATTCATTGTGTAAATAGTTCCATTTTTATGTCATGACCCTATAATACTGATAAGTGGACAAGGCCATTGAATTTCCTGGTTCAGATTATTCACTTTATTGCCTCTCATAAATTTACCTATAATGAACTTTGCATTTTTTTTGCATGTGAGTTTGAAATGATAGAAGTAATGTAAAAAAACAAACAAAAAGTAGAATAAAAATCATTATAAAGAAGTAGTATCAAAATTGCCCACCCTCTGTGTCCTGCTGTGGTGCTTCACCCATTGCAGGGAGTATTCTTGGAAGGATAAGTGAAAAATTCCAGGAACATATGCCAAGATTTTATAAGTTCAGAAGGATCACTCAGTCATTCCAGCCGCTCAGTATAAAAAGCCAGCTCCTATATAGGTAGTCCTCATTTACAACAGTTCATTTGGTGACTGTTCAAAGTTACAACAGCACTGAAAAAAGTGACTTGTGATCATTTTTCACACTTACAGCATCCCTATGGTCACATGATCAAAATTCAGATGCTTGGCAACTGATTCATAACTTATGATGATTACAATGTCCCGGGGTCATGTAATCCCCTTTGGCGACCTTCTGACAAGTGAAGTCAATTGGTTCACTTAACAACCATGTTACTAATAAAACAAATGCAATGATTCACTTAACAACCGTGGCAAAAGAAAAGTCATAAAATTGGGCAAACTTGCGAAAAAATTGTTTCACTTAGCAGCATAAATTTTGGGCTCCATTGGGGTCATAACTCAAGGATTACCTATATTGGGTAGCAGCTAGATAAGAAGATGGTGGAAGTGGAAGATCATTGGCAAAGGCATCCATTCATTCTGTGCAGGAGAAGGCAATGGTAAACTGCTCCTGTTATTTTACCAGGAAAATCACATGGATGGAAAATAATGATCGATGATATAGTGAGGGATAGAATCAAAATCACGTGAAGTGTTAATACCACTACAAAGCTTGGTAAAGCCACACTTGGAACACTGCATCCAGTTTTGATCGCCACGATATAAAACAGATGTTGAGACTCTAGAAAGAGTGCAGAGAAGAGCAACGAAGATGATTAGGGGACTGGAGGCTAAAACCTATAAAGAATGGTTGCTGGAACTGGGTTCAATGAAAAGAAGGACCAGGGGTGACATGATATCAGTGTTCCAATATCTCGGGGACTGCCACAAAGAAGAGGCAATCAAGCTATTCTCCAAAGCACCTGGAGGCAGGACAAGAAGCAATGGGTAGAAACTCATCAAGAAGCAACCTAGAACTAAGGAGACATTTCCTGAAAGAACAATTATTCAGAGGAACAACTTGCCTCCAGAGGTAGTGAATGCTCCAACACTGGAAGATTTTAAGAAGATATTAGATAACCATTTGTCTGAAATGGTATAGGGTTTCCTGCCTACACAGGCAGCTGGACCAGAACAGCAGTCACCAACCAGTGGGCTGCAGCCCACTGGTGGGCCATAAGAAAATTTTGGTGGGCCACAGCATACTGAGGCAGGGAGGTGGGGCAATCCTGCAGTCTCCCTAGTAAACCCGTGTTGTGGCTGCTGTTCTTGCCTCAGTGCATCAAGGAGGCTGAGCAGCAGCAGGAAGAGCGCGGACCTTCTGAGCCACAAGAAGCAACTGCTCTCAGGGGAGATGTTCCTAGGGGGAGGCTTGACCCCTCTTCCTCCCTGCCAGAAGCACTCCCATGCTCAGCGGGAAGGAGGAGGTTTGTCAGGGGTCAGAGGGGCGGTGAGCACTTTGCGTGTGAATGCTTCTGGTGAGAAGGAAGAGAAGCTCTTGAGGGGGCAAGCCTCCTCCTTGCAACATCTTCCCCTGAGGGCATCTCTGGCAGCTGTTCAACCTCCCTGATGTGCGGAGGCAAGAGGCAGGAGGTAACACCAGTTCAGAGCTTCCTTTCCCCCAACCCCCACCCCCTTGCAGGCCAGGCCTATGCCACAATCTCCCGCGCATATGAGTCCATCCGCCACCAGTATCACCCCTGTTGCCCCACCTTCCTGACAGCCATCTGGTCTTCAGTACATGGCTTGTCAGCCCAGAGTGGAGGTTGCCTGTTGTGCTGAATGGTGTGCGCCTATGCCCACTGCTCTTTCCAGCAGGGGGAAGCGACTCCTCTCAGCTTGGACTCTGGGTTTGTGACTGGTATGTCTTAACTGGGACTGGGATGACTTTGCCTTGCCTGCGGGACCGCCAAGTAGCAGCTGCCATCTCCTTTCTCCACATGCCAAGTCTTACCATGGGAAAGAGAGCAACTGGGGTATCAGCATAGCCGCTTGGTTAGTTCATAATCACCCTACCCAGAGAAAGAAGTCTGGAGGAGAAGGCAGTAGTGGAGAAGCAAGCCAGATGTTGAAGACCTGGGGTGGGGGGAGGCTTCTGGCCCAGCCCTCTTTCCTTCCCCCAACTCCAGGCAGCCACTCCTGGTAAGGGAGGGAGAGGTTTCCTCTGACTTGGGGTAAATATGAAATGACAGGAGACCAGATTGGGTGGGGAGGGCTCTGCTTTTCTTGTAATATATTTTTGTTATAATTAAATAAACATATATATAATTTTTAATTGTACATTTATATTTAATATAAAAATGAAAATTTTATATTAAATATATTATATTTTTTTAAAAAAATCATATTAGTGGTCATCAGGATTTAAAAGTATGAGTTTGGTGGTCCCTGAGGTCCAAAAGGTTAGCAATCCCTGGACTAGAAGATGTCCAAGGTCTCTCCCAACTCTGTTATTCTATTCTATTCTATTCTATTCTGTTCTGTTCTGTTCTGTTCTGTTCTGTTCCGTTCCGTTCTGTTCTGTTCTGTTCTGTTCTATTCTATTCTATTCTATTCTATTCTATTCTATTCTATTCTATTCTATTGTGTTCCAGGATTTCTATCTCCCACCTGCTAGGTCAGAGCTGAAGATCCTTCAGGCTACCATCATGCTATGTCAGCAAGCGGACACAGATTGGAGGAAATCAATCTACATCCCAATTCCCAAAAGAGGAGACTGAACAGAGAGTCCTTAAGGCCCTGTCACACTGCCCAATGGATGCAAAACGGACACAACGGACAAGCAAAATGTTCCATCCGTTGTTATCTGCTCTCAAAAGGGGCAAAAATTTGCATAACCGGAGCGGATAACACGGACGCGGGGAGGACGCAGAGCGGATGGAAAACAGATGCGGAACGGAAGCCCAGCGGATGGAAGCGGATGGGAACGGATGGCACATCTGCAAGGCTTCTGGGGGGCCTCAGCAAAGCGGATGCGGAACAGAAAGAGCGGATGCACAGAGGATGCACAGCGGATGAAGCGGATGCAGAGCGGAAGCCTAGTGGATGCACAGTGGAAGCCTAATGGATGCCTGGCATTAATTGCGCATGCAGGGGGGATGCATTGCGCAAGCCCCCCGGATATAAAGGGAAGCAGCTCGCACGTGGCCAGCATTCGGAGGAAAGACCTGCTGCAGGATACATCGAGTCCTTGCCTGCCCTGCCTGCATGCCTGCCTGCAAGCCTTGCTGCCAGCCTTGCTGCCAGCCTGCTTCCAAGCCTCCTGGCCAGCCTCCCTGCCAGCCTTGCTCTCTGCCTGCCTGCCAGCCTTGCTGCCAGCCTGCCTTCCAGCCTTCCTGCCAGCCAGTCTGCCTGCCAGCCTTGGTGCCTGCCTGCCTGCCTGCCTGCCTGCCTTCCTGCCAGGCTTCCTGCCAGCCTTGGTGTCAGGCTTCCTGCCAGCCTTGGTGCCAGACTTCCTGCAAGCCTTGGTGCCTGCCAGCCTCCCTGCCAGCCTTCCTGCCAGCCAGCAACCCCACAACCATGGGGAAGAAGCAAAAGTCTCAGCAACCTGCTGCCATCCCTGGCAAGAGGGACAGGGCCACCCTCCCGCCCCCTGTCCCTGACTCTGCTTCTGCTGGGGCTTCTGCTGCTCGGGCTCGCTCTTCTGGTGCTGGAGCTTCTGCTGAAGCTGCTCCTGGCGGTGGTGCTTCTGCTGCTGCATACTCTGCTGAAGCTGCTCCTGGTCCTGCTGGTCCTGCTGGTCCTGCTGGTCCTGCTCGTCCTGCTCGTCCTGCTCGTCCTGCTCGTGCTCCTGGATTTGCTCATACTGCTCATCCTGCTCATGCTCCTGGTCTTGCTCGTCCTGCTCGTGCTCCTGGTCCTGCTCGTGCTCCTGGTCCTGCTTGTGCTGCTGGTGCTGCTGGGGCTCCTGGTGCTTACTCTGCTGCTGCTGATCCTGTTCCTGCTGATCCTGCTGCTGCTGCTACTGCTGCTGATGATGATGATCCTGCTGCTGCTGCTGCTGGTGATGATGATGATGATGATGGTGATGATCCTGCTGCTGGTGGTGGTGGTGGTGGTGGTGGTGTGGAGGAGCAGCCCCTACCACCTGGGAGCCCCTCTGATGAGGGTCCATCTGGTCCTGCCAAAGGCAGGAAGAGGCGTATGCGGGGACGGGAGAGGAGGCAATACTTCATCGAGGAGGAACACGAGGATGAGGTGCTGGAGTGGCTGAGAGAGAATAACTATCTGTGGCGGAAGGGACACCGGCTGTACAGGGACACCAAAAGGAAACAGGCTGCTTGGAAAGAGAGGGCGGAGAGTATGGGTTACACTTTGGAGGTGCTCCTCGGCTGGTGGAAGCACATGCACACCTGGTACGGGAAGCTGCACCTGAAGAAATCTGGCCAGGCCACGGTTAAGCTGACAGACAGAGAGACCTACGTCATGGCCAGGTGCAGCTTCCTGGAGGGTGAGATCCGCCACCAAGGAGCACCAGCAGCCCCTCTCACGACCCTCTCTCTCCGGCAGCTTGCTGAGAGCCAGTCCTCTTCCGGCCGAGAGTCAGTCCCTGTCTCCAGGCAGGTTTCTGTGGAGCGTGCCACGGTGGAGAATGCATGGAGGACTCCCTGGTGCGGTGGGAGAAAGGAGACATCAAGTCCACCACAGTCGTAGGCGCATCCACCACCCCCAGCTCCGCCTCCACCGAAAGGCAGAGAGCCAGACAGCAGGAGGGGCAGAGCCACACTGTCCTGCTGGAGATCAGGGACACCATCCGCACCAGTATAGATCTCCTCTCTCAGCTGGTCAGCACCAACTCCTCATCCTCCAACTGCAAGCCCTTCCTCACTTATGTCAACCAGACCCTCAAGAACATGGAGGAACCCCAGTACCAGGTGGTGAAGGACCGGATCAC
>BLBF01000002.1:81816229-81836442 GCA_015471245.1 Laticauda colubrina
ACCACCTGGGAGCCCCTCTGATGAAGGCCCATCTGGTCCTGGCAAAGGGAGGAAGAGGCGTATGCAGGGATGGGAGAGGAGGCAATACTTCATTGAGGAGGAACACGAGGATGAGGTGCTGGAGTGGCTGAGAGAGAATGACTATCTGTGGCGGAAGGGACACTGGCTGTACAGGGACACCAAGCGGAAGCAGACTGCTTGGAGAGAGAGGGCGGAGAGTATGGGTTACACTTCGGAGGTGCTCCTCGGTTGGTGGAAACATATGCACACCTGGTACGGGAAGCTGCACCTGAAGAAATCTGGCCAGGCCACAGTAAAGCTGACGGACAGAGAGACCTATGTCATGGCCAGGTGCAGCTTCCTGGAGGGTGAGATCCGCCACCGAGGAGCACCAGGAGCCCCTCTGTCTACCCTCTCTCTCCGGCAGCCTGCTGAGAGCCAGTCCTCTTTCGGCCGAGAGTCAGTCCCTGTCTCCAGGCAGGTTTCTGTGGAGCGTGCCATGGCGGAGAACCCGCGGACAGCTGTTGTCACCGTGGTGGAGCGCATGGAGGACTCCCTGGTGCGGTGGGAGAGAGGAGACATCGAGTCCACCACAGTCGTAGCCGCATCCACCCCCCCCAGCTCCATCTCCACAGAAAGGCAGAGAGCCAGGCAGCAGGAGGGGCAGAGCCACACTGTCCTGCTGGAGATCAGGGACACCATCCGCACCAGTATAGATTTCCTCTCTCAGCTGGTCAGCACCGACTCCTCATCCTCCAACCGCAAGCCCTTCCTCACCTATGTCAACCAGTCCCTCAAGAACATGGAGGAACCCCAGTACCAGGTGGTGAAGGAACAGATCACCGAGCTGCTTCACAACCCTCCAGATCCAGAGAGACCTGCTCCCACCCAGTCCAGGTATGCTCCTCCACCCAGGGTGATGTCCCTCCCATACCAAGGCTTCCCACAGCCCCTCACCTACCAGGGCTATGGCTACCAGGAGGTCCAGCAGCACAGACAGCAGCCCTTACCAGCCCAGGCACAGAGTCATCGGGCGACACCGTTGCCACCGGTTCCACTGATGCCACCGATGCCACCCATGCCACCGATGCCACCCATGCCAGTCCTCACCCAGGTGCAGACCAGACAGCCCCACTACACTACTCCTTCCTCCACCCCACAGCCAAGCCCGGCCTCAGTACATCTGTCATCAGTACTGGGGCTGACACCCCACGGCATGGAGGAAGGACCTCTCAGCATCGTGGGTCTGAGCCAGCTGTCTGAGAGCTTTCTCAACACACCGTCACCTGTTGTCCTATCAGGGCCAGGCACCCCAGTGGTGCTTCAGACCAGCACTCCAGCACCACCCACCTCCACAGCACCTAGACCCTTCACCCCTGAGACTGGGCACACCTCCGAGTGACCAATAAGAGTGCCAGAGACTGGGTAGCTGGCTACCTGTAGAGTTTATTTGGACACTTGACTTGGGTCATTTTTATTTTAAAGCTTGTTGTTCAATAAAGTTTATCTTTGATTCACACACTTGATTCATTTCTTTTTTTTAATAAAGTCTTGGTGGAAACTTTTAGAAATGGTTTAAGCCTTTGCATGCTTGTGGGATGGGTTAAGATAGCAGTGGGATGGGCAGGGATACCTGTGGGATGGGTAATAGCTGTGGGATGGGCAGATATACCTGTGGGATGGGTAATAGCTGTGGCATGGGCAGGGATACCTTTGGGATGGGTAATAGCTGTGGGATGGGTAAGGATAGCAGTGGGATAGATAAGCCTCCATTGCAAGCATAGTGGGACTGTATGGTAATAATAATGTAATAATAATGTAATAATCATCCACACATGTCAACACAAACACAACTCTTTATTAAACGCCCTGTTCATTGTAGGCCAACCAACATACATGTCCCAATCTCATCAGTGTGATGAGACAGGCTGAAGGAAGCACTCATTAATCATCTATCATCCTGTCTTGCCACTCCACTGCTCCAGCTGGGGAGTTGTACCAGTGTCTCAGGAGGTTGCGCTGCTTCTTTGCTTCATGTGAGGCTCTGTTGGGGCCTTGCACATCCTGAGTGTCTATCAGGTTTCACCCTTGCCTCCATTCCCCAGGCTCCATGTCCCCATTGCCTTGTTGTAGGTCCACGAGCCTGTTCTGCAAGACTGGGTAGCGGATGCGCATGAGATTGTGCAGGATACAGCAAGCTTCCATGATGTTCTTCACGGTCTCTGGGCGATGCTGCATGGCGGTGCGAAGTACCTGGAACCTGTTGGCCAGGATGCCAAAGGCGTTCTCCACCACCCGCCTTGCCCTGGACAGCCTGTAGTTGAAGATCCTCTCTTCATGGGTGAGGCATCCTGAAGTGTAGGGCCTCATGAGGTAGGTTGTGAGGGAGAAGGCGTCATCCCCCACGATGAAGTAGGGCACATCTTACGTGTCGTTGGGCAGGGGTTCTGGATCTGGGAAGCCCATGATGAGGTTGCCTTCCAGCCCCTCCTTGAGGTCACTGGCATTGTATACCTGGGCATCTGAACATGAGCCGCTGCCTGAAGCATCGATGTACATGAACTTGTAGTCAGCATCGACCATGGCAAAGAGGACGATGCTGAAGAAGCCCTTGTAGTTGAAATAAGTGGAGCCCGACTTGGCTGGTGCTTTGCAGGCCACGTGCTTGCCATCTATGGCTCCAACGGTGTGTGGGAAGTTCCACTTCTGATACCACTGCTCTGCAACTTTCTTCCATCCTTCATCAGTGGAGGGGCACTGGAGGAGCTCTTGCAGGTATTCTTCGATGATGGCCTGCACCACTTCTCTGACCACAATGCTGATGGTGTTGTGTGGCACCCTCCAGCCGTACTGCATGCTCCTGTAGGTGGTCCCTGAGGCCAGGTGGCGCAGAGTGAGTGCCACCTTGAGACCAGGTTCCAGGCTGGGCCGGAAGTTGGTGTTTGCCTTGGTCAACCTGGGTGTCAGGCGCTGCACAACTTCATCAAACATGGCTGGAGGCATCCTCATGAAGTTCTGGAATGCCCGAATGTCTTCGTTCCTGCGTTCCACCATCAGCTTGTTGTACGGTCCGTACTCTGCTCTTCTCCCGATCCATCTTCATACCCAGACGCTTCTTGGCCGTCTCTTTTTCTTCCTGTAGTAGAGTTCACAGAGCCTGTAGATGGCATCGCACTGTTGCAGAAGGATGGTGGCTGCCAAAAGGACTGTGTTATGATCCACGGTGGACATGACTGGATGCTATGGAAGAGCAAGAGTCAGATGAAGGCTGCAGAGGTCTGCACAGCTAGGCTGCTGGTCTGAAAGTGAGATGCAGGTGAGTTGCTCCCCCTTTTTATCGGCAGTATAGGTGTCCCTTTGCATCCTCTAGGCATCCTCTAGGCATCCTCTAGACATCCTTAATATCCGAGATAGGTCCCCTCTGCGAACGCTTTTTCCGTTTTAAACACTTTGTTTCTGTGCTGCATCCGCTAGGCATCCGTTCTGCATCCGTTCCGTGTCCGTTCCGCTTCCTCCCTGCGTCCGAGCAGATGCAAGTTGCGCGGATGCGGAATTGATGCCTAGCAGATATAGCGGATGCGTAACGGATGCAGAATGGATGTGTAGCGGATGCGTAGCGGATGCAGAACGGACGAATTGGATACATTTTCCGCGCAAAAGTTTTGAGCAACCCAAAACTTTCTGAGTGGATGAAACGTCAATAAACGGATGCTGGACGGATAGAGAGGAAGCAAAACGGAGGCAGTGAGTACATCGCGTTTTCCAATGGATGGCAATCTTTTTTGTCAGTTTTACATCCTCTTTGCATCCGTTGGTGCAGTGTGACAGGGGCTTTAATTTCACTTGCTAGCAAAGTAATACTTGTGACCATCCATTTCGGGCTACAGCTCTACATGGAAAGTCTGTTTAAACTGGCATAAGAAAGGGCCAAAGGTACACGAAACATTATTTGAAATAAACTATAAAAAGGCAAAGAATACCAAAAAGAAATCTGTATGTGCTTTGGTGATTACAGAAAGTCTTTCTGCTGTGCCAATCATATCAAGTCGGTAGGATGTTTTTAGAACAACAGGAATCCCAGAACATCTCTTTATACCCATGCAAAAACCTATGCACAGGTCGAGAAGCCACAGTGTGCACAGAGGGAAACTGATTGGCTTCAAGTTGACAAAGAAGTGAGACATGGTTGTATGTTATTTTATTTATCCCATCTACTCTATGTGCAGAATTTTTATTGAGGAAAGTTGGACTGGAGGAAGATGTGCATAGAGCATAAATCTTTTCCACCTGTGTGGAAGATGATAGTTGAAAATGCAAATGATCTGCAAGCTCGAGTACTAGGCACGCACACCCCTAACTACCTCAATTAAAACTACAACTTGCCTTAAATGCAAGCTACTCAATGCAAGAAGCCTTGTGAATAAAATACCTGAATTTCTCCTCTTACTAAATATGGCTAAATTTGACATCATATTTGTCTGTGAAATATGGCTCAATGCATCTCTCCCTGACTCCATTACCACAGTAAGAGACAATCATGTTTAACGATCAGATTGTGAAATCCATAGAGGAGGTGGTGTTGCTATCTTCTATAAAAAGTCCTTACGTACATCTAAAAAATATCCAAATTACTCAAGAGCTTGTTCTTCCTGAGACCATCGTCTGTGAACTGTCCTTAAATATCACATTTCAATTCTTATTATGTTACAGAGCCCCTGATTATGACATCGGACATGTAAATAAGCTAAGTTCACTACTAATATACGCAACATCCTGCCCACACACTTTTATCTTTCTTGGTGACTTCAATCTACCTCACATTAACTGGACCCTAAACAAATGTAAAACTGAACCCATACAAGCAACCTTCTACAATGCTGTAACAAACCTGGGACTGGAACAACTAGTAACCAACAGTACTTGACTTAACAACTGCCTTGATCTCATTTTCTGCAATAGTTTGAATTCAATTTACAGAATACAAATTCAAGAACCCTTTTCCAACAGTGATCACAGCATGATTGAATTTTGTCTCAACATATGTCCACACAAAAATCAACACAACAATGTGATCCCCAATTATAACTTCAAAAAAGACATCTATGATCTTATAGACAACGATCTCTCATCCCTTGATTGGAAATTTCTATTCACTGGATGCAATTCTGTTGAAGTCCATTACAACATATTTTTACTTGAAGTCAAAAGAGTCATCAAACTATATGTACCAATAACAACTCAAAAACCAGAAAAAACAGATTACCCAAAACAATAAGGAAGCTTCAATCCAAAAAGAGATCACTTTGATGGAAAAACAAATCTGGCCACATTGCAAACTTCAAAAGCTGATACAAAAATTTATGCCACCAGATAAAGACTGAATGCACCAATTATCACATTAAACAAGAGGAAAACCTTCTATGCACCAATTCCACTCACACTTTCTACAATTTTGTAAACAACAAACTAAAGGACTCAAGGTCCATCTCACCCCTGAAAAGACCTAATGGTAAAGACTGCAATGATGACACCATTAAAGCCAACCTCTTTAACACATTCTTTGGCTCAGTATTTATAAACAGCAATGGATCATGCCCAGTATTTCCTAGTTGAACCACAGACAACAACAATGATCTACAACTATAATACATATCGATTTTACAGAAGACAATGTTGAAAAAGCACTACGCAATCTAAAACCATCTCAATCTATTGGACCAGACGGAATATGTTCCTACTTCTTAAAAAAGCTATCCACTGCCATAGCTGAACCTCTAAGCTTAATCTTTGAAAAATCTTTCAGGACCAGCTCCTTGCCAAAACCATGGCCACAAGCCATGGTCGTGCCCATCTTGAAAAAGGGAGACCCCAGACTAGTTGAAAATTACAGACCAATCTCTTCATGTTGCATCACCTGTAAAGTCATGGAATCAATTATTAATCAATCCATTATCCTCCACTTAGAGACAAACAACCTACTGTCTAATAAACAATTTGGTTTCAGAACTCTTACACTGCAAAAACATATGGACTACACAACTCGATCAGGGCAAAGCAAAAGACGCAATTTACACAGACTTCTGTAAAGCCTTTGATTCATTGGTACATGACAAACCATTCCTAAAACTAAAATCTTATGGTGTCTCTGGACACCTGCATAACTGGATAGAAGCATTCCTGTCAAACAGACAACAAATGGTCAAAATTGGGAGCATCCTATCAAATTCTGTACCTGTCAAGAGTGGGTGTCCCCCAAGGCAGTGTTCTAGGACCAACTCTCTTCATACTCTACATAAATGATCATCTGTGATCATATTAAGATCAACTGCGTCCTCTTCACTGACAATGTAAAGCTATTCAACACCACAAACAATACTGCTACCCTTCAAAAAGACCTTGACTATATATCAGAATGGTCAAACAAATTGCAACTTCAAATATCAACAAATAAATGCTCTGTCTTACATATTGGAAAAAAAAAATCAGAAAATAAAATACAGGCTGAATAGTCAAGATCTTGTTGATGATCCAAACTCTGTCAAGGATCTTGGAGTACTCATCTCTAATGGTCTAAGTGCTAGAGCCCACTGTAACTACATAGCCAAAAAGGCGTTAAGAGTTGTTAACCTAATCTTACGTAGCTTTTTTTCTGGTAATATTACGCTACTAACTAGAGCATACAAAACATTTGCAAGACCAATTCTTGAATACAACACATCAGTCTGGAACCCACATTATGTATCTGATATTAACACAGTTGAGAAAGTCCAGAAATATTTCACAAGAAGAGTTCTCCACTCCTCTACTCGTTGCAGAATACTTTATGCCACCAGACTTAAAATTCTAGACCTAGAAAACCTTGAATTACGCCGTGTTTGGTCTGATCTGAGTATGGAATATAAAATCATACATTGCAATGACTTATCTGTCAATGAATACTTCAGCTTCAACCATAACAATAGCACACAATAAATACAAACTCAAGGTTCACCACACCAAACTCGATTGCAGGAAATACGAATTCAGCAACAGAGTGGTCAATGTCTGGAATACTCTATCTGACTCTGTGGTTTCTTCCCCAAACCCCAAAAACTTTAACCTTATACTTTCTACTATTGACCTCATCCCTTTTCTAAGAGGTCTGTAGGGGGCATGCATAAGTGCACCAATGTGCCTACCATCCCTGTCCTATTATTTCTTTTATTTTTCTTATATGTATCCATGTATTCATAACTATGTTTTTACTTATACCTATTATCTTATAAGCAATTGACAAACCAAATAAAATAAAAAATAAAAATAATAAAAGTCAGGGGACAATGTGAAACAAATGTGACTAAGTTTAACTATAAAAAGACTAAATTAATGATGATGGAACATCAATTAACCTTATATGTTACAAGTAGTCCTCAACTTACAGCCACAATTGAGTCCAAAATTGATGTTGCTAAGTGGAAAATTTGTTAAGTGAGTTTTGCCTGATTTTTCCTACCACAGTTGTGGTGAATTCTTGTGGTTGTTAAGTTAGTAACCCAATTGTTAAGTGAATCTGGTTTCTCCATTGACTTTGCTTGTCAGAAGATTTTATGATTCAGGAACACTGCGGCCATCATACATGTGAGCCAGTTGCCAAACATCCATATGTAAATCATGTGACCACGGGGATGGTCATAAGTGTGAAAAATTGTCACTTTTTTCAGTGTTGTAATTTTGAACAGTCATTAAGCGAACTGTTGTAAGGACTAGCCATACAATTGTGAATCTTGATGTTTTGTAAAAAGAAAGAAAGAAAGAAACCCTCTGTATTCTGTAAAGAAAGCAATATTTCCCTGATGCTCTCAAGTTAACTTCTGATTGTTAAAGGCTCAAGTTTCCCACTATTCAAAGCAATGGTTCCAAGGGTATATCTGCCTTCTCACCTTTTTTTTTGAACAGTTTGGGGGTTTTATTGAAGCCACTTTTTCTTCTGTTTGTATATTGATGGATTGTAAGTTTGTATGATTCATTTTAATGTTTTTTAAAAATTGTCAAGCAAGAGAAAATTAGCTGTCTTCTAACTGAAGACATTGCCTTAATAAAAGTTAAGATATTTCCTAATATTATTTTATGATAGTACTTTGCTTCTAAGGATTTTAAGACAACAGTAGAGAGCACTGAGCCAAAGTGGACATGAAAAGAAACGAGTTATGAACCTTCATGTAATTAATTTGAAAATGGGTCTAAATGTTCCAAACGTGTTATTAAGCTGCAACATTACTTTATTTTGTTCAGCAGGAGTTCCCACCAAATTGAGTAAAAGCTAAATAATGAAGTTAATTTGGAATATTTGCCTTGTTCAAAGAAAGAAGAAAAAAATAAATTCCAAAACAAATCATTTTTCATAAAAGATTATGGGTAATAAATTGGAAATAGTTTGGAGCTCATTTTTTCTAGTGTTGACAGCGCCACACAAATTTAGGCAATATTTCACTAAAAATAAATACTGTGCTTGCACAGAATCATATTTTTTAAAGAGGTACTCATCATACATCAAGAAACTGTGCACATGAGTAACAGAATGGTATGGGTTCCAAGAGAAAATTAATTACATGAGAAATGTATTGTAAAGTAATTCATTGTTTCTCTTCTAGCCTGGTGCCAATTTCACAGGAAAACTCTAAATTCTAATATGATGGAAGAGGGAGAAATGCCTACTTTTCTCTCTCAACATAATTGTATAATCTAGTTTACCATATTATTTTTAAAAAATGAAAGTCTTGAACTCCTTAACTATTGTGAATACTGGCTCACAAACATGCTTTTTTGAAAAAGGCGATTGATCTTTCTTTATTTTGCTTGAAGATGTTTTGCTTCTCATCCAAGAAGCTTTTTCAGTTCTGATGGTTCTTCATCCAAGAGGCTTGTTCAGTCACAACTGAAGAAGTCTCTTGGATGAGAAACAAAACATCTTTAAGCAAAACAAAGAAAGTCCAGGTGCCTTTAGGAAAAAAAGAGAACACCTTTGGGACAACCATGACCTGGATGACTGAGAATCTCTATAGATATTTATTGGCTCTCAAGGAACAATGCTATCTGCTTTAATGGGGATTTCTAGTTATTTTTCTTTACTTGTTTAGATATTGTATGAAGAAGCATGCATATTTTTTTCTCAACCATATTTTCTAGACAATCATAAAAGCAGAGATTACAGAATCCTGTGGGTTTTAGTGGATAGGTTAGTTATTCTTTCAAAAGACTCACTAAAATCACTGAGACTTAGATTACTCCTTACTGGTTAAAACTCCCCTAACTGCAATAAATATAATCTTAGTGTGAAATAATGGAAAATACTTATAGCTTGGGTTTTAGATTTTGGCAGTAGTTTGCTCTCCAAGCTTGTTTCAATTTAGTTTCTGAACGTTTCATTACCAAACTAGGTAACATCAGCAACAGGGTTTTCTTGTCCTAGTCTCCTTAGCTTATTGTGGGCGCAGTTTTAGTTCAGAAACTAAATTGAAACAAGCTTTGGAGAATGAACCACTGCCAAAATCTAAGTGTATCTAAATCAAGATTAACACATTGTTCTGTGTCTTTTCAGACACACACAAAAGTTCAGGCATAAAACTGGTGACTGAAGATCCTGAAAATCAAAGGAAAAACAAAGAGATCATCACATTGTCATGGAATAGAATAGAATAGAATAGAATAGAATAGAATAGAATAGGATAGAATTCTTTATTGGCCAAGTGTGAATGGACACACAGGGAAATTGTCTTGGTGCATAGAGTTGGAAGAAACATCTAGTTAACATACAAAATCAGACATCCTGCAAAATTGATCAGAGATCTCTTGCAGATTACTATCCAGAAGCAAAACTCATGAAGTCAAAAAGTTCCTAACTTAGTTCCTTTGTAATTTTTTCTTGTCCTACTCTCTGTGACAACAGAAAAGACGTTTATTTCTTTCTCTGTAGGACAGTGTTCTAGAACAGCGGTCACCAACTGGTGGGCCGCAGCCCACTGGTGGTCCATGAGTAAATTTTGGTGGGCCACAGAGAAATCTCACCCACAGAGCACCCCCCCAAGGCAATTAATCCAGGCTGCACAGAAACACAAGGCTGCATAGCCCACATGGCCCACGGGAACCCTCCCCGCCCACTCACTCCTTACCCAGAAAACTTGCCTGCTAAATTGCTATTTTTCTGACCATCATGTGTTCTGCTGTGCCAGGAGATTTAGATTAGCTATGAAGCAGGAAATGGTTGGATTTCTTACTTTCTAGCTAATCTTTAGATCTTCGGCTCTGCTTTTAAGCACAGCCAAACCTCCCTTAGGACTGAAGGTTCTATTATTCAGTGTAGACTCATGGCAAGCAAATTTTATGTGACAGACTCAGATAGATGATGGCAGATAGATAGATATCTGAATGAATCTGTGATTCTGTGAGCAACTCAGTCTGCCTGCCTGCTTTGCCTGATTTTGGGTAAAAGTTGCTCTTTTTTATAAAAAATTCAATATTTATATAAATATTTATAATATTTACATATAATATATAAATAATATTTACATGTTCAGCCAGTCACATGACCACCAAGCCACACCCACAAATTAGGCCACACCCACATAACCGGTTAGTGGTCCCTGGGATTTAAAATTATGAGTTTGGTGGTCCCTGAGGTCCAAAAGGTTGGCAACCCTTGTTTTAGAAGATATTGGAAGATTGCTATCATATTTTCCCCTCAGCCAACTATTTTTAAGCTAAATCTACCCAGATCCTTTAGCTATTCCTCATATCCCTTGATTTTTAGATCTCACATCATCTTGGTAGTTGCCCTCAGAATACAATCTAATTTGAAACTAGTAGAGTATATATACCAAGGCAGAAGAGAGAGAAGTAATTATAATGAATAAAGCCCCTAAGTAGCTGTCTAATAGCATGCATAATAATATGATGGTTCAACTCAATATATATAATAGGTTCTTCTGCCCCCAGAGATGTCACCCTGAGACTTTATCCTGACTGCCTAGTAATAGCAAACATCTCACCAGTAATTGTCCATCATTTCTTTTAAGAACCAGTATAAGCATTGAAGATTCAAAGTGAAATATAGCCATTTATTTGCAAAGACAGCCTTTGAACACCTAGAGAAAGGTGGAGGGGGGTGACATACTATAGTAGCTTTAGGTCTTTGATGATAGATTAAAATGGAGCTTCTTAAAACCTGTGTTCAGAAAAGTGATAAGGGTCAGTGCAAAGAGTGGCAGATAATGAACAGAGGTTTATAGAGTATGACTTCCCGCTGTATTGTCTTGCCAAAGCTAACACGTCCAAGGAATGGACCACACAAACATTAGAGCCAATAGGAAAATTATTTCAAGGGTAACTCAATTTTCTAAAAAGGTCTCACAGAAATAAGCAAGTAGTATGAGCATGCAGTAGTAAGGAAGAAGAATATTTCAGAATAATTGAGAATAGCTGCATTGCTCATATTTTAAGAACTCCTTGAGTTTGGATTATTCTTCTCTCACACTCATTTTAATTTGTTTTCTTATGACTTTATAGAGATAGATGAAGAATTCCTCCTGTGCTTTTATTTGTCTAATTTATGCAATCAACCAAATTAATCCAATGAACATTTAAATCTAATACTCTATATGCATCCAATCCCGTTCGATCTCTAGCACCTTGTAAGAAGCAATCTCAAAAATTGGGTGCATTATCCCATGCACTTCAAAAGGCATTTGTTTCAATTCATATGATGCTTAGATGAGCACTGAAAATATACACCTGTGCTATTCTGTGTATCGCAGTTTATCTTCAAAAAAGGGTTTAATAGAGAAAATATGCTATAATCAAGCTTTCATGTGAAATCCAGAGTACATACTTCCACTGTGGAAGTCAAACACGCAAACAAGATAAATGTACTACTTTATTGCCATTTATCTACTCAGGCAACTGCTATAAATATTACTGGAATTCAGGAAAATGTAAAGCCTGCAACTGCTTTGAAATGTTCTATCCATAACTTTGCAGATTGTATTTCACTTGGCACCCTAGTTCAAAGTTATTGTATTATCTCCTCATTCATAAATTATTCTTCTAGTTAGTGGGTGGGCTGGAGAACTGCCTAAGGCAGCCTTTCCAAAAGTGGTGTCTTCCAGATATGTAGGCATAGCAACTCATAGGCCCCTAGTTTATTTCAGGAAGTCCCCATACATATGTAAGAACACGAGACTTTCCTTCTTCACTTTGCTGGTAAACCCCTGACACATTATAACATAGGAAACTAGGTAGCTTGTGTCTACTTTACTTTTGAAGACCAGATTTCATTGGAGAGAGAAAATACACTTGCAGAGAGCCAATTCAAGACCCTTTCTTGCCTGAAGCCAAGGTTAAAATATCTTCTTCCTTCTCATTCCATGTTGAGAAGAACTAGATTGCTTGATTCACTGCAGTTCACTTCTGATGATGTCTACCTTACAATGCTTGAAGGAAGTTTGGGGGGGGGGGGGATAAACCATGAACAGGGAGTCCTTGACTTGTGATCACAATTGAGCGCAAAATTTCCATCGCCAGGGAAGATAGTTGTTAAGCGCCCCTGACCTTACCTGCCACAGTTTTTAAGTGAAATCCTGCAGTTGTTAAGTTAGTAGCATAGTTATTAAGTTAATTTGACTTTCCTTTTGAATTTGCTTGTCAGAAAGTCACACTGGGCGATCTCGGAACACTGCAACCGTCATAAATACAAACCAGTTGCTAAGCATCTGAATATTTTGGGGGATAAGTCATAAGGATGAAAAATGATCATGTTACTTTTTTTCAGTGCGGTTGTAACTTTGAACAGCCCCTAGACAAATGGTTGTAAGTCAAGGACTACCTGTAGTCCATGCAGTTCTCTTTTGAACAAGAGTGAAACATTCCAGCACGGTGGACTAAGGAGAAATAGGAAAAAGTCTTCTGCTCTCCAACATCTGTCATTTGAACCAGCCTATCATTCTACCTAATGTTTAAGTGATAGCCAGTGACTGAGCCATTACTGTCACTAAAGACATGCTAAGTAGGGTTATCCAAAATTAACAAGTCAATCACAGCTTATCAAGGGTTGCATACATCCCCTTTCCATTTGGCTGCCATGTGTCCTGTCTTGTCTTGTCTTCTGAAAATAAAACAGAAACAATAAAGCCAACTGTGCTTGTGATATGGGAATCCTGGGCCTGCATAACATTTTATTTCTGAAGATCTCTGTTATTACCTCCTGATACGCTGAGAACATTCCTGCATGCCTTTCCACATGGAAGCACAAAATATTCGGCATTTTCAGCTTAGACCATACAATGTTATCTCCTTCTGCTGTCTTATGTAACTCCACAGGAATGTTGAAAGACTTTCCGGACTCTTGGAGGTTTAGAAGGTGAGGAAGGCAAAGGGGGGGGGGGGGGGATGGCTGGAGGCTGGAATCTGATAGATCACTGCATTCAGTTTTTGGGGCAATGGAGTTATTGCAATTAAGATACTGGCCGGATGTGTGGTCTCGAGTTCGGCTGATACGGAAGGAATGTATTGATAGTACAAACTCACAAAAAGTGATTTGGAAATTGGTCACATTCTATATGTCCTTAAGCAAACGATACTACTATATATGGAAGTATTAACTGAACACATGCAATAACCCCCCAGCTGTTCTGTATATGTTATAATGCTCCATTCTATGGGAAATGGTTTGAAATATTCTATGGGAAATGGTTTAAAATAGCCATAATGCGAAACACATGGTCAGCATAAACTTTTTAAGTGCCTAGAAAGCAGGCTTAATTTTGGGCATATTAACTGTGCAAAACCATATATGTCCATATATGTCATAAATTAAGAGTTTTGAATGGTGAATCTTTCTTCCAGATAAGTATTTTAAGAGTGGCCCTTTTTCTCAGGTAGGCAGTAAATCAAACAGAATGTTTTCAGCTCATCAAATCTAGTTTTTTTTTTAATGGCATACTCCAAGGCTCTAAGTGGGAGATATAATCAAATGACAGTAAAATACACATGATAGTAAAATTCAATATATGCCATCCAGAATCATTTCAACAGTAAGATGGGTTTACAGAAGAAAATCACAAAATAATAATGATGGTATGGACAATAATGTGCAGATCTTATACCTGTTATTTATATCCAAGGACCTTTTGAAAGGGCCAGTTAACCATTCTCCACAACATCATGTGAGTGAAGACATTGTTGCCGGGAGTGAATAGACCATTCTGAAGGAGGGGAGCAACTCAAGGAAGAAAGCACTGATGATGTTACCTAGTTTGGTAAATGAAATGTCTTCAAGAAAGCTACCAACCTCACAGAGGAACCCACAGTTTAACTCTGAGTGTATGTCAGTGACAATTCTCAGTCATCCAGGAGTTGTCAGAAAGTTGAATCATGGCAACTGGACTTTTCTTTTTCTTTTCTTTTGTTTGAAACATTTAGCTGCTTATCCAAGTAGCTTCTTTCTTTAAGCCCATGTCACACTGCACCAACGGATGCAAAGAGGATGTAAAACGGACAAAAAAGCTTGCCATCCGTTGGAAAACGCGATGCATCCGTTGTGTACTCACTGCGTCCGTGATTCATACTCTCTATCCGTCCAGCATCCGTCTACTGTGATTTCATCATCTCAAAAAGTTTTGAGCTGCACAAAACTTTTTGAGCGGATGAAGTATCCAACATGTCCGTTATACATCCGCTACGCATATGGGGAACATCCGTTATACGTCCGTCGTCATCCGTTACGTGTCCGCTATATCCGCTAGGCATCCGCTGTGCATCCGCACAACTCAAATCCGCTCCAGCGGAAAATGGACACAGGGAGGAAGCAAAACAGACGCGGAACGGACACACAGCGTTAGTAGCACGGACGTAGAAAGGATGAAAGCGGATGCAGCTCAGATATAAAGCATTAAAACAGAAAAAACATTCGTACAGGGGATATATCTCGGATATTTAGGATGTCTAGAGGATCCATCCGTTTTGCATCTGCGCTACGTCCTCCCCCCGTCCATTCTTTTCCATTCTCTTTATGCAAATTTTTGCCCCTTTTGAGAGCGGATAAGAACCCCCAGATTTTTGGCCGTCCACTGTGTCCTTTTACATATGTTTTGCATCCGTCGGGCGATGTGACCTAGCCTTTAACCCTGAGCTTTGTTTTTAAACCTGAGCTACAAATATTCTCTTCTTAAGGAAGCACTGATGGTTCTTCTAAGAGCTGTGGTGGCGCAATGGTTAGAAGGCAGCACTGCGGGCTACTTCTGCTGACTGCCGGCTGCCAGCAGTTGGGCAGTTCGAGTCTCACCAGGCTCAAGGTTGACTCAGCCTTCCATCCTCCTGAGATCAGTAAAATGAGGACCCAGATTGTTGGGGACAATATGCTGACTCTGTAAAATGTTTAGAGAGGGCTGTAAAGCACTGTGAAGTAAGCACTATGAAGTAAGTCTAGGTGCTATTGCCATTGCTATTCACCCAGAATGCCTGCTTCTGGGTTTCTTGGTAGGAGAAGATCTTCAACAGGTATTCTCTATTTACCCATGTCAAGCAAGTATAATTTACATGAGGAAACAGTTTTTTAAATTATTTAGGTCCCAGGCCATATAAGTAATAGTCAGCACCCAGCATTGTTTTCAGTAACGACCAAATGTAACTCCCATGGCAATTACTGTATTTGGGGTACTATACTTCATTCTGTGCCTAGTTGAAGTTGCTGACTGGACTTCAAGGGCAGCAGAGAAAAAAAAGTAATTGAAATGGATTAAGTATGTCATTCCTTGTTTCCATTTGATTTCCAAAAATGTATGGTGATTTATTTATAACACTTCTGAATATCCAAAGAAACACTCTAAGTTAAAACGGGATTGTTTTCCAAAGAAGAAGCACATTCAGGGAAGTTAGTCTGGCAGTAGTTGGTATAGGAAAGAAAATCATTTTATGGGAATATTCTGCTCTTTCTTGGATTCCAATTTAATGTCTTCTCCCTCTTTTTGCTTAATATAAATTGAACCTCTCATTATTTTTGGATAATTTCACATGTCAATAAAGTTAGTCCACCTTTTCCCACAATAGATTACATAAAAGAGTCACATAGTTTAGCCATTTGCTTTGCTCTCCTTTTGTACTGCTTTTTGGGTAAAGATTGTAGCATTTTTAGTACAGGAGCTAATTTTTTTTTAATGTTCCACTAACAACCTTTTCTTTACAGTATTTCTTTTTTCCTTTTTGGCATAATTTGTACTTGAATCTAATGGGGAAAAAGCAAGACTTTATTTAACCTTATTTTTTGTTTCCTTTTTATAAATAGCTTTTGGCTCTTTGTCTTTTATTTAGACCACACTGACCTTGAGCAGATAAGAAATATGAATTAAAATGTTAAGTTTTGCTGGGTATAGATAACACAGTCTCATACTTAAATTCCACAAAGTTTGATAGAATATTTTTACAGTCACATGAATAGAGGTTAGAAATCAAATGTAGGAACTGAATCAGCATTCTGTACATGCATAGCTAGCAACATCACAGCTATTGATACATATATAATCTTATTGTATTCGTATTGGTGCATATTTTATATCCAAAACAATTACTTCCAATTAAGTCAATCTACAATAAACAATATTCAAAGCAGAAGGCAACCCAGCTTTCTGTAAAGAATGGTTTTAAAATTGCATGCAACTCTCAGTAAACTTGCTTTAAATTGGTTTGATTATTGCACAGGGAAGACAACATTACATTTATTATGATAAGTCACATTAGTCTCTGAAACTAATTATGGCATCTATTCCAAAGGCTGATTCTCATGTTCCAGTTTTAAGCTGCATTTTCTCGGGTATCAATCAAACAGCATGCAATATACTTGCAACAGGAACAAATATAATTAAAACTATTCCACTAATGTATTTAGACTATTCTACAATTGTCTCTAAGTAAATGCTGTTGGCATGTGTCAGTAGTACAGGTAGTCCTCGACTTGCAACCACAGTTAAGCCCAAAATTTACATTGTTAAGTGAGATATTTGTTAAGTGAATTTTGCCTCATTTTACGACCTTCCTTGCCACAGTTGTTAAGTGAATCACTGCAATTAATAAGTTGATTGTTAAGTGAATCTGGCTTCCCCATTGACTTTGCTTATCAGAAGGTCACAAAAAGGGACACAGCAACAGTCATAAATATGAGACAGTTGCCAAGCACCTGAATTTTGATCATGTGGGAGGCTGCAAAGGTCATAACTGTGAAAAATGGTCATAAGTCACCTTTTTCAGTGACGTTTTGACTTTGAACGGTCAGTAAATGAACTGTTGTAAGTCGAGGACTACCTGTACACAACTCTAGGGTTATATTAAACTTTGTTTGGTCTGTCAAAGGCTGAAATCCAAGGGTGCTTGGGGTCAGAGCCTGCATTGATAGAGGTTTCAGGAGTTTTCAGAGAGAAATTGAGTAACTTAACTAATTGCATTCATTGCAAGGCTAACGGCATTTATTTTATCCCTTAAATCTGCAACCTGAGAAATGCACTAAATAAATAAATAAATTCTGAAGAATCAAAGTTCTGATGACTGCATCAAGTATACAGAGACAGGTTCTGCTAGCAATCTATAATGATTCCCTGACTTTCACAGATAATCACAGATAATCAGAGTTGGAGGGGACCTTGTAGGTCATCTAGTCCAGGGTTCGCCAATCTTTTGGACCTCAGGGACTACCAAAATCATAATTTTAAATCCTGCAGACTACTAATATGAATTTTGACTGACAGTGGCTTGTTGATGTTGGTGGGAATTCCACTTCTGCAGTAGTCACAGGACTGGTCCTTTGGTCATTCTGGAGCAGCTGTTTCTCCACCTGGGTACACTGGCCTGCCATGGATGGGAGGAGCTGGTCTGGGATGACCAAAGGGCCAGTCTTGTGACTACTGCAGCTCTGGACTATGGGACCAACTTTCCCACCAACTTCAGCAAGCCACTCTGGGGAGTATTTCCCTCCCCTGCTGTTGGTCTTATCTTCCAGTTCCAGCTCGTGTGTCTCTACTCAAGGTTTGTGCTCAGCTGAAGGGTGGGGGCCAGCGGGTGGACAGGCAGTGTGGGTAGTACAGCCTTGTGTTCCTACGCAGCCTGGATTAATTGCTTTGGAGGGTGCTTGGGAGGGAGACATTTCTCTGTGGATCACCAAAATTTTCTCACAGACAACCCGTGGTCCCAGCCCACCAGTTGGTGACCACTGATCTAGTCCAACCCCCCATCTATGGTCCACTCTTACTAGACTTTCTAAGAACCTGTTACCAAGGATGGGATTCAAATTTTTTAATAACTGGTTCTTTGGACATGGTGAGGTGGGAGTGGCCATGTGACTGGGTGGGCATGGCTTTTTTGCAGCACCCCCACCCCCATTTTTGGACCTTCTGGGCCTCAGGAAAGCTTCCTTGGGGGGCGTTTTTGCTCCCAGAAGGCTTCCCTGGGGCTCAGAAAGGAAAAAAAATGGAGTGGGGGCGTGTAGCATCCCCTCATGCTCCATTTTGGGGCCTTCTGGGCCTCAAGGAAGCCTCTTGGAGGGAATTTTTGCTCCCATGAAGCTTCTCTGGGGCCCAGGAAGGCAAAAAACATGGGGCAGGGCGGTTCTGCACCCCCCTCTATTTTTTGCCTTCCTGGGCCTCAGGGAAGCCTCCTGGGTGAAGCAGTAAGTAAGCGAGGGGAATCCCGGCATAGCTGATCATAGGAACAGCTGATGTTGGGAGAGAGAAAAAAAAGAAATACCTTAAGGAGTGACTGGGCAGGGAAGAATGCAGTCAGTGATGCACACGATGTTGCGCATGTGCGATAAGGACTGACTGGGCAGGGAGGGGAGGGCAGAGAGGGGCGAGGCCAGCCAGGGACACCATTTGCCGGTTCTCTAAACTGTGCATAATCATAACAATCAGTTCTATACAACCGGTACGAACCGGTAGAATCCCACCCCTGCCTGTTATGTTATGGAGAGATAAATGCTTACTACAAAATGTCCAGAGCTGAAGGTGTTATTTTATATTGCATATACAAGGCATGATTATATACCACTATTACTATAGTTAAAAGAGCATCTTTGCCCTGAAAACCAGTTTGTGTAGTGGTTAAAGGCACCTGACTAGAAACTGGTAGACTATGAGTTCTAGTTGTGCCTTTAGTACAAAGTCAGGTGCCTTAACCACTTGGGACATAAGGAGAAATTTTCTGACAGTGAGAGCAATCAACCAATGAACAGAAGTTGCCTTCAGAAGTTGTCGTCACTGGAGGCTTTCAAGAACAGACAGGACGGCCATTTGTCTCCTGCTTAGGCAGGGGGTTGGACTGGAAGACCTACAAGGTCACTTCCAATTCTGTTCATTTGAACAGTCACTTTCACTCAGATGTGGCAAACCATTTCTGAAAAACCACTTGCAGGGACTATTTCAGGTGGTTACCAGGAGTCAATGCCAACTCAAAGACACAAAAGCAAAACATCCATATCCCAGACCTTCAGTATTTTTTTGAAAAACACTTAAAATTTCTTGTTCATCTCCCACTGGTAATCTAAATCAAATACTCTTAATTCCAAATAATAAATTTCAGGAAAAAGTATTATATAGCTACTTCAAAAATATAAACACCAAAGAGTCAACACAAAGGAACAATGGGTTCTGGTAAGCGTTTGAGGGAAAGAATTCTTGTTAACAGATGATGGCTGTTATACAATAAACATTTTAAAGACAATCATGATCTCCAGCCATAAAATGACATCCTGGCTCCAGCCGGAGACTCTATAACATTTGGCCACTTGCTTCACAAATAGGTAGAAGCTATTTCAGCACCAGTGCATTATAAATGTATAATGCTGCCATACTTTTAAAGAAAGGATGGTATATTAAAAACTGGAAAAAGCCCAGATACCGGTACATATTTTATATATTCTGTTCACCTGATAGCATTATCTCCTGATATTATTGGAAGCCATTTTTAATGGGGAAAAGTGCCCCAATGAAGAGTATCTTGATTCCATTTGTTATACAAGGAGTAGTACTCAAGGCCTAGCCATTTTTTTAAGATAAAAATGGTCTCGCCATTTTTGCAAAGTAGCATTGAGTGAATAGAATAGAATAGAATAGAATAGAATAGAATAGAGTAGAGTAGAATAGAGTAGAATAGAGTAGAACAGAACAGAACAGAACAGAACAGAACAGAACAGAACAGAACAG